>CM070554.1:55634158-56234158 GCA_036346405.1 Phyllostachys edulis | reverse complement strand
GTAAGGCAACACAAGAATCACATGGCATAGAAGCATTTAATTTCAACAATTTATTTTCAGATTTTAGGCATGCAAGACAGTTATTCAGGTTCTCCATGTCTACAAGCAATGAATCATAAGCATTCATGGAGGTTTTCAATTCGGAGAGCTCATGAGACAAATCATTCTTTTCTCTTTTCAGCAATTTCATTTTCTCCCTAAGAGCATGTAATTTGTATTCATATGAAATCAAGTCATCAATGAGTTTTTCTTTGCTCACCATGCTTAGCTTGAGTAGGGGATCGTCCTCGAAAGACTCATCATTATCATCCTCAATCGCTGCTGCACATACGTCACTGGGCTTCTTCTTCGCGGGCTCTAAAAGTGACTTATCCCTGAAACTAGGACAATCAAAACAAAAAGATTTGCCACAGATATCACAGGAGACTTCCTCCTCCATCGCCATTACACTTATCATATATTCAAATATCTTGTTACGACCAACACCATGGGTAAAAGAACCACGACAAGATGCAAAGAAGCGCTCACAAGTCCTCACATTTGTCGCCATGCTCAAAGATCGGTTAAGATCACAAAAGAGCAAACTTGGCTCTGATACCAATTGTAGGACCGGAAAGGCGACTAGAGGGGGGGTGAATAGGAGCACTATCTATTTTTCGCTTTGATCGGATTCAAACATGATATTGACTCCAATAGCTATGAGAACTATGAAGATCAATATATATAAGCGTAGCGGAAGACTTGTACTTAAACCCTTCAAATCCCCAAAAGCGACCAAAAACACAAAAATCAGCCTTATGAGCAGTCTTGATGAGCGATAGATCGAACCGGATGAACAAATGGCGGTTGTACCGCAGTCCGGTTGAACCGGATGAATAGTGCCGGTCGTTCGCGTGAACAGATAAATCGGGCGAATGAACGAAACATGACTGAAAAACGAAATCAAAAATCGACGTAACTTTTGATCCGCTTGGCCAAACTCCACCAAATTTGAAACACAACTTCCTAATGATGTCAGAACCTATTCCAAGCAACCATTGCAAAGATCCATGCCAAAGTTCCTATCTTTTTCAATTTTACCGAAAGAGGGTTCAAAACCGAGCAAAAATGAAAAACTTGATCCAAAACTTGCTCGTGGGTGGATGATGATCAAGATGACCTTAGATGGGTTCCCACATATCCCAGCAAGCAAGATCAAGAAGGAAAACCAAGCAAAAACTCGCGGATCAAAGAAAGCCCCAAAATCATCAATTAAAGAGGATGAACACATAAACGAAATAGAGACTCATCTCAAGAGATTTGGATGGATTGATTTGAGATGAATGATTGTTGCTTACAGCCACTCCACATGGAGGGCAAAGCTCACCACGTGAGCACACACTCTCAATCCAAACCCTAGAACCTAGCTCTCATCTTTCTCCTCAAAACCCTAAACCAAAATAGGGCAACCACAAGGGTTTTGGGCTGGCTATCTCCTTGGTTTCCAGCAACCCTAAACAGCCACCAACACCCCTATTTATAGTGGAGACTAAGCATCTAGGGTATATTCCATTAGGGCACCCATTAAACCCTAACACACAATGGGTTACACATACGCACACATCTCAAAGCGTCGTCTTCATCATCGATTGACCTAAACCGCTTCACCATGCGCCGACCGGCACGCCATGGTTTAGCCAAAGGTCACCAAGGTGGTATTTGGTGAAATTACCAAAATACCCATTCTCGATTCTTCTCCAAAAGACCGAGTCCACAGATTGTGAAGCAATCCCATGCTTCGCCACGTGTAGGTTGATCAACGGCTCTCATCATGTCGGCAAGTCTCTCCGTCCAAATCCCATCGAACCTCCAAGGCACTTGCACCGACCCCGCCGCTTGATCCAACCAACCGCACCGAATCGCCTGCTCGATCCACCTCGTCCATTCATGCCATGCTTGAGTCACTGACCTCACTCGGCATCCATGATCGCTTCGGACCTCACTCTCCAAGCTTAGTCCCGATCCACCTCGCCGTGACCGTCATAGACACGCCAAGCCACACCTGCAAACAATAGACCAAGAAACCATTTCCGGAACAAGTTCTTCACAACTTGACCCACATTAGCCAAAACATGCATCATGCAACACATAAGCAATGATCAACATGAACTTGACCAAACCCAAAACCATTTCTCCAAATGAAACAACATTCACTCGAGATCAATCCTCAAGCGGTACTACATACAAATCCATCGGTACTACGCATCGCGGTTGTACAGCACACAACATCATGGTCAGATCGCACCACCTGAGAATTCAAAATCTCCTCTCGGAAATTCCATACCGCTCTCAAGCGGTCACACACTCATCTTGGTACTACCGCAACAACAAAAGCACGGTCGCATCGCTTCCTCAAAAAACCAGAGCACAAATACACCTTCTCTGGAATTTTGCAACCGCCATGTCACAATCGGTGCTACCGAGTCACGGTACAACCGTCACTACCCAAACGGTACTACCGCTCTAGGAGAAAACCAAAGTCTCCAAAACATGCCTTCGGGAATTCTTCAACCGCCACACAAAAACCGGTATCACTGCATCGCGGTTCTACCGCCAACAAACTTGCGGTCGAACCGACCTCACGGTAGTCTGCATGACTTCAACTCCGGTACTACCGATTTCGACACTTCTGAAAACTCCAATTCAACAAACTCAAAGCAATTGCCAATTGTTTCATCACCTAAGATCATGAGCATGTCCCCATGACATCCACAATGTCCTCATGACATCCACACGCACCTTCCCTAGCTTGCTACACTCTGTCCAAGGCCAAGAGAAAGGAACTGTGCCAGAGCTTACATGGCGTGAAAGTTTCGTCCGGTTACTCCGCCAGCATGATGAAACTTGTTTCTATAGAAGATTTGAAATTAATTGGTATGAAGTCTCATGATTATCATGTGCTAATGACACAAATGCTTCCTGTTGTAATTAGAAGTATTTTACCGAACAAGGTCTGAGTGGCAATCATGAGGCTATGTTATTTCTTTAACTCAATTGCTCAAAAGGTCATCGATCCCTAAGGACTAGATGCTTTGCAGGCCGAGGTGGTGACGACTCTATGTCATCTTGAGATGTATATCCCTCCGTCATTTTTGATTTCATGGTCCATCTCATTGTTCACCTTGTGAAAGAGATAAAGATATGCGGCCCTATGTTTCTACGTCATATGTACCCGTTGAAGAGGTACATGGGAATTCTCAAGTCCTATGTACGGAATCGATCTCGACTGGAGGGCAGCATCATCGAAGGTTATGAAACCGAAGAGGTCGTTGAGTTCCGCGTCGACTACATGGCTCAGGTGGAACCGATAGGTGTACCTCTATCTCGTCATGAGGGGAGGCTGGAGGGTATCGGGACCATCGGAAGGAAAGCAATCACTCCCGATTTTGACGCGTATGCTCAAGCCCATTTCATGGTCTTGCAACACATGACCCAAGTGTCCTCGTACATCGACAAGCATAAAACATGGTACACCAATAGAATCTAGGCCAGTCAGAGGTTTCGATCACAAGAGAGCACAACCGTTGGTTTAACGAATGGTTAAAAGTGCGATTCACTGGAAGGCCATCATCAAGTGATGATATGCTGCCATGGTTGGCAAAAGGGCCCAAATATACAATTGTGACATGGCAAGGATACGACATAAATGGGCACATATTTTATACAACGGCTTAGGATAGGAAGAGCACTGTCTAGAACAACGGTATCCGCATAGATATGTTTCATGAGTAGTTCAATACCGCTGGGTTGAGCTCCTACTATGGTTTTGTAGAGGACATTTGAGAGCTCGACTACGTACTTTTCAAGATTCCCCTATTTGGTGCTATTGGATCAAACTTCCACAGGTGTGAAGGTTGATAAGTACGGCATCACTACTGTGGACCTTGAATGTGTCGGATACAAGGACGAACCATTCGCACTCACTAAGCAAGTTGCTCAAGTTTTTTATATAAAGGACCCGACAAATAAGAACCACTACGTAGTTCTTCAGGGAAAAAGAAGATTTATCGGAGTTGAGAATGTCGTGGATGAGAAATAGTACAATCAATTTGAAGAGTTGCCGCCTTTCGGAGATGGCATCAGGTTCGAGGAAGAACCCAATGAGCAAGCTAGCTATATACGCGTCGATCATCATGAAGGACTATTTTTTAAAACAAAATAGCAAGTGGAATGATCCCACACGGTGACACCTATTTGAAAAATTGTTCCATTGTAATTAAGAAACTCAGCATGTAACTAAGGAATTATTCCATTGTAATTGATTCACTAATTAAGAAAATATTCTATCTGTGATTGTATCTGCTTTCTTGTTTTCAGAGAGCATGGCTAGCATTTCCTGAGGCTAGTCGAAAAACAGAATATTTTTTAGCTATAGAAGGAACTATCACATGCGGTTTAGTAGAATAAACCATCTGTGATATATATAGCATAGACGATCCTAAGGCGCCAAAACATTTCACCTCCCGTGACATTTTGCCTCTCGCGCACACGTCCAAAAATTTCCCTCACCCGCGTTGAGCATCACAGACGGTTCCATAATAAAAATGTCTATGATACTTATCACACACGGTTCTTAAATTAGAACCGTCTGTGATATGCTCTTTTATCGCGGACAGTCCTAGAATAGAACAGTCTGTGATATGCTCGCTTATCGCAGACGGTCCTAGAATAGAACCGTCTATGATGTGCTCTTAAAGAACCGTCTGTGATATGCATTTATAAGTAGGGCCTCGCTAGGGTTTGCGTCCATACTCCTCAGTCCTGAGAGCTCACTCTCCGGTCCACCTCCCCAGCACCCTTACTTCTTGTGTTCCTCCCGAGCCTCCCCTCTCCACGTCGTCGTCCTCCCCTATGCCGCCGTCATCCCCGAGCCTCCTCTCTCCGCATTGTCGTCCCCGCGTCGTACTCCTCCCCTACGCCGCCGTCATCCCCGCGCCTCCTCCTCCCCACGCCAATGTCCTCCCTCTGTGACCCCTGACCTCGACGGCGCCTCGCTCCCCCGACCTCAACTCCCTCTTCATCCACGCCTCCCGTCAAGGTACGAGCTCACCGCTTTGGATTGTTCTAGTAGAAGTTTCAAATTGTGCTAATTTGATTGACTCTAGCACTGGGAGATATTGCTTAGTAATGTTGTGGGAGGTATAAGCTCACCGCTTTGGATTCTCTAATATTGTGCTATGTTATTCATGCTCATCAGATCCCTCTATTTCATTATGTTGATGTTGTCTGGTCATTTTGCTCCATTATGTTGGTAGCTTCTGTTCACTGTGCTTATTGTTTTGTCATTGTTTATATTCCTATCAATTGAAATATTGTGTAGTTAGTTCAATTGAAATATTGACAGTGAACTCTCAATTGATGATTTATTTTGTTGTGAAGTTCTATCTTTTGAGCATTTTATCCTGATTGATGCAGTACTGATTGGTTGATCTTGTAGTAATATCATTTATTGATGCAGTACTGATTTGTTAATGTTGTGAGATAGCAAGTAAGCGAGATAGCGTCCACACCATCTTCGCCGCCGTCATCGACTCCGCCGAATGTGTCTAGATCTCCGAGAAAAGTGGTACCTAAGCGACATACCAAAGGAATATCGAAAATGCCTGTGGGCCGAAAGACCATCACGACCGTCAGTACTGCTGGGGTCCCTCTGCTTCTTGAGAAAGTAGCGGCAGCATTCTGGACCACCTAGGGTATCTTGGAAGGGAATCCCATCACAACATAGAAATAGAAGGATCTGACGGCTGTAGAGAAAGCGCAGCTGTGGACTGAAATTACAACGTCGTTCGATATCTCAGCAGAAGTCTCCGAACTCGTGTGACGGCAGGTGTTTCTCTCGATGGGACATGCTTGGAAGACCTTCAAGAGCAAGCTTGTCACGGACTACATGAACAAGGATCGGATGCCCTACATGAAGTATCGTTTCGTGTCATCGGATACATAGGACGCCTTTGTGCAGATGAAGACGACAGATGAATTTCAGCAGCAAAGTGCAGCGCATAAGGCAATCTAGGCACAAAACATTCACCCCTACAGACTTAGCACCGCTAGGTACGCAGGTAAAATCTAGGGATGGATGAGTGAGGACGATGTGGCAATCCAGTCACAGGTCTCCCCACCATTTGCTAGGATCACAAACGAGCGCGCCCGAAACTGATTAAGAGGGAGGGCCACAATCACGTCGTCGGGCACCATCTCTTTCACAAACTCAGCAGACGAGGAAGTGTCTCAAAGCCTGGTAAGATATGTCTAACTACCTAGTTGTTAATAAGTCCATAACTTCGTAGGGTCTAAAATAACATGATGGTCTCTTATAGCAAACATTGAATACCCAATCTTCCCAAGGCTCCTTCGAAGCAGTAAGGGAAAAGGATATACGATCCACGGCCCTGGGAAATAAGGAGCACCTGGGTCGCACGCGAGGTCTTGGGGTTTACGTACCTTAGAGGCATGGATTCTCGTACGACTTCGAGACGTATAGGAGTCGGAAGAGATCCAAGGCCGAGCGCAAGGAACAGTTGAAAGAGGAGATCAGTGCACAATTTCAAGGACAGATAACATCATTGTAGGAACAAATAAATCAACTCATCAACTAGTCGCAAGTTGTCCCTGTGATTTTGAGATCCAGACCCCCTCAACATCAGAGTAGCGTCGCGTCCACGCCTACACTTTCTGAACTTGGCAACGTCCAATTACCTATCGACGTCATCCAGGTAATGTACATCTCTAGAATGCTCCAAAGATAGATCTATATGATGCCTTAGCTAATTGTGTATCGTTTTGTAGGTGCCCACGCCCTGCAGGCTCCAAGTGAGGCTGGTTGGGTCTATTTCTGTTGAGGCTAGGTGGGGGGTGGTGTATCCATGCTAGGAAGGGATAATAGTGCATGGTGCCCAGCTGACGCAGGGTTACACCAAGATCTAGGTGGACATGGTACATGATAATTTGATGCCCGTCCCGCTGGAGAAGCGCCCGAACGAAGAGATCATAATACTAGGGGATGTCTTGCACACTTATGTCCAGTGGCCCAAGAGGGACATCGTCCTTGACCCTATAGTGCCGCGATCTCCACACGACGACCATGCCTCTCCAACAGTACCCTCGATGACTCCACCTCAACCGCCGCTTCAGAAGGCCTCCGTATCGGCTACCATGGAGACGGTACCCAAGAAACAAGAAAAACGTGTCGAGTCGTCTTCTAGGAAGACAAATAGCACGGCGATTAAGAAAAGCGTGATGCATCAACCTATGTATCAACCTAGATGCATGATGCAAGAAGCCCGGCGATCATGACAACCGGTGGGTTTCCTCGACCCACATTTGATCTCTGAGCAATGCATCAACCTAGACGCATCCTTCGTCGAGAAATACATAACGAAGGGGTTGCTTGCTTACTGCAACAAGGACTACATACTAGTGCCCTACAACCAGACGTAAGTGCTTCACTACTTGTTATACAAATTTCATTTGTACTTTATACGCAACACGAACTTAGGTTTAATGGCTATAGCGACATACAAGAGTAGGTGGTACTAGATCCTTTTAGTCATTGTAACAAAGTGGAACAAGGTAATATACCTTGATTCCCTAGTCGAAAAAAACCACGACTTCACCATTGTGCAAAAAGTACTCGACAGGTATGCTCATTTCCTCCATATGTAACTCTATTGTAGTCTTCCTCCGTTTGAAATGTACGAGGATAACTTTTTGGAATCACATAGGTCATTTAGCGCGCCAATGTTGCCGGGGGAGGAGCACACAAGGAACCGAGCGCCACACTGCAACACAAGACATGATTTCTGGTACCCGCTATAGCACAATAATCCTATATCACACTTCATAACCTGGCCTCTTGAACTGACTATACCTATATCCTATATCACACTTCTATTTTTGTAGTGCCATTAGCAACTACTACAAGGCAACGTATGTGCATTCTACGTTTGTCGTCATATGTTGGAAGTCATGAGTGCTAAGACAAAGGATCCAGAGGTTTGTCAGTCAATCCTATATAATTATGAATTTAAATATATATGCTTACTACTTTACTCTTGCTAGCGACAAGACATGACAATCGAAGAAAGTGCTTACCATATGGACTTACTCACGGATGTTCGAGGACAGCTCGCCAACTTCATCATGGGGGAGAATATTCACCAGAATGGAGAGTTTAACCCCGGCGACACCGAATTATTGTAATTCACTTTGAGTTGTAATTCAAATCACTTTGTAATTGATATTGAGTTTTTAAATCACTTTGAGTTGTTCTATATCAAATCAATTGTGATATATATGTTTTCCACTTGCTTGTTTTCAGAGGGCATGGCTAGCATTACTTGAGGCTAGCCGAAAAACCAAAAAAAACCGTTTGTGAATGCATACTATCATAGACTGTTACCACAGAAAAACCGTCTGTGATATATAGGATATCACAAACAATTATTTTTATTAACCGCCTGTGATATGTATCCAATCACAGATAGCTACCACCAACAACCGTATGTGATATGTTGAAAATCACAGACTGCTATTTTTACTAACCGTCTATGATATATATACAATCATAGACAGCTACTACTAACACCCGTCTGTGATATGTATCCAATCATAGACGGCTACTACTAACGCCCGTCTATAATACGTATCAAATCACAGACGGCTATCACCAACAACCGTCTGTGATATGTCGGATATCGCAGACGGCTACTACCAAAAACCGTCTGTGATATTTATGATATCACATACGGTTATTTTTACTAACCGTCTATGTTATATATCTAATTACAGATGGTTGGTACATATAACCATCTATGATAGTTGGTCTTCATAGACGGTTGATGCCAGAAAACCGTCTGTGTTGTTGCTTATGACTGACGGCTCACAAACCATCTGTGATAACCGTCTGTTATCACAGACACATAAAGTCAGATAGACACATAAAGTTAGACGGTTCAGAAACCGTCTGTGATGACGGTTTAGAACCGTTTGTGATGACCCTTTCTGCAATAGTGGCAGCAGGCGCAGCATGTTAGGGTATTTGGTTGGAGCGCCTCCTTGGTGATCTCATGAACCAAAACCCTGGAAAAGTAATACTCAACATCGACAATAAGTCCGCTATCTTTTTGTGTAAGAATGCAGTACATCATAATAGAAGTAAGCATATCAATACTAGATTTCATTACATCAGGGAATGTGTGGAAGAATGGAAGATTGTGGTTGAGTATGTTAGCACCAATGATCAACTTGCATATATGCTAACTAAGCCTTTGGGAAGACTCAAATTCTTGAAGATGAAAGAAAGAATTGGAATGTAGGCTGTGAAGCATGCACAACTAGCTTAGGGAGGTGAATGTTGAGTTAGTTAGTTAGTTGTGTCACATTAGTTTTTTCTGTTTTAGAGTTGTATTGGATTGCCAAGTTGTTAGGCAATACCAAAACCAAATCACATGGCATATTAGGATAGTTTTTGCATGGCATATAGAGTCAGTATTAGGCTCGGTTTGGGAGTAGATGCAGACTCGGAAACTGCAGAGTTTTGTTGAAACCGGATTGTAATCTCTAGATGTCAATAAAAGGAAGAGAAAAAGATAGAAAAGCTACAAATGTTTTGCAGCGCAAATTCTCAGCTCATGTTCTAAAGTTTTCCCTGGCGTTTTGTGTGTGTTATCACTACCAGAAACAAGATATTTCCCGAGTGCCATAAACACTCGGGAAACCACCAAAAACACTCGGGAGACTTATTCCCGAGTGTTACACTCGGGACAGTTTAGTCAAGACAAAACTAGTTTCCCGAGTGTTACACTCGGGAAATAAGAATTTGTCGTGTGTTTAGATAAACACTCAGGAAACAGGCAACACTCGGGAAACAAATTGTTACAACGGCTTTAGCAACCGTAACGGAATACGTTACCGAGTGTTGACACTCGGGAAAATCATGCCATTGACACTCGGGAAACGTTCTGTCCCGATGAGTCCCCAAAATTGACCTGAGTGTTAACACTCAGGAATTGTATTTGTTTCCCGAGTGTATGTCAAACAGTGGTACTCGGGAGTTAACCGAACAGCATATTCGCCAATTTTGTAGGTGCGATTTTGCATTTAATTTTGAATAGGCTGACAAAAAACTTAGCAATCAAATAGACGATACATTCCACAACAAGAAAAAATACCACCAATTAGCCACAAATCATTACATATATAGATTAGACAACATTGACATAATTCTCAAGTTCACAATACAACATTCACATATATATTTAGATCGGATCGACATCCACAACATTCGAGTGTTTGACATCAAATTTACAAATGAAATCCAATCAGTATTTTTACACTAGCAAGGAGAAAGACTTCCAATAAACAAGGGGTGCTGCCAGTGCTATCAGAATGTCGATATTGGAACAAAAGGACATAAATCTTACTGATCTGTAAAGGCAAAAATGGTGCCAGATGGGCGGTAGTGACTAAGTAGGATAGCCATAAATCCTGTCCTGGTGAAAACCACAATTGAAGTTCCAAGAGTATTGGACATCATTGTTGAATGGTAGGCGAACATTTCGCTCATGTGGTTCTACAGAAAGAGATGTAAATAGAAAACGAAGAAACATATTTAAGTGAGGAAAAGGATAAGGATGCTAGTTGGAATATTGCGATTCGGACTTTAGACCTTGAACACCTCACAAAGGTTAGTGGTGTTTCCCGCTAGAAATAGTTGCTTCGTTCTCGTGGCTACAAGATATGCATGACCTTGACACTTTCAAAGGAAATCGCCGAAATCAAGTCATAAGCTTAGTGATGTATCTACTGCACCAATACACAAATACAAGACTTGCAAGCATCTGCTATAAAATCCAAAAGTGCACAAAGTTTGCAACTAAAACTAGAACAAAAAGTTTCCCATATGTGTTGCAACAAAACTAATCAATTCATGTAATGGCTATTACACACAAAAAAGCTTCATCTTTTATGTAAATATCAAGATGGCATCGAACCGAGCGCTTCAACGGTAAGTGCAACACCATGAAATTGCCCCAAAGAGCCAAGTTAGATGGAAACCAAAACAACATGCCATAAGAGTTAAGAGTTGAAAACTTGAAATAATAGAAATACTGCTTAAACAAAGATATTTTATTCAGAGATGTAGAAGGAAAACAAAAGGCATCAAGAATTCAAGATGTACCAAAGATATCTCATCGGATATATACTAAGAGTTTCTAACAATTTCTGGAGCTTTTGAAGAATGCAATTGCAAAAATAGCACTATGTAGCACCGTAAATAAAATGACTAAGCAACAATAAAAACTTCAGTCGGCTTTAGCTATGTCATATAACCGCATCAGCACCTTCTCGAACAGCTATAGCAATGTCTGAAACTTCTGCTCATGTTG
This sequence comes from Phyllostachys edulis, assembly GCA_036346405.1. Taxonomy (NCBI): domain Eukaryota; kingdom Viridiplantae; phylum Streptophyta; class Magnoliopsida; order Poales; family Poaceae; genus Phyllostachys; species Phyllostachys edulis. The sequence continues at coordinate 56,222,732 of CM070554.1, read as the reverse complement.
GTGTTGGATGAACAATCATGCTTTCCAGCATATTAGTGGCAACAATAACAACTTTTCCCATGCTCCTGCACGTCCTAATAATTTCTTCCTGCATGAAGACATGCAAAATTTAAATAATGTTGTGTGTATGGTATATATAATCAACTAATGGAAGCACGAGAAAGTCAAGAATAAGTTCCAAACCGGATAGCTAATTAGCTACCTAGATGTCATGTATAAACAAGAGAATGCAAAGTAACCCTCAGTTAATGTATTTTCAAGCAAGTCATAAACTATGTACATATAGAATGGGCTAATGTCTAATGTTAAGAATCAGAACAAGGAAAAAAAGGAGGAAGTTCTATTCATGATTTGCCATAAAACTCCAATGCCATTCATTGTTAAAATGAATCTTTTGAAGGCATCTTACTAAGCAAATTAAAATCGTACTATTAACTACTAGGATACATGCATCAGTTAACTACTAGGAGAGCCTTTTAGGGGGCTTTGCATGCATGCATCAGTTAACTACTAGGATACACTAAGCCGAAATCTCAATCTAGAACTCCACTACTAGGATAAAGAGATAATTTGAGCAGTATATGCAAGAAATGGATTGACCTCGTGACATATACCATAACACAACTGGAGGGCTTCATTCCACTTATTCACTTCAATTAGTCCCTTTATGAGGCAAACAAAGACTCTATAAACAGAGCCAAAACCACCTTGCCCAATTTTATGATATGAGCACCAGAAAATTTTCATTGTACCAACTAAATAATTACAGAGTATCAATAAATAAGGTTGACAATTTGACTTGAACCAGAGTTGCATGATCACGCCTTTAAGAACAGCTCCTGTGAACTAATAGAACTACTAGTTTAATCATGGTAGAAACCATGATCTTTAACACTTATAACCTTTTCAGTTTTCACATAAACATTTTCCTAAGCAAACTTTCACTGTGCATTACTCCACACATTTGAAGCACATTGCAATCGAATTTTTAGAGAAAAAAAATAGCCACGGTTAGTAGTGCATTACTCCACATCTAGCAGTGCATTACTCCACATCTGTCTTAAACCACACTCTGATTAGACCAAATATATATAACATTCCAAGTATTAGATGTGCTACCTTGAGAGGTCTCTCCTTGACATTATATAAGCGGCATTAATCACATCATATGAGTATTTGCACAGGCCTGGTTAAGATAAAAGAAGAGAGAAACAATCTTGTTAATGGGGTATAAAGTTACTATGATGTAATGTGATAAGGATAAACTAACTCTTCCTGAACCCAATGCTCTTGGCATCCTCATGCATGCATCAACATCGGTGAACCCACGTCCATCACCATTCTTCATGCATAGCAAAAAATCAACTTTGCATCGATAAGTGAATCAAGCTCAACTTGAAAACCAAACAACATCAAAGAGAAAGTGGGGAAATTAAATAAGGAGGGAGGAAGAAAGCAAAACGTGGCCATAAACACCAAATCGGTGACCTAACACCACGGTGAACCACGAGGAGAGCACATGACATGCCGAGTCAAGATGCGGCCGAGCAAGAAGAGGCGCTAGAGGGCTTAGCCACAGGGAGGCAAGGCCAAGCGAGCCAGCGAGCGGTCGAGCCAGGATAAGAGGCCACAGGAGGAGGCGGCGGGCGGACCAAAGAACAAAGGTGGCGGCAAGAAGAAGTAAGGGCCGAGCCAAGGTGGGCGAGCCGAGGCACTGGGTCGAGGAGGCGGCGTCGCGTGTGGGTGGAGGAGCAGTCCGTGAGGAGGTGGAGGAGCTAGATCTGGGGGAGGCGGGCGCCGGGCGGAGCGAGGCCGGCCGCCGGGGAGGAGGAGGAGCCAGCGCCAGTGAGGAGGAGGAACCAGCCACGCGTGGGGAGAAGAAGCGATCCGGGAGGAGGAGCTAGATCCGGGCGAGGAGGGGCGTTGGGGGAGCATGAGAGCCAGCGCCGTGTGGGGAGTAGGAGGGAGAAGAGGATAGAGAACGGGGAGGCGGTCAAGGAACGGGGTTGTAGGGTTAGAGGCCAAAAAAGACACGGCGTTGAAAATTAAACGGCGCGGTGGGGGAAAAAAGGTCCCGAGTGTTTTATTTTTATGCACTCGGGATTATATTTTCTCTCCTGGGTGTTATGGGAAATACTCGGGAAAGTTATTTCTACCGAGTGTTTAATTCCTGACCCGAGTGTCATATAAAACACTCGGGAAGGTCCTGAGTGTTTCCGTCCAGACACTCAAAAAGTATATAGACACTCGAAAAATAATCAGTTTCTGGTAGTGATATCTTGGTCTGATTTCCAACATTTTTATGCTCCCAAAGTGACAAACAGATAATTGGAACTTTCTGTGCGTTGCCTGCTTGCTTGGCAGGTTATTTTATGCCGTCCTGCGTGCTGACTGGAACCACGTATCTACCTACTTCTTCCACGGCCGCTACGGCAACCGGAGCCCCCGAGGGTTTTATTTCTATTTCCTCGTGATTTTTGTGTTCCCGAATCTTTCGTGCAAGATCCCTGCCTGTACTAAAATTCGGTCTGGTCGAACCCGTCATGCCCATGAACTACTCGTACTATGTGATTGGTAACTGCAGTTAATTTACCAATGGCAACTTGAAACCCCTCTTAGATGTACTTATCATGACCGAGAAATCCACTACATGATGGTGACTTGTTTTGGTGCAGTTGGGTATGGTGATGGGTGAATTGAGTTGATTGGGTGAGGTAAAACAAATATCTTGCAACTTGCATTTGATCCACTGGGTTAGACATTTTGCTAGGGGGTAAAATTTTCAGAAGCTGACATCAATGAGCTTTCGTGGATTGCGATGAGGTGCCGTGGGGTTTAACGTGGCAGGAAGTGTTGTAGCTACTACAACCTTATATATGTATGTACTTTGTGTTGATAAAATTACGGTTTTAGCAAATATATTAGATTAATTTTAAATTTAATTATAAATAGAAAAGCATAATTCTAGTACCAATAGTAAGACATGAGCATCAAATAAATGACTATTAACTTGTATAAACTACTCAAGTCTTCTATACAGGAATCCATGCAATAGGTAATTAACTAATGAAATAAATCAATTAGCATAATGTTCAAATTGATTTTTTTTCTCTCAGATATCAGGCTGCACAACCACGAAGCAAGGCCTCCTCACCACTAATGATCTAGTTTGTTCACTGATAATGTGTGATAATTTCTAAGCAATAAGTGAGGCTTAGAGCTCTAATATTACTTACCAGATTCTAACAATAGTTAGAAATTTAATACCACAAGTAAAATTGCTCTAAAAGGAAGTACATAAACAATATATGGCAAGTAATAAGACTGTAACAGACAATAAGATAGCTCAAAGCCTAGCTTGTCTCCAAGTTGCCACACTAATCTCACTATGACCAGTATCCTAACTGAGCAATCCGGAAGGCCACAATCTATCATGCAAAGTCACCGGTACTGGTGACACTTAAAACAAAGATAGATATGTACATAATCACTAATACGGCACACTAAGCACAATGGGATAAACAAGAACCAGAGTAACTCACAGAGTTGATGGCACTAAAAGCCACCAAGAAGCCGACAAGACAACGCACGTCTAGACCGATGATGTCCCAGAAAACCTATCGCTGCCGCTATACTGCGGAGTGATCGGTGTGGTTCTCGGAGATACAATACCCTTCTCTGCAATCAAGGGTACACCAAACTACGAAATCGAGATCCAGGAGGTGCCGCACAAGGCTACACAACAAATCACGCACCGGCCAAGTGCATGAACAGAGCAGCCACACACCAAAATTGTAGCCGAACACACATATATATGGAAATTCAAAAAACACCTCATACCCAACACTTAGCATATGAACACCACAAAAAATAGTTAGTCAGGTGAGTTTTATAGAACGGATTTGCTAATTTTTAGTTGTCTGAAATTTTCTTATCCATCAGTCACCTATAGTTGCACAGTACTAAGCCTAAAATTACAGTACCAAGCGATGTGCAATTTTAGCACAGCTCTACTATAACTTTTAGTTCTATTTGTTTTTGTATTTTTTTCGTTTTTTTTTTGGGTATTTGTAGGGTTCACTTAGATTTACTTTTGTCTAGTTTAGAATTTTTTTTGTATTTTTTGTATTTTTCTTGTAATACTTTTGTCTATTTTAGAAAGAGACAATCTGGTCCATAGAATGTTGATCCAATGGTGAGAAAAGGTGACAGATGGATAAAGAAATTTCAGTCACCTGAAGCATAGACACTCCCTTTATAGAATATACGCACCACTAGCACAGTACCAATAGTACCAAATAGAGCCTATGAAAGAGATGCTAGAAAAAGCTATATCGTCCGAACGGTATAGCATCATCTTCGTCTTCCTGGCCTCCACTCTCTCTCTCTCTCTCACACTATCGTGACACGATCAACGAGGGTGGCGCCGCTGCCACCGACATATTCACTGCACCTGTCAGTTTTAGACGAAGGCTGGGGACGTGGTGGCCCGACGATGGGTGGTGGCGGAGGGAGGCACGGTGAGGCAGCGATGCACTGAATATTAGGTTGGGCAAGGTGGGGGCAGGTCGGCCGTTGGTGGTGGAGGAGTGGGTGAGGGAGGCGGAGGGGTGTGGAGCTGCGGCCAGTGCTGGAAAAGAGAGGGAGGAGAGGGGGAGTGCGCTGACCCTGGAGAAGGCTATACTGTCCGGAGCTCCCCGATGGTGTAACACTCAATAGTAGCTCTCGTCATGAAATTGCAACCAATCCTTATATTTGGAAATGCAGGAATTTAGCAGTGATTTCATATAAAAAAAATCCTGTAAGGATCTTCTCGTGCTTCAAACAGTGATTAAACCTTAGAAATCATCTTAACAAAGGGCACCCACAGTTTCTCGAAAGTAGTCTCAGCCAAATTCTCCGTTTGACCCAGGGCTTGCTAATTTATATTCTTGAATTTAACGCTCAATATCTTTGTTGTGTATTTGCGTATTGTGAAAGGTGAATTCATTTTGACTGTGAGGGGTGAAAGAACATTCAATTAGACCCATTGGATTGCGTATAGCTCCATATGGTAGTGTCCAAGACCAGTTTACTGTTCTAGCTTTAAGCTCACAGAAGCATCTCTCTATAGCAGGACTGGCAGTCTAGCTATAGGTCATAAGCAATGTAAACATCCACAGTTACTTGACATAGCTGAAGAATGACAGCTTCCCAAACTTCTATGTGTTGCTTAATAAGCATCTTTTGAGCCTTTGGTACAATCAAGCTTTTTTTTAAAAAAAAAAAGCTGTGATCTAGCTTTAGCTCCATCAAAGCATGCAGAGGCATCTAACGAATTGACTCCTTTCTGAACAGAAATTGCACCTTTTCTGAACTGCTGCCGGCCGGGGGAATGTAACATGTGTTGGAGTTTTTGTTCAATCAGAGTTTGAGTCAGAGTCTGAGCCTGTTAGAGTAGCCAGTGTAACTGAGTTATACTCATAGAAATCAACTTGTCTCCGAGTTGTATTATCCGAGTCTGATGTTGAGTTCTCGTACTCAGCCTATATAAGTTAATATTGAGCCTTGTATTGAAGAGAAGTCGTGGGTTGAGAAAAGTAATAGAAAACAAAAAGAGAAGTAATTGCTCTCAAAACTAATCGCGTGTTTTTCATTACGAGCACTGTTCACATCGACCACTGTTTATCATCGATTATGGTTCATTACAAGCGCTGTTTTTGACTGTGTCGTCGTGGAAGACTTCGACTGCTCATGGTCGTAGAAGGGCTTCGACTGCACATGATCGTAGACAGAGATTCGACTACATCTCGGTCGAAGAGTTTGAACTGATATAAGGGATCCGACTACTTAGTCGAAGGTACCTAGTCATAGGTGTACAACTACAATATGTGCGGTGGCTCTTACTCCACATCCACAGAGAGACAGAGAGCTAGGGTTGCAATCTTTACGTCTAATAAAGCACGAAACTTGCATGCATCGGCCTTGATTTGGATTTAGGAATCATTGCACACCATGCATATATGCAGATGCAGGCCAGATCGGTCAGACGGCCACTAGCTAGAGCACCTACGACGTACAGTTCTTCGTTCGATTCTTCAGCACACACTGGTCTTCTGAAATCCATTTGCTTGCCAGCGAAATTCAGATGGTGACGACCTTATCCACAGGAAATCCTCAACTGCAGTTCATAGGACGGGGTCGCTGTCCGCTAGGAAACAGCAACAGACACACATATATACTTACTACTAATTAATATTCCCGGAAGATATTTGCAGATATTTTAGGGCTCGCACCAGTGACAGCCCTATCCGATCCTCTAAGCTAGCTCTAGATACATCACACATGTGCTGTAAAGCAGTGCAAGTTGCATATCTGCATGCATGGCATTGGATACGTGGAGTTGAGGATATGCTTTGGACAAGCTGGTCAAAGGTTGCCCCTATCCCTGCATCTGTATGCTTGCTGACCGAGTAGTGGAGCACTGGGTGTGTAATTAAATGTGTATCATCAGACCAGTGCTGTATGATTAGTTAACTATAGTTTGACCCTACCATGATGCCACCTTTTCCATTATCCGATCGATGCTCTTGATGTGGATGTGAGACGTACGCCTACGGGCTTAATTAGTTTGTCAGGTTGGAGCACTGGAGGGGAACAGTCATCCATGACCAGGTATTGGTTTTGCTTGAGTGGATGTCGGTAGGGATGTGCTTCTAATCTCAGTGTGATGAAACAATTAACAATGATAGCGAGGGTTTGTCGAAACATTTATTTTTTGAAAATTCAGAAGTTCTGTCAGGCGTCAGACGGTCTGACTGACCTAGGAGGCGGTCTAACCGGCCCTGGCCAGCAATCTAACCGGCCACCCTGGGCTGTCAGACAGACCATGGGCAGGCTGAAGTGCCAACAGTCATACCGGCCTGATGAGCGATCTGACTGGCCAAAAGATTGTTAGAGTTTAATCATTGTTTAGTTTCTTTTTTGTTTGCCTTATCCAAGTCAGTTTCGTAAGTGGTATCAGTCCGAGTAGTGCCCGGAATAGAAACCGAGTTGGATGTTCAGTCCGAGTAGTGGTCGTGTATTCAGCCTTTATAAGGCACATATGAGTCTCAGTCTTGTAACAATCAGAGCAAGCAATAGAAGAGAAGAAAAAAGAAAACGCTGTAGTGCAGAACCAAATTTGCTTATGTGTTTCTTGTGTTCGTGAGGTTTCCAACGTGTGCGTGGGTATACATCTCCAAGTTCTGCTGAGTCTTCCTTGGGCCCACTAACAAGTGGTATTAGAGCGTTGTGATCGATCCCGTGACGATGTCTCAATCATCTTCTCATTCACCTTCCGGCCAAGGATAACTAGCGACGTCAGCGCACATCTGGAGGTGGGATCCAGCAACGGCGGCGGTGGAGAAGTGGTGATCCATCGCATGGTGAGGGTGTCTGTTAGATCGGTCGTCTACCTGATGCTGACACAAACCAACTATGGAGATTGGGCTCTATTGATGAGGGTCAACCTGTAGGCACAAGGGCTCTGGGATGCGATCAAGCCTAGGAACGCTGAGTGCCGGGATGATAGGATGGTGTTGTCAGCAATCCTCTGGGCAGTACCGTCAGAGATGCTGGCGACATTAGCCGTGAAGGATACCGCCAAGGAGGCGTGGAAAACCATGAAGACGATGTGCATGGGCGTCGCACGCGTGCGGGAGGCCAAGGCACAAATCCTATGCAAGGAATTTGAGTCCATCATATTCAAGGAGAACAAGTCTGTAGAGGATTTCACGATGCGACTCATGGGCCTCGTCAGCAATCTGCAGATTCTGGGTGACAGGCTAGAAGATGAGAAGGTGGTCAAGAAATTTCTTCGTGTTGTTCCGCCAAAGTGCTCGCAGGTGGCAATCGTGATCGAGACGCTGCTCGATCTGAAGACGTTGTCCATTGAGGAGCTGATCGGTCGGCTCAAGTCCGTGGAGGAATGGTATGACAATGACGACACCAATGGCTCGAGCGGACATCTGCTCCATACTGAAGAGGAGTGGCCCACACGCATTAAGAAGAGTGAGCAAAGCGAAGCTTCCTCCGGTGGCGAGAAAAAAAGCAGTGGTAATGGCAGCGATGGTCGTCACCACGGTAAGCAAGGCAACCTATGGCGCAGTAGTGGCAGCTGCGATGGCAAAGATGGTGGCTGTTTTGAAGGTATCGCAACAAGTCTAAAGTCAAGTGCTTTAACTGTGGCTTTCTCGGGCACTACGCCAAGGAGTATCGAAAGCCCCGAAGCGAGCGCAAGGAGGAGGAAAATCTGGCGCGGGTGCAAGATGAGCAGCTGGCGTTGCTCATGTCTAAGAGTTGTGATTTCATCCAGGTTGCAGCTGACGCGCCGCAGTTGGTGTTTCTCAATGAGGAGAAGGTGATCCCCGCGGACGCCAGTGACGGCGTGTGGTGCCTCGACACCGACGCCAGCAACCACATGACCGGATACAAATCATTGCTCACATCGCTAGATGAGACAGTGCAGGGAACGGTGAAATTTGGAGATGGTTCGATGGTGGAGATTTGTGGCAAAGGCGCCGTGATGCTTCAATGCAAAAACTAGGAGCATAGGGTGCTCACCGAGGTGTATTATATACCTCAGCTCCGCAGCAACATCGTAAGCCTTGGCCAGATCGATGAGAGCAGATGCAAGATCGTTATCGAGGACAGTGAGCTGTGTATTTTCGACCATGCACATTTGTTGCTAGCACGGGTACAACGGTCAAGGAACAGGCTGTACACATTGGCACTAAACCTGACCAAGCCCATGTGCCTACTGGTGAAAGCAAACGATGTGGCGTGGCTATGGCATGCTCGCTATAGTCACCTCAACTTTTAGGCGCTGCGGGACATGGGCCTCAAGGAGATGTTTGAAGGAGTTCCACTCATTGAGCACGTGGAGCAGTTCTGCGATGACTGTGCACTTGTCAAGCAGCACCGTACTCTGTTTCCTCAGGCCACATCATACCATGTTGAACGCGTGCTGGAGCTGGTGCATGGCGACCTTTGCAGCCTGATCACTCCGGCTACACTGAGCAGTAGTAATTGCTATTTCTTGTTGATTGTGGATGATCACAGCAAGTACATGTTGCTGGACGTGCTCAAATCCAAGGATGAGGCTTTGAAGTTCTTCAAGAAAATCAAGGCAGTGACCAAGAACGAGCTCGACGTGAAGCTCAAGGCATTTTGCTTCGATCGTGGTGGGGAATTCAACTCCTTAGAGTTTGACGATTACTACGATGAGCTAGGGATTAAGCGGTACACCACCGCACCCTATTTGCCGCAGCAGAACGGGGTCGTCGAACAGCGAAATCAAATAGTCATGGAGATGGCACGTATCCTGTTGAAAAGCAAGGGGGTGCTGGGCGAGTTCTGGGGTGAGGCGGTGAAAACCGCTGTGCACATCCTCAACCATGCACCAACGTAGAGCCTCGACGGCAAAACTCCGTATGAGGCATGGTACAGGAGGAGGCCCAAGGTGCACTACTTCCACACATTCGGATGTGTGGCACATGTGAAGAAGGTCGGCCCCGGTGTGACGAAGCTCTCAGACAGATCAATGCCGATGGTGCTCCTCGGCTACGAAGAGGGGTCCAAGGCCTATTACGTCTACGAACCAAAGATGAATAAGCTATATGTTACACGAGACGTCGTGTTCAAGGAGAAGAACTGGGACTAGGAGGCGGCTCGTGCCCATCCTGTTCCTGGCGGCATCGACACATTCACCGTGGAGTACACAACTAACCATGTGGCAGGTGGCACGCCGGTGAACGACGTTGCCTCGGCGTCGACAACAGGAGTGAGCTTGGTGACACCACTGGTGGCGGAACCACGTGTGCTTTCGATGCCAGCTACAGCTACACCAAGAGTCATCAAGTGGGCTACACTGCCCACTAACGCGTCGCTCGACTCGGACGGTACTTCAAGACGATATCGTACGATCTCAAACATCTACGACACGTCATCAATGTGTGACATCGACTACAGTGGTCTCTATCTACTCACTACTGAGGAGCCCGCAAGCATTGTACAAGCGCTGAAGGAGGCGTGTTGGAAGTGCGCCATGGAGGACGAGATGCAATCTATCCGTGGCAACGATACATGGGAGCTTGCCAGCCTCCATGTAGGCCACAGAGCCATCAGGCCAAAATGGGTCTTTAAAGTCAAAAAGGACCTCAAAGGTAACATCGTGAAAGCACAAAAGCTTGCCTTGTAGCTAAAGGATATGCTCAGCAACAGGGGATGGACTTCGACGAGGTGTTCGCACCAGTGGCATGGATGGAGACCGTGAGGCTGCTAATCGCTTTGGCAGTGCATGGAGGCTGGGAGGTTCACCATATGGACGTCAAATTGGTGTTCTTGAATGGTGAGTTTGAAGAGGAGGTGTACGTGCAGCAACCTCCCGGTTTCGTCGATGACAAGCACGAGCATATGGTGCTCAAGTTACGCAAGGCATTGTACGGTCTACGGCAGGCACCACGGGCTTGGAATTCCAAGCTAGATAGCTCCTTGGTGTTGCTTGGTTTTGAGCGTAGTCCCATGGAGCATGCAGTGTACAGAAGAGCAAAGGGCAGATCATTTCTACTAGTCGAGGTGTACGTCGATGACCTGATCATCACTGGTTCATGCGTCGACAACATAATCGAGTTCAAGTCCCAGATGATGAATCTATTCAGCATGAGTGACCTCGGGCTCTTGAGTTACTACTTGGGAATTGAGGTGAAGCAGGCCACCAGTGAGATTACGTTGTGCCAAGGCAACTATGCGAGTAAGATACTCGAGCTGTCGGGCATGGTTGGGCGCAAGCCATGCAGTACTCCCATGGAGAATCGTTTGAAGTTGAGCAAGAAGAACGGTGACACTACTGTTGATGCTACCGAGTACCAAAGCGTCGTTGGAAGCCTGAGCTATCTGGTGAACACGAGGCCGAACATCGCTTACGCGGTGGGTATCGTAAGTTGGTACATGGAGGCGCCTACCACTCAGCACATGGCGACGGTCAAGCACATCCTGCGGTACGTGAGCGGCACGGTCGGTTTTGGGTGCTGCTACAAGAAGCACGATGAGTTGGAGCTCGAGCTGGTGGGTTACAGTGATAGTGACCTAGCTGACGACGTGAATGACCGCAAGAGCACTACGGGAATAGTTTTCTTCTTTGGTGTGAGCCTGATCAAATGGGCTTCGCAGAAACAGAAGATTATTTCACTCTCATCCTGTGAGGAGGAGTACATTGCAATAGTAACGACGGCATGCCAAGGCGTGTGGCTAAGCTGGTTGCTTGGAGATCTGACGGGGCAAGAATTGAGAAAGGTCAATTTGCTGGTAGACAATAAATCAGCAATCGCGTTGTGCAAGAACCCGGTTCACCATGATCACAATAAGCACATCTACACACGTTTTCATTTTATTCATGAGTGTGTCGAGAAGGGCAAGGTGGATGTGGAGCATGTCACCATTGATAGCCGACTTGCCGATATCTTGACGAAGCGCTTCGATTCGCGAACTTCATCGAGATGATGGAAGTCAAGTCCAAGGAGGTGAAGTCAGGGCGCAATGATTAGGGGGTGAAATGTTAGAGTTTAATCATTGTTTAGTTTCTTTTTTGTTTGCCGTATCCAAGTCAGTTTCGTAAGTGGTATCAGTCCGAGTAGTGCGCGGAGTAGAAACCAAGTTGGATGTTCAGTCTGAGTAGTGGCCGTGTATTCAGCCTTCATAAGGCATAGATGAGTCTGAGTCTTGTAACAATCAGAGCAAGCAATAGAAGAGAAGAAAAAAAGAAAATGATGCAGTGTAGCACCAAATTCGCTTCTGTGTTTCTTGTGTTCGTGAGGCTTCTAGCGTGTGCGTGCGTATACATCTCCAGGTTCTGTCGAGTCTTCCTTGGGCCGGCTAACAAAGATGAACTTTGTAATTTTGAGCCAGGTCAAAAAAAAATAGAGTGTTTAGGCAAGTGAGACAATTTTTCGGCACTTGGTTTCATAATTTTTTGAGCTTCGAGTCAAAAGTTATATTCGAATTCCTGGCAAGGCTCTGATCTATTTTTCTGCACTTGGTCTGACTAGCCAGGCTCTGATCACTTGCTGGCAAGGTGGCAATGATCATGTGTTAGGTCAATTTCATGGGATTTAGTGTATATATATTGCATGATGCATGTTTTTACTAACGTGGGTTAAGTTGCGAAGAACTTATGCTCAGAATCGATTTCTTGGTCTATTGTTATGCATGTGGCTTGGAGGTCAGCAACGCAGATGATCGGGACTAAGCTAGGAGAGCTGAGGTCTAGAACGATCAAAGATGCTGGGTGAAGTCATTAGACTCTAGCATGGTGCAAGATGGACAAGGATGATCAAACAGGAAGTTTGGTGCGACGGGTTGCATCAAGCGGTGCGAGGGTCGGCGCAAGATCATGGCGGTTTCGATGGGAGATGGATGGGAGAAATATACCAGCATGAAGAGAGTTGTTGATCAACCTACACGTGCCAAAGCATGAGATTGCTTCACGGCTGTTGGCTTCGATTATTGGATAAGGATAGAGAAGAGATATTTTGGGATCTTCACCAAAATACCGTCTTGGTGACCTTTGGCAAAACTGCGGCGCAAGGAGAAGTTGTTTAGATCAAGTAAAGATGGAGTTCACGAAGAGACGGATTCGGAAAGCCCGGTTCGTCATCCGCTGTGAGAAGCATATGTGAGTTTAGACCCATTTGTGTGTGGACTTAACGGGTATCTGTTAGGGTTTTCTCTTTAAATCTAGCCTCCACTATAAAGGGGAGAGGTCCAGATTTGAAGCCTTTCATGTTTTCCAAGTGTAAACCCTAATTTGTGATTTAAGAGAAAGTATAGTAGTTGAGGTTAGAGTTTGTGAGAGATGCATTGGTTGAGTGCTTAAGTGCTGAGCTTTTATCCTTTATGGTGGAGTGGTTACAAATCAACAATCTTCTCAAATCAATCCAAACAAAATTTTCTCAATATGAGTCTCTTTTCATTCTTGCTCTCATGAATTTTGGGATTTTGCTTGTTTCTTTGATTTTCTTTTGTGTTCATGCTGTGATCTAGCTTGCTAGGACATGTGAGAATTCATCTAGGATCATCTTAATCATCATTTACTCACGAATAAGTTTTTGGGTTAAAGTTTGAATTTTCTCCGTTCTTTTGCTCTATTGAACTCATCTTAGAAATTCATAGAACCTTAGCTTCGATCATCCCGATCGTCGATTGGAGTAGGGTCCTTACCTTCTTGATGAGTTATGGTTGAACTTTCAGGGGATTTAGATCACCATATCAAAAGTTGAATCAATTTATGATCTTGAAATCGTATTGATTTTACCGTTCATCCTAATGAGAGGTCATACCGGTCATAGCTATGGTGAGACTGGCTTCTGTGAGGTTCTTGATGTTCTTGGTTTTTGTCTAGGATTTAGTTGATTTCAACGTAAAACTTCTGCTGTGTTTATGATATCTAATCTTCATAGTTTACATAGTTATTGAGGAGGAAAAGAAGTTAAAATCGATCGATGATAAAAAAAAAAGAGTATAGCTCCTATTCACTGTCGCTGTTCCGGTCCAACAGCTTGTTCAACAGAGTTCAGTTCCAAAGATTCTTCCAAAAAGAATTCAGTTATATTGAGCATTAGCGGAAAAATACTCAAATTCAACAGAACCATGACCACACGAGGGAGTGTCTATATATTGTAATCTTCTGTATATTGTTCCAATTTTTTCAGATTTATCCGAAGATCAGTAAGCGTGTATCTAATATGATTACTTCGGAGAATGTGAAGCCACGGTCCTGACCATCCGATTACCTTTACAACTAATGAAGTACATCCGTCGAATTTATATTTGGGCATTTTGTTTTAAGTTGGTGTTATCTGATATTCATCCCTCGTTGAGTCCATCTGCAACGGGTGTAGTAAATTTAAAACTTTTTTACTGTCTTTAATGAACGAGCAAAGCTCCTAACGACCAGTTTTTTATGGACATTTATGTTGCTAGCTTCCCATAGTAGTACAGCAATATATACTCTTCTCTCCAGTAAAAAAGAAAAAAAAAGAATATCGTTTTGAGTGGCATTCAAACTTTCTAAAATTTTGCTATTAATATCTTTTTTTTAAAAAAGATAGGTATGAATTTGTCTCAAAAAATACTTTCATAATACTATATTTTTATTAGGTTTTATAAATCAATGACAGTAGAAGTTAGTGATCAAAATTCCGTTTCGACGACTGTGTTAATATCTTGTACAACATTTTTTTTTTTTTTTGTGATTGGATGGAGTTCTCATGCATCTTTTGTCACTGTCGCAGACAGGACGCACATCTTGTGACTGATGCCCAACATGACCTTTTTTTTTTTCTGAACGACAGTGAGCACGGGTGAATGAAATATTGAGTGAGGATCAATTGCTTTGACGGGTACACCGCAGGAAGGGGAGCCTCATTTTCCTCCTCTGACGTCCAATCTTGATGGCGAACGAGCGGGGCACTTATTGTTTCTACCGACGCCCATCAATCGATCGCATTCCATCCAGTTCAATCCAAACAAAATCAATCGCGTTCGAGATTTCAGAAAACTCTGGAAGCACTCGGCAAGTGGGTTCTTGAAATACATACATGGTCATGTACATTGATTTGGTGCAAATATAGGAATTTTTGGCCGATACGGCCAGTTTCGAAGTCGTATTTGTAATTGTGACCAGAGCGCGCGCGTATTTGCAATTATGACCGAGCTGGCGCAGTTGGGCGTCGCGCTAGCGCCTGTATGTGTCGCGCGTACGGTATGCAGCCGCATCGCCACCAATGGCGGCAACATGTGCATGGCGCCACCCACGCCACCCCAAATGCAAGACTCCACACGCCACCACCTCACCACGTTGGTGGGGTGGAGCATCTTGCACATGTTGGCTCACCATGCCATCGCCACCAAATAAGCAACCGTAGGTTAGTTAGTTAGGGTTAGGGTTAGGTTAGTTAGGTTAGTAGGTTAGTTAGTTAGGGTTAGGTTAGTTAGATAATTATGAAAATAATGATGAAAATTTTGAAAGAAATTATGGAAAATTTACACAAGCAAGTGAAGGCGATTGTCAAGGCTCACAAAAATTTCATAATTTTTGATGCGATTTGATATATTTTAAAATTCTTTCAGATTTCAAACCTATTTAACTAACCTAATTAACTAGTATAATTAAATGAGCTAACCTAATTAGCTAATTGGCTGGCGCATGGTGGGCATGCGCCAGCCAATTAGCTAATTAGGTTAGCTCATTTAATTATACTAGTTAATTAGGTTAGTTAATTAGCTCTGAAATCTGAAAGAATTTTAAAATATAGAAATCAGATCAAAAATTATGAAATTTTTGTGGAGCCTCCTGACACCGTCTACTTGCTTGTGTAAATTTTCCATAATTTTATTCGTTAAAATTTTTATCGCTATTTCAGATAGGTGTCATGTTCGCATTTAATCAATAAATGTACAAAATAAGCTCTAAAAATTATGAATTTTATTTTGAAGGCTCCTCACGCAGTGGACTTAATTGTTTAATGTTTCATCAATTTTATGTGTTCTAGTATTATCTCGAAAATTTAGGATTTAGATCACGAAAATTTCGATTTTAGGTTTCGGAAATTAGAGTTTCATGATTTCATGTTACTTGGAATGCATAAAAAGCTATGACACTTCAAGTCCATTGCGTGAGGAGCCTTTAAAATAAAATTCATAATTTTTAGCTCATTTTCTATATTTACAAATTGCATAAACATGACACTTATACTGAAAGAATGATAAAAATAATTTATATGTGTTCTGTCTGATTTGTTACAAAAATTAGGATTTAGGTCATAAAATTTCGATTTTAGGTTTCAGAAATTAGGGTTTCATGATTTCATATGTCTTGGAATGATTAAAAAACCTCGCGGTGGCTATCTTTCCTACCGTCCCTCCTCCCTCCTCCACACATCTGTCGCCTCGTCCAGGAATTCCAGCGCCAACGCGTGCCCCCGAGCATGACCCATGGAATACATCCATCGGTCCGGAGAACGCGTGTCGGTTCAGAGGGCACGAACTGGTATCGACCAAACTGTTGCATTACGCGCTGCGGCGCGTAAGGCTCCACCATATGTGCGAACACCATATTGTATATCAACATCTCTAATGGAGTTGCAATGCAGCTTTTTTATGCATTCCAAGTCACATGAAATCATGAAACTCTAATTTCCGAAACCTAAAATCGAAATTTTCGTGATCTAAATCCTAAATTTTTGAGATAATACTAGAACACATAAAATTGCTGAAACATTAAACAATTAAGTCCACTGCGTGAGGAGCCTTCAAAATAAAATTCATAATTTTTAGAGCTTATTTTGTACATTTATTGATTCGTACGAACATGACACCTATACGAAATAGCGATAAAAATTTTTAACGAATAAAATTATGGAAAATTTACACAAGCAAATAGACGGTGTCAGGAGGCTCCACAAAAAATTTCATAATTTTTTGATCTGATTTGCTATATTTTAAAATTCTTTCAGATTTGAGCTAATTAACTAACCTAATTAACTAGTATAATTAAATGAGCTAACCTAATTAGCTAATTGGCTGGCGCATGCCCACCATGCGCCAGCCAATTAGCTAATTAGGTTAGCTCATTTAATTATACTAGTTAATTAGGTTAGTTAAATAGGTTTGAAATCAAAGAATTTTAAAATATAGAAATCGCACTCAAAAATTATGAAATTTTTGTGAGCCTTCTCGACCGCTCACTTGCTTGTGTAAATTTTCCATAATTTCTTTCAAAATTTTCATCGTTATTTTCATAATTATCTAACTAACCTAACCCTAACTAACTAACCTACTAACCTAACCCTAACCCTAACTAACTAACCTACGGTGCTTATTTGGTCGGCGATGCCCACCCCGCTGCCAACAGCAGGTGAGGTGGCGGCGCAGGGTGCCAGGGGGGGTGGCGTGGCCGGCTGGCAAGACGTCACACTGCTGCCATGTGGCGCGTTCTGCTCTGCACCATGGCGACGTGGCGGCACTTGGCGCTAATAAGACGCCAAACTGCGCCCAACTCGGTCATAATTGCAAATCTGCTACGCGCTCTGGTCACAATTGCAAATACGATTGGCCGGCCGACGGCCAAAAATTCCAAATATAGGTGTAAAGTTTTCACGTGAGTCGTCCAACCGAGGTGGGAATAAGCCGTAGCTATAAAATCTATACGTTGTGGGCATTAGCAACTGCGCTTTTGTCGGAATCCAAAAATATATTTCAGGAACTCTCTGTGTATGCTAAACTAGTCTCAGATTAGAAGCTAGTTCACACAGAAAACAGTAATAAAATATCATCTATTTATTCGATTTAACAAAAAAGATCTCAGAGTACAAATAATAATAATAACTGGACCTTATGGTCAACGTTTAATTAACTTGTCACGCAGGGCTAAAGAAACAAATAAACTCTTGCAGCGGAACGAAACATCTTCAAAAGGCCAATCAACATGCCCACAGGCAATCGAGTGGAGAACGTCTCCTAGCACGCATAGTTTTCAAAGACCTCTTCTTCAAATAGCTCAGAGCTCCCTGGGTCCTCTTCGGCTGCTGATTAACCAGAGGGCAAAAAACCGTGAGTACGTTGAATGCACTCAGCAAGTATAGGGAAATGTATGCAAATAGTATTCATGCATTGCTTAACAAATGTTAGTTGTATGGTTCTTTTGCAGAAAACAGTATTTATGATAAATACAATAAATAGATTGAAATGCGTAGTTGAAAATAGTAATAAATAATTAAACAATTTCTTTGAAATAACTAGTGAATTTCCCGTTCACTTTCCAACCAAACCAATGATAAGTGAATTCCCTATTCACCAATCGACACAAACCATCAAGTGATTTCCCTGTTCACCAAACAAACATTATATTCATCAAGTAAACATCTCATTCACACTCTGACCCGTTTTAGAAGAAACTCTATCTCCCGTGTGAAATCCCCGGACGTATCTATAACCGAGGACGCGGCTATTCGAATAGATCAATTAACACTCTGCAGAGGTTGTACACTTTACCCACAATATGAAATCAGAGTTGATCCCAACAAAACCTTTCAGGAATTTCATCTCAACAATTGACTCTCCCGTTGTACCTACAGCTACTCAAAACCTCATCGTGGTTGACGTACAACATTGGACAGGGATGCGGCAAACCGTCCCGCGATGTGGCCTTAGAAAAAGATACACACCTCCACTTAAATACGGCCTGAGTAGTCAAAAGCCAAAACTCAACAACCTACTAGGTTAGGCCCATCCCATACCAGACATGTGGTTGTACGAAAGGCCCAGTTCAATGGCGCACAAGATTAAGTCCTTAACAAGTTACTCAGGCGAGAATACCACAAACCCGTAGCGTGTAGAAACACCACCACTATCCAGTAATCACTCGCCTGAGCGAAAACTATTTTGTTTAACCAAGACCAATGACACACCCTGTCATGGTACATAAATTTTAACAACAGTGGCATACCACCACGATTCTATATTTCATTAAGTCAAGATTAATCATTATGACATATATGATGATGAACCCATCATAACTAAGCTGAACTAAGCATCTATACGATACCCATGTTGGTGATACAAATATGTCCAACTAAAATTATCCAAGCTATGGTGACAAAGGATTCATGACATTCAAATAATCAAAGGAGGCATAAGAGAACAGGTAATAACTAAACCCAAAGCAGTTTGTATAAAGATAGCATGCAATTTGTATAAAACAATATACTTTTGAAATCATAGGTTTAATATGATCAAAGGACTATGGCCTGCCTTAGAATAAATCTTGATATTGATCTTGATCTTGGTAGACTCCTCCTTACCCAAAGCTTCCCGAAGTATTATCGTCTATTCGCAAACAAGCAAATAAACTAACTAAATAAATAATAGATAGCAAACAAACTCCAAAAGTTAAATAAAAATCTAAGATAAATAGATCTTGAATTTAGATGAATTTAGGAATTTGAATGGACTCATCAGAGTTCGGATGCAAAAGATATGGGTTTTGGAAGATTGAAACTCTAAGGAAAAAGAGAAAAGAAATGATTATGATTTTCCCGAATTAAATTTCTATTGAAAATCCTAATTAATACGCTAGCATGATGTCAGCGCATCAATTCGGAATTAAAAATAAATTCGGAAAAAACTCCACCGTGGCTGACATGTGGGCCCGAGGTCCATGGACCAGGTCCACTCAAAGGCTCAAGGGTCTACAGGTGCATGGCTCATGGAATAGTGGCTCTGATCAGTGGGGACCACATGGTAGAGAAATGGTTCATGGTAAACTAAGTTCACCCAAGATCAGATCTGAGTTTTGGAGCTTTGGTTGACACATCTGCGCACACGTGGCGCTGACGCGATGCCACGAGGGCGACACGGAGGCAAAGGATCTGAGGTGGTTGCACATGTGGAGGCCACGGCATCTGGTGATGTCAGCTTTCCGACGACGCTTTCGGGCGCGGCCGACAACGGCACAAGGTGGCGATTCAACGGCAGCGGACACACGCATTGCATAGAGGACGCTATTGTGCACGCAAGGGTACCAGAATTTGCTCGAGAGGACAATGGTGACTGTCGGAAGCGGCGGAGCAGATTCGGCTTTTGCCGGATTTGTTCTCTGGTGGCGCTCTGGCGGCGAGGAGCGGTGCACAAGGTTGCGGCTCCGACGTGGAAGCCGGTGGCGCAGCGCATGGAGGCGAAGCACCAATGGCGACGGCGGATTCCGAAGATTGGGGTTGCGGCACAAAAACCCTAAAAACCCCCAAATTGCGGCGGCGGCGGAGCTTTAGGAGGGAAACGAGGTGGGGATTCGGGATGAGGAGGTAAGGGCGAACCCTAGGGTCTATTTATAGGGGCTCGGGCGGGGCTAGGGAGGCGCAAAGGCGGCGCAGTCCAATTCAGAGCCAAGATGGGATAAGGAAATTGAAAGGAATCCGAAGGAGATAAGAGATAGGATTAGTTGCGAGGAGATAGAGGATTCAAATGCCAAAATCAGCGCGGGATTCGTGGGTCGTTTCGGCTGTTTTTAGGCGGAGCTCAAAAGGAAGCCATGGCGTTTGGGGCGAGCTCGCGCAAGAAAGGAGGAGCGCGAGGTTGACGATGACGGCGCATGGCCCACCGACCAGCGGGACAAAGAAACGGGCGCGCGTGCGAGTGGGCTTGCGCGAGTGGAAGGGCTGAGCGGGAGTGGGCCGAAAGCAAGGTGGTTTGGGTTGCACAGGATCGGGTTGGATTTGAATAGGAAGGGGATTTCGGCCCGAAGAGAATCTAATATTTATTAATAGTTTTTCTTTTTAGAAAATAGCAAGAACTCCAAATAAAACTTAGAAAATAGCAAATGAACTCAGAAAAATTCTAGAAAATATATCCAAGCTCATAGAATCCAAATAAAATAACTTTGATAATAGTTGATGTTGACATTAATCACATTAAATTATTTTTGAACTCTGAAAATTCCAATTAAGCTTTTAACTTTACCAAAAAAATTCAAATAGTTATTTTTCTTTTTAAAACTTTAAAATAGACCAAATTTTTGGGATGTTACAGCTTTCCTAAGAGATGCTGATATCGCCATATTTACGATTGAATGGACGAGAATTCTCCCTCATATCAGAGTTGTTTGCACTGAATTGAGACTTTGAGAGTTTCCACCGGATATTCCACCTGTAAATTATTTGAAAAACAAATTTGTTTATGCTTCTGAGCAATTTGTACTTGTACCACGTCGATATTTATCTTATAGCTCATGCATGTTCCTATCGTTTACGAATCAAATATGAATACAAATATGGTTTGGCCAGTATCTTCTTCGTATTTTAGTCCCTCATTACATAGAAAGTCAAAGCAGATGTTACATCAATTTAAGAAAGTCATAAGCCATTTCAAATCGATCGCCCACAAGAAATTCTCTCTCCCGCTTGAATTAACTTCAAACACGAGAAAGAAGATTATACATCTAAGGATAAGAAGAGTGTCGCAAGAACTTAAACATACCTAGACTATAAATTAGGCAATTAGCAGTCTATGTTAAAGAAAGGCCCGTATTGCACCTTGGATCGCTTGCTGGATTTCCACCAAAGTTTCAGGCCCTCTATTTTTTTTTAAAAAAAAAGTTGAAACAATAGAATAACGAAGTTATCTTAAGGCTTACAATCCACGGGCCACATATTCAAACTTGGATAAATTATATCGAAAAATCCACACAAATACAAATAATCCACATCATGTGGTTAGCCGGTGGGAATCGTGCACGCGTCTAAGACACACCGTTAGGCTATGCTAGATATGTTAGAATTGAGCTTATAAATGTAAAGGCTAATTTATTTTTAAAATTCTAAAATATGCATGGTTTAGTCCCATATTATTTAACTAAGTGGTGGGAGAGCAATTTATAAAGTGGAGTCCTTGCCACTCTTTGAAACATGTGACATATAACATAGGGTGACATGAAGATGACTATAGTTAAAGTCACACACACACATGTACGCACGCGCGCATGTATTTTCGCATAGCAATTGTGTGACTTGTGACGCGCAAACGTGAACATGCCGTGAACCATGCATTTCTCTCTGTCGAAACACTGTGGTCGAAATACACTAGTCGAAACTGTATACTAGTGTGTAATCAGGATCTTATAAACACTTCTTAATTATCATTAATTGGTTTTGAATTAGCAGTTATCAGTGGCACGGGCAGAGGACGAGGGCAGCGCCGTGTCGGGAGAGGACGAGGGCGGCGCCGTGTCGGGAGAGGACGAGGGAGAGGGCGGTGGCATGTCGAGAGAGGAGGAGAGGGAGCGCGGCAGCTCGGGAGGTGGAGGTAGGAGGCAGAGGCAGCGGGAGAGGGCGAGGGGGAGGGCGGCGACGCATCGAGGGAGCGCCCACAGTGTGTCACACCGCGTTGGGAGGAGGGAGGCTCCTGACTTGTGACGCGCGAACGTGAACGTGTCATGAACCGTGTATTTCTCTCTATCGAAACACTGTGGTCGAAATAATGTGAACGAAGCCATATACCAATGTGGTTAAAACACTGTGGTTGAAATACACTGGTCAAAGCTGTAGACTAGTGGTCGAGGCTGTAGACTAGTGTGTAATCAGGATCTGATAAACACTTCTTAATTATCATTAATTGGTTTTGAATTAGCAGTTATTAGCGGCACGGGCGAAGGAGGAGGGCGGCGGTGGCGAGGGAGGACGAGGGTGGCGCCATGTCGGGGGAGGACGAGGGGGAGGGCGGCGGCACATCGGGAGAGGAGGAGAGGGAGCGCGGCGGCTCAGGAGGTGGAGGTAGGAGGCGGAGGCGGGAGAGAGACGAGGAGGAGGTGGCGACGCTGTCGAGGTGGAGGAGGTGGAGCGCCCACAGTGTGTCACGCCACGTCGGGAGGAGGGAGGCTCCGACGGGAGGAGGAGGGGAGGCGGTGTTAGGGGTGGGACAACGCCACGCAGACGAGAGGAGGTGGAGGGCGGTGCCGGCAGCTCGAACCCCAGTCGCCTCTGAGTCGAGGGAGCTAGGGAGGAGGGAGGCGGTGGCGCGGGCGGAGGAGGGCGGCGTCGCCGGAGGAGGGAGGAGGAAGGCGATGCTCGGGAGGAGGAGGAGCCAGGAGGAGGAGGCGGCAGACGGGCAGAGGAGGCAAGGCACGGAGGATGGAGGAGGAGGCGATGCTCGGGAGGAGGAACAAGGGAGGTGGGCGGGGCGCTTGGGAGGAGGAACAAGGGAGGAGGGCTATGTGTGCGAGGGGGAGGGAGGGGAGGCAGGTGGTTTTGTTGAATGGCAAAAGCGGATAAATACCATGCAAGTTGGGGGGTAAATTCGGAAGGGGGTGGTGGGAAACCGTGAAAACTTACCCCGCAGCGGCTTCTGACTTTCTGCTTTTTCACATTAAGACAGCCTCCGGTTTTCAAAAAAGCTGCTACGAAAAGCTGACCGTTTGGCCCAGCTGCTAACTTTTTCAGCCGAAAGCCGAAGCCGAAAGCTGATTACGTAGCCAGATGTACGTGCCACTGTATAGTAGTACACGCGTCCTGCTTAGATCCATCGCTCCTCGTATACACTGCAGCAGTTTCCAGAGTTGCTTTGTCTTTGCGAACAGCATATGTAGCGGCAGGCCCTCGCATCGCCCAGTTCGTATCAATCAATGATGGCACGTGCATCCATCTCGTTGCAGAGAAAGCAAGCAAGGGTGGTACTCCATTTAATTCTCCATCAGGTCGTCGTCTACTCTGTCTTATCAGCCCCCATGCTGATGCACGGCCCGACTCCTTTACTTTCCTCACAAGAGCCCCATGACTTTTCTGGCTCCAAAGTACTGTGTGCCCTACTGCTGTTCGATGGCCGATCCAACATGGAGGGGGTGGGCCTAGCAAGCTTCTCAGTTCTCAAAGGAGTACAGAGGGGAGGGAGGGACTGGGGAGGAGCTGGCGCAAGAGGTGGTTAATAGAGACCGGCTTGCTGTCTCCGGGAATCCAGCATATCTAGATATTTTTCCTCCAGAGCCCCCGCACCTTCTACTCCAAGCATAGAGAGAGAAGCAGAATGATGCATCTAGGAGTTCCATGGATAAAAAAAGGAGCTTCCTTCCCCTCCATGGACATGATGCGAACATCACGTCAAAAGGAATTCTTATCATTCTCCTGCCTTTGGATTTGGCCAGCCTGGCTTCCTTTGTTCTCACTCTTAATACTCCCTGGCAGGTTCAGAAAACAGGCCGAAAACCTGCCGATTTTCAAAAATATCGGTTATATCGGTACCTGATAGAAGTTCAAACCATTCAAAAACATCGGATTTGCTTGAATTTTGTCAAATATAAAAGAAATTTATAATCATATCTAAGCACGTGTGTGCGTCAGGTTGGTAATGTCCCTAGCCTTCGAGATGACAAGTTATGTGTTGAAGCCCTCAAAATTGCTGTTTTTTTACTCCGAAAAGTTTAAATTTTGATTTAAAAATTTCAGCCAAATTTGGTCAAAATTTTCCGATAATCGGTATAACTGAGTCTATCGCTGACCCTAATAAAAAAATAAAAACCAGTATTCAAAACCCTGCACTATAGCCACCGAAGAGACGGGAATCTCAAGACCTGTTTGGGAACCCTAAATTTCCGATCTATCCCTGTGATGGGCTAAGATTTTGAACTACAATCTCGACTATCTAGGGAGATGTGTCAGAAATTTGGGGTTTCCGAATAAGACCTCCAGGTCTACGTGGAGAACGCCATAAATCAAGAAAAGTTCAATTCTCCCATGGATCTACAGAAGCGGCAACTTGCTCACTGTTCCGTAGCCATACGGGAGTCTGGAACTCTCAATGCCCATGAATTCGATGGATGATTCATTATTATGTGCTGACACGACCAAATGCTCATCGCACGCGCAACAGCGATACCTGCTAAGTAAGAAATATCCAAACGGGCTCGCCTCCCAGCGGACAACGGCACCCCCAGTACCAGAAGCAAATCACCTAGCTACGGGTGCAAATTTCCGACCGTTTCGGTGTGAGTACGGAAGTTTTCGGTGCGAATACGAGTGATAAATGATTATTCGATATTATCCATGTTGGATTTCAGATATGAAATAAACGATATTCGTCTGTATGTATCCGTATATAAGATGAAATAAGAAAACCTATTGTGAATTCACTTAGTAACTGAATAACAAATAGGTGGATTACTATATTTTAGCAGGATACTAAGTTTTTTTTTCTTTAATATCTCAGCAATTAGTTTTTTTGTATTCACTCTAATTACACTCTTATTGTCTAATATTTTATATACGGATGAAAAGAAACGAATAGTTTGTGACCAACCGACAAAAACTGTGGAGCAGATACAGGATAAAAAAATAGATATATGACAGATTGTACCCCTTCACCTAGCTACTTCAATTCGTTTAGGTTCCTCCGCACCACCATCCCGTACCATGCTCATCACCATCCACATCATCAATCCAAAATTCAATCCACAAGCCTTGACACAACCAGCATATCAATTCACAAGATCATCATCCATCCAAACTCGCAGATCACGGGTTTCTTGAGAGAAATATTGTCCCAAAGACAACACAAGTTTAACTCGGAAGAACAAGAACAAGAAAGGCGTATGTTCTCAATTCCTTATCAGCAAAAATAGTATATAGTACATGCTTGATTCGTCCATTCATAGATCAATAGGAGAGAAATACATTGACCAAAATACGGAACAATATGCCGTGGATCTTTAGACTTGAGGAAAGCAAAATGAACAACGGAATGGGATGTCGAATCATCGACTGGCTACACGCCTACACCAGCCGACGCAAACATGTAGCGTGAATACTAAATAATATCAACTTAAAAGACGTTCTGGAATCGCAGAAATTAGACGCCCGCCGGCGTCGTCGCCAGACCTCGGGCCGGTGCAGAATCCGGTCGCCGCCTTCTTCACCACCGTGATAATCACCTCCCCATGCTCTATGCATGCGTCATCATCAAACACACCCAAGCACATACACATGTACACAACCCATATCTTGATCCATTTTTTCTTGGTAATTTATCTTGATCTCTTCTTCTCCCTCTAATTCAC
This sequence comes from Phyllostachys edulis, assembly GCA_036346405.1. Taxonomy (NCBI): domain Eukaryota; kingdom Viridiplantae; phylum Streptophyta; class Magnoliopsida; order Poales; family Poaceae; genus Phyllostachys; species Phyllostachys edulis. The sequence continues at coordinate 56,197,120 of CM070554.1, read as the reverse complement.
TGCCACACCATCATCTGAAACCCTTCTTCGCCTCCCTCCTCCCTCCAACATCCAAGAATATTCACAAAGGAAGAAAGAACATATGTACAAGGATTAGGAGAAATCTTAGAAACATGGAAAAAAAAAGTTTTTTTTCCTTCTCTTTCCTTCTCCTCTTCCTGGTTCCTGCCTCCTGGCTTCCACTTGACTTACTATGGACAACACTATTCACAAGAACACTGATCATTTCTTGCCAAAATTCTCACTTGCCAGTAACTGAACTGAACTGACCTGACCTGACCACCTTCCTCATGGTGGCCATGGTGGTTTCTTGATTGATCGCTTAGTTGATGAGGTCGGAGACCCAGCCGACGTCGGGGGCGGCTGCGGTCACGCCTTCCGCGGTGGTGGCTGTGTCGTTGGAGACGGTTGCTTCTTTGCTGAGCCGCTCGAACACCTTCTCGCGGAGGGCCCTCCCGGACTCCACCCTCTGCACGGGCTCCTCCTCGATAAGCCCGAGGTCGAGCGGCTCTATGGTCACGGTGCCGCCGGATGCGGTGGTCACCGTCACCGGGGAGGGTCTGGTCGGGGTGGACGGGAGGCTGTAGAGCCCGACATGGGACTTGGGGGACCCGAAGGCGGCGGAGGGGCCGTAGCCGGCCAAGAACGACCCGCCGGACGGCGCTGTCCTCGGCGAGCCGAGGCGGAGCTGCCGTAGCGAGGCCAGCACGTCGTTCACGGGCGACCCAACCCCCGGCCAAGAACCGCGGCGGAGCGCACTGGCGGCGTCCGGCGACAATGGCGGGGACTCGGACGGCGGTGACCTGGGCGGCGAGACGAGCGTGCTGGTCGGCGAGGACACGATGCTCTTGGTGAGATAGCTCTCGAACGCCTGGCGGCGGAGCGGAGAGCCGTCGTATGACTCAGCGAGCGGCGACGAGGCCGCGCTCCTCGGGCTGCCTCCCCCCTGCTGCTGCTGCTGCTGCGGCAGGACGCGGAGCTGGTCCGGCGTGTGAGCGAAGAAGCAGACGCGGCGGCGGCAACCGGTGCCGTCCTTGCAAGGCTGCGTCCTGTAGCGCGCGGGGTGGAGCCAGCACTCGAACACCCCGTGCGCGAACTCGCAGGCGTCGCCGCGCTTGCACCCGCCCTTGCGGAAGTCCGGGCACGACGTGCCGGAGTAGCCGTACCGCCTCGGGTCCCGGCGCCGCGCCTTCTCCCCGGGGTGCGCGAACGGGCACTCGGTCCAGTCGTGGCTCCGCCCGCGCGCGCACCGCCGCACCTTGAACTCGTACATCCGGAACTCGTCGCACGCGTACGCGTCCACCGCCGCCGCCACCGCCGCGGCCTCCTCTTCGTCCTCGCCTACCCCCGCCGCCGCCGCCGCCTCGTTCGACGGCAGGTAATGCCGCAGCGCGTCCAGAAGGTACGGCGCCACCTCGTACCGTGCTCCTCCACCAGCTCCGGCGCTTCCCTCCACGCCGCTCACCGGCGCCATGTGCTGCCACGGCGGCGCGTGCGCTCCCTCTCCCATCATCATCATGGCCGCCGCACCACGCTCACCACGCTCACGTCGCTTGTCACTCTGTTCTCGAGCAGTGGTGTGGTGGTCGATCTCGTGGACTCTGCGTATGGTGGTGTGTGTGAGGCTCGATCTTGCCTCGGCCGTGGACGGGGAAGAGGCCGGTTTATAAACTGGTCATCTAACCGCGGTTACCCAACTGGCAGCGTACTCGTGTTCTAACCTTAACCGAGGTGGAGTTAAACTAACCGTGGTTAATTAACGGGAGACGGACGGCGCGATACGCGTGTCTTGTCTTGCAGGCGCGGCAAACTGACGCCGTCTCGCCATAACACTGACACGTGGGGTCGACTCTTCCGTGGGACCCAGGCGTCGGTTCGACGTGGGGATAAAGCCGTGAAGGGATGGGTGGGAGGGACACGTCGACGGCGGGGAGGGGCGGTGCCGGACATGCGCATGGCCAGGTAACCTCTCGGACACGACAGCGATTTACAAAACCAAAAACAAAAAAGAAGAAAGAAAGGTAGGGTACGTAATAATATGGACGAGAGGGTAAGAAGATAGAATGAAACTAACTGGTATATAACAGATAGTCTATAAATGATGTAGTCTATAAATGATGGTTTTGCTATTGTATTTATACTGTATGTTCAATTTGTGAGGGTTATATATGCATAACTTAAAGACAATCTATTGTATAAATTATCTTTAATTTTATCTATAAATGATATAGAGAGTAGTACGGACAATAATCGTCAATATATACGTGTGCTTACGATGAACTTGCCAACCTTATCCCTCGTAAAAACAGTTTCCGTCATAAATCAATCTGATAAGATATCTAGAACTTGCCAGTTTTTACGCGTGCATCTCTTTAGTTGTTGCAGGATGATTACTTTCTTTTTAGATTTTTTTTTTGTTGCGGAATGATTAAAGATGGGGAGAGATAGTGTGAACTACTAAAGTATGTCAGACCAATTTTTCAGGAATTGAAGATGGGAAACTGAACCATTTTTAGCATGAGAAAAATAAACTAGACATACGTTTTGCAAACAGCAAACTGACAAATTTCTGATGGAAACAGAGATTGATTATGTGCCCTACAAAATTGCTGGACGATTTATATGTTTCAAACGAGCTCTAAGCTTGTACTCCCTCCGTCCTGAAAAGCTTGAAGAACAGAGGGAGTAGTTTGCGAAGCTCTGCCCCTTTGTGGATTTCAGGAGTAATTATGGAAGGCATGAATCAGAAAACCTAGAAGTATAACTAAATCTAGTAAAATCGAATTTTGCCAGTCAGGACACATATTAGGTTACTTGTTTGAGACAGTTGCCAACTTCACACGGATGACGGCGGCGTTGTATTTTTCTTTTCCAGCAAGGAATCGTTTCCAACTCGTCGAGTCTCTCAGGTGAATCATGGTTATCTATCAGATCATCAGTAGAAGCAAGCTGCATGCGCCTCTGCGAAATTGTGGCTATGTATGTCCTGTCTGAAAAAATATTACCACTTCTGTGTTGTCCTTCCAGATCATTTTTTGCATTTATGCGGTGTAGCTTCTCCCGGTTTTGGTTCAAACAAACACAATATGTACCCAAAATGAAAAGGGGAAATGGGTAGCGGTTCCAACAAACACAATGTATTTTTCTTTTCGTATATCATAAACGAGATTGAGTTTGTGATTGAAATTTTGCATGAATATAGGGCATGAACTTATCTATATCTGATTTTTTTTTTGATAATTTTTGAAAACTTGTACAAGCACTTTTAGAAGAACTCACACTACTTTAATAACAAGTGTCATTTTAACCTGATATCTCCCTACCATCGTAATTATTTGAACTCTCATTTCCCCAAGAAATCCCATTCAATTTACAATCTTGCATTTCTATTGGATGAGTTGATTCTCATCTCACTATGTATATTTTCCAAACATTGCCATCCTCTTTATTTTTGTGAGACAGGTTCCTTCGCAGATCCACTTCAGCACAATGTCTTTTGATCGTACCGCACGGGTGTTTTTCACCCCACGGTTTTAGGGCTAGTTTGGTTCAATGCCAAAATGAACCAAACCCCTTCTCTATTAATATAACTGGCAACCCTCCTGCCGGTTTCATTTAAAAAAAAATGAACCAAACCAAAATTTTAGTAATACTCTGAAAATTTGGCTAGCGTTTGGTTTAGTTCCAAATTTTGGTAATACTCTAAAAAATTTGGCCATGCCAAAATTTTTCTTCACCTTTTCGGGGTTGGGGCTGTTTGGTTCGGCGCCCCAGATAACCATACCAAAATTTTGGTGTTACCCTGAAAATTTGGCCATCATTTGGTTCGATACCAAAATTTGGCTTTGCCCAAAAAAAAAATAGTATTGCCAAGCTTTGCCCAGCCATTTCTTTGGCAATTTTTTTGTTCCAAAATCGGGCGCCAATGAATTGGCATGGCTGCAATCTAAACACATCAATTTTGGCATTGTCCGTGAATTGGTATGGCTACGATCTAAACACATCAATTTGGAACTAAACCAAACGCTAGCTAAATTTTCAGGGTATTACCAAAATTTTTGTTCGGTTCATTTTGGCATTGAACCAAACATGCCCACTATTTTTTTGCCTAGGTTTTGGTATTGCCTACGTTTTGGCATTACCAAAATTTTGATATGACTACTTGCGGCGCTGAACCAAACATGCCCTTATCGCCCCACGCCTCGTGCGGTTCTATGGATCTGCATAACACACGGTATTTGGCTATAGCCAAGCTTTGGGAGAGGGCTCCTCTTCAGTAAAGTTCTCAAATGCTGATGTGCTAATTTTTTTTTGATGAAATAGCACTAGCGCGCCTTTCAAATATCAGTGAAGGATGTAGAAAACATTTACAAGAGGGATGTCAAGTAGACAAGCCCCTAAAAAACACAAAACAAGAGGGAAAAAAAACAGCACAAACAAACACCAGCAAGCTACGAATGGAAAAGATAACTACCCTGTATCAAAACTTTGCAAGGCTTGTGCACCTGCTTCGACCTATAGTTTGAATTCTTCTCGCACCTTGAAACTCAAGGATATTCCATTTGTTCCTGTTCACTCGAAAATTCTAGTATTGCGCTCTTTCCAGACCAGTCACCATATAAGCATCACTAAAGTGTTCCAGTCTTCATGGAACTGAGAATTGGACTGAAGCCGCCAACCTTCCAGTCCAATAATCGTGAAATGCACTTGCGAAGGAGGAATGTGTAGACAATTCATGATTTCTACGAATATTCCTTCTGCATATGAGCAGTAAATTGACTTATTGTTTCTGGATGAACGCAGCATAAATTCGCATACGTGCTATATAGCACATGGGCATAGGAACGATATATCCACTGTTGCTACAGTACTGTTCATTAGGAATCGATGTAATCTCCGAAAACCATTGGTTCTGGGCCATACGATGAAGAATGAACCCAAATAGTGCCGGAGCCAAAAAGCCCAAACCTGTTTCTCGAAACATCGCTTATATTGCATAAATGTCTTGCTGTTTTTCCCCTCTTTAATCTGGCACGCAGCCACAGAAGATCCGGGTTAACTAGTCGCTAACCGCTCCAATAATAGATGCGTTACACTGCACTCAACTCTATCTCCCCCCTTAATTAATGGCTAATGGCGCAGCATGATACACGAGTATAGTGCACAAACTCCAAGATGCATGTGTTGGAACTTGGAATCCTGTAAGGCAGAGGGACACAGTGACATCTGTAGCATCACGGTAAATAATACTGTAACAGAAGTACATTTTTTTTACTATTTCGGTCATGCTGTTGCTGAGGGAGTTAAAGGCAGAGGGCTTGCTGCATGCGCCTGGCACGTACGCAGAGTAGCAAGAGCGATCGGACCCGACCGATGCACGCGGGGGACAGATCTGGGGCATCGTGTCAATGTCGGGCTCGGCGCCGTTTCAACCTGATCGAGTCTCAGCGGGACACGTGGAGGTGTGTTGCGTCTTGTCCTATGTGCAGGGCACAGTGTACCGACCCTTGCCTAGTTAATGTCCCTTGGGGTGTTGGATCCGTCCGGTGCAACACACCTGTTCGCACATGAATTGCCGCATACATGCGATGCATCCCGAACGATCGACGCGATCGGTTATCAGATGACGCGGCTAGGCTGAACCCTGCAATACTGCATGCATAGGTTAAGAAACCTAATCGGAGGGATAACCCTTGTGACTATAAATTCGAGATCCCTCTATGTACAATAAAACATATGAATAAAGATATTATATTGTCATTTGCATTCTGTATCTCCATTGTATGATTGGTTCTGATTTTTTACCAAGAATTCTATTGTTTAACATGTTAGCAGCACCTTTGCTCTTCAACAGCCGAATCGATATGTCATCGGGATTCTTACTTTTCAGTCCCCATGTTTCTATTAGATTAAGCTGGCAGATTAATTACTGCTAGTTCCTTTGATTAGATCTATTAATGGCTAATTAGCATTTTAGATTGGGGTCAGTGTTCACTTTGTGGATTTAATCTAGTAGACTCATTTAATACGGAAGACCATGGTGGCCAATGTGACGCTGCACACTCGCTGTCGTCACCGCGTTCTTCGCGATGGCGAGGCGAGGCTCCAATGGACTTCCCTGACGCTGGGGTCTTGATCGGTTGGATTCGCAGCGCCATCGCCTAGACCTGCGTCACGATCCACTGTGCACACCTGCAACAACCGTGCCCGACGTGCACGCTGTCGTCGCCTCGCCGTGCAAGCCCATCGCTCACGACAACCACCGAGCGACTCACTGTGGCCGTCACCATCGGGCTGCAATTGCGCGTAGCGCCACCGAGCACCATCGCGCAATGTCGCCCGATACGCCTAACCCAACGCACCCGCTGCCGCCGCGCCTGATGCGCCGATGCCGAGACCCGTCGCCGTGCACACCACTGCTGCAGTGCAGCCTGCCTGAGGTCGCCGCCGTCCCGTCGTGCCACCACGAAGCGACACCATTGTGGCCACCGAGCTTGAAGCCGATGATGCGGTTCGAATGCCGCTGTACCACACCAGATCTGCACCGCCGTCACTGCTCCTACCTGCCGCCACGCGCTCATTACGGGAAGAGCCTCGCAAGCTCGTCGCACCGCCGCTCCCGCCCTACTGTGTTGCCGCCCACAGCTGTGAATCCTGTCACTGTCGCACCAGATGCACCGTCGGGAGCTACCCCGTGCGCCCCACGTGCGCACCTGCCGCCCATTGCGCCCCGCTGCGCCACCAGGAGCCAACTCGTGAGCCACCACCGCCCGCGCGCCACTGCATATCCAACGCCGACGTGCGCCTCTCGCTAAATCAGTCGGTTTTCTTGAGTTATTTGAAACATAGTGGGGTTTGAACTCCAAGAACCAATTTAGGAAATACAAACCTAAGTTAGTATTCGAAAACAAAATTAATCAAAAACTGAATTTAAAAAGAGAAACTAAAAGAGAAAAACAAACAAAAACAGAAGATGCCATTTGGGACAACAACCCTCGGCACAGCCCGTCTCCTCCCTTACCTTTTCTTTCTTTCTTTTTTTCTTTCCCTCTCGAGTCGGCAGTCGGCACAGCCACCAGCACTCGACCACCACTCCTCCTTTCCCTCAGCGTAGCCGCGCAACCCACTCAGCTAGCCTCCTCCCAGCCCAGCCACCCGCTCCAGCCCCTCTTTCTTCTTCCTCCACTCTTCTCTATAGCATTGAACCAGATAGCACTGATGTCGCCCCACGCCGAGACACCCACTCTCGTCGCCTCTCACCTGCCCCTGTCACCCATGTCGAACTCGCCGCGACGCCCACGACTCGCGATGTCAGCCTGCTCCGGCTCCTCCTCTCCATCGTCGACAGCTCTAGTGAGCTCCCCTCACCCCCTCGCACTCATGTGCACCTTCGTTTTCCTCCTCTCCCTCTCGAGCGCCGCCGCCTGTCTCCTCCCCTAGCGTCGGCCGCCGCTCGGCCTTGTGCTCTGCCGCCTTGGGCCACCCCACGTAGCGCTGCCACCATCCCTTGACTCCTCTCGGTCCTCGCACCCTATTTACCACCGGCGCCACCTCCCGGGCTGTTGCTCGCTATCACCGATGTCTCTAGAGCCGAGCACGGCTACCTCCTCTCTCTTTGACAGTGGCCCCATCAAGTTAGTGGTTAATTAGAAATTGCTAATCAATTAGTGGATATTGCAAATAACATATACATTTTTAATTATGTTAATTAGTGAATAATTAAGGTGGTTAATTCAAGTAATTAGATGCCATTAACAATTAAGTTTAAATAACAAATTTAATAAGGAGTCATATTAAAATGTAGTTACCTCAATGACATGAAGGCCCTAGGCCATTGCTAAATAGTAGTAACAGTAATACTAATTTAGTTGGTAAAGTTAGTTAGTATGTCATCATTAATTAATATGAAGATGTTAATTTGAATAGAGATTCCATCGACACAAAACTTTGTGTCTCCATTAATACATAATTATGCACACAAGGTTGAGATAATCAGTAGGTTATATCAATTATGTCAAGTTAAATGAATTAATTCAGGTAAATACTTCATTTGCAATATAAGTCAAATATTCAATATTTCAAATGACAGTAAGTCACACCTTTAACTAAAAATTGCATTATAATTAAGTCAACTAGTGAATAACCTAAGGTGGCTAATTCAGGCACTTAGATGTTAATAAATTAATTAGTGCAAAATTTACATTTAAATTAAAAAGGAACTTTAATTAGGGAACAAGTTACAATTTATCAATCTTGCTAGTATTTCAATAATGGTGGGTCCCACATAAAGTTGATGGTAATTAAATTAAATAGGGCAAAATTTTAGTTGAGATTTATTAATATGTCATTAACATTTAGTTTTAAGAATTTAAATTTAATTCTAGGCACTATTAAAATATAGTCTTATATTTAGGAATGCCGATATGAACAATTGACCACAATAAATAGTTAAACCAATCGCTTTAGTTAGATGCCGTATTGTAATTAATTACCTAACTAATGTTAAAATGGACAAATGGCCCCTCATTAGGTATGGATTAGGTCATTATGCTAATTAGGTCAATTAGTGTATACTTGCCTCCATAAATAGTTTAGCAAAATAGTATTTAATAATAAATGATAATATGTTAATGGCATGTGGACCCCTTAGCGAGTAAAATAAAATAATAAATCGTATAAACATACACTTACAAGTAGGCACTTACTAATTATTGATTAGGTAGACTAATTAATTTAGACAAAGGATAACTAGGAATTGTGGAGATGTCATTAACACATAGGACCTACACAATAATTATTAATAATGCTATCTAGTTAAGTACTACATTGTGATCAATTTAGACATAATTGTTTTGCAAGTAATTTAATTACATCTAGGACCCAATTAATTAGATAATTAACCAAAACTTGTCGGTGTTATATAATAACCATGGATAGTTAGTGTCATTAATGTTTAAATTAAAATATAAATTCAACTAGAAATTGTGTTAAACCATAAATGTTGCACCCTTGATAAAATATAGTTGTGTATATATAAGGAATGTCTAAATGACTAGTGAACCCTAAGTTGCTAGCAATTGTCTAGTTGAAAACTAATTTATTGCTATAAGTGCAATATTAATTAGACGATAATATAACAAATATGCCCCACATATAATTAGTACTTAATTGAAAATAGAGCTAAGCTACGAGTCCATGCCATATGGGACCCTCCCATTAGCTCTACTATGTTGAAATAAAATTCAACAATAGTGATTCTTATAAATGATCACTTGACTAGTTAAATGATAATTAAATTAAATAAGATAATTAATTGCTAATATGAATTTGACGAGGATTAAAATCTCTATGTATTACTTTAATACATAATAAAGGACCATAAGTCTTCGTGGTCGTAACCCCTAAGGCTAACGACCTCACTGGTCATAAGGATTCAAGAGGTTACATAATGGGTACCGTGGTCGGACAAAGTCTTGTACCTAGTTTTCGACCAGGTAGGTGCTCGTAGGATTTATGAACTGGTATCCGGATCTAATTCCAAGTATATTCTTTACCGTGTGATGAATGGAATACGTGCTGTATACTCCATACCACGCGACGTTATGTAATCCTAAGACACTGACAAACAACCAAAGTACAATTGAGTGTCTCACAGACGCTCGACTGCAAAGTGGTTGATACTTTATCAACCATCGCCTCGCTTCGACCAGCCGCAACGCTTCACAACGGACGTCTTCTCCAGGAGCAACTACCACCTCTTCGGAAGTTATATAAGGATGGAGCACGGACGAAGATGGGGGCATCCAGCATCAGATTAGGGCATCAGAGGCAATGTAATCAGCCTCAGATTCATGCTCTAAGTCTGATTCAATAGTATAGCAAACATCATATTCAGTGTAACTAGGATTAGTCCACCGCCTGGTCGTAGGCAATCCCTGCAATACCCAGTTCATATCAATAAGGAGTAGTCTCATTCTCTCCCAAGAAATTTGTGCCATTTTCCTCTATTTTATTTCGTAAGATCGGCGACTCGATCGTCGACAGCTGGCGCCGTCCGTGGGGAAGAAGGCGTAGATTTCTTGAAGAAATTCTTCACTCATCAAATCCTCGTTCATTCCTCATAATCGCTCATGCGACTATGGCAAGAGTTTGGGACAAGGAGAACTAGTTCGACTTGGCAGACTACTCCAACCTCAACATAGATGAATGCATCCGCGCCATGCAAGAAAATGGGATGTCATCATCCTCCTCCTCTGCCGGCTCACAGGTTGCAGACATTAGAGAAATTGACTGGATGGATGAGGATACACCATTACGACAAGTGGTACTTTCAGAGGAACTAGCCCTTCCGACCAGCTCGGAATGTCCGAGGACCTCTCCAAGCCCGGTCTTTTCGACCGGCGAAAAAGGTGACGAAAATTCAACACCGCAACTCGAGGATCAATGTACTCTCAATGAGATCAGGGTTGAAAGGTACTCACCAATGGCTTTTGACGATTCTAGGAGCCAACTGATATCTGGTAACGGTGTCGATAAAGCTCCCGTTGGCCGTGGGCCAAGTGGGAACGATAAGGCTCAGCATACAATCGGCAATCCACCAGATCAGGCTGAGCCTACCGCAAAAACCTCAGGAGGTGTTAATCTCCGACCGCTCTCCATCGTGAAAACTCCTCGCAGAAGCATTAGAAGACTCCATTAGTTACGATGGAAGCTCATCGGAAGATAGCTGCTGCAGGCACGAGGTCAATGTGATCGGAGATACAGATCAAAATGTCGTGTACGGTCCTAAACAATCTGCCACGCCATCACGTGCTGGTGGAAATGATACGGGCCATCAAACACCAAATGCCAGAGGTAACAGAACTGATAGACGTCCATCAGTTAATTCGCCTGGTTCTGTCCCACCTAGAATAACTGATCAGACAGAAATAACCAGAAGGTCGGGGGAAAGTTCAGATCTTCGAACACCTATGGCCGGCATGAATCCTCTAAGACCTTCGGTAACTGTACAAAATCTATAGCGTGTTCAGAATATTTTAAATAATTTTAACCTTGCTCTAGCAGAGACACCAGGTTTTATGCAACTTGTAGGTCAAGTATCAGAAATTCTCCAGCAGACCATGAAACGAACGGAAGTGTACCGGGAACAAAGGAATTCACGAAGTCAAACCATGACTTCATCCCAACATTCCTCCCTCAGTAGAGGGCAGCATGGTCGGATTGGAAGCCAATCGATACCAAGACCTCCTCGACGATTCTGACCAAGGAGTCATGAGGGATGAAGGCTATTTCAGGCAGCTACTCCTCACCTCATTGAGAGGAGAGATCTCTTGGCCCTAATGATCTCCGATGTCATCTGAACCAAGTAGGCGGTCGAAGGCGTCATACTAATGTCCATGATTGAATCAGGACACCGAAGCTCCGGCACTCCAATTTTAGAAACCGGTCTCCAACTGATTACAATCTGGCACCCTTCCAAAGAAGGCGCCGTGAATCAATTACAAGTTGTTGAGCTTTCTCTACAGGGCTCCAGGCTGTACGTTGGCCAAACAGGTTCCGACCGACCAACTTAGATAAGTTCAATAGGACCCAGAACCCGTTGGAATTTCTCCAAATTTATACCACCGCTATTAGAGTGGCTAGTGGTGATGAAAACGTGATGGCAAACTATCTACCCACAATACTTGAAGGGTCTACCTAGTCGTGGTTACTTAACCTACCGGTCGGATCGATCTACACTTGGGAGCAACTTTGTGACCTCCTGATTGCGAATTTCCAAGGCACGTATGACCGCCCTGGAAAGGAAGATGATCTTCACCGAATCCATCAAGGATTCAATGAGACTCTCCGTCAGTACATCAAAAGATTTATCCAGGTTCGTAATTCAATACCAGAGGTTGCATAATCTTCTGTCATCCAAGCTTTCAAAGCGGGTTTAAGGAATCGACGGTTTACGGAGGACATCGCCGTGCACCCTCCAAAAACAATCATCGAACTTTTCGATACGGCCAACAAATATGCAGCCGCTAGCGAAGCTGTTGAATGGTGTGAAGCCATTGATTGGAAGGATAAAATCCCGAGAAGAAGCATAAGAAGGCTCTTAAGAAAAAGAAAAACCGTAGACCCGATGATAAGGAAGTTCTAGCGGTTCCTAAGAAGTTTACTAAGGGTAAGAAAGATTATATCGGTCGAGGCAAAGCAAAAGCTCCGACTAAAGGATACAAAAAGAGCAAGAAGTGGTGTCCACTTCACCAGCAGGCAGGGCATGACTTGCGCACCTGTCGAGCCTGGCAAAGGAAGTTGGAGGATTACTATGCTGGTAAAGGTCCACTCCCCTCTATACAGGAACTCAGGGAAACAAGCTCCAGGAAGGATAAGGATGGCGACGAAGAAATAGAGTACTAGGAGCCTTAGCATACTATCAACATGATCTTTGGTAGGTCTTCTTCGTACGAATCAAGGCATCATCTGAAGGCCATGGAGCGGGAGGTCAACATTGTCGAGCCTCCGATCACCATCAAGCCATCCAGGTTGTGAGGACCCCGGTTTATTAGGCTTGTAATACTTAGTCATCCATTGACCCTAGCATTACAAACGAAATAACCCGTGTCTTCAAGACATGTATACTTCCCAGAAATGCAGTATACACGCCTCTTTACTAAATCATGCATCAAGTTCATACAAGACATAGAACCAAAGCACGAACTAGAATTAAATTAAAGACATACGTAATATAGAGTTATTACAAAAGGGGTCGACCGGCCAAATAACAACTAAGAAAGATAAACACAGCGGAAGCAAAAGCCATAAGATGGCGATAAACAAAAGAGAGCCACAAGGTTTGCCTTTAGCCCACAAGGCAACCAACCAGGCCGCCTAGCTAGTCTTCCCAACTGCAGCACATCTCACAAAAGTAAAGCCCTTTGGGCTCTACCTCCTCTCCAACAAATTTATTAAGCAAAGCAAATGAGTACAAAAATATACTCGCAAGATTGACGTGTAGTATAACAGAACTATAGATAACTACATGCAAGCTTTATTTAAGTGGAAGGCTTTAGGCTCATTTTAGCATAAAGCAAGTTTTCATTTGCAATATTTAAATAGATTCAAAGAAGTTTTACAATTCATTTTTAATTTGCAATTAACAACGAGACAATAACATAATAACAATAGGTAGAAGACAACAACAATCCTGGAAGTGACTAACCCAATAGCCACCATAACAATAGCATGAATAACCCATTCATACCACCCATGTCAAATTTTAATTAAAGGTTGTAGTCTAATTCTTGCGGGAAATCACCAAGTGTGTCCATAACCTAGGACGAGGCTATTGAATAGATTTAACCTCGCAGGGTGTACCAATGTACCCACACGCCTGCATCGCTTTTTCGCCACTAGATTAAGCACACTTCCTTTGGTATGCTTAAACACGGCTAAGTCCTCGAGGCATTTTCAATGAATGATGCTAATTATGAGTCGCGACAACCCGAAGGATAGGAGACACTGCCCACCTAAGCAATCTAGGTGCTCTTCCCCTTATAAAAATAGTTTTAACCACCTGCGACCCACAATTAACACCTCCCAAAGTACTTAGCCAAGAGAGGTGTAACACCCTGGCTATTCGGAAGCCAAGATGCCACCTAAATAATCTAACATACAGCCATAACATACAGCCATAATGCGGAAGAATTTGAACACTATCTCATCTAATGACATAAAGATATCAATATTCACTAGAACCATGGCATGAATATAGTCTGAATCCAAGCAATTATATCGAAGGAATGATCAAAGATCACAAGTAATACTTAATCAACCATAACATAGCACTAGGTATCATTCACCATCTAAATTTATTTATTACAGTTCATCAATAACGAATGAAAAATAGAACTAAATCGTAATCTTGGACTTGATTAAGGTGAAGTGAATGAGTAGTGCGTGTCTACTCCCTCCCAATAGAGCCAACATCAATGATCACCTAAAAAAACAAACAACGCAAGAATGAGTCTGAGACTCAGCAAGTACAGAAAATAAATGGGACATACAACAAACATGATCATGACAACATCATTGAAGAATATGAATAAATCACAGAACGAATATTTGAATGAATGGAATGAATGAATTGAATGAAATGAAGGGACTACACACATGCATATATCGGTATAGTGGTGACACACCGTCGGTGTTCACCTAAGTCCGCATTTAACAAAATGCGGGGACCCAAGTCCCGTATGAAGAACGTTTCATCGGGTGTCCCAAATCGCCCACATTGGAATGGTGGGTCTTACGTGCCCATACTTTGGAATTGATGGGTCTTTACATCCCACTCCGTGGGTGAATCATGAACCATGAATGAATGAATGAATGAATATATATGAATTTGTAAGAAGAAAACTCAAGAAGCATGATTCACATACAAGAAACGAAGTAGAAGTCAACAAAAACTACTCACATACCATAGTACTCAGTCATGGCATGAGCTTAAAACATTATGAACAATCGATAGCGAAGACATCACACAATGTACTTGCCCATATTGGAATAATGGGACTTCACTACCCACTCCCATGGGTGAACAGAGCGAAGGAACGAATGAATGTAAGGAACATAGTCTTATTATTGAAGAATCATGGTATATCAACTATGAAGGAAACCAAGAATACCGAAATTACCCATTTCATATTCATCAATCAAGTGGAACAAACAACAAACAAGACAAATCAATTGTACTTGCCTCAACCGTGATTCGAAGTCAACGATAGAAAGCTCTAGCCCCGGGTTCACCACCACCGGCAGCCGTAAAATAATATACTAAGTACACCAACCAAAAGTGTACAACAATGCAATGAAACAGAAAGAGAACAAGCGTCCCTAATCGCAATCCCAACAATTAATCAAAACTCTCTCAAATTCTCAAATCTGTCCAAACGAACAGCTGTTAAGGAAAAATTCTTAACTTTTGATTCAAAACTCCAAAAGCCATGAATCCAATTTTCCTAGAACCTACACAAGCCTAGCTACAACTTATCAGGTTACCAAAAGATCAAACTAGTTCATCTAAGTCTTTGTTTTTAATCCCGAAGACCGATCTGCCATCTCCAGTACTACTAACTTGTGAATTTCATAACTTTTGTTTGGCTCAACCAAACACATTGTTATAATACTCTATGGAAACTACAGGAAACTAACTATCTCAATAAAATTATCTCAAATATTTCCATTGTGCAACAAATGTTGTAAATAGTCAAGTAAAACTCTTCTGTCCACAACAGAGAGGCAGATTACAGCCTGAGATTCTAAAATTCATAACTTTTGATCTAGAAATCCAAAAATTATGAAATTTAACTTTCTGGAATCACAATGAAAATACCTACAACTCTCAAGGAGACCAACTGATCCAATTTGGTCTTCTACCATATCAAATTTATAGATCTATGTTCGCTGCACAAGTCCTGAGACTGATTTAGCACTCTGTCTTGCGAAATTCATAACTAATTAACCGTTTATCCAAAAATTATGAATTAGAACTTTCTGGAAAGATAACGAAAATTCCCATCTATCTCCAGAGACACTAATCCCTGAATCTGCTCGGATCTAACCCAAAACCGCGCGTCAATAGGAAGACAGATTCAACCGATCTACTACAGAAATCTCAGAACATCTAATGAATACGAATCGCATACGAATTATCTACCAAAACTAATTGGGATCACGAATTTACCCACAAGAACGACGCGAGATGCCGCTGAAACCTTCGCGAAGCCCTCGCGAAGATCACCCCCACCTTCTTCTTCTTCCTCTCCTCTCTTCTTCCCTCTCCTTCCTTTTCCTTATGGCCGGCAACAATGGAGAAGCACCGGAGGGGAGGGGCGTGCTACAGTAGCGCCGTGCTACAGTGGCGGCGGTGCTACAGTGCTTGGGTGCTAGGGTTTAGTTCCCCCCCACATGGGCCCAAAGAGCTATAGGCCAAAGGCCCGAGTTCTAAAACTCCTTCAAAATTCTGAATTTTCCCTTTCTAATTATATTTAATTCTAATACTAGTCACTTATATGTTTTATATTTGAATGGGATATTACAAGAGGTCCCATATCCCCCTCGTGTGGTTAGCACGCAAAAGTGCTTGGATCAATGACGCAAGTAATTCGGTCCTTAGGGACTCAGGCACCATTCCGTTCACACCCAACAATCACACCAACATCCATTGTGCCCAAGTCAAACAGTTTTATTTTCATTTTTATTTATTTACAAAGTAACAAAGCACAAGATGGACAATATGGAATAATAATTTTTGTGTGATCAAGGTCATCGACATATTGTCGACAACCGCCCATTTCTACCGTTATCTAAGCATTTCTAAGCACTATCCAACGTAGCTACTAAGTGATAAGAGTCCATCCAATGAACTTTAAATCACAGCAAGATAATCCTAGGCTTAGTAGTAGAGAATGAGCATTTACCTACAGAGTATGCATCTATAGGCTCAACTAATCGATAATTTAACACAAAGTAAGCATGCATACATACAAGTTAAACAAAGTATTAGACTTTAAAGTAATGGGACATATGGGATATGATCAAACTGCTTGCCTTGCTGGTTATGCTCAGTTTGCTGCAGAGTAACGCTCACGGGATCAACACACTCGTCGACACCTAATCGAAAAGGCGAAAAGAAACAATAAGAACGACGAAAACCAAAAAGACACCACAGCAAA
The DNA here is from genome assembly GCA_036346405.1 of Phyllostachys edulis. Taxonomy (NCBI): domain Eukaryota; kingdom Viridiplantae; phylum Streptophyta; class Magnoliopsida; order Poales; family Poaceae; genus Phyllostachys; species Phyllostachys edulis. Next base: position 56,180,399 of record CM070554.1, on the reverse strand, counting down.
CTTGCTCAAAAAGCTCTGAAATTTCTACAGAAGCTAGAGCATGATTTTTAGAGAATTTAGCAATAAGAACCAATTGATTTGGATTCTCAATGCAAAAGATATGAGCAAAACAATTCTGCTCAGCCTCTAAAAATGCAAACTGCTACTATTCACCATAATTACATTGTTTAGCAAAAAAATTCTAGAAAGGTGGTGCAATTAAAATTTTTACAGTAAAACAAGCACCTCATAATATGAACAACCCAATTGGATTCATCTCATTTGGAGCTATTATGCACTTTCTCTAATTTTTCAAAGACATGAAAATGAGAACAACTAAAATGCACCCACAAATCATTTGAAAATAGTGACATGCCTAAATCCTATTCTACCATTTAGTGCATTAATAGAGGAAGCCAACAAAGTTGGATTCACTCAAAAATGATCTATAGACAATTACTTATGCATTTTACAAGTTAAATACCATTTAAAGGATAACAATTTAAACCTATTTCTAAACTATTTCAGCAAACTCTTTTCTGGAGCCGAACTGAGCTCACAACCATTTTTAGATTAGAGCCCAGATCAAACCAAAGCTAATAAAATTAGAATCACCTCATTTGGATTTAAAATGAAATAGTTATGCATTTTACAAGTTCATTACCTTTTTTTCATTTTGCACATAAGTCCTCTCGGGATCTTCTAAAAACCAAAAAGACGCGGGAGGACAAGAGCTGTTGATGCTGCATCCAACGGTCCAAGACCTCCTGGTGAAAACACGCACGCGCCCGCAGGATCGAGAACGTGGGCCGTGGATCCTGGATCCAACGGCTCAAGACCTGCGGCATCACGCGCTCGCGCTCGCGCAGGTCCAGAGGACATGAGCCGTTGATCTTGGATCCAACGATCGATGTCCTCCCGGCAACGCGCGCGTTTGGATCTTGCGCGCGCGAACGGGGGAGGAGGTCGTGGCCGTTGATCGTGAGATGGATGGCTCACAATCAACGCGGCACAGCGCACATGCACGAGCTAGGGCAATCTGAGCCCCAGATCTAAACATGGACGGCTCTAAGGAGATCGCTACAGTTGTCGGTTTCGTCTGACAACGACAACGACGGCAAGATCTGGCCATCGCCGGCGTTCTACGGCACGGCGGCGCAATTGGGTGCCAGGTATGGGTGCGCAATAACAATGCGCACCCACTGGTACCACCCACACCCGTGGGGGTGGACCAGAGCGCCGGCGAGCCGGAGAGAGGCGGCGCGGTAGCACATGGCCAGATGCGAAAATGGAAATAGAGCTCCGCAACATCATACAAGCGGGTGCCCAGCATCTAAGGGACTACCAGGAGGTTACCTGGAGGTCCTGGAGGTGCCGGGGAGGTCGGAGGAGAGGAGGACCGGCGATGGTGAAGAAGGGGTGCTCCACGGCCAAAAGCTCCAAGCTCCAAGTTAGGCCACCTCTGCAAAGGTCCCAACCAATCAAGTTAGGGTTTTTGACCACAGAGGGGAGATGCCCAAATCGAAGCAAAGAGAGGGAGAGGAAAGCCACTGGGACCCTGTGCCACCGAGGAGCTCCAAGCTCGACAATGGCGGTTGGGGGGAGGTCTGTGGAGAAGGAGCTCAGCCAAGCACAGTGAGGCAAGGCAAAGCTCAATGGCGTGAAAAGGAAGCCAAGGGGGAAACCAAGGGGAGGTCTTAAAGCTCGGGGGGGCAGAGGTCATGAGCTAGGGTTAAGCTCATGGTGAGCTTAGCCCATGGCTCGGTCCATGGCTTGATCGGGGCGTGGAGGTGAGGGGGGGGGTAGGTTTGAGTAGACCTAGAAGCGAAAAGCACTGACTGCATTTAATGCTTGCAGGCCTAGAGCCGTTGGCGACGTGACAGGACCTGTACACCCACTGCCATGGCACTCGCACGCGCAACTAAGGAAGGAGAAGAACAGGAGCTCACCCCCACCGTTGGATGAGAAAGGCTGGGAGGTCACAGCCCTCAGATCTGAAATGGTAAGATTAAAATGGAAAGGGAGGAGGTCACAGCCATAGGATTTGGACTGGGGAGGTCGTGACCCTTAGATCGACATTGCGCGGAGCGCAAAGGAACGGGGAGGTCACAGCCGTAGGATCTCCATCGCACGGTTGCGAAAAGGAAAAGGAGATCATGCGCTGAAGGGGATAGGAGGTCCTGGCCGTTGGATTGCGATCCAAGGGCGCGGAACCGATGGGGAGGACATAACTGATGCAAGCGACTTTGATAAGTGAGGGGGAGGTCATGGCCTTTGGATTTTCATCCAATGGCACTCAGTGATGAGGGGAGGTCGTGGCCTTTGGATTTCAATCCAAGGGCGCACAACATGGAGGGAGGTCGATCTTGAGCTGGTGCACACGACAGAGAAGGAGGTCATGGCCATTAGATCTTAATCCAAGGGCACACAACATCAAGGAGAGGTCGTGGCCTTTGGATTTCAATCCAAGGGCACACAACAATGACGGGAGGTCATGGTACATTGCAAGACAAAGACACAGGGGAGGTCGTGGCTGTTGGATTTTAATCCAACGGCACACAACATCTAGAGGAGGTCATGGCCATTGGATTTACATCCAAGGGCGCATAACATTTAGGGGAGGTCGTGGGCCTTGCGTATGACACAAAAGAGGAAGGAGGTCGTAGCGGTTGGATCTTTATCCAACGGCTACGAGATGAGAAGTGAGGTCGTGGGCGTTGGATGCTGATCCAAAGGACACGACCTCGCGCGGGAAGGAGGTCTGGTGCGCACGATGCAAAGGGGAGGTTGTGGCCGTGGATTTTAATTCGACGGCGCACAACACATCGCGCGGGGAGGACATGCGCTCTTGATAACGAGGGGAGGTCGTGGCGGTTGGATGCTGATCCAACGGCTACGACCTCGCGAGGGAGAGGACAGGGCTGCGCTGGGTTGCAGCGGAGGTCGTGGCTGTTGGATCTTGATCCAACGGTTACGACCTCACGTGGGGAAAAAGGAGGTCCGGTGAGCTGAGGATGCGGTTGGGTTGGACCAGCTTTGGAAAGCGGCTCAAACCCAAGGAACAGTGCCAGCCAAATGAGTTTGAATTTAAAAGCTGAGAATTTGCGGATTTAATTGAGATAGCAAATCAACTCTAAAATTTATGAAATTTTAACTGGAGCTTGCTGACTTTAGGATTAACATTTCATAAAATTTTCAGAGGTTTTTGTGCACTGCATTTTCCTCAGGAAATTCATCAAGGCTGTTCTAGGGTTTGATTTACCTCCAAAAAATTATCAAACTAGTTTTACAACTTATGATATTTTTCAGAGGGGTCACACATCATCCCTAGAACCAAGGGAAAATATTTCCAAAGGATTGGCACAAGATTTGTGACAAGTGGAATAAGGGTTGGACTTTTGTCAACAAAAGCTTTGTACTTTTGGATTCCACAACTCTTGGACAAGAATTATAGGTTAGTTCAAGAGTTTCAAGATGTGAGAAAAAGTTTTAATTTCTACACATTTTCTTACATTTGAAACACACACCTATTTATACATTTGGGATGTTACTCTAGTGGTCGAAAACTGTAATCTTCTTCAGCAAAGAAGACTGCCCCATCCCTTCGACTCGACCAGGTGGGTTTCCTATTGTCGTTAAACCAACTATTAATAACTGTAAGGTTAATCGAGTCCTAATAGATGGAGGTAGTTCTTTAAACATTTTATTTGTGGGAGCATTGGAAGAAATGCAAGTTCCCAAATCAAAGGTGAAACCTGTGAAATATGCCTTCCATGGTATAGTTCCTGGTTCCACCGCCAAACCGATAGGATAACTTTCCCTATCGGTTACGTTCGGAAGACCTAGCAACTTCCGAACAGAAAAAAATTTCATTTGATGTGGTGGATTTCGAATCCGCATAAAATGGAATTCTTGGTCGTCCGGCTTTAGCAAAATTCTTGATAACCACACATTACGGTTATCAGAGTTTGAAAATGCTAGGACCAAGAGGGGTCATCATGGTTCGAGGAGATCAAAAAATGGCTTACGTATGTGATAAAAAAAATCCTTAGAGCTGGTTGATGAACTTCCGACCAGAGAAGCTGATCCACCTACCGTGCAGGTCAAGCACTCGAGGCCAAAGATGACACGAAAGCCTTCCGACCAGCCAAAGGAGGTACCACTCGACAAGAGCACTTCTCCAAAAGGTACCAAGTTGCCTGGGTTAGGAAACACTGACGCATCTACCCGAAAAGTACTTGTTGGGGGCAAGACACGACCACAAATAGGAAGAGTCGCTCGTCTCCTTCCTCTGAGCAAATCAGGACATATTTGCCTAGCAGGCGTTCGACATGCCCGGAGTCCCCAGGGAGGTGATCAAGCACAGGCTAGCTCTCCAGCCTGACAAGAAACCGATCAAGCAGAAGCTAAGGCATTTTGCACCTGATCGAAAGGATGCAATCCAATCGAAAATTGACAAGCTCCTCAAGGCTGGATTTATTCGTGAAGTCGACCACCGTCAATGGCTCGCCAATCCTGTAATGGTTAGAAAAAATAATGGGAAGTGGCGAATATGTATTGACTTCACAGATGTTAATAAAGCTTGTCCGAAGGATGACTTCCCCTTCCACGCATTGACCAATTTGTAGACTCTACTTCCGGGTGTGAGTTATTAAGTTTTTTAGATGCATATTCAGGGTACCAACAGATTAATATGAGTAAAGAAGATGAAGAGAAAACTTCCTTCATCACCCCATACGGCACTTACTGTTATGTTAAGATGCCATTTGGTCTCAAAAATACTGGTGCAACTTTTCAAAGGTTGATGCAGAAAACCTTTAATCCACAGATTGGTCGCAATCTAGAAGCCTATGTTGATGATCTGGTCGTGAAGAGCGTCAACGCTGGCGATCACATTCCTGACCTACAAGAAACTTTCAATAACTTGAGAAGGCATAACCTCAACTTAAATCAGTAAAAGTGTGTGTTCGGAGTTTCCGCTAGAAAACTGCTCGGTTTCCTAGTTTCGGCTAGAGGTATCGAGGCAAATCTAGTAAAAATATCGGCTATCAACCAGATGCGCCCTCCGACCACAAAGAAAGAAGTCCAAAAACTAACCGACTGTATGGCAGCGCTAAGTCGTTTCATAGCACAGTTGGGTGCAAAAGGATTACCTTTCTTTAAGTTTCTCCGGAAACATGGAAGTTTTGAGTGGACTAAAAAGGCAAATGATGCATTTGAAGAGCTTAAGAAGTACCTTACGAGTACCCCGATCTTAGTTTCTCCAAGATCGAGAGAAACATTGCTAATTTATGTGGCTGTAACACTACAAACAGTTAGTAGTGTACTGGTCGTGGAGCATGATAACATCCAACGACCAATATATTACGTAAGCGAAGTCTTACATGGACCAAAGGAAAGATACCCACGGGTACAAAAGTTGCTCTATGGTCTCCTTATGGCTTTAAAGAAACTAAGGCATTACTTTCAGGCCCACAAAGTGGTCGTGCCAACTGGGTATCCCCTTGGTCAAGTCCTTGGAAACAGGGAATCATCAGGACGAATAGAAAAATGGGTGGTTGAGCTAGGGGCATTCGACCTCCATTTCATCTCACGAACAGCGATCAAGTCCCAGGCAATAGCAGAATTCATCACTGAATGGACAAACCCTGAACCCACCCAAGGGCCCAAGTACAAACACCACGACGAGTGGATAATATACTTTGATGGCTCCTTGATGCTCAAGGGTTCAGTGGCTGGAGTTGTCTTGATATTCCCTACTGGCAAATACATCAAGTACGCCATCCAGTTAAATTTTTCTGCTACAAATAATGTGGTAGAATATGAAGATTTCTTTGGCGGGGACTCGGCACTTCGTTAAGCAGGGATTCGCAGATTACTAGTGAAAGGCAATTCTCAACTAGTAGCAAATTAAGTCGGGGAAGAGTATCAATGCTCAAGTACCAAGATGTCATCTTATCTGGCGAAAGTACGGAAACTAAAAAAGCATTTCTTTAGTTTTTAGATCCAACACATTCCTAGAAAGGAAAACTTTCTAGCAAACCAGTTGGTACGGATGGCCTCCACCAGGTCACCCGTCCCGCTCGAAGTTTTCCTCGAGCACCTCGATTCACCCTCAGTGGTCGAGCTTTCTGAGGACATATATGTTTCTCTAAAGGTCGTACAAACCGATCCTGAGAATATGAATGCTCCACAGGTCGTTGATGGTTGACGTTGTCACGATCAAGATAGAGATTGGATGATGTCGATCTACAATTATCTTCAGCATGATAAAATTCCAGAAGATGATGTAGAGGTTGACCGTATAGCTCGAAAAGCCAAATCATACAGTTTGATCGAAAGTACCTTGTATAAACGAGAATCTCATGGAGTGTTGATGAGATACATATCTCAAACGGATGGCATTAAATTGATAACCAAAATTCATGAAGGAGTCTGTGGAGCACATCATTCCTATAAAACACTGGTCGGTAAAGCCTTCAAGCAAGGATACTATTGGCCAACTGCCCTTCATGATGCAAAAGAGCTCGTGGACGAAGCGCGTAATGTCGATTTCATAGTGACAAGTACATCACCAAGACAAGCTTTGCAAACCATTACCTTTCTTGGCCTTTTGCAACTTTGGATTTGGACATTCAGGGACCTTTCCCAAGAGCACCTAGGGGCTTCGAATTCCTTTTCATCATGATTGACACATTCACAAAATGGATCGAAGCTGAGCCTGTTGTTAAAACAACAACTGAGGCCGCTAAGAGGTTTCTCACAAGAAATGTGATCACTACGATTTGGTGTACCAAATTGTATAATCACAGATAACGGTACCCAGTTTTCAAGCGGTAAATTCCAAGAATTCTGTGAAGACCTTGGTATCAAGATACATTTTGCTTCTGCAGCTCATCCGCAGAGCAACAAAGCAGTTGAGTGAGCCAATGGTATCATAATGCAGGGAGTCAAACGTCGAGTATTCGACCATTTAATAAAATGGTCAGGAGCTTGGGTTCAAGAACTCTCTTTTGTATTATGGGCTGTTCGAACCACGACGAGTCGTGCGACCGGTGAAACGCCATTTTTCTTAGTTTATGGTGCTGAAGCCATGCTTCCTCCAGAAATAAAACTTGGCTCTGCTCGGACTGATTGTTTCAACAAAAACGATCAGAATGAACGACGACTTGACGACATCAATTTCCTTGAAGAAGATGAAACCAAGCCTTGATACGATCAGCAGTCTACCAACAAGCCATGCGAAGGTATCACAGTCGTAAGGTGCAACCTCGCAGCCTCGTTGTAGGTGGTCTGATTCTCAAAAAAATTTAGAGCCAAACAAATCGCAACAAGCTTTCTCCCAAGTGGGAAGGTCCTTACACTGTGGTTGAAGTCACCCGATCAGGTTCAGTGCGACTAGCCATGTTTGATGAATGTGTTTTGTCTAATTCTTGGAACATTGATCAACTGCGTAAGTTCTTTGTTTAAATTATTTTTAACATTCTTTTAATTTTTTATAAAGATTAGTCATTCCTTTATTTTCTTTCGACAAGTGATATCGTTTATATATCTGTACCTATGCTCTGGTCGTCTACTATTGTTGTTTAAACTGGTCGGAGAAGACAACTTTCTCTCCGATATCCTTTATAAGGATCTCTGTTACTCTTTGGCAATGACTTCTAAGTCACATGCTATATGGGTCCTAGTCATGATCATTACATCAATGATTCCCACGCGCGATCACACTTTTTTCTTAAATAAACATATGAGTAACTAGAGCATAATACAAATAACTTCATGTAGTGACTCATATGCTTCAGATTATGGAGACTATATTTCTTCATTTCAAGATTTTGTTCTACTCTCATTTGGCCGCTGGTCGGGACACGGAAAGCCTCCTAGTTGAAGTCTCTCCTTTTCCTCACGTGGTCCTGCCCACTGGAAGGAGCTTCCTAGCGACGTTTCTTTTCTTACGATCCTCGCTGCCAGTCGGACTTGAGCCTGAGCACGTTTCATAGAGTGTTTTTCATGTCTTCAGTTCTTAGCAGTTCTTCCGACTAGTTTTGGATACTACATATAAATAAGATCACTTATCATTTATTGCATATATTCTTGCATATTTTTCTTGTCAAAGCAAGTCTTTTTCATCCGACCATATAATGTTTTGTTTGGTACGTTGATTATGATAAACGGATCTATAACTAGTTGAAATCATACACTGGTTCCAACCAGATTGGTTTCCTGGTATTACTACGATCAATTTTTATCTTGTAATCAGTATATGCCTTCAAGAAATGGTTGCAACTTTCGTTCTCCTTCTTGGCTTACAGCTTATTTAGTAAAGTCCTTCTACTATAAAGTAGTCGGGGGCTAGAGAATATATAAAAACTTCAGAAGTCAACAGGATAAACAAAATACTTGTTTATGATAGAAAGGTAAGTTTTATACATGTCATAATTCTTATATTACAATTGTCTACTCTTCGAGATCTCCAGACTAATTGCTGCTTGACGGAGATCCAACCTCCATTTCTTCTGCAACCTTGTCTCCGAGAGGCCGTACTTCCTCAAGAAACTTGTTTGCATCTTCAGGCAAGCAGTTCAAATCTTCTTCAATAGCTTGGAGATTGATGGAGAGGTCGGAAGCCTTCAGTTTTGCCAAAGCAAAACTAACTGCACTGTCCATAGCTTCTTTCATCGTCTGGGCGTAATTTTCTCGAGTCGTTTTGAGCAGAACCTTGAGATCTTCTAGAAGTTGGCCCAAGTAGTCCATCTTCTCTGTTGGATTTCTTAAGGTAGGCAGACTTGATCCTGATCCCATATCAAAGATCATCTTGTTAAGTGCAAAGAGTTTTTTCATCAAGTTTTTGCTCAAGAGCTGCCTCCTTGCCTTGCTCAAACTCCAGAGCTTTTTAAAATTTATTCAGTGCTTGATTTTTTTCTCCGTGAGTAAAACAAATGGTGAGTAAGCATGATTAGAAGAGATGATATACTGGTCAAATTTATGACCGGATACCTTCAATCTTCTTTTCAAAATTCCCAATGACTTCTTTGTACCTGGTCGTCACGTACGCGATCGACCGATCCTTAGCTTGACATTCTTATTCAAGCTTGGTTATTCTGGCTTCTTTAGCCACGACCTCTTCTTTTATTTTCTCTAAATCTATCAAATATGATAAGGGAGAATAATTAATTAACAGAAGAAGAATAAGCTAGCAAAGAAGAAGACAAGTTAAGAAGAATGTCCTTACTTTTTATTTCGGAATGCTTTTTCTCCAGATACTTTTTTCGCTGGGTCAGCCCTTCGAACACAGCAAAATTCTCGACCATGTGCTACACAAATAGCATTCTTCTTTAAATTTTCTGATAAAAATTTTAGAGGAGAAACTATGAAACTGGTCATAGATACTTACCCGAATTGCCACGTCATTATATTTAACAAAAATTGTATCAGGACCCGTCTCGGCTTGACGGTCCGATATCTTTCCCCAAACCTCGTCAAGCTCCTTATCCTCGATAAATCGAGGGCAAAAAAAAAACTTGTTAGATTGAGAGGAAGTACCAATAGGTGTCGGAACCTGTTGAGAGCCTTCAGGGACATCTACCTTTGCAGATGGAGTTAGAATCACCACTGGCTCCTGAACAAGCGCTGGCATCGACACCTGCTCGGGGGCTTTATTGACCACCTTGTCCTCAGGAACTTTAGCCTGAGAAGGGTTCTGGATGATAACTTCCTCGATTGCTTGATCCTCAGGAATATTATGGTCGGAGATGACTGGAACACCAGAAGATCTATACAAAAAGGAGAAAGGAAGCTCAACAATTCAATTGTCAAAGACTTTTAAAGGTATGCACTCATATGACTATTTCGTTTGTACGTACCTGGTTAATTTTTTGGTTTTGACCTTGAAACGTGATGGATTAAATTCCGTAGCGCTCGCTTTCCTCTTCTTCTCAACCAATTTCACCGGTTCTAAACTAGCAGGGCTGGTTGTATCCCTTACATCCTCCAACATGAGGTCGGACGCGATATTCTCGACCAGCTGGTCGAGAATAGCGTTCCTGACTATCGGGTCAGAAGGAGTGGTTTCATCGACCTCGAGGCGATTGTTTGATAACAACCTGTCGGTCATGAATGACCACTTTGGGGTCTCTGACTTCATGACTTTATTCTCAGACATACATCTTTTCCACCTAAGTCAAAAATCAAATTTGATTAGGTGATAAAATTTTCCGTCTAAATATGTATCTTCTGTTAAGTGCTCTTTTACCTCGGGAAGATCATCCTCTTCCATGGCCTCTGGGCAGGAATCGGTTGGAACCACAGTAGGATTACGATCCTCACCGGATTGTATAACCTTCAGTCTGACCGCCAACATATTAAGGGCAAACTTAGAAATAGATCGGAGGATATATATAAAAGATGAAGAAATCGGTTATCTACCTTAAGCCTCCTTAGTTTCTCTTCATCAGAAATGATCGCCAAGATGCCGGGAAATGTAGCCTTCTCATCAGGCTCCCCGGCACAGATCATTTTGATCTGCTCTCTGACCTCGTCAGTAGAAAGGACTTGAAAAAAAAAAGAAGAGAGACAAAGGAGATTTCAAGGTTATATGATAATCTACTGATAAGCTATGCTGGTCGGAGCATCTTCAAAGACTTACCATCTCTTGAGTCTTTGATTGCTTCATCCCAACCAATGTACCAGAGTAGGGAATGGTCTCAGAGCTTCAGAGGACTAATTTGGCGCATGATGAAATCTCTCACCATGTACCAGGAAGTCAGCCTTTTCTCCTTAGGTCTTGAATAGCCTCCACACATCTTCCGACCATCCCTTTCTTCTGCACGATTCCCCTCCACTTTATGTCCTCGTTCGCCCTATTTTCGGTGAAATAGAGGCCATCGTCTTTCGTGACTGTCATGTAAAATCAGTTCTTTTTCCATGACGACCACGAAGATTTCGAGTACATTGGGATGTACTTATCGGCCTTCCCATCACGAAGGTGTAGCATGCATTCTCTAGGGGCCGTCGTGGATCTTCCTGACATCGCCATCTGGTAAAAGTACCTGAAGAGCTTCAAATTCGGTTGTACTCCCAGGTACGCCTCGCACAGATAGGTAAAAATGCTGATGTTGGTGATGGAGTTTGGAGCCAAATTCACCAACTCTACCCCGTAGTACTCCAGAACTCAGGAGAGGAATTTGTGCCTTGGCGATCTTAGCGCTCTCGATGTGGCGAGAAAATAGGATTTTCCTTCCTCACGACTTAGAAAGTGTTCTCCGGCCGCTGACCTCCACTTAATCAAGTTCTTGTCCAGAAGCATCCCGATTTGTTCATGCGCCTCGAGCTTTTTTTCGCTCAGCTCTGAAGCCATCCACTTGGTGATCTGGTCCGACATGGTGGGATCTCACGAGGAGTTAAATAGAGTCGGAGAAACTTTGGTAGAAGAAGGCAGAGGTTGGAAAGAATTCTTGGCAAGAAACTGAAGAGAATTGGGGGAAGATCTGAAAGCGTGAAAGATCTAGAGCCCAGCAATAGGGATTTTATAGCTTTAGATCTTTAACCGCAAGCGGGAGTTATCTAAAGTCCAATGGACAAAACCTTTTTGTACAACGGACAGAAAAACTCTTTGATTCCCAAGGTAGGTTCACAACTTTAAAATGAATACAGACCACCTCGTATGTCATGACATTAAATGAGGGTCTGCTCGATACGACTTCGTTGGAGGAAGGTGTTCACACGACCTATTCATTTAAAGTTCGGGGGCTAGCTGACGAGGATTAAAATCTCTATGTATTACTTTAATACATAATAAAGGACCATAAGTCTTCGTGGTCGTGACCCCTAAGGCTAACGACCTCACTGGTCGTAAGGATTTCAGAGGTTACATAATGGGTACCCTGGTCAGACAAGGTCCTGTACCTAGTTTTCGACTAGGTAGCTGCTCGTATGATTTATGAACTAGTATCTGGATCTAATTCCAAGTATATTCTTTACTGTATGATGAATGGAACACGTGCTGTATACTCCATACCACGCGATGTTCTGTAATCCTAAGACACTGACAAGCAACTATCGTACGATTGAATGTCTCACAGACGCTCAACTGCAAAGTCGTTGATATTTTATCAACCATCGCCTCGCTCCGACCAGCTGCAATGCTTCACAATAGACATCTTCTCCAGGAGCAACTGCCACCTCTTCGGAAGTTATATAAGGATGGAGCACGGACGAAGATGGGGGCATCCGGCATCAGATTAGGGCATCAGAGGCAGTGCAATCAGCCTCAGATTCATGCTCTAAGTCTGATTCAATAGTATAGCAAGCATCATATTCAGTGTAACTAGGATTAGTCCACCGCCTGGTTGTAGGCAATCTCCGTAATACCCAGTTCATATCAATAAAGAGCAGTCCCATTCTCTCCCAAGAAATCTATGCAATTTTCCTCTATTTTATTTCGTAAGATTGGCGACTCGATCGTCCACAGAATTAGTAGTAAATAATGCATAGGCCCTATATAGTGAATGAGTAGCTATCTATTTAACTAAAAATAGTCATTAGTATGTATTATAGCTGAAGGTTAACCTAGTATAGTAGATGTTCTTTAGTGTATGCATAGCCACATAAGTAATTATGTTAAGTGTAGATCAACTCAATATTAAATCCCAGACATGTAGAAACCACCGATTAAATTGTAAGGATGGAATCTAGTTAGTACTCATAGGTCTCACCTAATTTTCATGGAACTTCCTTAATAAATAGAAATTGATAAGGAAAATAATTACATGAACTAGACCTCACGTGTTAGTTAAAATTTTATCTATCACATGTGGCCCCTCGCAACTATCCATAGTTCTCACTTGACTTTCATGGAATTTCCTTGATAAATAGAAAATAAAAACAAAAGAATTCATTAAATAAACTAGGCCCCACACGTGAGTGGCGATGAGGTGTTCTCAATGGAACGATAGTAATTCAACAACAAATCAAAGTCGAGTTGATCCCATCTATCACACACCGTATCCACTTCCAATAGAAGAGCAATTCATAAAATTAGTTAAGATTAGTAGATCCTACCTATTAATATAATCTTTCTCATCTGCATGACCTAAGAGGGTATTCCTGAGAATATTCTCTCTCACTCTTCTTCCATAATTTCTTCGCTGACAATTATTCTGAGAGCTCAATCTCTCTCTCATCCTAACTCCGAATCAAACGATCCCAAATCCTAAATTGTGCGACCTTTGCAGAGTAAAAATTGTCTGGATAGCTGTGCTCACAGTCATGGGTGATGCTGAGAACATGCTTGGTTAGTCTTAACTTTTATAAAATAATTTGTGGGTGGGATGAAAAGTCGGGTTAGAGCCCAGGATTTGATTTGTCCTGGTTGGAGCCAGTAGAAGGCACGGGTTGGACCCCGTGGTCTGATTTTTCTTGGTTGTAGCTAGTAGAAAGTGTGGGTTGTAGCCCAAGAAAACATAGTATTAGGTGGATGCAGCCGTAGGATGGCTAGGTGGATGCGGCTAGCAATTGGAGGGTGGATGCGGCCAGGAATTCGTAGGTGGATGCGGCCTGAGTTGTCAGGTGGTTGCAACGCATAACTGCCAGGTGGTTGCAGCCCAGAATTGTCAGGTGGTTTAGCCTTCGAATCACTGAGTGGTGCTGCCCTAAAAAATGATATATCATGAGGTGGATGTGTTGGGACCGAATTTCTGAATCTGAACTCTCTGTGTATTTCTACATTAGTCCCTGATCAGTAATTAGTGTACATAGTGGATACAATGTTGCTAACAAGTTTGAATCACGATTCAACATAAATAAACAACTGAGTACCGGCCTTATGACCACTTATTATAACAAAAGTCATAAGACCTAGAGTTTTACAACAGCGGAGAACAACAAAAGGTAAACTCCATGATGACCCATTGAATCCCCCATGGGCATTCGACTGGGAGCACTTCCTTGTACTCCGGGTGTCCATCGTCGAAACTGTAGGCGAAGAAGTCATAATCCTCCTCAGCGTCGTTGAAGGCTTTTGGGATATGTTTTGAGTGTAGCATGTGAATACATAAAGTATTCCGCAAGTCTTGGAAAATATGTATTTGCATAGCTTTAACAAATGGGCTTATACAGTTCTTTTGCACAAAGCAATATTGTATGTTTAAACATTTTTCATAAAGCACATTTGACAAATGTAGTTTCATTAAATAAATTAAATTGATTCTCTAGTGAAGGTTCTAGCTACCAATCACTAGTATTGAGGCTCTATCCGCCAAGTTTTAACGAGTAGGGCTCTTGTGGCCCAACTAGCTCTAGCTTCCAGCACAACAATCCAAGAGTTCCAACTACTCCCGGATTTCCGAAAATAATTCGTTGAAAACAAAACTAAAATCTACCATGTGAAAATGTACCTTGCCTGCCCTTGATCGTGGGCACAGCTATTCGAATAGTTTTTCACTCTACAGAAGTTGTACAGCTTCACCCACACAAGATAATCAACTTATAATATCAACCATGACACGATTCCTTGGGCGTGCGACTAAGCGCTTATCACAAGGCTTTTACAATACTTTATCCTTACATTAGCCCGCCCGATGAGCTTAACCCTAAGTCATAGACGTCATTTACTATTGACCCAGAACTCACTGTTGTGGGGGATAACCTACCCAGACATGGATGTCAATTACCATCGCTCGGTGCAAGCCCCGATATACATGGGCATCAATTACTATCGTCTGTACGTCCCAGGTAACTCCTACCATCTATAGCATGCAGGCTAAATGTCTAGACTTAGTAAATTATTCAGATAGGTCCTCCCGATTCAGGACATGTGACTGTACGGTATTGCTCAGTTTGAATAGACATAAGCGTCGGTCCTTAATCAACCAAGGCAAGATAGTCGAAACTCATGCCACTTGTCCTAGTCTGAACAAATTCCACCATTTTATTTTATTTAGCATAAAGGGTAATAATGCCCCCTAATGGGTGATCATAACCGAATAAGCACGTCTAAGCAATTCTACTGTTTTTATCTATTCCATAATATTTAATCATTATTGTGGAAAGGCTATGCTAGGGTGACAAAGGTGTCTGGATAACAATTATCAAAGGAAGACATTATCAATTTTAGGTTTAACTAACAATCTACGGTTTGAACTCACCATTTTATGTAAGTAGCAAATTCATAATACTTTTGAAACTGAAAACATAATTTGGAAATCATAGATACAGAATGTTCAAAGGAGACTTGCTTTCGTCGAAGGTTGAGGTTGCTGCATTTGGTTGATCCAAATTGACTTCGGTGGTGTCAGACTCTACACGCGCGAATCGAAACAAAAATAAATAATAGAAAAACAAATAAAATCTAAAAATTATAAAATTAGTACCATTAGAGATATTATTAATTTAGGAACAAGAATCGATTGATCCAGAGTTCACACAGAAGAGAACGAACTCCCGGAATATTTGCTTAAAAAGGAAATTTTTGAAAATTGAGAAGGTTTTAATATTCACTCTGCGAAAAAGGCCATCACGCATTGTTCAAAAATGCCATCACTGAGCGGTTTAGTGGCCGCCTGCGAGTCTATAGTCGATAATGACATGAGGTCATCACGAGGCGGTTTTGAGCAAATGCGTGATGCATACTTTCACAAGCGGTTATTAACTTCGAGCAAATGCATGATATCGACTATCACAGATGGTTTGTATCTAGAACCGCTCAGTGATAATTATCTATCACAGATGGTTCTAACACGGACTGCTCAGCGATAACTATCTATCACTGAGCGGTTCTAAACACGAACCGTCGTGATATATAAATAAAACCTCAAGCAATGGTATGCATGTGCCTTTAAATATATATATATATATATATATATATATATATATATATATATATATATATATATATATATATATATATATATATATATATATATATATATATATATATATATATATATATATATATATATATAGTTTGTAGTCTGACCACTTTGGTTGGAGTCGTGAGGAGGATGACACAATGCCACGAACAACTGGCTTCATGCATCGACAACCAACCATTCCTTGATGTCATGTCCAATTACCTATTGATGACATCCGGTAATTGTATGTCCACGGGCTTTCCCTTGCGGTAGTACTTCTTGAACTTGCGGGCTCGATAAGGTTGCTGTGGCGATTGTCTCATCCTCCTCACGACCCAAGAAAGAGTGGGGACTACAAGCGATATATATATATATATATATATATATATATATATATATATATATATATATATATATATATATATATATAAGTTTTAAAGGCACAAGCGACCACCGCTTGGAGGTTTTATAGAGAAGAGATGAGGAATAGAATGGTAGGGCGTATTAAGTATCTGGGACACAAATCTGAAAAGTTAATTGCAGCCAAGCCCCATCCGAACCACATCGATCCCATGTAAGCTAACCAAGCACAAAGAACCAGGCATCAATTACCCTCGGTACCCCATCGAGAGCATTAACCAAACCCACCATTTTGCCCCATTCATTTTGTCAATCCCAACCCACAACATGAACTAAGCAAGATGCAGAAATTAATGCACATACACCAATAGCCCTCAGTTTACATCATAGAGCAAGGGGACTATTAATATGAACTAATTATCAATTCAATTTTAGCATAAGACTATTAACATCATTGAGCAGTTCAACAGCTAGCAAGGTGCCACTAGCTAACAAGCATTTGCATGATCATTGCATTCATTTATATTTATGATTTCTCTACTTCTCTCTACATGTATGTATTACACATTTACACTTCTCTGCAATGATGCACTTCTCATCATGTATGTATGTACTACACATTTAGCATCTGGGCTCTGGCCAATGGCCATCATCATCGGCATCAACCAACAACGAGACAACATCAAGAAGACAAGAAGGGACTTACTGGCGTTAGTGGGAGAGGTTGGAGGCGCGAGGAGGTCCGAGTAGCGCACGAGCCAAGACAAGAGGGAGGAGGAGCTGGAGCTGCGCGTGGGAGGAGGAGCCAGGCGGCAGCCGCACGTGAGGAGGGGGAGGAGTTTGATCCGTGGCGCAGGAGGAGGGAACTTGATCCGGAGGTCTGCGGGAGGCTGGTGGCGAGGAGGAGGAGCTCGGTTCACATGAATACCAACATCACAAACCAATAGGTGATAGATCTGTCTTACCTCGACATCGCGGGTGGAGAGGTAGTCGAGTCGCGTCTGTTGGGGAGGAGGAAGAGGGAAGAGCGCGGTGTCACGTGGTTGTGGCTGTGGTGACACTACAAAAGACACTCTTATCGTCTGAGTGTCTTGTGCGATGAACCATGGTGTCTGGCCGTCGGTGACGGAGGAATGCATTGCGGCGTCGGCGATGGGGTCACTCGGGTGGGGAGGGAATAGACGAGAGTAAGGGCGCTACCGAGGAGTGACGAGTTAGGCGCGAACCCTAGCGGGCTCCTACTAATAAAGAGACTTATCACGATCGGTTCTATTATGGAATCGTCGGTGATACTTATCACGACGGTTCCACAATGGAGCCGTCCCGTGATATGGTCTCATATCACTGACGGTTCATTATTAAAACCGTGCGTGAAGTATCCTGAGATGGTTGTTTGTTGAAATTATGCGTGATACTTAGTAATATCCGAGCGGTTCTTATTGAGAACCGTGCAGTGATAGTTCCTGAATGGTTTTCAACATGAACCGTTTGTGATATTACCTCTTCACAGACGGTTTTTAGCGCAGCTCGTAAGACATCTGAGTATGCACCAAGACATTTGGCACAGATAACGATAAACTGTAGTAGATTTGAGGAGAAGGAGTCCAATTTAATACTCAAAACGGTGAGGAAGAAAATAGATGTGAAAGGAATAGAATGGAAGAGCATAGAAGCTAGACAAGGTGAGAATAGCACATTATTAAGATTTTCCATTTGTAAAATTGTTCTAGAAGTGTTGCATGATACATGTTTTTGGCTAACCTGGGTCAAGTTACGAAGAACTTGTGCATATAATCGATTTCTTGGTCTATTGTTGTGTAGGGAAGCTTGGAGTCAACTACGACCAATAGCGATGATGATTAGGACTTGGTTTGGTGAAATCAAGGTCCAGAATGACCAGTGATGTCGAGTGCAGTGGTTGGTCTCAACCAAGGCACAAAATGGACAAGAACGAGAAGTTTGATGCAACGGGATGCATCAAGTGGCTTGAGCCAATGCAAGGATTGAGGTGGTCCATGGGAGCCGGATGGGAGAGACTTGCCAGCATAAGGAAAACCATTGGTGAACCTACCCCGTGGCAAAGCATGAGATTGCTTCACAAGATTGTACTCAGTCAAGGATGGAAGGACCGAGAAGGGGTATTTTGGTATTTTCGCCAAGATACCGGGTAGGTAACCTTCGAGAAACCACGGCGCATGATGGTGCCAAGGTGAAGCGGTTTAGGTCATGGGGAGGACAAGGTCATAAAGAGACAGATTTTGGAGCGTAGGATCATCATATGCTTTGAGAAGCGTGCGTGGGTAAGAGACATGTTTGCGTGTGAGATTAATAGATGCTAATTAGGGTTTTCTCTAGTCCTAGCCTCCACTATATAAGGATTGGTGTAGGATTTGCACCCAACCAAGCCTGGGAACCCTAATTTGATATTTGGGGGAAAGTTGAGAGAGGAGAGGAGGCTAGGGTTTGGGAGATGTATTGAGAGAAAATTTGTGGGATTGAGTACTCATGAGTGAGCTTGTGTCCTCTGTATTGGAGTAGTTGTAAGCCCTCAATTCCTCAATATCAATCTAAGCGAATTTGTGCAAAGATGATTTGTCTCTTGTTCTTGCTCTCTTTCCTGAGATTTTCGGTTATTGTGTTCTGTGGGTTTTGCCTTGTTTTTTTGCTATGATCTAGCTTGTTAGGACTTGTGAAATTGATCTAAGGTTATCTTGACCATCTTTAATCCACGAGGAATTCTTTGGATCAAGTTTTTTGCTTTCACCTGGTTTTAAGCCCTCTTGCACTGAAACAAGAAACTCTTGAAATCTTGGTTATGATTATCTCGATCTTCGATTGGAATAGGTCCTTGACCCTCTTGTTGAATTGTGTCTGAAATCTCAAGTGCTTTGGATTTGTAGATAAAAAATTAGGTTATTTTGTGGATACAAAATCGTGTTGATTTTTTCTGTCAGTCTAAGGAGAGGTCAGACCAGTCAAAGAGGTTTTGTGGTTGAGCATCTTGTTTTCAGTTCAATTCTTTCGCTGAATTGTAGATCTTAATCTTCGTAACTTCACATAGATACTAGAGTAAAAAAAAATAGAATTCTATAATAGAAAAAGTAGGCTCCTAATCATCTCTCTCGCCGCTGACACAGCCTTATAATTTGACTAATAATATGACTAATAATAGTGCGTGGACCAAGGAAGCCCTTGATCGAAAGCATTAATTATTTACTACATTGGCTAGGGTTCCTTGCCTTGCCGTCATATGCACATGGCCGTGTTTGTTTACTACTCCTAATTAAGCTTGTTTTGCACACGTGGCTAGCTGAGGCTGGGATTAGGTAACCAGGAGTTGGCACCAACTAGTGTACTGCTACCTGTTTTCAGATTCTTACACACCACGCGCACGTGTGCTAGCTAGATTATCCGAGCTGCGTATCATTTTGTTATGGGAGCTTATCTAGCTCAAGTACTTAGATTGTCTAGTACCCTGGCCGGGCTAATTTTGTGAATTTTTTTTGCCGTATTAGCGCATATCCGACCCGTATTTGTTAGAATGACATCGTTATATTTTTTTGCAAAAATGTCGGCTCCCGCCACGTGTGCCCTCCCGCACGGCCACCGTACAGTGGCTCCTCCCGCACGACCGCTGTGCGTTGGCTATCATCATGCGCCGTCCCCTCCCCCTCCCGTAGGGCCACCCTGTGGTGGTCCACGGAATAGCCTAAACTATCCCAAAAACAACGGTCCGGTCCTCCTGAGAAACAAAAAACCACCGGTATGTAGTCCATCTGTTGTTCGATCGGAGGAGGATCCGCACGGCCACCGTGCAGTGGCTACCCTTCCCACCGCCCGTCCTCCCTCCTCTGCACATCTGTCGCCCCGTCGCGGCTGTGTCCCCATGCCCGCAGTGCTATGCGTAGACAACGCATCTGGAAATCCCGACACCAACGCAGCGGCTCCTCCTTCTCTCCGCTATAAATAACGAACTCTTGCAGCCCCTCATCGCTCATCTCAAATGCGTTTTGCTGCTCGTTCTCAAGCTCGTCGCTGAGAACTCAGAGAACGTAACATATTTAAATTTTTTTAGAGAGTAATAATTTGATTGCTTCTCGTCACTCGTCGCTCGGCTTTGTTTTATTGCTTCCCCTGAAGGGCAGATAATTATTTGTTGGATGCCTTTGTAGTTATTACCGTAGTTGTAGTTAATCAGTCTTAGTTTAGTAGGCATAATTAAATAGTTTAGTGGTAATTAGTTAGTTTAGTGGTAATTAATTATTTTACTGGTAATTAATTAGTCGTAATTAGTTTAGTGGTTATCAGTACGACATATTAAATTAGTGAAAATGAACTACTTGTAATTTATTTAGTGGTAATTAATCAATCATAATTAGTTAGTTCAGTGCTAATTAATCAGTAGTAGTTAGTTAGTTCAGTGCTAATTAATCAGTCGTAATTAGTTAGTTCAGTGCTAATGTGTTAGTCGTAATTAGTTAGTTTAGTCATAATTAATTAGTTTAGTCGTAATTAATTAGTCGTAATTAGTTTAGTGGTTATCGATACAACATATTAAATTATTAGAAATGAACTACTCATAATTTATTTAGTGGTAATTAATCGATCGTAAGTAGTTAGTTCAATGCTAATTAATCATTAAGTAATTAGTTAGTCTAGTGCTAATTTATTAGTCATAATTAGTTAGTTTAATCGTAATTAATTAGTTTAGTGGTAAATAATTACTCGTACTTAGTTCAATGGTTATCGATTCGATATATTAAATTAGTGGAAATGAACTACTCGTAGTTTATTTAGTGGTAATGTCGATCGTAAGTAGTTAGTTCAATGCTAATTAATAATTCGTAATTAGTTAGTCTAGTGCTAATTTATTAGTCGTAATTAGTTAGTTTAGTCGTAATTAATTAGTTTAGTGGTAAATAATTAATCGTACTTAGTTCAATGGTTATCAGTTCGATATAATAAATTAGTGGAAATGAACTACTCGTAATTATTTTAGTGCTAGTTAATTAGTCATAATCAGTTTACTAGCAATTAGTTAGTCATAAGTAATTTAGTGCAAAATAGATAGTCGCAAGTAATTAAGTGGTAATGAACATGTGGTTCATAATTAATTTTCGAAGGAGCAATCATATTGCTAGTAATTAATTAAGTATTCATATTTAATTACACATATGTAATCGATCACTTGCATGCAATTTTTCATCATTGTTTGTTACATTGCATAACATAGATGGGGTTGTTGTGGTTTTAGGTAATTTCGAAAATGCAAGACTTGCTAGTATTTTATGGCGATGGTCTTATACGGGCCAGACCTGATGGGTTGGATCTGTCAAGATGCTAGTACAAGGTGGTCCGGCTGGAGAGCCTCGACGCGATGAATATCCACGAGCTTCGAAGCTGATCTGTGGGAGTTCATCATGGAGGCAATGACGAAGAAACTTGTGATCGAGGGGATCACCTGCACGAATGCCGTGTGGGAGCTCGTCAAGGTGAGTTGAAGCGAAGCATGGAGCCAGTACATGCAGATTACCTCCCAGTGTGAGGCGACCATTTACGGGAGGCCGATGGTGTACGTGGATTTCGTACGGAGGGCACCAGGAAACCTTGATGATGCTGGGGCCTCTACGGTAGCACGGAATGTGCTGTCTCGGAGGGAAGACACGTGCATAATTTTGTGTGAAATGAGGAGGCAGAATTGTGGTGGTCGGCCTACATTAACTGTCACGAGTATCTACCAGACTAGTGTCTCGGGTTGGAGTCCGACAAGGACGCTGACTCAAGCTCGGATGGTAGCAACAACGACAAGCAAAGATCCGATAGTCCAACCAGGGGAATTGTTTCATTAGAGGTGCCTTACGTGGCATCGAGACTTGATGACATCGCGATGCGTTCGCTCGTACTACCGCAAGAAGAAGGCTCCCAGTGGGGTTTGATGTCGACACCCTCTTAGTTGGGTAGTGCTTCCCTAGAAAAGCCATCATGCAACAAGCTATAGCACAATACGCCTTGTCCATCAGCCATGTGTACCGATGAGCCAAGCAGAAGGTCATCGAGTCCATGTACGGGACATACGAAGAGGCGTACAACCTTCTACCGAGATTGCTTGACTAGATTGTCGAATCAAACCCCGGCACGTACATAAACAAGCTTGAGAGTGAAGATGTTGACGAATGGCCCAACTGCTTCATACTACACCGGGTGTTTTGGGCTTTTGCCCAGGCCGTTCGGGGCTTCAAGTTCTGTCATCCTGTACTCACGATGAATGACACTTTCCTCACGGGGAAGTACAAGGGCACCATTCTCACCGCGGTGGCAGCTGACGCGAATGACCAACTTCTCCCAGTGGCATTTGCCATTGTGGAGAGCGAGTACACATCTAGTTGGCTATGGTTCCTAACGAACGTAAAGAGGGCAGTCGTGGGAGATTGGCGCAACGTTTGTCTAATCACAGACTGCAATGCTGGGTTGTTGGTGGCTATCAACACCATGCAGGTGGAACGACGTGCAATCCAGGTGGTGCATGAGGCATCTTTCATCTAACTTGTTCACGTGGTTCCGTGGTCAGGAAGTTATGAAGACGTTCAAGGCATTGTGTCTATAGAACCAGAAGCAGAAGTTTGAGTCCATCTGGAGAGATCTCGAACACCACACTACGAGGTATATAAGGGAGTCTACTCGGAGTCTTGGATGGAGAACAACCGGTACATGGCATAAGTTTCTCAGAGTGAATTCATCGCCATGCTCTGAATTGGAGAAATGATCCCTTCTCTATGATACAAACGGTGTGAGGTGCAGGATTATGACGACCAACATGGCCAAGGTGTACTCGTACTATTGGTTATTTAGTCATAGAGCCACATGATAGCGACAAATAGAGGAAGACAAGTAGTGGTTCGAGAATATGCAGAGGCACATAGACCAAAAGATAGAGAAGGCCTGAATGCACGTCATTCAGGTGATCGATGGCCTTAGCAAGAAGTACGAGATCAGGCTTCGGTAGAAATATGTCAACGGTCATGCCAGGGGGAAAGGAAACAGGCATACACCCTGGGTGATGTGGTGACATTCACCTGCAACAAGCCGAAGCTCCTGCACAAGCCATGCTCACATGTGTACAAGACGTGTGCGCAAATGAGGCAGATGTCTATGCCATACAACTCCGAGTACTACGACATGCAACACCTTTTTAGTACATGGAGTGCAGAGTTTCACTTGTACGGCTTGGACATGAACTACAAGGATCTTTAACTAGATAGGATGCAATGGGGCCCGAACATGGCCTTGAAGACAATAGGGAAGGGATTATAGCAGACGCGGTGCTTCCGGAATGACCTGGATGCTAGCCAACGTACCATTATTAGCTGCACAATCAATTGCAGGATATGCTAGACCCCTAGGCACGCAATGAAGGATTGTCCCAACAGACTAAGCTCATCTAGTCATCATTCACTGTCGTAATTTAATGTATTATCCACCTTGTTTTGTTATGTGTAGCGAAACTTCTACGATACCCAGATATGGACTCATCGGCAAACTTCTATGTAAGGATGTTGCAGAAGCACAAGTGACTTGCGTAAAAGGCCAAGCATCAACAAAACCAAGATTATTTAATGAAAGATGCTCCGGTACCACCACGGTTTTCGGTCCCGCAGTGTGTGTGTGGCGAGCCGGTAGAGATCATTTAGCCTACACACCCAGACACCTCCGCCCGGGCGTACTACAAGTGCGGGCACCGCCTCATAAGAGTTTCTTTTGTACACATCAATTTTCCTCTCCCTACGTTGATTTTCATAAATTTATAACTTCAACCCCATGTAATAGCAGCTTGAGATACACTGCCACTTCTTCTAGTGGATCGATGGCCTAAAGATGTACATCAGGGCTTCATCCAGCAGAAGTACATGCTGAACTTCTCGATGCAGGCCTAGATCGGTGAAAACCTTGTGTACTGAACCTTGCTAAGGAGGCACGGGAGGAGCCTAGGACTCACCCGATGGAGAAGGGGAAGGCTCCTACCACTGAGACCGGCGAGCATCGTAGCTTCTCCCGTCACCTGAGAGTAGTCCATATCGAAGAGGTGAGTTACGTACAATTCGTGTACTGATTTTATATTTGCCCTTTCATTCTTCTAACAGTATGCAAGCATCCAGCCCGTATCGCAGAACATAGGGGGCTTCGATACATGACACCGACGTGGGGAGTCCCAAGACAAGGGGAAGGGGAAGGGTCCTGCGACTGAGCCCGGCCGCCATAGCATATCAAGTCGCCCGGGCGCACTCCATATCGACGATGCGAGTTATGTAGAATTTACATCCTTGTTAGTTTTTTCACCGTATGGTGCCTTACATCATGGAATCGCAGGACGTGGACGCTTCGACATACAACACCGACGTGGGGAGTCCCGTGACAAGGAGAAGGGGAAGGCTCCTTCGACAGACACTAGCTGATGTTGTAGCGTATCCGATGACCTGGGCACTCTCCATGTCGAAGACGTGAGTTATATACAATTTACATCCTTGTTACGTTCGGTATTGCACGATCCACTTACATCATGGAATCACAGGACATGGATGATTTCGACACTCGTCGCCACTGTGGGCAGCCCCGAGACAAGGGGTAGTGGCTATGGCGCCACGGAGACTAGTTGTAGACATCATTGCGTAGATGATAGATCCAACTAGCCTCATGAATAACATTGTTAAATAGGATATTCTTTGTTAAGGCATTGGTTAAATGTGGACGATATTTTTTAACACTGTATTGTACCACAGGATAGATAGGCTTGTACATGAACCAACAAAGAAAAATGTGTGGCATGCAGATCATATAACAACATATTGTAGCCTTCAAAATGCACACGAGTCGAAGGCTACGGTTCATTGTTATATGATATGTATGCCATGTATTTTCCTCAGTTGGTTCAGGTACAAGCTTATCTAGCCTGTGGTACAATACAGTATTAAATCATATCATCCACATTAGACTGATAAATTAATAAAGAGTGTCCTATTTGATCGGGTTACATGTGATAATACCCCCTCATCCTTCATCCCGATTGCAATAAACCTGCGTGTGTTTCATGTAATGCTTGTAACGCTTGAAATGCCAATAATTTTTTGTATAAAAATGTATATTGCAACTCCATTGGAAACCGTAATTTTTGAAACCCTAATTCTGTTATGAGTACTTTGTGTGGCAATTCATGAAATCCTAATTTCCGAAACCTAAAATCCAAATTTTCGAGACCTAAATCTTTAATTTTTGAGACAATTTTAGAACATATATAAAATTTTTAAAACATTACACAATCAAGTCCACTATTTAAGGAGCCTTCAAAAGAAAATTCATAATTTTTGGAGCTCATTTTCTAGATTGACAAATTCCTACAATTAGTACATTTAAATGAAATTGCGAGAAAAAATTAGAATGAATAAAATTATGAAAAAATTATACAAGTAAGTACACCATATTAGGAGCATTTATATAAAATTTCATAATTTTTTGAACTCATTTGATATATTTTAAAAAGGGGGATTTCAGATTTTGCCCCCCATGTGTCTATGACATGTGGGTCTCATGTGTCTATGACATGTGGGTCCAGGACCCACATGTCATAGACACATAGGGGAGCAAATTCTGAAATCCATCTATTCACTGGGGCAAATTCTGAATTATTCCTTTTAAAAATCCTACAAATAATGCTAAAACCGTAATTTCTAGAGAAGAGAGAAGCCACATGGTCGTCGTGTGGGAGCGCCTCCACCGCACGGTGGCCGTGTGGGAGGTACTCCACCGCACAGTGGCCATGCGGGAGGACGTGCGTGGCAGGAGGGGAGGGCATGCCGCACGGTGGCCATATGGCAGGGCAACAGTTTTGCAAAATAAAATTTATGGTGACGGTCATTCTTGCAAATACGTGGTGAAAATGCGCCAATACGACCAAAAATTCTAATTTTGCTAGTTAGTTATAAGTTGAGAAATACTACTAATCTACTTGGAGAATCACATCTCACAACCATAAGTTCAAGACTTTTGTGTGCACTGCAAGGAGGAAGAATTGAACCATATAGATCATTTTTACAAAATAAAAGTAATGAAGATACATGTATATATGCAACGGAAATTGCATGTAGTATGTGTCATTAAAAATACTTTCACAATATCATAATTTAATTATTACATCTATTATATACTAAAACTCGATGACAATTCTTTTAGAGTTGCTAAGAAAAAGAGAAATATGTTAGAAATTCTGAAAAAAAGCAAAACATATAATCCTTAATTTGGCGGGTCCTAATTTTAAAGGCTTAGATTTGATAGTTGACTTAGAGATCTAATAATATATCTAAATCTACACTAATTATACACTTAGAGAAAAGATCTAGCTATTTATCTGGCGGATCCGAGTTATAACGGCTCAAATAAAAAGAAAGAGTGTATGTCAATTAAGTACAATACAAACTACTAAAAAAGGAATAATAAATAAATAAATATTAGCAATTTGATTCCCATATGCCTTTCGTAACATCCATAAATAACAAAAATTCGGAATAATAACTAAGTGAAAATCGACAAATCAAAAGAAAGAGTTCATTTCAAGTACAATCCAAATAAACTAAAATTTAGAATAAAAAATGGCAATTTGATTTCCATATAAATTCCAAAGTAAATCCCTCAAAAACTAAATTTCAGAATAATAACTAAAATAAAATATATATTGGATTTTTACGAAATAAAAAATTTAGTAATTTGATTTACATACGACTTCAAAGTAACATCCATAAATAACTAAAATTGAATAATAATTAAATGAAAATTAGCAAATCAAAAGGAATATTTACAATCTAAATGAACTGAAATTGAGAATAGAAAATAACAATTTGATTTTAGTAAAAATTCCAAAGTAAATCATGAAAATATTAAATTTACTGAATAATAATTAAACAAAAATTTAAAATACATTTTACATGAATTCGACTTTAAAAAAATCCATGACAAATACGATCGGAAAACATGCAATTTGGGAAAAAAAATAAAGGATGATTAGATATTTGATTTGTAAATGAATTTGAAACCTAAATTCGAAAAATATTAAAAACTTTAAACATATACTGATGACGGGTGGTTTATAGCTACTAAGATAAAAAAAAAGATAAAAACACCTAAAAATTCTCACAAAAAAATAATATCCAGCACTTAGTTTTGTGACCTTAATTACGATTGATAGCTCATTACCATGAGATGCTACAAAAAAAATTAACACATGCTAGTGTTGATGATCATCATGTGGATATCATGGGGATATGCCCATGATCTTAGGATGATGAGACAATTGGCAATGGCGTTGAGGGTTTGCGGAATCACCCGTTTTCGGTGTTGCTCCAGTTCTGTCAGGCCTCTGGCGTTCTGACCGGCCATGGTGGCAGTCAGACCAGCCATGCCTTGTGTGGTTTTTCTAGAATGGTGGCTTGCGGTCAAAGCGGCGGGGTGGCGGTCGAGCCGGCCGGTGGAAGCGGTCGGCCGGCTTTGCTGGCGGTCGAGGCCGGCCACTTTAATGACTTTGGATTTTGGAGTGGGCCAAAAATAGGGTGTAGGCAAGTGAGAGGGTTCTTCTGCACTTGGTCCCATAATTTTTGGAGTTTCTAGGGAAAAGTTCTGTTCGATTGAAAATTCCAGAGAGGTTCGGATTTCCTTGGGTGGAATTTTGGCTAAGTCCCATGTGGCGATTAGACCGGCCTTTGGTTGGCGGTCAGACCGGCGATGGGTGGTCGAGGCCGCCAAGGGTGGCGGTCGATCGGTTTAACTTGTTCGTTGGCCCGCGTGGCGACGACGTGTTCTTGTTAGGTCAAGTTCAGGGTTATCATTGCATATGTGTTGCATGATGCATGTTTTGACTAACGTGGGTCAAGTTGTGAAGAACTTGTTCCCGGAAATAGTTTCTTGGTCTATTGCTTTGCAGGTGGCTTGTAGGTCTATGACGGTCGTGGCGAGGAGGATCGGGACTAAGCTTGGAGAGCCGAGGTCGAGCGATCAAGGATGCTTAGGGTGGTCGGCGGTCTCAAGCGGGGCACAGAATGGACATGGATGACCGAACGGGCGGTTCGGTGCGACTGGTTCGATCAAACGGCACAGGAGTCGGTGCAAGTGCTATGGTGCTGGTGGGATCCGGACAGGAGAGATTTGCCGACATGGAGCCGTTGATCAACCTACATGTGGCGAAGCATGGGATTGCTTCACGATCTGTGGACTCGGTCTTTTGGAGAAGGATCGAGAAGGGGTATTTTGGTAATTTCACCAAATACCACCAGTGACCTTTGGCTAAACATGGCCTTGATCGGCGCATATGGTGAAGCGGTTTAGGTCAATCGATGATGAAGATGGCGCTTTGAGATGCGTGCGTGTGTTAACCCATTTGTGTGTGGGGTTTAATGGGTGCCCTAATGGAATATACCCTAGATGCTTAGCCTCCACTATAAATATGGGTGTTGTGGGCTACTTGAGTGCTGCTGAAGCCAAGGAGAAAGCCAGCCAAAACTCTTGGCTATTTAGATAACCCTATTTTGTGTTTTAGGGTTAGGGATGAAAGGGGGAGAGCTAGGGTTCTAGAGAGGGATTGATTTGAGTGCTCAAGTGTTGAGTTTTGTCCTCCAAGTGGGAGTGGCTGTAAACAACAATCATCCATATATCCAAATCAATCCAACTAGATTTCACAAGATGAGTCTCTATTTCGTTCTTGTGTTCATCCTCTCTATTTGATGATTATGGGCCTTTCTTTGATCCAGGAGTTTTTACTTGGTTTTTTCCTCTTGATCTTGCTTGCTGGGATATGTGGGAACCCATCTAGGTTCATCTTGATCATCAATCATCCACGAGCAAACTTTTGGATCTAAGTTTTGGTTTTGCCCGGTTTTGGTGAAGAAAGGGTGATTTTCGGGGTTTTTGCTCTTGAGAGCTTTTGGCTTGATTCGTCCTATGGTTGAGAGTGCTAAGATATATGGGAGACCATCCTTAGCCATCTTGGATTGATTTCTAGCACGAAATCATCTCAATCACAGTTTTTGCATTTGGCTCGGTTTTGAAGCACCCTTCATTCAAACTGAAACAGATAGGAACTTTGGCATGGATCTCTACAATATTTTGTTGGAATAGGTTCCTAATATCTTTAAGAAGGTGTGTCTCAAATTTCGTGGAGTTTGGCCTTACGGATCGAAAGTTAGACCGATTTGAGTTTTGGTTTTGGTACGTCTCATCTTTGTTTGGTTTGTTCATCATCGGTGGCGGTCGGACCACCAATATCGAGTCGACCGCCCATGGAGAGGTCAGACCGCCGTTCTGAGAGGTTTGACCGCCCAACTCTGTGAATTGAGTTTTTGGTTGTTTTGCTTCGGGGTTTTGATTGGATTCAATACAAGTCTTTCACTGTGCTTGTATATTGATCTTCATAGCTTTTATAGCTATTGGAGTGAAATTAGTATTGAATTCAATTAAGGTGAAAAAGTGTTCGTGCTCCTATTCACCCCCTCTAGTTGTCTTTCCGGTCCTACAAGTGGTATCAGAGCCAAGTTTGCTCTTTTGTGATCTTCACCGATCTTTGAGCATAGCGACAAATATGAGGACTTGTGAGCGCTTCTTTGCATCTTGTCGTAGTTCTTTTACCGGTGGTGTTTGTCGTAACAAGATATTTGAACGTATGATAAGTATAATGTCGATTGAGGCGGATTTCTCTTGTGATATTTGTGGCGAATTTTTTTGTTTTGATTATCCTAGTTTTAGAGATGAGATTCGCTTGGAGCCCAAGGAGAAGGAGCCCATTGGCGTATGTATAGTAGCGATTGAGGATGAGAATGATGAAGAGCATTTCGAGGATGATCATGATGACTCTTCCGAGGATGATCCCCTACTCAAGCTAAGCAAGGTGAGCAAAGAAAAACTCATTGATGGCTTGATTTCATATGAATACAAATTGCATGCTCTTAGGAAGAAAATGAAGTTGCTAAAAAAGGAGAAGGGTGATTTGTCTCATGAGCTCTCCGATTTGAAAACCTCCATGAGTGCTTTTAATTCATTGCTTGTAGACATGGAGAACTTGAATAATTCTCTTGCATGCCTAAAATCTGAAAATGAATTATTGAGATCAAATGCTTGTATGCCATGTGATTCTTGTGTTGCCTTACATCATGAACTTGACAATGCTAAGTTAGAAATAGACAATCTTAGATCTATGGCTAGAAATGATTGTGATTCTTGTGTAGGCATGCTTGCTGAAATTGAGAAGCTTAAATTGACTAATTTCATGCATTTTGAGCAATTAGAAAATGCTAGGGCTGAGATTATTGAAATTGAAGCTAGGCCTTGTAGCATGTGGTTAGAACATGAAAAATTTCTTAAGGATGGTTTAGTCTCTTGCAAGAATTGTGCTTGTTTAGAAACTGAAAGTGATGCTTTGAACTGCATGCTTAATTCGAAAGCATCATTAATTTCTTGCACATCTTGCATTTCTTTGAAGAAGCGAGGTTGAGTCTTTCTTGCGATGATATGGCGCCAAGTCATGTGACTCTTGTATTTGCCTTCACTCTGAGATTGATATTTTTAAGATTTCTCTTGCATCTTTGCATTCGGAGTTGGAGTCTTTTTGTGCTAAACGTGAGTCACTTGATGTTGGTTTTTGTGGCATCACTTTGGATAGCTTTTCTTTGGTGAGTTCGACTCTCACGGACTCTTCTTGTGTTGTCCAACGGATTTCAAAAGATAAATGTGCTTCTTTCTCAAATGGTACTAAATCTTCAAAAGAGAAGTACCATTGCACATTTTGTAAGAAGAATGGACACACTTTTTAGTTTTGCTTTCGCCGTCTGAAATATGAGCATCGAGTGCGTTGTCGTACCTCTAGGAACACACATAGTCTTTCTCATGGCATGTGTGAGCCTAGTGCCGATACGAGGACGATTTATGATGTTGCTTCTTCCAGCTTATCCCAAAGGACTTCTTCTTTGAGCGACAATGGTGCTTTGTCCTCTCGGACCATGCTTTCAAGCAAGGCTATCACCGTTTTTCTAGAGATGGACCTCATTTTCTTCTTCGAGTTGTCCACTCGCGGCGTGCCTCTAAGGATGAGATTGGATCTTCTTGGATGGACCATCATTTGCATCATGCTAACTCACATAATGGTTCGACTGCCTCTAGTGATGGTGTGTCCAAGGTTTGGGTTCCCAAGCATTTACTCTCTAACCCTTCGGGATCCAAGACTTGGATACCTTGCCTTTCTCATGTGTAGGTACCAAGAACGTGGGTTGGAGAACATGGAATTAAAGATTCTGATCTTGTGCTTCATTACATGATCAGGACACTTGATGGTTCTCCACCTCAACGATGGCCTCCAAGAGGCATGTGCTTTCATGATTGGTGCTTTCACATGTCTGGTGAGCTATCCTATACCTTCATGCCCTTATCTTCATGATTATTCTTATTTGGCATGTTGTGCTTGTTTTTTGTGCTCACCTGTATCATATTGGCATGTGTATCTCTCTTATGATATCCTTCTTCATGCCTTTACCAGTACCTTGCTTATATATCCATGTATTATATTGTTGTTCATTGTTTCCATGGTTATGTGAGCTTGGTTTTGTCATCATGAGCTTGTGCTGTCTTGTACCGTTATTATCTTGCTCATGTTGATTCTTGCTTATGTATCCATGTATTAAACTGTTGTTCATTGCTTCCATGGGTATATAAGCTTGGTCTTGTCTTCATGAGCCTGTGCTATTTGTACATGATTTATCTTGCTCGTGTTGATGTTTGCTGTATGTATCCACATGTTCACTTGATATCCATGTTAGCATACATCATTCATGATTTGCTCTTAAAATGCTTTATGCTTACATGGTTTTTGTGCCTTACGGTTAATTGTGGATGCATGAGTCTTGCCATAGCTTTCACTAGTATGCTTTATCTATGACTGTACATATGATGTGTGATTTGCTATGTGCTTGTTTGCTTGCTCCTATGCCTTATTGTGGATTAAGGATAGTTTGAGCTTTGTCTTATCTTGGATAGCATGTGCTGCAATTGATTTGTCTATTTTCATGCTCATGTCTTAAATTGTTGATTATATGCTTTCATGAGTTTTTGTTCATTTGTTGCTGTCCTTGCTAGTCATGTGTCTTGGTACTGTTTTCCCTAGATAATGTCTCACTAACCTAGTACCAAGGTATAGACTTTTTCTGTCTCTTTTGTGTAGTCTTTTCAGTTGAGAAGAAGAACATGTGGTCCAACAAGTGGTCAAAGACTCCAGCTGTTGGTTCTTCTTCATTTGTGCATTCATATTGGCTATCACTTCTTGGAGACGAAGGAATTTGAGATGAGGATAACGGGTGAGCGCAACTACCTTCTGAAGCTTCAAGGAATGGATCTTCATCCATCATAACTACATCTCACTACCAAGCAGTGCGACTCAGGTTCGAGCTTCTATACCTTACTTTTGTGTATGGTATCCCTAGTCTACCTTGCATAGCATCTGGTTCGTGTCAGGTGTTGGGCTTGTTGTGTTTAGGGTAGATAGGAGGCTCTGTTTTAGCATGTGTCCTTTCTAGACACTCTTCTTATCCCATGTTTTCTAGGATGCACTTCTCTCACAACCTAGGTCGAGCTTGTTTTTCAATCACTACTCTTAGCAGGTTTTGAGCTGCCTGTAAGCCTTTTAGTGTTGGTGTTTTGCTCCCTAGCTATTCGAGTCGTTTTCCCTAGAGATCTTGTGGAGTAGGAATCCTTTGTGCTAGTTTGTGGAGTTCAAGGCACCTTTGACAGATCTCCTCTCAAAGCTTTTAGATCCAACAAGGGTTTGCCACATTGAGGAGTGAGTTGGGGGTAATTTATCCTATGGGTTGGTTTGAGGGGGAGTTAGTTCTTTTCTGAACTTTCTTTGTTCATCTGAACTTTCCTTGTTCATGTGAACTTTTGTGGATCTTTTCTGATACCTTCTTCAAGTGGTATCTTCTTCGGATCCTTTTGGTCTTCTTGATCTTTTTAGGCTATTAAGTCTTTTGTGCATCTCATTGTATCATATTGCATAAATATGAAAAATCCAAAAAGATGCATTGTAATATAAGCTTTACTGCTCATCTTTTAAATTAATGAAGCTTTGCTTATTACCCTCTTGAGCTTTAGTATTTCAAATTCTTGCTCAAGATCGTGTCTAGTTCTTTGACTTGCTAGAATTATCATGCTTTCATATGTACAGCAATGTCTTTGCTAATTGAGCTAGCATTTTAATACAACTTGAACTGAAAATTGCAATTTGTGGATTTTTTAGCTAGTTGCACAATTAGTGATCCTTTTGTGACATTGGCACTGTCAAAATTGCTTTGTTAGCTTTGGAATCTAGAATTGAACATCTTTGAGCTTTCAGTTCATTAAAAAAAATCTAAAACAACCCTTGTGCAAAATGAAAAATGATCTCTTTTGTGCGAAAAAACTAATCTCACTAATTCTTTCTCATGAGACGGCTTGCTATTGTACTAGGCATGAACTCAGGGGGAGTTTTGGATGATCTAGACCACTCTTTTAAGTTTTTTGTGCTTGAGATGGTCGCGGTAAGGCTTGAGATCTAGCACATGGCTAAAAAGTAAATTGTCAAAATTGGTTGAAGCTTAGGAAAAGGTTGTGGATGGCTCCTAGTCCAGGACCTTCTTTACTAAGATAGACTTTTAATCAACTTGAATATTCATTGCAAATGAAAAATAGTTGAAAATTGGGCTTTTGAGGCATTTTGAGCTAAATGATTCATTTCAGAACTTTTTGTCTCTAAAATGGTCTTTGCTAGCTTCTTGATCTCACATTGACATTCTGACATGGCCATTATCACTTTAGGATAATTGTTGTTGAACTTGCTAATTTTGACGCATTACTTAATTTAATCCAACAACATATGATATATTGAGCTCTTTAGCCTAGCTTTGCTATATATGTCTTAACATTATCTTGCTAGCTTTGTCAGGCTTGTTGTATCTTGAGTAATGGTAGAAATGCTAGCCTGTTCAATTGAGTAATCTCCAAAGCTTCTTTTACCTCAAAATTGAAAAATCAAAACAGAAATGAAGCCACCCCATTGCATTTCATGCATGCTCTTTCTTTTTCTTTTTCCTTTCTTGTGCATTTGTCTTCTCTGGATGAGAGGAAGGTATGATTCCTTGATGAATCCATGTCAAAGGGGGAGAAGATATAGCAAAAATGTAATGTTAATAAAGAGCTTGTTGGTTATGGGGGAGAAGTTTTGTAAGGGGGAGAAGTTTGGAGATTTTTGGAGAGAATTGGAGAAATTGAAAATTGAAAATTCTCTCTTGAAAAATGATGATCATAGTGAGGGGGAGCATTCATATTACATTCTTTTGGTCTTATTGCCTATTCTGAACTTGAATTGCAAATCTTGAAGCCTCACAATGATCTAAGGTCAAATAGAACAATTGTTCTTTCATATGGACCTTAAGTGAGCTTTTTGTCGATTCTCTGGAATTGGAAGCCTTCTTGCTTTCTTTTGCTGTATCTCACCTGCCCATGCTATTTTGGAGCCAGCTTGGTCATTTTCATTGCTTTCTCTTGCTAATGGACCAAGTTGTGCATTTGTGTGAAAACGTCGAGTATTTTAATTTTCAAACCTCAAAGGCTCAAACTTACATTTTCTGAAAAATTGCCAATGTGTTCATCAAGGGGGAGATTGTGGATATTATGGGGATATGCCCACGATCTTAGGATGATGAGACAATTGCCAATGGCATTGAGGGTTTGCGGAATCACCCGTTTTCGGCGTTGCTCCAGTTCTGTCAGGCCTCTGGCGGTCTGATCGGCCATGGTGGCGGTCAGACTGGCCATGCCTTGTGAGGTTTTTCTGGAATGGTGGCTTGTGGTCAGACCGGCCAGGGTGGCGGTCAAACCGGCCAGTGGAGCGGTCTGACCGGCTTTGCCTGAGCGGTCAGATCGGCCACTTTAATGACTTTGGATTTTGGAGCTGGGCCAAAAATAGAGGGTGTAGGCAAGTGAGAGGGTTCTTTTGCACTTGGTCCCATAATTTTTGGAGTTTCCAGGGAAAAGTTCTATCAGATTGAAAATTCCAGAGAGGTTCGGATTTCCTTGGGTGGAATTTTGGCTAAGTCCCATGTGGTGGTCAGACCGGCCTTTGGTTGGCGGTTAGACCGGCCAAGGGTGGCGGTCTGACTGGTTTTGGCTTGTTCGTCGGCCCGCGTGGTGATGACGTGTTCTTGTTAGGTCAAGTTCAGGGTCATCATTGCATATGTGTTGCATGATGCATGTTTTGACTAACATGGGTCAAGTTGTGAAGAACTTGTTCCAGGAAATGGTTTTGGTCTATTCTTTGTCGGTGGATTGCGGTCTATGACGGTCGTGGCGAGGAGGATTGGGACTAAGCTTGGAAGTGAGGTCGAAACGATCAAGGATCTTGAGTGCGGTTAGAGGTCTCAAGCGGGCGAGAATGGACATGGATGACCGACGTCTTGGTTGGTCGTTGGTTGGATCAAGCGGTAGCGAGTCGGTGCAAGTGCTATGGTGCGGTGGGATCCGGACGGGAGAGAATTGCCGACATGGAGCCGTTGATCAACCTACACGTGGCGAAGCATGGGATTGCTTCACGATCTGTGGACTCGATCTTTTGGAGAAGGATCGAGAAGGGGTATTTTGGTAATTTCACCAAATACCTTCTTGGTGACCTTTTGGCTAAACTGCAGCGCGGGTCGGCGCATGGTGAAGTGGTTTAGGTCAATCGATGATGAAGACGGCGCTTTGAGATACGTGCGTGTGTTAACCCATTTGTGTGTGGGGTTTAATGGGTGCCCTAATGGAATATACCGTAGATGCTTAGCCTCCACTATAAATATGGGTGTTGTGGGCTGCTTGAGTACTGCTGAAGCCAAGGAGAGAGCCAGCCAAAACTCTTGGCTATTTAGATAACCCTATTTTGTGTTTTAGGGTTTGGGATGAAAGGAGGAGAGCTAGGGTTCTAGAGAGGGATTGATTTGAGTGCTCAAGTGTTGAGCTTTGTCCTCCAAGTGGGAGTGGCTGTAAACAACAATTATCCATCTATCCAAATCAATCCAACTAGATTTCACAAGATGTGTCTCTATTTCGTTCTTGTGTTCATCCTTTCTATTTGATGATTTTGGGCCTTTCTTTGATCCGGGAGTTTTTACTTGGTTTTTCCTCTTGATCTTGCTTGCTGGGATATGTGGGAACCCATCTAGGTTCATCTTGATCACCAATCATCCACGAGCAAGCTTTTGGATCTAAGTTTTGGTTTTGCCCGGTTTTGGTGAAGAAAGGGTGATTTTTTTGGGGTTTTGCTCTTGAGAGCTTTTGGCTTGATTCTTCTTGTGATTGAGAGTGCTAAGATGTATGGGAGACCATCCTTAGCCATCTTGGATTGATTCCTCCCACGAAATCATCTCAATCACCGTTTTTGCATTTGGCTCGGTTTTGAAGCACCCTTCGTTCAAACTGAAAAGATAGGAACTTTGGCATGGATCTCTGCAATCTTTAATTGGAATAGGTTCCTAATATCTTTAAGAAGGTGTGTCTCAAATTTCGTAGAGTTTGGCCTTACGGATCAAAAGTTAGACCGATTTGAGTTTCGTTTTTCGGGTTGTCTATGCTGTTTGGGCTGTTCATCGTCAGGCTGGCGGTCAGACCGCCCCATGTAGAGGTCAGACCGCCGTTCTGAGAGGTCTGACCGCCCAACTCTGTGTGAATTGAGTTTTTGGTAATTTTGGTTGTTTTGCTTCAGGGTTTTGATTGGATTCAATACAAGTCTTCCACTGTGCTTGTATATTGACCTTCATAGCTTTTATAGCTATTGGAGTAAAATTAGTATTGAATTCAATTAAGGTGAAAACGTGTGCGTGCTCCTATTCACCCCCTCTTGTCGCCTTTTCGGTCCTACACATCAGGATACAAGATGCCTTATCGAGCTTATCCGAAAAAATAATATAAGAGCACAATCTAAACAAAGACCCTTTATTACCGTGGACACAATTAATGTGTAAGAATACAATAGGGATGTTACAGAATTGATCAATCGAATGATCGTAGTGTTATGATGCTGTTGTTGAACATGTTATTACAGAATACGTGGGCTACCCCCTTTATAGGTATTTAAGGGGTGGTAGTTAATGCCGCTAACTAACTGTCACATCTCTTAACCAACTATCGTAAGTTTGACAGGTACGACAATAACCACTCTCACGCGAGTCGCATGGGAAACTAACATGTCTTCCAACTAGTTTGTTGGTCGGGATGGCCTAAAACTGTATAGCTGGTCGTGTAGTATCCGTGACTAGTTGTCTCATGACTCAAACTAGTTTGCCACCAGTTTGGCTGTAGTAAAGGGGATTGAACTTCCTTTGAACAGTTGTCCTAGGTTTATAACCGTTATAAAGTGAGCCTCTAATGTGTGGGCCTGCTTTGATAGAGACTCTTATTTTGACTGAAAATGTTGACTTGGTCAAGAATCCTCGTCAAATATAAATTCTCAAAAAAAAAAAATTTGCCATTAATTTGGTGGACCCAAGTTATATATCTACTTCTTTTAAAGCGCGTAGAATCGCCGATCTCTCGTGCGGCCACGTCGCCTCGCTCCGCGAGGCGTCCGATCACGTTTTGCGCCTACGATCGTGCGGCCTCGCTGTTTGCACGTCGATTCCATGGACGACTTCGCTGGACCGCCGTCCGATCGGCGTGTTTGCGGCTCGCAGCGATCAACAGCTCGTATAGCGTTCTCATCGCGCGCTTCACGAGCACAGTGTCGTTCGGCGTGACGCGTCCAAGGCATTTAATGCCCATCCCTAGGGCCTGCCTTACGCCCTGTTCTCATGTCTTATCCCCTTGCCTGGACACCTCGGTTCATGCGCCGCCCGGTTTACTTCATCCTCATCCCCTAGAGTTGGCCAAAAGAAACTCCCAATTTCATTGCCCCGTCGCCTGCCCTCCGCGTGCTCTTGCCGGCCACTCCGCCTGCGAACGAGGTTAGCTGCTTCGCCTCTGTGCAAATCCTTCTCCCACCGCTTCGTTACCTCCGTCGCATCCTAATCTAATCGTCCTCGCTTCTTTCGTGGCTTTTTTCTCTGCCTCACGGCGTTTACCCATGGGCCTTCCGTCGCTCCGCTTGCTGGTTGGATGCGTACAACCATCTTGCACTGATTTCTTCGTTTCTTCGACGTCCAGGTATGTGTTTCTACCCGTGTGTGCCTTGTATCAATATTTCGTTATTTCTGTCACGCTCTTCCTTAATCGTCTTGTCTCTTTTCAGCGTTTTTTGATCCTGTCTTCGCTCTGCTTGGTGGTTTGGTTTTACAATCTCCGTCCCTGTGAGCCCCAAACCAAAAAGATATCTCTTTGATAAAGGCCTGCCTACCCATACGTGACATGACACATTTCTTTAAGATGTTTTTTATGCTTACAGACGTACTGCTTCTCAGAGTATCTCAGAAACAGCTAGGAAATTACTCAAGATGACGACGGGAAACCCTTGGCAAGACTTAGGTCAGTTCGATCCATCTAAAATGATGCCCTTTCCAACTTCATTTTAGCTTCAGATATATACAAGTTTCTGTTTATCACGTATCTTACAGATCAGCAAAAGGGTTTACCAGTTTTAGCTATGCATCCATGTTTCCCAAACCAAAAAAAGACACTTTCTATGTAGGGCCAAATCAGAGAACTAAATGCCATAGTCTAATACTCTCTGTCTTCGTGTGTTTTTTTACAGAACCAAAAAAAAACTTAGCACCTACATACTATACTCTCGATGCCCATTCCCAGCGATTATCACTGTACCAAACTAACAGTTTGCTTAAAATTTCGTGGTTAATCGAACTGTTGTCATAGAGACTGAACATTACCATCTAAAATGCTGCCCTTTCGGACTACATTTTAGCTTCGGGTAGATACAATTTTCTGTTTATCACGGATCTTACAGATCAGCAAAAAGGTTTCCCAGTTTTAGCTATGCATCCATGTTTTCCAAACAAAAAAAAGTCACTTGCTATGTAGGCCTAAAACAAATAACTAAATGCCAGTCTACTACTCTGTGTATGCCTTCGTGTTTTTTACAGACCCAAAAAAAAAACTTAGCACCTACACAGTATACTCACTGACAATTCCGAGCCATTATCAGACTGCTGCTTTCTTTCATACCCTGCTAACAATTTCCTTCAGATTTCATGGTTAATCGAACTGTACTCATATAGACTTAATATTAAATTACTACACAGGGTACACTGCTCTTAACCAAAAAAAAGTTACCGTACCTTTCCGGTTCTGATATAATTCCTTTTTTAGGCCTACATCTTTAGTTACACACCTGTTCTTCTACTAGCGCAGTTGCCTTATTACGTTTTTTTTAAAATAAAAAACTGTTACACGGATCTGTTCAAAAAAAAAAACTACGTTTTAGCAAGAACTTTCGTACAACAGTCCATTTTCCAAACTTGGGAAAGCTGCATCCCATGTTAGATCCATTGTATATGTGAACTACATACGCCACGAAAGTAAAAAAAAAGATGTTCACTGCAAGTATAGGATTTTACAGATTGACCAACGTCCATAGGAAAAAAAAGAAACTAACAATGCTCTCCGAAACACCTAGCACTGATATATTTATGTCAAATCTTTATTTTGCAGGACACAGTAAAGATTCATGCTCTAGGTGCGCTGCCGCCTTATTGCATGGTTTTTGCTCAGCCAGTGCGCTTTGCGAGCCTAGCTCGCATTAGCACTGCGTTGCTTATTAGTGCACGATCGTGTCGCCATGATTGTCTCAAGAACGAATGTAATATTGATGATATTTGTGTTACAACCACCGTCAGCACAAGCATCAGTGGCCATGTAATAACTATATAATTTCTGTTTGTTCTTTATAGTTTTTATTTTGTACAGTGCCAACCACATAGTCGTTCCGTAACTAAGCGCAATTATGCTCTTCCTTCATATAACCAAGATATTTAGTCCTATTCGACCTGTCTTTTGCCACCATTCATCTTGCTATATTTCATTCTAATATCACGTAAGCTGTTTTAGACCGCTTTATACCATTCAGTAGACGTAGATCAATCCTATTTTTAATTTGC
Source organism: Phyllostachys edulis (assembly GCA_036346405.1). Taxonomy (NCBI): domain Eukaryota; kingdom Viridiplantae; phylum Streptophyta; class Magnoliopsida; order Poales; family Poaceae; genus Phyllostachys; species Phyllostachys edulis. Next base: position 56,140,084 of record CM070554.1, on the reverse strand, counting down.
TGTTTTCAACTCTGAAGTTTCGGTAAAAAAAACTTTGAATTTAGTTTAGAAACTATTACGTTCTTGATACATGGTGTTTGTTTAACTGTTTTAGCTAGACTAGGAACCTGCTGTTCTCAAACAATTTTCCAACATAGCCCATCGAAACCTCATTGTAGCTCCTAATATCAGTTTCATTTTTCACAAATGAAAAACGCCCCTACAATGTATCCAGGCTTAGTCTTAGATCAACGCGCGGTGTAGCGCGCAAAATAGCCTAGATATGATTAAAAATCATAACCATTACATGTTACTAGGGAACCTATTTAAACTCAAAAGGTAAGAGATAATGGCTTTGTTTTAAGATTAAAAGATAATAAGGAAATGAAAGTAATAAAAATAGGGTTTAGACTAAATAGGCCACACATGAACACAAAAAGGGTAACCCTAACCCACGTACACTTCACTCGATCGTCTTTCCTAACACAAATAAAGAAGATTTTTTGTAATGAAAACAAAAATAGAAACGAAGAAAAGAATTTCTTTAAGAGGGTACCAGGCGGATACACACCATACGCATGCGCACACACATGCGTCTGTGTCCCCCTATACATGCAAGGAAATTTGGATGCCCTAAGGCGTCACTGAATATGGGTGCTCTCGGTGGATCCAAGGATCGAACCCATGAGGGTGGGACGTTCCCTCACGTTTCCACCATTAAGGTAGCTCATTGGTCAAGAAGAAAAGAATTTATGGAAACATGTTTTTTTTCTTGATTCCTAGCTATATCGACAATACGAAACACATGTAGAGAAGACATCTATGGTCAAATAGAAAACAATTGTATGGAATACATCTACATTAGTGTGTTTTGAAATTAGTAATCACTACTACAAAAAAGGTTAATACTGGATGCCTCATCACAGACGGTTAACCAAAACCGTTAGTATTAAATACAATCACAGACAGTTTGGTTTAGCGACCATCTATGTTACAGGCTAAGCTAAAAGCCATCTGTGAAGAGGTAATATCACAGATAGTTCATTGTGAAAACTGTCTGTGATATTACAATCATCACAGATGGTGTTTTTTTAAAACCATCTGTGATTCGGGTGGAATTTTTTGAATGCGTGCGCGGGAGGCAAAATATTTTGGCGCTGCCCAAACTTTCAAACTGAAGTGGCGCCGCGACCTATCAACTACTCTAGATCGGTTCCGCTACCCAAATCCCCTTTTGTATACTGCCTGCACGCGCCCAACTACTCCAGATCGATTTCGTTGCCTCCCCCAAACCGAAGCGGCGTGGTGAGCTCCTCCGCCTCTGGTTGTGACACCACGCACAAGGCACTCTTGTCATAATAGTGTCTTGTGCAGTGTCATCATCGTGCCACAACCAGAGGAGGACCTCTTCGTCTTCTTGCCCAACCAGCGCCGCCTCTCTTCATCGCCGGTGATATCCCACCTCTCCTTCATCGCCGGACCTCTTCGTCTTCCCACTCGACCAACACCCACCGGCCTCCTCCTCCGCCATCTCCTCTCCGTCATTGACTTCTCCCATGGACGCGACGGACGAGGCACCGATTCATGCAGTTCATCAATACATGCACCTAACTTTCCAAATGGTGTGGCACAGTCCCCTTTTCTGCTTTCTTGTAAGTTATAACAAGGTGTTGTTCACTAACCGCTTTACTTTTGTATGTAGTGTTAGCACAGTCCAAATGGTGGCGTTGGATCACATTTGCAGGTAAAGTAAAGCATATAAATTAGTTTAGTAGAAAATTTCCTGTGAAATAAAGCCAATATTCTTGGTTAGTGTGGGTCATAAAGATCATATAATGTGTGGTCTCACGCTATTTCATTCATTTCCTATATTATGATTGATTCCCATAAACAGTTCTATTGCACGATGGTGATCTTGTTCTCATAAATAGGCCTTCTCGTTCTCATAAATAGGCCTACAGGTCTATTTATGAGAATAAGATCACCATCTTGTAATAGACAGTATAGCTATCATAGACGAGTCTTAACTAGAACCGTTTGTGATAATAGACTATCACAAACGGTTCATAGTAAGAATAGTTTGTGATAATGGAATATCACAGACAATTCATGGTAAGAACCGTCTATGATAAGTGCTGTCACAGACGGTTCATAGTAAGAACCGTTTGTGATAAGGGTTATCACAGACGGTTGAAAAACCGTCTGTAATGCTCATAGGGTAATACTGATCCATAAAAACAGACGGTTCAGGAAACCGTCCGTGGTGATGTTTCCGAACCATCTGTGATTTGCTTTTCTGTAGTAGTGAATATTTATGCACAGTTAACTATACTTTACCAATCTATAATGATGATACCGGCGCAAGGGTGTGGGCCACATTGCTAGTTAATATAAAGTTATAAAAAGTAAGGACCAAAATCCCATCTCGAAGAATGTAAAAGATAAAAACATGAAGTAAAAAAGAACAAAAGGAGCATAATCATTTTATAGAAGAATCACTCTAGTTGTCGAGTATTCATCTCAAACTCATGATCTAGTTCATTGTCTACATGTATATGCATAATCTAGTTTTCACCACACAGCTTGGTACCACAAGGAAGTGATATACTCTTGGGAGTATGTACTCCCACTTCTAATATACCACTTAAACGCACATATTATACTTCATTATCACTTTCAGTATACTTAAATACCAATTATAAGATACTCCAATGTGACCTGATTGAAAAAATTCCATTGGAGCCCTTTATTTTTGTTATATACCTTTTTTCGTATATAAAAGAAGTATATACACAAATTTGGCTATAAAAGTGGACTTTCATGAAAATTTTCATGTAACTTACTTTGGAGTATCTTATAATCATTATTGGAGTATGCTCAAATAGATAAAGAGGTATCATCATACGATTTAAATGTTATATGAGAAGTGGAGTATGTACTCAGTGAGTATCATACCATTTTCCTATATATATATATATATATATATATATATATATATATATATATATATATATATATATATATATATATATATTCTGGTTTAATTTAAATCTAGCCTATGTATGCATGCATCTTGTGCACATGCTCGAAGTGCAGGCTCTTGCATTGTGGGGAAATGATTGGAGCTAGCGTGTAATACCCCGTTTAATCTTTAGAACAATATTTGAATTTCAACTATTTTATCAGGAATTAAAAAGGGATTTCAAAATTTCTCTTGAAGGAGGATTAAATCTTGGGCCAAAGGCCCATAGCCTTGGCCCATTAGGGGCGGACAAAACCCTAGGGAGCTACTGTAGCTACAGTACCACGTCACCTGCTGCAGTATCGCCGCCGCTACAGTATCCATCCCCTCCCTTGCTACTGTCCAAGAAGAAGGAGGAGGGAGGGAGGAGAACCCTTCAGGTGCCGCCGGCCAAGGAGAAAAGAAGAGGAAGAAAGGAGAAGAAGAGGAGAGGAGCGTCTCGCGGGGGAATTCAGCGGGTTCTATTGATGTCTTCAAGGGTAACGATCGATGTTCTTCGCTGGTTGGATCGTAGTAGATGCGTTTTTGCCATGTTTAGTGGATCGAATTCTTGTTGCGATATGAACAGATTCTATCTAATGGTTTGTGCGACTGTTTTCATGTACATAGGGGCCGAATTAGAGAATCTCATCTCCTAGAGTTATGTGGGATTCATTCTTAGCTTTTCGTAGACTCAAAGATCACTCAATTCTAATTTATGGTTCAAAAGTTATGATAGATTCTTTCTTGCTGTCCTATAATCTGACGATAATTATCAGTAAAGATGTTTATTAAAATATGATTTGGTTAGGATCAGATTCGGACTTGTCACCCAAAAATATTTCTGTAGATAATTTTATCATCTTTCAAGATTGATAAAGAACACTCTATTTGGATTTGTAAAACAAAAGATATGATCATTTCTTTACTGCTATCTTTTTCTGCTAGGCAGATTCTGCAATAGACATTCATCTAATTATTGCCTAATATTTTGGCCGAATTCGAGAATTCACCCAACTAGTTTAATGTGGATATTTTTGTTATATTTCCATAGGATCTGAGCTCACTCCATTTCGAGTCTCAGATCAAAAGTTATGATTTGTTTAGTTCCGCTGTCCCGTTTATCGTCCTGCTAGACTGTTGGTTTAATTGGGTAGATCGACTTTGTGAACCTTGGGGTTAGGATGCTGCGATTAAGCATTTCGAGTGACGTCTTATTCAAGTGGTTCCTTATTCAAGTAATGTGACGACCCATCCTGTGATATACGGCAAAGGTCCGGGAGGACCATTTTTTTTGAGCTACGGTACTACCGCATGGAGGAGCGGAAGTACCGCTCGGTACATCCCGAGGGAGGTCTACCAGGACCTCCCAGGAGGTCTTCAAGACCTCCTGGAGATCTTGGCCAACAACCAGCCGGTAGCACCTCTTGGTATATCATCAGGGAGGTCCGGCAGGATCTCCCAGGCTAAGTCCCGTAGGACCTCCTGGAGGTCCTGCCCCTGTGCACCGAGCTAGTCCCAGGAACAGATTGGCTAGCTCGCACAAATCTAACACAAGTGTAATCAAATCCATACAACAAGCGCAAAGAGAAAGCAGACCAAAATAACACATATATTAACAAGTGGCCTTATGGCCAAGGTTTGTACAGGGGTGCCACTCAAGGCCAACAACAAAAGAGAACAACAACACAGCAGAGGCAAAGACATAAACACAAGGTCCATTCGGCCAGCCCACATGCTACTAAGTGGAGGACGCCACCTACTGTGCAAGGTCTTCAAGGGTGCTCCCCTCCTGAAAGCACTGGACCACCTGGAACTCCAACCTCTGCTGATCAAAACAGCAGGGCACAAGCCAATGAGTACTTTGAATGTACTCAGCAAGCCGTGGGTAAGGTATGCAAGTAATAATCATGCACGGCTTGACAAAGTGAGCTGTATGGTTAGTTTGCAGAAAGCCAAAAAGACAATAAATAACATAATAGATTGCAAAGCTCAAGTTTAGAAAACATAATACATAAGTACATTTGATTTTCAAAGGGGACAGTGAGCACCCACTCACACCCAAGGCACCAACCCAAACCTCTCTGGAGTACCCACTCCAGAGCACCACAAGACCAGCCTGGACCACTTTGTGAGCCACCATGACCCCTCTGGAGCCGGCCAAGGTCTCTTGAGGTAAAAGCCATGACCTCTCACCAAAGCGCCGGAGGAACACCATTTCATAAGCAGAATTCTACCCCTCATTCGAAATCTCCGGGCATGTCCATAACCGAGGACGCGGCTATTCGAATAGATTTACACTCTGCAGAGGTGTACAACTTTACCCACAAGAGGTAGTCGCTTGATATGACACACGTTACCTTAGACATGCGAATCAAGTGGAGACCACCACCGGGCTTTTACAAGGACCTGCTCTGACTCAGTCACCAACATTAAGGTTTCGCCATCACAGTGTGCGTATAGCACCCAGTGGCCCCCTCTTAAGCCGTGGTGCGCTATCAGCACCTCCTCTACCTTGGAACCGAATCAGAACAAGACCAGTTATTACTCCCGGTCCACCCCATAATGGACATGTGGTTGCACGAGAAGGCCCAGATCAATGGCTCCCAAGTTTCAGTCCTTAATTGTTGCTCAGGCAAGGCTTCCACAAACCCAATGTGACCCCGAGCTCTACAACTCTAGGGCGCCCAGGTGACCCCATAGCACCAACATATGGAGCCCCCAGATGACTCCATAGCACCAACATATGGAGCACCCACTACTCGCACCTTGCCAACTTGCCCGAGCATAAAACAGTTTTGGGTTCAACCTGGCCAAGACCACCCAGTCCTGGCACTGCAAATTTTAACAAAGTGGTCTCGCACCACAAACAACACAACCTGCGGCTCCAACCACAGTTGCTTATCAGTGGCACCAACCAAAGTTCCATAATTCAATTAGTCAACTTCAGCAATAAAAGATGATTCATGAGGAGACCAATGTCTACTAGAGCAAGGCTAAGCAGGAACGATACCCATGTTGGCAATAGCAATAAGAGGCCAACTAATAGTACCATCCTAAGGCTATCAAAGGTAACATGTCAATATGTGGATTACCAAAAAGACAAGGAGGCATAAAACTAGTAGGTATTTAACTAGAGCCCAAACCATTTTATACAAATAGCCAATGCAGGTTGTAGTAAAACAAAGTACTTTTTGTAAAGATAGGTTCAAAATGATCAAGGACCACGACTTGCTTTCAAGGCGGGTCTGCCGAGCTTCAAGCTGAAACTCTTTGGATCACCGAGCTCCTCGATTATAGCGGAATCTACACGGCGCAAAGAGAAACAACTAAATAAAGCAGCTCCAAAAAGAAACTGAAAAGAACTAGCAAGAACAGAAAGAAAAGATCCACAGAAGGGGAGGTCCAACAAGGGGAAGGAGGTCCAAAACCGAAGGGGTCCCAGAGGAGCAAGGAGAGCTTCTCCAAAACTGAGAGAAAGAGAGAAGAAGAAGAAATGACGAATAGAGAGGAAATGGGTGCCCCTGGTGCCCTATTTAAAGAAAAAAGGGAGAATAGGAGCACCATAAAAAGGGACGCCCAGATTCAAGGCATTAGTACAAAAGGTACACTGCTAAAGGTACGAAAAGGGGCTTGAAACAGGGCTAAGGAAGTGACAAAAGGTAGAAAAAGGTACAAAGGTAGGTGATAACATTTAATGTGACTCAACACACATCAAATGCACTTAAGGCTACCAAGGGAGCCAGTCAAAAGGTGCACAGACCAGTCAAAGGGCATGGTCCACGGTCCAAAGAGGAGATCCAAGGAGGAGGTCCGGCGAGGAGGTCCAAGGAGGAGGTCCGAGGAGGAGATCCTGCGAGGAGGTCTTGCAAGGAGGTCCTGCGAAGAGGTCCAACGAGGAGGTCCAAGGACAAACAGGGAGGTCTAGACCACAAAGGTCTAAACACAAAAGAGGAGGTCTAGACTACAAAGGTCTAAACACAAAATAGGAGGTCTGAACCTAAAGGAGGTCCAAATGCAACAGGGAGGTCTAGACCACAAAGGTCTAAACACAAAAGAAGGGGAGGTCTAGACCACAAGGGTCTAAACACACAGAGGAGTCCTATGGACTGGAGGTCCAAAAGACACACAACGGGGATGTCCTATGGACAAAAGGTCCAAAAGATAAAAGATATCTAGACCTCAAAGGGAGATCCAAACCACAAGGGATATGGCACTCGAGGAGGCCCTAAGAGCAAAGAGGTCCTGACGGTCAAAATCTCCAAAAGGGAAAAACCGATGGCCAAGATCTCAAAGGGGAGGACCTAAACGGTCAAGGTCAACAGCAAGGGGAGGTCTGCGGAGGCAAGGATACGCGGGGAAGGTTGAGGCCATAGGATCAAGATCGGATGGCGCAAAACAAAAGGGCCGTCCGGACCGAGCGATCGGGTCAACGAAACCAGGCCGTCCGATTCAGATTGGACAGCTGAGAGGGAAAGGGACGTTCGGACCAAGCGAACGAGTCCTCAGGATCGGGCCATTCAAACAGCATCGAACGGTCCTAAGGCAAGAAAGGCAAAACTCAAGCGGTACGACCGCAAGAGCCAACGGTGAGTCCAAACGCTAGGGAGGCCTAGGCCTAAAGAGGTCTAGACCCTTGGATCAAATAGAAGAGGGATCTGGATGGTTAAGATCTCCAAAGGGGAGGTCTGAGCGGTCAAGAGCTCCAGAGAGGAGGTCCTAACGGCCAGATCTCAACAAGGGGGAGGTCTGAGCGGTCAGGATCTTCAGAAAGGAGGTCCTAACGCCAACTCGATCAAGGGGAGGTCTGAGCGATTAAGATCTCCGAGAGGAGGTCCTAATGGCCAGATCTGAACAAGGGGAGGTCTGAGCGGTTAAGATCTCGAGAGGAGGTCCTAACGGCGAGATCGATCAAGGGAGGTCGGCGGTTAAGATCTCCAGAGAGGAGGTCCTAACGGCGATCTGAACAAGGGAGGTCTGGCGGTTAAGATCTCGAGAGAGGAGGTCCTAACAGCGGATCTGAACAAGGGGAGATCTGTGCGCTTAAGATCTCGAGAGGAGGTCCTAACGGCGGATCTCAACAAGGGGAGGTCTCGAGCGGTCAGATCTCGAGAGAGGAGGTCCTAACGCCGATCTGAACAAGGGGAGGTCTGGCGGTTAAGATCTCGAGAGGAGGTCCTAACGGCGAGATCTCAACAAGGGGTGCGGCGGTCGGGATCTCGAGAGAGGAGGTCCTAACACCAGATCTGAACAAGGGGGAGGTCTAAACAGAAAAAAGATTCAAACCAACCAAGAAGAGGTCTGGACTAAGGGAAATCCAAACAGAAAGGTACAAGGAAAATGTCCAAAGATCAAAGAGGTTTGAAACACATACCTGAGCTGGTCTGAACTCAAAAGAGAGGGCTTAGACCAACAAAAAGGGGGGGGTCCGAGCAAGGAAAGGTCTAGCTCAAAGGAGGTCTGGGCCGAGAGAGAGAACGAGAGAAGAAATTCAGACACAAAAGAGGTCTGGAAAGAAGAAGCCAAACACAAGGGCACACAGAGCAAAAAAAGGGAGAAAGGGAAAACTCCAACAAATAACGGAAAGCACTGAACAGATTTAGTTCAAGTTTGGTTTAATCAATTAAAGCTCTTTTGAAAACTCAAGTTAAGCTTTGAACTCTCATCAAAACCAAATGGTTATTTTTATTTTGAAAACTACAGGAACTCAGGACAAACGGGATGTTACAAGTAATTCAATTGTGTAGGAGGAGAGGGTTCGAGATTAGTGGCTTCGTCCTTGCCTCCTAATGCATCACAGTTCGAAAGGCAAGTACAATTGAATTGTCTTGTTTGTTGATTGTTCCACTTGATTGATGATTATGCACTAGGTAATTTCGGTATTTCTTATTTCCATTCATAAATGATATACCTTGATTCTTCGATACTATGATTACATTCAAAATATCCATTCGTTCCTTCTTTCACGTTCACCACGGAAGTGGGTAGTGAAGTCCCATCATTCCAACATGGGCAAGTACCTTGTGATTCTTATTATTGTTGAATGCAGAATGCTTGTTGTTCATACTGTCATTTCTATGATCCCAGATTCAATGCTTCATGTTCTTTTCACGTTCGTTATTCCATGTTTAATGAGATGATGACTTTCATTATTCATAATTCATTCCATTCATTCATTGTTCATATTTCATCCACGGGAGTGGAATGTAAAGACCCATCAATTCCAGTATGGGCACGTAAGACCCACCATTCCAATATAGGCAGATTTGGATCCCCATATGAAACGTTCTTCATACGGGCCTTGGATCCCCGTATTTTGTTAAATGCGGGCCTAAGTGAACACCGACGGGTGTGTTACTGGCTATACCGGTATAAGCAGAAGTGGAGTTCATGCATTTCATTCATTCATATGATTTCTGTTATTCTAAATTCATATTCTATAATATGACTGTCATGTTCCTATTCGTTCATTCTACATTCGAATTCTATTATGTGATGATATGTTCCTATTCGTTCCTTCTACATCCGAATTCTATTAAGTGAGGATATGTTCTTACTCGTTCATTCTATTATGTTCTTATTCAGTATGATTCATATTGTTTTGTTGTACTTGCTGAGTCGTGGACTCATTCTTGCCATGTTTACTTGTTTTAGGTAAACATTGAAGACAACATGCTTGGGAGGGAATAGTCACGAATCATTCATTCACATCACATTATTCACTTATTAATTAGATGAACCTGTTATTACCTTTCTTTCGATAATCTTTGGATTGTAATAACTGGAGTAAGATGGTTGATGTTATCCTTTCTTATGATATGATTGAATTGGTAATTGCCTAAGATCTTCGTATAGTCCATTGATAGAATTATCATAGATGATTCTTCATGATTAGGTAATTAGAGTCTGATATGTTATTGAATTTTGTTTCAATTCTTATGTTCATTCTATCTATTGTTGATTCTTACTGGTTATTAGTTGATAGATGGATGAAAGTATTTCGTATAGTTGATGTATGTTAGTCTTTAGGTAGCATCTTGGCTTCCGAATAGCTAGGGTGTTACATAGCGAACATGCTGGTGCAAAAGTGGAAGGTGCGCGTCTCACGTCTCCACCTATCAACAAGTGTCGACAGTCTGTATAGAGTGTACTGGCGTCCAACGGAGACCAGCCTCGAGAAGGGCAACAAGCTTGTGTCCCGGAGGATAGGGACATAGCGAGCGTCCGACTCCTAGCAATCCCTCTCGGCCCGAAGCGCCAAGGGTGGAGGGCCATCCTCGTCTCCGTCGATCCGCGACTTGCACCAATGATGCTCATTGTAGAAGGGTTTCAGAAGCTGCGGTAGAGACATGGCTTGCAAGATATGGAAGAGAAACTATTAGTGCAAAAATTGATGATGACGATAAATTAATAGAAATTATAAATTACGCACAAATACGGAGCACAAATTAATGGACACTACATAACTACAACCATATTAAGTACGACTATCATAGTTGTGACTAAAATAATGAAGACTAATTAATTAATTATCATAGAAATGGAGAAAAGAGCATGGTACGTAGTTATCTCCACCAGCTTATATAACATCACTACTCGTGCGGTGTGGCATGAATTGAGTATATTGTTTCTTCTTCCTTTGATGCATGTGAGACACTTGCCTTGCTTTGTTCTGTTGATGCTAGTCTTCTTTTTTCTCCTTTTCTTTGTTAATTAGTCTTATATTTTAAATTCAGTTTTTGTTTTTTAAAAAAATTGAAAGCCTTCTGTTTTTCATCTCTTCCGACCGAGAGATCATGTGGCAATCATTAGAAGAAACAAAAATTAATCACGTCTAAGGTAAAAGGGTACTAGTAATAGTGAGGTTGGAGCTCTTAGACATTTTCTTCGTGGGTAGGCTAAAAATATCAGTAGGTCGTATAAAAAGGAAAAGATAGAGCTTAACTTTTTAATTGATGAATTAGATAAAAAAAAACTAAGGTTATGAGGTTGTCTGAACACGATCTTAATCTTAAAAAAAGGTGCTAACGCGAGATTGGCACATCTTTTGAGAGAAGAAGAAATTAAGTGATACCAGAGGTCTAAAGCGAAATATCTTTTGGAGGGGATAGAAATACTCGTTATTATCATTTGATTGCGAATGAGAAGCATAGACGTCAAAGAATTTTTCAACTCGAGAAAGAGGAAGGAATAATTTGGGGGTGATGTACAATTAAACAAGTATATCACCAATTATTATAAAGGTTTATTTGGACCATCCGAAGTCAATTATTTATCTATGATTGATACTGTTACAAATGATATACCCCATGTTTCGGATGCGGAAAATAATTTCCTTACAGAATCTTTCACTGAAAAAGAGGTAAAGGAAGAAAATTTTCAAATGCACCATAACAAAGCACCTGGGCCAAATAGCTTCCCAGCCGAGTTTTATCAAGTGTTTTGGGATGTCATTAAAGATGACTTGATGGCCACGTTCCATGATTTTCATAACTGCTCTCTACACCTCTTGAGCTTGAATTTTGGGATCATTACACTACTTCCAAAAAAATTGATGCTAAGCAAATACAGGAGTACAGACTTATTTGTCTTTTAAATGTTAGTTTTAAATTTTTTACTAAAGTTGTTACTAACAGACTTATGAGAGTAGCTCAAAAGATTGTTACAACATCGATTAAGCGTTCATGCGGGGAGATTTATTCTTAATAGCATTGTTATCCTTCATGAAACCATCCACAAATTACATAAAAAGAATTTGGATGGAATTGTTTTCAAGGTAGGTTTTGAGAAAGCTTATGACAAAGTAAAGTGGCCGTTTTTTTACTTTAAACGTTGAAGATGAAAGGTTTTTCTGCCAAATGGTATTCATGGGTGGAAAGTTTAGTTAAGGGAGGTAGTGTTGGAATAAAAGTTAATGATGATCTTGGGTCTTTTTTTTTTTCAAACTCAGAAAGGTCTTAGGCAAGGTGATCCTATGCCTCCTATTCTCTTTAACCTTGTAGTGGACATGCTTACTATATTTATTTCAAGAGCTAAAGAAGCAGGCCTCTTATCAAGAGTAGTTCCCCACTTAATTGATGATGGGTTGTCAATTTTACAATATGTTGATGATACGATACTCTTTTTGAATAATGATTTGGAACAAGCAAAAAAATCTCAAGCTTATTCTTTGTGTCTTTGAACAATTATTGGGTTTAAAGATTAATTTCCATAAGAGCGAGATTTTTTGTTTTGGTTCTGCCAAAGATGTTGAACCATAGTTCACACAATTATTCGGTTGTGAAGTGGGTACTTTTCCTTTTAAGTACTTAGGTATCCCAATTCACTTTATAAAGTTAAGGAATAGTGATTGGAAAGGAGTTGAGGATAGATTTGAGAAAAAACTGAGTAGTTGGAAAGGAGAAAAATATGTCTGTGGGGGGACGACTAGTACTTATTAACTTAATTCTCAGTAGTCTGCCAATGTTTATGTTTTCTTTTTTTGAGGTTCCTAGAGAGGTTCTCAAAAGACTTGACTATTATCGATCTAGATTATTCTGGCAAAGCGACAGTCATAAACGAAAGTATAGGCTTACCAAGTGGAGTTTAGTTTGTTCGCCCAAAGAGTATGGTGGTCTAGGTGTTCAGAACTTGGACACAAAAAATAAAAGCTTACTAGAGAAATGGTTATTCAAATTGCTTAATGAAGAAGGTGTATGGCAATCGTTGCTCATAAGGAAATATTTGGGTGACAAGAGTCTTTCGTAGGTAGTTAATAAACCTAGGACATCCCATTTTTGGTCGGGTCTTATGAAAATTAAAGATCATTTTCTTCGCTTTGGGTCATTTCAGGTTCAAAACGGAATGCACACTAGGTTTTGGGAAGATATTTGGTTAGAAGATTCACCGCTGAAAGGCCAATATCCACTTCTTTATAATGTGGTTAGGAGAAAAGGTGATACAGTGGCAAATGTTCTGAGATCGACTCCTTTAAATGTTTCGCTCCAAAGACCTATTATAGGAACTAAGTTACAGGCTTGGAATGAGTTAATTATGAGAATTTCTAATTTACATTTAAGTTCTCAAAATGATGTCTTTAGGTGGACTTTAAATAAATATGGAATGTTTACGGTAAAATCTTTCTATGGGACGCTAATAAGTAATTATCAAGCCCCCATTAGGGATTTCTTTTGGAAAATTGAAATTCCCTTAAAAGTGAAAATTTTCCTTTGATATCTCAAAAGAGGAGTTGTATTAACTAAAGATAACTTGTTCAAGAGAAATTGAAGGGGAAGCAAATAGTGTTGTTTCCGTTTTAAGGAGGAAACAATTGTGTTGTTTCTGTTTTAAGGAGGAAACAATTAAGCATCTTTTTATTGACTGTCCCTTTGTACGTCTTGCATGGTGGGTTGTTCAATGTGCCTTTAATTTATCTCCCCTTGTGAGCATAGCAAATATGTTTGGGAATTGGTTAACCGATATTCCAACAAATTTAAAGTCACAACCCATGGTGGGAGCTAGTGCTTTATGTCGGTCTATCTGGTTATGTTGAAATGATGTTATTTTTAACAAAAAGATTATCACTAATCCCTTGTAAGTTATCTTACGCTGTGGGTTCTAGCTGGGAGCTTAGGCATATTTACAGAAATTAGCTCAGAAGGAGTATATGCTGGCTGGAATTCAGAGGTTGGAGGTTGTGGCGAAGCAAATCTTCAATTCTCATGGGTGGCGGCTTAGTCACAGGATTTGCAATGCTTGAGTTTGATTTAATTTTGGTTATTGGTTGTAAGGCTTTATGCCACTATTAATAGTGTTGGTTCTTTTGGTGCTTTTGACTCTTTAAATGGGCTATGTGCATCTTTGATGCTGAGGTCAGGAGAGAGTTTTTCTCTTCTATTATCTAAAAAAGTAATAGTGATGTTTTTACTCATGCATGATGCATGTTCAATGAATGTGTTCTATGAGTAGCTAGTCAGCAATTAGATAGTGAAAAAAAGATGCTACAAAATTGAATGTTGGTTCATTTAACCATTGGATACCACGTAATATAGAATATAGACTGCTAGACTTAATTCCAACTAACTATTTTGGGCTAATTAATTGAGTAAAATAATGTACTTAAGCTTAATTAATTGGAAACTAATTAACTATGACTAAAAATTAGAACTAATAAATTAGGTAAGATTAATTTCGCTACGACTAATTTACTAACCATAGAATTAAAAATTAAATAACATACGAGGAGAAACTTACCTACTGATATTACTACTAATGACGGCTGTAAATAAAACTTAATCATCCGAAAAACTAAAACTGAAGGATGTCGACAGCGTGAGAGAGTGAGCGAGAGTGCGAACTGAAATCACACTCTCGCTGCGATTAAATACACGACGCGAGAGGATGCTGTGGACGGAATCCGATTCCCTCCCGCGCTAATCTCCCCATGCATGCATGCACATATGGATAAGGATGTGATGTAGTTGACATTTGAGGAGATGAGATGAGATGGAGTTGACGTCTGAGGGGATGGGGCGGGCTTGTGGGCGGGTGGAGTGGTGCGTCCAGCCGGTGACGGGCCGAACGAGAGGTAAGTCCGGTCGGCCATAGGCTGGAGTTGGCGCGGTGGTGCAATGCCGGCTGGCCATGGGCCATTTTTGCTGACGTGGTGCAATGTCTGTTGGCCATGGGCCGTTTTTGCCGATGTGGCACAATGCCGGCCAGTCACTGGACGGATCTGCCAAATCCGGTCGGTCACAGGCCATTTTTCGCCACGTGTCACGTCTAGGTCGAATCCGACCGGCCACCGTACGGACGTGGTGTCAAAACTGCAATTTCTTCATGTCGGGCGCTACTTCTGTAATTACCGATCGCAATAGTACTAAATCAGCAAACAAAATTCGCCAAGTAACTGAAAGAGATGGATAACGCTGTATGCTATAGCACAGAGTACTGGAGCTAGTAGTGCACTATTGGTCCAAACCAAAGACGAACACACGCGAACAAAATGGAACTATAGAACACGAACACAAGAACACAAATGTTTTTTTGTGCTGCCGGAACAACAATAGCTTTTCTGATTTTCTCTTGCTCTCTTGCTCTTGTTCACAAAATCTGATTATAGGGGTGCCCTTTTATTGAGAGCAAATGACAATTCGTATCCGAAAAGGATTCTACGTATTCTAAAGGAATACCACACAAAGTCTAGAATCCATAATGAATACTGCATAAATATTGTAGGACTACATAAACAAAATCTACGTAATATCTGGATATACCATAAGCACAAACTCTACGGGCAGCCGACGTTGAGGAGGAGGAGGGACGTGCAGGAGCTCCATCTCTGCCGCAGGAGGTAGATTGCCAGAATGTACGTGTATATCCCCAAAACATACACAATTTGTTGGCTATTTGATGGTTCTTATTTTATTTGTACCTTTTATGATTTAATGTCTATAAAAATGATCTTAATTTTGTGTTACCTAAGGTCAGAGCGTCGTCAGCGGTTTTTGGTTGTTTCTCCTTTTCCTTGCCGACGAGCTTGAGTCGAATTCGGATGACATGCAAGAATAGTTTGTGATATGCTGGTAAGGTATATAGAGGAGCTCACAAGACCAATCCAAGAAGCCGATGAGTTCTTCAGGAGCTTGGAGGAACCGATGGTTTCTAGCTAGTTTAACTTTGTAATTTTATTCTTTTTTCCCATTTGGAGGGGACATTGTAAAACCATTTGGTTTTCCTTTTGCTAGATAGGTCTCTCCTACAATGTGTTTGTCATTAGAATTTTAATTGGATTTTAGTTGTCTTGCTAGAGGTTGCATATAGAACCTACTGTCCAGCAATTGATTGGTTTGGCTCAAAATCCGATTTTTTTGTAATAGAAAAAACTATCACAGACGGTTCTGAACAAGAACCGCCTGTGATAAAGAACCGTCTATGAAAATTGACTATCATAAACGGTTCTTGTTTAGAACCGTCTGTGATATCTTTTTTCACAGACGGTTCAAAAACTATTTGTGATGACCTCATGTCATTACTGAACCATAAACTCAGGCAGCTTATGAAACCGTCTGTGATGACGTTTTTGAACCGTCCGTGAAGACATTTTCTTTAGTAGCGACATCTTCTCAGCGTCCTGAACTCAACTCCATGAACACACACACAAATATGGCACCGCAACCACCTAGTACCAATACAACGTTTTCATCTTGGCAACGTGCAACTTATCTTGTGTTTCACCGACGTGCACCACTATCTATTCAACATGCACACATGCATGCAAAAAACTAACTCAATGTGCTAACATGAACACACACATGACTTGGCACTACTGTTCCTAAATGCATGGACTCAACTACATGCATGTGCTCACCGACAAGATTGCGCTGCGGTCGCCGCTAGCTCCGCTATGCCCAGTGTCGCTGCCGACCCATCGAGACTGGCTCGTGCCAAGCCACCAACCTCACCACGTCTCTGGCTGCCCGTGCCCGTAGTGCAGCTTCGCCGCGCTGGCCGTGTCTTGCACCGACACACCGTATATGCCACCCCGGGAGTCGAGATCACCCCTCCTGGGGCAGCAGCTAAGGTTTCGAACCTAGAGCTCTGATACCAATTGTTGACCCAAAGAAAAAACGAACACACACACGAACATAATGGAACCCTAAAACGCGAACACAAGAACATAATTTTTTTGTGCTGCCGAAATAACAATAACTTTTCTAATTTTCTCTTGCTTTATTGCTCTTGTTCACAAAATTTGATTAGAGGAGTGTCCTTTTATTGAGAGCAAACGACTATTCGTAACCAGAAAGGATTCTACGCATCCTGAAGGGATATCATACAAACTCTAAAATCTATAATAAATACTGTCTAAATACTGTAGGACTACGTAAACAAACTCTACATAAAATCTAGATATACCGTATGCACAAATATTACTAACATACACAACCAAAGTCGGTGTGCATGTGGCACGACGCAACACGTCATGGTGGCAAGGACAGACAGGGCGGAGGAGGCCATCGTCGTACTGCCCCCCTGCCCCGTGGGCGCTACGACCTCCCACCACCTGGACGGACGAACGAGCGCCGTCAACTGTCGCGTCGTGAACTCGTGCGTGCCCACTGCCCGGGGAAAAAAATTCTATGGGACGGGGCCTCTCTCCCTCCCAGGAGAGGCCCCGCCTCCATCTCCACTCATCTCCCCCCTCCCACTGATCCAACGGCCCGGGGGAAAGGCATCACCACCACTCATCCCCACCCCCCTGATCCAACGGCTCCGGGGCAGGGTCTCAGAGGCCCCTCCTGAGGCCCCGTCCCAGAGAATTTCTTTCCACTGCCCGGTACATACGTGTCCCTGTCCGCCTTTGTCCCGAGCGCCGGTTCACTGTGTATGCGTGCCTGCCTCGGGGATCCCAGCCAGCGCCGTCGTCGTCGTCTGCCTGGCCAGATAGGGTTTCGCTTGCCGACCGCGCGCAGGATAAGCTAGGCGTGTAACATGCACACAGTCGCACTGCATGCGACGTGCGTGGCATCGATCGACCGATCTTCGCCGGCCGGCCCTTGGACGAGAGCGAGCAAAGCAATGCCGTACGAGCTACTTGAGGACCACGCACTAGGCTACAACACAAATTAAGGACCACCTAATTAATAATGATTAAGCAGCTGCAGGAAGCCAGGACGAAGCACCTCAATAGCATCTCCGTCGCGGCCATTTTAATTTGCTTGTTTCTACCTGTAGCCAAACTTAGCTACTATGTATTATGTTTGCCCTGCCACTTCATGGTTGCAGTCAGTAGAGCGTAGGTTGGCAGGAGTGGAGTGGAATGAGTTCTGTAGAGCAGTTTGTGATAGGTTTAGTAGAAATCAGTGTCAGGGCTTTGATTAGGCAGTTAACTCATGTCAGACAAACTATACTGGATCGGTCCAGGAGTACTTACATAATTTCAACACCTTAATACACCAAATGCTTGCTCATAATGCTAACATTGACCCTGAAATTTCTACCACTACTTTTGTTGATGGTCTTAGAGGAGACATAAGATCTGTAGTTTTAATTCAGCGACCTCCCGAGTCCCGACATGGATACTGCGAGTTTTTTGGCTTTTTTACAGGAGGAAGTGCTCGATGGCCTGATGTGCGCAAAGGGGAAGGGGTACTTGGCCTAAACCAGTGCCAAATACGGCGATGCCCTTGCCACCACCTCCTCCTGGCGAAATGGTTCGGGCCGAGGATAGAAGAGTACTGAAGGTGCCCGAGCAACTTCAATGGATGACAAAGTGGAGCACTTCGAGCTTACCGTAAGGCTATGGGGTTGTGTTACACTTGTGGAGGGAAATGGTCTCGCCTTCGTGAGTGCGTGTCTAAAGTCCAGCTTCATGTTTTGGAGGAAATTTTGGCAATCACTGATTGACCGACTTCTCATTGGTTTGTGTACGTATGTGGGTATGTGTGCGTCCTCCATGTACTTTTTCTTCGATATATTGGTAAGTGTACGCATGTAATTATCTTAAGACAGTTTGCTACGTAAACGTGGATGTCGCATGCATGTATGATCAAAGTCCTTGCTTAGTGTAAAAGAAGCTTGCAAAAGAAAATCCTATAAAAATACACATAAAGATAACCTAATTTTTTTAAAAGAAATAGTACACATAAAGGACACACAACACCACACGCCATGCCACACATCACACGTACATATGGGTGTCCATTACACACGCTAAGAATATACATGTAGTAGTGAAAATAAACCCTAACCTTTAGACAAACATCGATGTACCATACTGTGCCTGTTGAACTACCCAACGAATTGAAAGTTCAAACAGTTAATTTAAATTGCTATACAAAGAAAAGTTTATGCGCTCCCTTTTTACTTCCAAATGTTTGGAAGGGAGGATCCACATAGAAGAAGATCATTCCCAAGTTAATGCACTTAATTAGCATACAAGATTTCTATAGAGACCATGTGGTTCAGTCTTACATATGGTGATGAACAATTGGCATCGTTGCCGAAGAGTTTGGGGAGTTAGTCTTTTGTTTTGCAAAAGTTGGCCTGTCGTCAGCAAATAGCTAGGCGATTTGATCGGCCATGGCTGGGCGTTTAGACCAACTGTGCAGACATGGGGTAAATGGACACCAAACAGTTGTGTAAGAGTGTTTGGGAATGTGTTTGCACTATGTGCCATTGAAAATAGAATATGGACGTGAAACTTGATAGAGACTGGTGCCCTGTTACCGACCGACGCGATCAGACTAGCCAAGAGTTGGAGGTCGGATTGGCCTAGTGGCAGCGGTTTGACCGGCCATGGCATTTTAAGCGTACAGTGAGTTGTGTTGAATTTTGGGAAATGACCAAAGTCATGGAACTATTCCATATGTGTTGCATGATGCATATTTTGGCTAACGTGGGTCAAGTTGTGAAGAACTTATGCATAGAATCGATTTCTTGGTCTATTATTGTGCAGGGATGCTTGGAGTCTACTGCGGCCAATAGCGATGATGATTGGGACTGGGTTTGGTGAAATCAAGGTCCAAAACGATCAAGGATGTCGCGTGAAGTGGTTGGTCTCATCCAAGGCTCAAAATGGACAAGAACAAGAAGTTTGGTGCCACGGAATGCATCAAGTGTCTTGAGCCGATGCGAGGGTTGAGGTGGTCCATGTGAGCTGGATAGGAGAGACTTACCGGCATGAGGAAAACCATTGGTAATCCTACCCTGTGGCAAAGCATGAAATTGCTTCACAAGATTGGACTCGGTAAAGGATGGAAGGACCGAAAAGGGGTATTTTGGTATCTCCACCAAATACCGGGTAGGTAACCTTTGAGAAACCGTGGCACATGATGGTGCCAAGGTGAAGCAGTTTAGATCATGAGGAGGACAAGATCACGAAGAGACGGATTTGGGAGCGTCAGATCATCATATGCTTTGAGAAGCATGCGTGGGTGAGAGACATGTTTGTGTGCGAGCTTAATAGATGCTTATTAGGGTTTTTCTCTAGTCCTAGCCTCCACTAGATAAGGATTGGTGTAGGATTTGCACCCAACCATGCCTAGGAACCCTAATTTGATATTTGGGGGAAAGTGGAGAGAGGAGAGGAGGCCAGGGTTTGGGAGATAAATTGAGAGAAAATTTGTAGGATTGAGTTTTCATGAGTGAGCTTGTGTCCTCCATATTTGAGTGGTTGTGTAAACCTTCAATTCCTCAATATCAATCCAAGCGAATTCGTGCAAAGATGATTTGTCTCCTGTTCTTGCTCTGTTTCCTGAGATTTTTGGTTATTGTGTTCTATGGGTTTTTCCTTGGTTTTTTGCAGTGATCTAGCTTGCTAGGACTTGTGAAATTGATCTAAGGTCATCTTGACCATCTTTAATCTACAAGCAAGTCTTTGGATCAAGTTTTTGTTCTCATCTGGTTTTGTGCCCTCTTGCACTGAAACAAGAAACTCATGAAATCTTGGCTATGATTATCTCAATCTTTGATTGGAATAGGTTCTTAACCTTATTGTTGAATTGTGTCTGAAATCTCAAGTTCTTTGGATTTGCAGATAAAAAATTTGGACATTTTGTGGATACAAAATCATGCTGATTTTTTCTGTTAGTCTGAGGAGAGGTCAGACCGCTCCAGCGGTCAGACTGGCCATTACTTGGCAGTCAGACCGGTCGAAGGGGTTTTGTGGTTGAGCATCTTGTTTTTAATTAGTTCAATTCTTCCGCTGAGTTGTAGATCTTGATCTTCATAACTTCACATAGATATTGGAGTAAAAAGAAGTAGAATTCCATAATAGAAAAAGTGGGCTCCTATTCATCTCTCTGGTCACTAACATGGTCTAATAATTTACTAATAATCGTCTGTGGACCAAGGAAGTCCTTGATCGAAGGCATTAATCTTCCTTAGTGTTATGCTGGATGAAATCAGAACCCTCTCGTTCACTCCGTACATTTAGTCCTCCTCTAGTGTCGTGCCACGTGTGCTCTTGAGGGCTAGTTTTCCAGCAAATGCGCTTTGTGACTGCCGGTTCTCAGTTTCTAGTTGCATGCTCGCCTATCCCCATTGTGTTTTGCTTTTGCGCTTCCCTCGCGCTGGTTCTTCTATTGGTGAAAGCCCTCGGTCCCTTAGGGCAATTTACTGCGCGCTCGCCTTGTTTCGCCCGTGCGCTTGGTTCATATGCCCGCCTGGCCACCTTGCCAGCGTTGCTTTTGGCGGTCCAGGGAAACAATTTAGCGTGGCCTCGAACGAGGTGCCTCACTCGTGGGCGTGCGCCGGGCGGAGCCAGCAAAGGAAATAGCTTTCATAGATACATGCACCGTCTGGCCACGTTTCGCGAACCATCTTCCTCCGCGTTGCCTCCAGCGGCTTCCTCTCTACGCCTCACCTCCCTTCTTCACCTCTTTCGGTTTGCCACTTCATCCCCTTGCCTGCTGTTCGCTCTCGGTTCCACGCGTATGGCCCCCTACCCATTTGCTAGGAAGTTGTCCTGCCGTACCGACCTGTGGCGGCCGGAGTCTATGAGGAATCCCCTTTTCTCGCTGAAAACGATACGGGGAGGCCAACGTGAGGGCGATTGGTTGTTCCGTGCCATACCATCAGCAGCTACTGTAACATCCAAAAATTTGAATTTTGGGAATATGAATTATAAATGCATTAGTAAAAATATTTTGATCATTTTGCATATTAAAATATACCCATGTTTGAATTTGACTTTTGATTTAAAAGCAAAACATGAAATACTAACAAACATGTGCTCAAAATAAATTAGATAAAACAAAGTAAAAATATTAACTGAGAGAATTATTTTGGGAATAATCACCCAAGGATAATTCACCAAAACATTTATGTGAAAATTTGTTAAGAAAAACAAATACAACAACATAAGAACATAAAATTGTATGAATTTTATAGAAAAACACATAAGGTATAAACTTTTAAAAAATTTACAGGAGAAACTAAATTAGGTCAACAGCCCTCACAAAAATTTTCATAAAATTTCAAGGTCATTTGCAAAATGAGCAAACAATCAGCCAAAATTCAAAACCTAAATCTAATTTTTCTCCCCCCCCTCTCTCTCGAAAGCAGGCCCCACCGGTAGGGGTTGTCTTCCACCTCGGGTCAGCCGCGCTAGCACACGCTCGTGAGCGTGTCACCGTGCGCCCACGTTTTGGCCCATCCCCTGTCTTCTCGTCGCCCATCCCTGTCCGGAGTCACCTCGACACCTCCAAGAGCTCCGCTGCCCTTGCCTACGGTCTACCACCTCTCCCTTGCCCTACTCCGTCCCTCCGTCTATAAAAATCCGCTTAGAGCTCTGTTATCCTCTTTCCTCATCAATGCGCCCATTCCCTTTCTTCTTCTCCTCCTCATTCTAGCTCAATCGCTCGAGAGCTCTGAGCTCTACTCTGGATGCTACGTACGCCACTAGTGTCGTTCCACCGTTCAGAAGGATTCCTCTTCACGTTACCTGCTTCATATCATGTTCCAGAGTTCCCTGATCCTTTCCCCTCACTTGATTTCACATTTGATCCACATGAGACGTTGAATTGCAGCTTCTTCTTTGTCTCCAGTCATTACCACCACCGCATTCGCCATAAGAGCTTTACTGCACCTTGGACCAATCGGTTGCACCAGGAGCATCGCAAGGACTCCCTCGACCTTCCTCAAGCCTCCCCAAGCACCATCTCCATCTCTAGTGACCTCTCCATGAGAAGCTCACCATCGCCACCTCGGCTCACCATCGACAATCACTCTCCGGCCATCTCCAGTGACCCTCCTTGCTCCGGTATACTCCTAGTACCTTATAGATGCTCATGCGTGCATCATTTAGTTGGGAGCATTGCTAGTTCGATCTTGTGGCTTGTAGTCAGAAGCGTCGCCGCCACTCTACTCGATGTCTTTGCCACGTCGGCCGCTTGACCCTCGTCATGGGGTACCAAAGAAAGTCTTAAGCATGCGGGTAACCCATTTTGGGCATTCCCTAGCACTGCCGAGCGCCACCGTGCTGGCGATGAGCGCGGGTGCAAGCACCATCGTCTTGACTATCTTTGTGTCCGAAGCTAGACCAAAGATCAGAGTCGCTCCATTAAGACCAAATCTCAGTCATTAAGGGCAAAGCAATGATTAGCTGTCGGTTAGTTAACGTGTAAGTCGTTAACATGTGGGACTGAGCTAAAAGTTTAGGAAAAATTAAAACAAATTGGTATTTCTAAACGAGTCACTAACATGCGGGTCCCACAACTTAAGTGCACAATAAACACCTCGATGAACCTGTGCACTGTGCGCATGGACCCTCGGTCTATGCACTATTCGCATAGACCGAGCCACTCACAAGTGGACCCCACTTGTCGGGTTAATAAAGAAAATCAAAAGAAAATGTAAAATATGCTTTTAGTTCTGAGGAGAATACGCTTTCCCTACTAGAAAGCGTAAATCTCAATAGTGCATGTGCGAGAATGCTCTTTCTCTATTGGAAAGCGTATTTCTCATTTTCTCTGGATTTCCAAATCGAACATAATTCAAACCTTAATAACTTTCGCATAAAAACTCCAAATTAAATTAATTTGTTTCTAAATTAATCTAAAATCATGAACTACCAGAATATGTAAAAATATTTGTTGTTGGTCACTGTTGAATTTATTGGTGTTATTTAAGTCGTTTTCGGCTCTTTTTGAATTTGACATCGATTGCTCGAGTGATTATTTTGACGACCAACCAACCATTTATTTAGAACAGCAAGAGAAAGTCAAGAACCTCCTTTGATCATGTTGATCCCAGTATTTTACTTATTGTATTTTGTTTTGTAAAATCTATTATACATCTGTGTATGTTTTGTATGAAAATACTATGATTGGGAAATTGGTAGTTGTAATCCTATTTGCTGCACATATCTCCTTGGAATATTGATCCCTTACTGTTGTATCCATTATAATATGAGTTAGACAATATATAATGTCATTTGGGAATTTTTTAGTGTGATCAGAGGGGGTACCTATATTATTTTGTATGAAAATAAAATGAAAAATCAAATTTTAGACGTGGGCGAGTTACAATGTATTATGAGAAAGTGAGGATTGTGACTCACTAGTAAATAGGGTAGAGATCCTCGTCCGGGTTAGTTAAGGATTGAAGCAAACAACTCGAGGACTTAGACCTAAACGTACAACCGTATGTGTAGACCTAAACGTACAACCGTATGTGCTAGTATGGGATAGTTGTAGCTAACTAAGTCATTGAAAACTAGCCTTGCACGTAGGTATAGGCCGTAGAGTGCGGGCATGACCGGGTAGGCATGTTCGAAGGGGCTCCCTTCACCATGGTGTTGGGCACAAAGCTTGCCGACATAACTGCGAATGCCTTAGTTGACGGAGGGTATTCGGGTAAGTGAGGGCCTCACTCGATGGAGGGTATCCGGGTGAGTGAAGAAACATTTGTTGGGCTAGTGCAAGGTTAGGACTAGGTGATATAAAGGCTGCGTCGCGAGCTTTAGACTGCTTACCTACGGTAGTGAGCAGTGATATAGAGAATTTCAGGCTAACTGGAATATTCGTGTACTATGGATAAAGTTGTACACCTCTGTAGAGTGTAAATTTATTTAAATAGCCATGCTCGCGGTCATGAGCGTGCTTAGTGCGACTGGTATGGCTGTAGTTTTGATTTTCAAAAACTGTTTTGTCACAAAACATGGGCAATGACTTGGGGTTTTATTTTATTGAGTTAACTGTCATATGTCTATGGCTGAACGTGAATTGTGGCTCGCAGCCGAGGAGGGTTGCGAGTTGTTGTCATTTTTTTTTGTGCTTGCGGGATCGGATGGGCATGCCACTGGAATTTTGCTACTTCTATCATTTCTTCTGCTGCTATACTTTTACTCAGATGACTGTTTTTATTTGGCCGATAGGCCATTGATGTAATAACTTGTAATAGCTTAAGTAAGTACCCTTCCTTTACTTTTATATGTGATTGTATGGATGTGAATACCAAATGTTGTGAATGTGTATACTAACCGCTAATCATGGGACTAGTATAGTATACACATAGGATCTTCGGATATTCCACGCCCGGGGTCTGACAGCTACGTTCCATTCACGCTACCTCTGTTGCCCCCTCCCGCGACCGTCGATTCAGTTTTCGGTCGGCCCCCGCTACCTCCGTTGCCCCCTGTCGCAACCGTCGAATCGGTTTTAGGCTAGCCATTACATACATCACCGATTACAAGGGAGGGAGATGGGCGACGCTGAAAACGGCGGGGAGGAGGTCAATGCAAGGGCGGTGGCTAGGGTCTATCTTGGCCCAAACCTCACTGCCCCAGCAACCCGGTGTGTCGTGTCACCAATTTGGCGACCGATCGCTGCGGATCAGTAGTAAGTTCCTCTCTCTGTCTCTCGTTCTTTGCTGATTTGTTCTTTTTTGTTAAGAGATTTAGGATATGAAGGCAACCACACACACAAAATTTCTTTTTGTCGTACATTTTTTTGGAAGTACTTATATCGTTGTTTCCACTTCTTTCCTCCATTGAGTTCCTCTCTCTCTCTCTCTCTCTCTCTCTCTCTCTCTCTCTCCCATTCTTTGAGTTCCTCTCTATAGCTCTCTAATTCTTTGTTGCTTTATTTTTCTGTGTGCAAAGATTTAGGACAGGGAGGCAACCAAGAAGGAAATTGGTTTGTGCCTTATCGTTATTTGGTAACTCTCTCTCTCTCTCTCTCTCTCTCTCTCTCTCTCTCTCTCTCGTGTTCTTTGTCGATCTGTTTTTTTTTGTGTTGGCATTTAGGATAGGAAGGCAACCACAGAGGACATTGATTTCTATTGTACATTTTTTTGCATGTCCTTATATCATTGTTTATGCTTCTTTCCTCCATTGAATTCCTCTCTCTCTCATTCTTTCAGTTCCTCTCTATAGCTCTCTAATTCTTTCAAGCTTTGTTTTTCTGTGTGCAAAGATTTAGGATAGGGAGGCAACCACGAAGGAAATTGGTTTGTGCCTTACAGTTAGTTGGTAGCTCCTAATATCGTTCAGTTCGCTTCTTTCCCCTGCGCTCAAGGTTATCTACATGTATATGTGCCTTCGATTCTTTGTTTCTTTTAGTTTAGTTTTACTATACGTCGTTTATCATTACATTTCATAGCATCATAGCCGCCTTCTACTCTGGATGCCATGTTTTGGTACAGATGCTGCTTGTTTTTTCCTACTACCGTGACATGCCACCTATGCAAAGCTTCAACGAGACCGCAAGAAATTGCTGCTATCGAAGCCTCCTTCAAGCATCATCTAACAACGACCTTGTTTTGGAACATCTTGGATGGGTATGTGCTTCAGCCGAAGAAACTGTGATCTTATAATGAGCTGTTTCATTGCTTTGTGAACTATTACTGAATATTTACATGCATGAGCTGTTTCATTACTTTGTGGGCTATTACTGAATATTTACACGCATGAATTGTTTCATTACTCTGTGAACTACTACTGAATATTTAGTGTTTACATGTAGGTGGCAGATACTTATCAGGAGCTTGCAATTGCAATTTTAACATCTAAGATGAGGGAAAATCAGCTTTCTCATGCTAATTGATTTGTTTCACATAAATCTTTTCTGCAGTGCACTTTTACTGACTTATTCATGGCAAACCAACATTCGCGAGTTTTTCACTTGTGAACATGTCAGAGCATGGTGGTAGTAGGAATACAAGGGGGTGGGTTTCCTTCTTTTCCTAAAAAAGTGATTTTTTAGTACTAAAAAACATTGCCGCTACAGCTGCTTGTATTGCATTCAGTAATGGTGTGTTTACTATTTAGGGACAGTAAAAAAACCTTTCTGTGTAATAAACCTTGTTAACATTTATTTGGATGGGTGGAACTATGCAGAAAAGGTCATTGATTCAGACAAGGATGGGATTCGCCGAAGGCACATATAATGGATCCACGAAATCTTCAACCAGTTTTAAACCCTTTTGGATCCCATTGTGATGCTCGTCCGATGTTCCATGTGAAAAAAATAATAAAACTAAGTTATGGGTATATTTCAACCGATAACAGCTTGACAAGCTTCTTACTAATTGCTTGTTCTAGATGGAATTTAGCACCCACTTTAGAGTGACCTGAACCTTTATGTGACTGCTTGAGAATCTTATCTTTCCATGCCTGATTCATTAGGTCGATGCTGCATTGTAATAATAATTAAATGCCACTAAACGTATTCTTAAATCCTCTATCAGGAGTTAACATAGTGAGGTTTGAGAATAGCATATCAGAGCTTCAAACCAGTGCATTGTATGCATCTACATCTATTTGTTATGAGTCAAATAGAGCTTTTTTTTACACATGTTCTTTAAAACCTGTTGTTTGTGTCTCATTCTGCGTCTTTTGTTCTGTTCTATTCCTTTTATCATTGCCATTTGTGCACCCTATTTTGTTCTGCGTCATTCAAGCATTTCTAATTGTTCCCGTATCTTACAGATTTTGCCTCTTCGAATAAAAAAAAACCTTACATATTTACACCGGTCCTACCTCATGCAAGATCAGACCAACTACCCCTTCATCTTTGTACACATGCCTTTCAACTGTACTTAAGAATACATTTTTTCTAGATCCTGCCCATAAATGTATTATGATTGATTCAAACACAAACCAAAAAAAAAATGCCCTATCATGTTTTCGTAAAGATGTTGCTTGTTTTTTCCTACTACTGTGACATGCCATCTATGTAGAACTTCAACGAAACAAGGAATTAGTTCTATCGAAGCCTCCAAGATCCTTCAAGCATCAGCTGATCAGGACCTTGTTTTGGAACATCTTGGATGGGTATGTGCTTCAGACTAAGAACCTATGATCTTATAATGAGCTGTTTCAGTAATTTGTGAACTATTACTGAATATTTACATGCATGAATTGTTTCATCACTTCGAGAGCTATTACTTAATATTTACACACATGAGCTATTTCATTACTTTGTAAACTACTACTGGATATTTAGTATTTACATGCAGGTGGCAGATATTGATCAAGAGTTCGCAATTGTAATCTTAACATTTGAGATGAGGGAAAATCATTTTTCTCCTGGTAATTGGTTTGTTTCACGTAAATCATTTTTGTAGTACACTTTTACTGACTTATTCATGGCAAACCAACATTCTCGAGTTTTTCACTTGTGAGCATGTTAGAGCATGTTGGTAGTAGGAATACAGAGGGGCAGGGTTGTTTTTCCCCCCTAAAAAGGTGTTTTTTTATACTGAAAAACATTGTCACTATAGTTGCTTGTATTGCATTCAGTAATAGTGTGTTTGCTATTTAGGGACACTAAAAAAAACTTTCTGTGTAATAAACTTTGTTAACATTTATTTGGATGGGTGGAATTCTACAGAAAAGGTCATTGCTTCCATTGATTCAGAGAATGTTGGGATTCACAGAAGGCACATATAATGAATCTACGAAATCTTCAACAAGTTTCAAACCCTTTTAGATCCTATGGTGATGGTCGTCCAATGTTCCATGTGAAAAAGGTAGTAGAATTAAGTTACATGTATATTTGAACTACTAACAGCTTTATAGGCTTCTTACTAATTGCTCATTCTCGATGGAATTTAGCACCCGCCGTAGGGTGACCTGAACATTGATAAGACTGCTTGAGAATCTTATCTTTCCATGCTAGATTAATTAAGTATATGCTGCTTTGTAATAATAATTAAATGACACTAAATGTATCCATAAATCCTTAACATAGCGAGGTTTGAGAATAGCATATCAGAGCTTGAAACCAGTCCATTGTATGCATTTACATCTATTAGTTATTAGTTGAAAAGAGTTTTTTTACACATGTTCTTTAAAACCTGTTGTTCGTGTCTCATTCTGCGCCTTTTGTTCCATTCTATTCCCTTCATCATTTGCCATCTGCACACCCTATTTTGTTTTGCGTCCTTCAAGTGTTTCTTATTTTTCCCATATCTCGGAGATTTTGCCTCTTCGAATTAAAAAAAGTCTTACATGTTTACATCGGTCCAGCCTCATACAAGATCAGACCATCTACCCCTTCATCTTTACACATGTGCATTTCAACTGTACTTAATAATACATTTTTTCCAGATCCTGTCCATAAATGTATTATGATTGATGTATACACACACAAAAAAAGCCCCATCATTCAAATGTATTACGATTGACGTATACACACACAAAAAAGCCCCATCATTTGATTACATACGCCTTCCATTATACCTTCGTTATAACCATTGTAGAGATTGTTCGCTAAGAAAAAATGGCACCTTTCAGTCACCTTCATCCATTCTGCGCCATGCTTGAGTCACTTGACCTCACCCGGCATCCATGATCGTTCTGGACCTCAGCTCTCCAAGCTTAGTCCCGATCCTCCTCGCCGTTGACCGTCGTTGACCTCCAAGCCACCTGCACAGCGATAGACAAGCAAACACGAATCCGGGAACAAGTTCTTCACAACTTGACCCACGTTAGCAAAAACATGCAATATGCAACACATATGCAATATCAAACAAGGATATGACCTATCCCAAAATCAGTCCATAACTAATATCATCATTCAGCACATAAACCGGTCGATCATTGCGTTACGGCGGTCGAGATCACCTCAGATGAACCAGATTTCCACTTAAGTCACGACCGGTCTGACCGCCGGATTGGCGGTCGACCGCAAGAAGATGTTGGGTCGACCGCCACACAGAAACCAGTCTGACCGCTTGAGACCTGACAGATTCAGTAACTTTGACGAAGACGATTGAAACTTCAAACCAAAAGCAACATTGCCAATTGTTTCATCATCCTAAGATCATGGACATATCCCCATGATATCTACATTGATGTATACACACACAAAAAAAACCCCATCATTCAAATGTATTACGATTGACGTATACACACACAAAAAAGCCCCATCATTCGATTACATTCGCCTTCCATTATACCTTCGTTATAAGATTGTTCGCTAAGAAAAAATGGCACCTTTCAGTTTACCAGATTCCACGTATTAAATTATACACACAGAATCAACGGAGACACAGCGAAACACGCTATACGCTGGAGCTACTTACTACTCCTAATTAAGCTAGTTTTGCACACGTGGCTAGCTGAGGCTGGGATTAGGTAACCATGAGTTGTTTGCACGTACTAGTGTACTGCTAGCTGTTTTGAGATTCTTACACAGTACGTGCACGTGTGCTAGCTAGATTAACCAAGCTAGGTATCATTTTGTTATGGGAGCTTATCAAGCTCAAGTACTTGGATTGTCTACTATCCTGGCCGGACTAATTTTGCTAGGTAGGTATACGTTGAGAAGTACTACTAATCTACTCGGAGAATCACATCTCACTACCAGAAGTTCAAGACTTTTGTGTGCGCTGCAAGGAGGAAAAATTGAACCATATAGATTATTTTTACAAAATAAAACTAATGAAGCTGTATGTGTATATGCAACAGAAATTGCATAGTATGTGTCATTAGAATTGTCATTAAAAATACTTTGACAATATCATAATGTAATTATTACATCTATTATATACTAAAAGTCTATGGCAATTCTTTTACAGTTGCTAAGAAAAAGAGAAATATGTTAGAAATTGTCAAAAATCAAAATATATAGTCCTTAATTTGGCGGTTCTAATTTTAAAGGTTTAGATTTGATAGTTGACTTAGTAATCTAATAATATATCTATATCTAGACTAATTATACAATTAGAGAGAATATCTAGCCATTTATCCGATTTGATCCGAGTTATAATGGCTCAAATGAAAAGAAAGAGTCCATGTCAATTAAGTACAATACAAACTAAGAGAAAATGAAATAAAAAATATTAGCAATTTGATTCCCATACGCCTTCCAAAGTAATATCCATAAATAACAAAAATTAGGAATAATAACCAAGTGAAAACCAGCAAATTAAAAGAAAATTTTCATGTCAAGTACAATCCAAATAAACTAAAATTCGAATAAAAATAGCAATTTGATTTCCATATGAATTCCACATTAAATACCTGAAAAAATTAGAATAATAATTAAAATAAAATATAAATTGATTTTTACACTAAATAAAAAATTTAGCAATTTGATTTCTATACGACTTCCAAAGTAATATTCATAAATAACTAAAATTCAAAATAATAATTAAATGAAAATTAGCAAATTAAAAGGAATACTTACAATCTAAATGAACTGAAATTCGAATAGAAAATAACAATTTGATTTCGTAAAAATTCCAAAGTAAATCCTAAAATACTAAATTTTAGAATAATAATTAAACTAGAATTTAAAATAGATTTTTACATGAATTCCAGCTTAAAACAAAAAAGAAATCCACGGCAAGTACGACAAGAAAACATGCAATTTCGGTAAAAAAAAATGGATGATTAGAGATTTGATTTGTAAATGAATTTGAAACCTAAATTTGGAAAATAATAAAGAATTTAAACATATACTGATGACAGGTTGTTGACAGCTGCTAAGAAAAAAGATTAAAAAAACCCTAAAAATTCTCACAAAAAAAGAATAATATCCAACCCTTAATTAGTTTGGTGGACCTTAATTACAATTGATAGCTCGTTACCACAAGATGCTACAAGAAAAATAAACACATGCTAGTTTCGATGATCAAGATACAGGATCCCCTATCGAGCTTATCTGGAAAAATAATATGAGAGCACAATCTAAACGAAAGCCCTTTATTATTGTGGACACAATTAATGTATGAGAGTACAATAGGAATGTTACAGAATGGATGGATTGAACGATCGTAGTGTTATGATGCTGTTGTTGAACATGTTATTACAGAATATGCGGGCTACCCCTTTATAGCTATTTAAGGGGTGGTAGTTAATGCCTCTAACCAAATATCACGTCTCTTAACCAACTGTCGTAAGTTTTCTAGGTGCGCCAATAACCTCTCTCACGCGAGTCGTGTTGGAAACTGCTATGTCTCCCAACCAGTTTGTTGGTCGGGATTGCCTAAAACTGTATAGCTGGTTGTGTAGTATCCATGATTGGTTGTCTCATGACTCGAACTAGTTTGCAACCAGTTTGGTTGTAGTAAAGGGGATTGGACTTCCTTTAAACACTTGTCCTAGGATCATAATCGTTATAAAGTGAGCCTCTGATGTGTGGGCCTGCTTTGATAGAGACTCTTACTTTGACCGAAAAGGTTGACTTGATCAAGAATCCTTGTCAGATAGAAATTCTCAAAAAAAAAGAAATTTTGCCATTAATTTGGTGGACCCAACTTATGATTAAAAATCACAACCATTAGATGTTATTAGGGAACCTATTTAAACTCAAATGGTAAGAGATAATGGATGTGTTTTAAGATTAAAAGATAAGAAGGAAATGAAAGTAAAAAAAAAATAGGGTTTAGACTAAATAGGCCACACGTGAACACAAAAAGGAAACCCTAACCCACGTATGCCTCACTCGGCCATCTTTCCTAACGCAAATAAAGAAGAGTTTTGTAATGAAAACAAAAATAAAAACGAAGAAAAGAGTTTCTTTAAGAGGGTACCAGGCAGATACACACCACACTCACAGCTAACTCACGCCACACGCACGCGCGCACACATGTGTCACTACTACAAAACAGGCTATAGTAGACGCCCCATCACAGACGGTTCCTTTGGAACCGCTCGTTGGGTATTGCCGACTGCGGTGGCGCGGGAAGCCTATCACGCACGGTTTTTAGAACCGCTCGTGATAGTCATCTATCACGCACGGTTTGTAAATAGAACCGCTCAGGATATTATATGACGGTTCTATTCACAAACCGTCAGGATAATCCCAATCACGAGCGGTTCTATTATAGAACCGCTCGTATGCTCAATGACGGTTCTTAATAAGGACCGCTTGTGATTATGGATTATCACGCACGGTTTTAGTGAGAACCGCTCGGATATTATCTGACGGTTCCAAACGAGAACCGCTCGTGATAACAATTATCACGACGGTTTTTATTAAGAACCGCTGTGATATCCTCGCTGGGTATAAATTGAGCGCGACACATCCCATCGCCGCCTTTGCCATTGGCTCTCGCTGCAGCGTTTGATAATCAACCGCCCTTGTCAGCTGGCTCCACTTAGATCTGCTAACTAGCTTCCTCCCAGTGCTAGGCCACTTTCTGCCCTAGCTCCTCCAACTGCGGCTCCTCCTCTAATTAAACAGATGAAGTAATCTCGATTATCCTTTATCCACTCTATTGATTAGTGAATTTCCTTATTTTGCTACTCGTACATAGACCCTAATGTTTTGTTTTCTATGTTGTATTCCTTAATCGGAAGCATAGGGTTTAAGTTTCAATTAATACTACTTGATGGGAAAAGGCAAAACGCGTACATCTAGCTCTCAATTTGATGGACCCTAATTCCGTAAAATAAAAAGCAAAACATGTAGCCTTTAATTAATCTGTGTAATTCCTTTGTGCAACGATGAGACAAAACGAGTAAGTACGTGAAAAGAAGTGAAAGTCTTAATCGTAACTAATTTCATGAGTAGTTTTCTAGAACAGATTAAAAAGAAGAATTTATGACACACCAAGATAAGTCACATGTGCAATGATCTATTTTATATTTCCTCCATTTATATCCATGAAGAAACGCGTCATCACAGTGGTTTATTGTTTCAATTATATCAAAAGCGGATACAAGCAATCAGCGGACCAACTTGCTAGTTATTAGGATCTTCCTCTTGTCTTTTGTCTCGTATCTAATCAACAATCATGCGATAATCAATAATTATCCGCTGCGCCACTTAGAGAGGAGAAGGTTGGACCCTTGCCCTAGCGCCCAACACCGCCACCTCCTCCCATTGCGCCACCTTAGAGAGGAGAAGGAAAGGAGAGGAATCGTATTTTCTTCGTGAGCTCCGAGGGTAACGATCTATAACCCTTTATGTTTGCTATAAATTAATCGCTAATCAATTTTGACACTAATTTGTTACATGCATAGTGTAGATGGATCAAACCGATATACAATGTGAACCGTGTGAGTCAAGAGTACATTAATGGCGTGGTTGCTTTTAGAAGAGCCACGAAAGGTGATATGTTGAAGAATGGGATAAATTTTATGTAATCGTCCATGCATTGATTGCGTAATCAAGATGTTTAACAACGCGCAAATAGAAGCGCACTTGATTCAAGGGTTTCAAAAAGGGTATACATGTTGGACCACCACGGTGAAGAGCAGATTATTACACATGAAGTTAGTAATGACGGCATCGCCAAGAAGTCAACGATATGCCGGATGTGGATCATCTTGATTTTGATGAGGATAGGTCACACGATGACAATCTGGATCGATGCTACGCGATGCGTAAGAGAACTACAAAGGAGAGAGAGTTTTGTAAATTCGAGGGCTTAAGGGAGGACTCGGTGAGACCTTTGTTCCTGGTTGCAAGCCGAATATACAAGGTTGTCAACCGTGCTTGAACTGCTGAAATTGAAGGCAAGCAATAGTTGGTCCGATAAGAGTTTCACGGCATTGTTAGGTCTCCTAGCGGACATCCTTCCGAGGGAAACGTGTTGCCCAAAGACCACCTATCAAGCAAAGAAGGTTATTTGTCCATTGGGAATGGAAGTAGAAAGAATACATGCATGTCCGAACGATTGTATCCTCTCTAGAAAGAGTATGCGACATGCATGTATTTCCTGTGCAAAGCATCCCGATACAAGCGCCGAATTCTCGCTAAGGTGAAGCAAGGACCTCCTGCTAAGATGTTGTGGTATCTCTGTGATCCCACGCTTGAAGCGCTTATTTGCGAACCCAAAGGAGGCAAGATTGTGCGTTGGCACTCAGAGGAGCGTAAGAGAGATGGAAAGCTAAGACACCTGCTGATTCGCCAAAGGAGAAACTTCGATCGGAGTTTCCAAGAGTTCGTGGAACCGAGGAACATAAGGTTAGGGTTGAGTACAGATGGAATAAATCCTTTCGGTAACATGAGCAGCCGACATTGCACCTGACCCGTGAATCTATGTATGTACAACCTTCCTCTTTGGCTGTGTATGAAGCGGAAGTACATTTTGATGTCACTACTTATCCAAGGGCCGAAGCAACCTGGGAATGATATTGATGTGTACCTAGCACCATTGCCGGAAGATCTTGTGACACTTGTGGAACGAAGGGTGCATGTATGTGATGCGATAAACGAGAGAACTTCACTTTACGCGCCATGTTGTTCTCGCACCATCAATGATTTTCCCGCCCTTGGTAACTGTTGGGCTTCAAGACAAAAGGAGCCAAAGCCCATCTCAAGACCGCTTAGATGCTACAGAGAGTGTATGGTCAACAACTCACAGAAATCGTATATATCGCCACCGTAGGTTCCTTCCTAGGAGTCACCCATACCGCAAGATGAAAAAATAATTTGACGGAAATAAGGAGAACGATTCAGCTCCAAGGGCTTTTAGAGGGAAAGAGGTCTATGATATGGTTAAGGATATCGATGTTGTGCTTGGGAAGAGACGTAAATTAAGAACCCGTGAGAAGAACATCTGAAAGAAGCGGTCAATTTTTTGGGACTTGCCTTATTGGGAGCACTTAGAAGTTCGCCACTGCATCGACGTCATGCACGTAGAGAAGAATGTATGTGATAGCTTGATTGGTCTCTTGCTAAACATTAGTGGCAAAACAAAGGATGGTGTTAACGCACGGCGTGACTTGGTTGATATGAACATAAGGACTAAGTTAGCATCGGAAGAGACCGATCTGATTTAACGCATTTTCCCCACTTGCTACACTCTATCCAAGGCCGAGAGAAATGAATCGTGCGAGCTTGCATGGAGTGAAAGTCCCATCTGGTTACTCCGCTAACATTAAGAACCTTGTTTCTATGCAAGATTTGAAATTAATTGGTATGAAGTCTCATGATTGTCATGTGCCGATGACACAAATGCTTCTGTTGTAATTAGAAGTATCTTGCCGAACAAGGTCCGAGTGGCAATCTTGAGGTCGGTTATTTTTTTCAACTCAATTGCTCGAGAAGATCATTGATCCCCAAGGACTAGATGCTCGCAGTCGAGGTGGTAACCACTCTATGTCATCTTGAGATGTATTTCCTCCGTCATTTTTTCGATATCATGGTCCATCTCATTGTTCACCTTGTGAGAGAGATAAAGATATGCGGTCCTGTGTTCTACGCCATATGTACCCGCTCGAGAGGTACATGGAATTCTCAAGTCCTACGTCTGAAATCGATCTCGACCGGAGGGCAAGATCATCGAAGGTTATGCAACCGAAGAGGTCATTGAGTTCTGCGTCGACTACATGGCTCGAGTGGAACCGATAGGTGTGCCTCTATCTCGCCATGAGGGGAGACCGGATGGTATCGGGACCATCGGAAGGAAATCAATAACTCCCGATCTGGATACGTCACGCCAAGCCCATTTCATGGTCTTGCAACACATGACCCAAGTGTCCCCGTACATCGACGAGCACAAAGACATGGTGCGCCAATGTAATCCGAGACCGGTCGGAGGTTTGGATCACGAGAGAGCACAACCGCTTGTTCAACGAATGGTTAAAGGTGCGAATCATCGGGAGGTCATCAAGTGATGATACGCTGCTATGGTTGGCACGAGGGCCACAATTTACAATTGTCGCATGGCAAGGATACGACATAAATGGGTACACATTTTATACGGCAGCTCAGGATAGGAAGAGCATGATCCGTAACAGCGGTGTCCGCATAGATGCATTCAGTACCGATGGGATGAGGAGCTCCTACTATGGGCAAATAGAGGAGATATGGGAGCTGGACTACGTGCTTTTCAAGATCCCCCTATTTCGGTGCCATTGGGTCCATCTCCCACAGGTGAAGGTCGATAAGTACGGTGTCACTACCGTGGACCTCGAACATGTCGGATACAAAGACGAACCATTCGTACTGGCTAACCAAGTTGTTCAAGTCTTCTATGTAACCGACCCGGCAAATAAGAAGCGCCACGTAGTTCTTCATGCAAAAAGGAGGATTGTCGGAGTTGAGAATGTAGTGGACGAGGAAGAATACAATCAATTTGACGAGTTGCCTCCTTTCGGAAACGGCATTATGCTCGAGGAAGAACCCAGTGAGGAAGCTAGCTATATGCGCGTCGATCATCACGAAGGCCTATATCTTAATTAAGAATTTACTCCAATGTAATTAATTTATTCCATAACATCATGTGTTATGGACTTGTAATCTCTCATATATTTTGATGTCAACGTGAAATTGTCATGTGTTGATGTGTTATGGACTTGTCATATTTGATATTGATGTCAATGTGGACGTACATTGTAATGTGGAGTATCAAAATTGGTTTCACTTGATTTGGAGTTGAGTTGAATTAGATATGAAATTTTGAAGTCAAATGTGTTATGAACTTGTTATGGACTTGTCATATTTGATATTGATGTCAATGTATGGACGTACATTGTAATGTGGAGTATCAAAATTGGTTTCACTTCATTTGGAGTTGAGTTGAATTAGATATGAAATTATGAAGTCAAATGTGTTATGAACTTGTTATGGACTTGTTATGGACTTGTCATCATACTTGTCACTAGGTTAGAATTCATATATATGGACTTGTCATAATTGTCATCATACTTGTCTCACCAGGTTCACTATGTTTTGTCAGGATATTTATGTCTCATCATGTTCACTATGTTTTGTCGAGATATGATAAATTGTCATCGTTTTTATCATCACAGCGGTTTTATAATACAACCGTTCAGTGATAATATCACGCATTCAGCCTGTTCTAGAACCGTCAGTGATATATATCACTGCAGTTCTTATTAGAAACCGTCAGTGATATACTTTTTATAAGGCGGGAAACGCTAGGGTTCTCCTCTCACTTCTCACTTCCTCTCCCGCGCCCCTTACGCTCTCGCGCTCGTTCGCCTCCTCTAGGGTTTAGGGCTCGCCTTCACCGCCGACTACGACCTCGGCGCCGCCCCCGACCTCTGCGCCGCCGCCCCCGACCTCGGCGCCCCGACCTCGGCGCCTTCGACCTCGGTGCCGCCGCCCCGACCTCGGCGCCCGCTCACCTCCCGTCCGTAAGCCCGGCGTCGTGCGCTTCGACCTCGACGCCGTCCTCCTCCCGTGTCGCCGCCCACGACATTGGCGCCTCCGACCTCGACGCCGCCGTCCTCTTCCCTTGTCGGCCTCCTCCTCTGCAGACCAGCCTTCTCCCCCGCCGCCTCCTCCTCGTGTCGACCTCCTCCCACCTCCTCCTCCCCAGATCGGCCTCCTCCCCAGACTGCCTCCTCCTTGCACCGTGAGTTCTTGTGCGCGCATCCTCTCTGTGAGTATTGCTCCTCTGTGGCGATTCGGTTGATCTTTGCATATATATATATATATATATATATATATATATATATATATATATATATATATATATATATATATATATATATATATATATATATATGCAAGTAGTTGCAAATTGATCAAGGGCTTTGTTGACATGCTCTGTGATGAACTCTGCTTATAACGAGATTGAATGTGATAGTTAGTTCATACTTGAGCTCTATTGTATTACTTGCTATCGTCAATATGTTGTAATCGTTAATTGGTTACTTTCGTTGAGCTCATAGTTCTATTGCAAATTGATCACTTGTATTGATTAGTTTGTGATTCTTCTAGTAGTCTGTATGAGCTCATTCAACTTTTCATTTGCCATCTTGATCTCTGTAGTCAACCTCTGCTTGATCGAAGTTTAACTGTTTTAATAGCTTGAGATCATTTGACAGTTAAGCAAAGTATTATTTAGAGCTCATAGTTTGAATTTATATTATCATATTCATTTAATGAAGAGTATAGACAATAGGATTGAGATGGCAAAGACTTGTTCTTTAGCTACTCTCCTTCCGAGAGCACATAATATCATCAATTAATATGTTGGAATAGTGTCTCATGCACCATGAGTTCTTGTGCGGCATCCTCTCTGTGAGTATTGCTCCTCTGTGGCGATTCGGTTGATCTTTGCATATATATATATATATTTGCGTAGGCTAGTTGATACCTTGATCTCAGTATTAGTTCGATTTACGAGTCTAATCTTCAAGATATTTCAAATTGATCGATGGGCTTTATTGACATGCTCGTGATGAACTCGCCTTATAATGAGATTAAATGTGATAGTTAGTTCATACTTGAGCTCTATTGTATTACTTGCTACTGTCAATATGATGTAATGTTAATTGGTTACTTTCGGTTGAGCTCATAGTTCTATTGCAAATTGATCAGTTGTATTGACTAGTTTGTGATTCTTCTAGTAGTCTCAGATGAGCTCATTCAACTTTTCATTTGCCATCTTGATCTCTGTAGTCAACCTCTGCTTGATCGAAGTTTAATCTGTTTTAGCTTATGTTGAGATCATTTGACGCTTAAGCAAAGTATTGTTTAGAGCTCATAGTTTGAATTTATATTATCATATTCATTTAATGAAGAGTATAGACAATATGATTGAGATGGCAAAGACTTGTTCTTTAGCTACTCTCCTTCGAGAGCACATAATATCATCAATCAATATGTTGGAATAGTGCACTCGTGCAATCGTTAATCTCTAGACCTTTTATTGGTGAGAGTTTAATCCGACGGTTCTTATTAAGAACCGTCTCTGTGATTCCTTCGCATTTCTTAGAGAAGCCGGTGGATTAAGGAGTGTTAAATTCTTTAGGAATTATGCTTTAATGCTAATTAATTTTGTTGGGATTAATTCTGAAATTTTGCTAAAACGCATTTTTTTACAACAATCCGTAAAGAAAGTTCTACTTGATTCTATTTTGTTTCTATGTTGGGATTAAACCTTTGCTTAGCATTTCCTTCGCCGATCATTTTACTTGATTCTAGTTCTATGTCTTCATTAAAGGCTAGTCTTACAGACATGAAGCATTAAACCTTTGCTTAGCATTTTCTTCGTCGATCCTGACACACTTGAGTGTACCTTTGCTTCATGCCAATCCTCCACGGCATGAAGCAGATGGTACACTCCAGTGTGTCGGGCTCGATGAAGTAGGCTCGGGCAAAAGATTTATATCACTAGTTTCTATCTATACAAAGATCACAGGAGAAGTTTGGTGGATTAAGGAGTGTTAGGAGTGTTAGAATAGAAGCTCGTGGATTAAGGAATGTTAGTAGTCCATATGAGCTCATTCAACTTTTCATTTGCCATCTTCATCTCTATAGTCAACCTCTGTATTTCTTCCCGAGATTAATTGTTTCATATTTATGCCGGAATGTTAGTAGTCTCAGATGAGCTCATTCAACTTTTCATTTGCCATCTTGATCTCTATAGTCAACCTCTCAGACTTCTTCCTAAGAGCAAGTAAGCGAGATGGCAGAGGCACTGCCTTCGCCACACCCACCGACGCCGCAGATGGAAGAGGGCGCCGACGAGGCCGCCAACACCGACCCCGCAGATGGAAGAGGCGCCGACGAGGCCAGCCGCCACCGCGGATTTATAATGACACGGAAGCGAGATGGCAGAGGACAATCGAAAATGCCTACGGGCCGATCGGTCATCACGGAGGTCAATGACTTTGGGGTCCTCTCGAGTCCCAAGAGATCGTGGCGAGATTCCTGACCATCTGCGGGATACTTGCAAGGAACAGTCCTCATCACCACACCAAGGTGGAAGGACTGACGAAAGAAGCGAAGGCGCTACTGGGATGTAACTTTCAGAGAAGTTCACTATTCCGTATACATGTAGCACGCGGCGACGGACGGCGATGCTCCCGATGGGTAAATCGTGGAGGACCTTCAAGAGCATTCTTGTCACGGCACGTGAACACGGGTCGACGCCTTCAAGCAAAGATAGATTCTTAACGCGGGAAGCATGGGACACCTTTGTGGCTATGAAAATGACGATCAATTTAAGGAGCATAGTGCGCGCACAAAGCTCTCCACACCTAAACACCGACCAAGACAGACTCGCACCGCCGGGCACGTGGGTAAATACGAGGAATGGGCGGCGGAGAAGGAGAACCCGCTTCGATGTCACGAATCTGCGTTCCCTAGGCTAGTTAAAAGCGAGGGCACAAGTCTCGCTCTTCGAGCAAAGATCTCCTTCACAAACCCTAGAGACCGTGAAGTGTCCCAACGTGTGGTAAATATGTCGAACTACTAAGTTGTTAATAAGTCCATAACTTCATAGTGCTTATAATAACGTGATGACCTCTTGCAGCGTGGACTTGATCGCCTAAGCTTCCCAAGGCTCCTTCCATGCGCATAGGAGAAGGATATACTATCTACGGCCTTGGGAAACAAGGAGCACCGGGTCGCACGCGAGGCCTTGGGGTTAACGTGCCTTGGAGTCATGGATTCGCGGACGACTCATCGCACGATAGGACTAGGAAGAGATCCAAGGCGAGCACGACAACCGGTTGGTACAGATGATTACTAACCAATTTCAAGTACAGATGGCAAGATTGCAAGCCGCCGCTAATTGGGAGGCGGTCCTCCTCGACGTCGAGTAGCATCGCGTCTGCGCAAGATAATTAGAACATGACGACGTCCGATTACCGATAGACGACATCAAGGTAACGTACATCTATGGAATGCACCAAAGATAGACCTATAGGACGCCTTAGCTAATTGCGTGTCGCTTTGTAGGAGCCGACGCCTCAGTAAGCTCCAAGTGAGGATGGATGGGTCCTTTGTATTGAGGTCAGCGCAGGGATGGCGTATCCATACGAGGAAGGGCAAGCAAAGACGGTGCCACCGTGGCGCCGCGATTACGCCAGGTCCGTGGATATGGTACATGTCAATTTCTAAGCCGCCCCGTGAAGATTTGCCCGAACGAAGAGATCACAACACTAGGGATGTCGTCCTCTCTTTTATCCAATGGCCCAAGAAGGACATCGCCGACCCAAAGAAGGTGCCGCGATCCGACACCGACCATTCCTCTCCAACGGACCTCGATGACTCCACCTCATGTTTCGCCTCGAAGACCACCTCTTCGATTGTCGTGGAGAAGACGCCAAGGAACAACAAAAGCGTGCTAACGATATCCTCGAAGTCGTCTCACAAAAAGACGCCGCCAATCGCTAAGGCCAAATCGAAATCAACGAATGTTAAGGCGCCGCCTAAGTCCGGAAGTCCGCGATACCGGAACTACATCATCGAAAACCGCAGTTCGACGCAAGATATTATGCACGCCGGATATGCTTGTCGCTTTGCATGCCCGGTACTTGGACAAGATCCAAAAGAAGGGGTGCGATACTGGAATCACCGTTAGATACGAGGACAAGCATTTCTTCAACGAGACGAGGTACTTCGTCGTGGGCTTCAACGACTTATTTGAACTATTCTATCTCGTTGGCCTCGACGTCTTGCTTCTACGATGTTGGACACTGTAAGTGCGTACAATCAAGTTCTACATTCATGTAATACCGATAAATATCACAACTCATAGCTTATGTATAGATACATGCTGCAAAATATCCGGGAATAGAAAGAACCGGTGGGTTTCCTCGACCCACACGTGGTATCGTTGCAAACCATCCAAGAAGACTCGTCCTTCGTCGAGAAATACATAACGAGGTCATTGCTTCTACAGATGAACATGAAGTACATAGTGGTGACCTACAACCAGGGGTAAGTGTCACTACTTGCTATACAAATTTCATTTGTACTTTATACGCAGCACGAACTTAGGTTTAATGACTATAGCGACATACATGAGTAGGTACCATCGATCCTTTTAGTTATTATACCCAAGAGGAACCATGTGATATACCTTGATTCCCTAAACCGCAACAAGCACGACTTCACATTCTAAGAGGAATACTCTAGAGGTATGCTCATTTCCTCCTTACATAACTCTATTGTAGTCTTCATTCGCTTGAAATGGCCGAGGATAACTTTTTCAATCATGTAGGTCGCTCATCAATTATGTTGCCAACAAAGGAATATACGATGGAAAGAGCGCCTAACTAACACACAGATGGATTTTCCTATGCGTGCTACAACACGATAATCCTATATCATACTTCATAATAACGCGCCTCGAATTGACTATACCTATATATGTAATTCTATTTTTGCGGTGGCCAAAGAAAAAAGATGATGAGTTATGTGCAATCTATGTCCGCTATCATATGCACTAATCCTTAGAGCTAGGAAGAAGGATCCTGAGGTTTATCAATCTCGAAATAATTATTTCCTAATTATAAATTTAAATATATATAGTTTACCACTTTACTCTTAATTGGTAGCGATAGGTCTTGGATTTACAATGTGATTCACTCGC
This sequence comes from Phyllostachys edulis, assembly GCA_036346405.1. Lineage (NCBI taxonomy): Eukaryota > Viridiplantae > Streptophyta > Magnoliopsida > Poales > Poaceae > Phyllostachys > Phyllostachys edulis. Next base: position 56,096,919 of record CM070554.1, on the reverse strand, counting down.
TATGAAGAGATCAAGGACATTCGAGGAAGCTCGCACATTTATCAACACGTAAATCATTAACGACAATGGAGAGTTTCACTCCGTCGCCAACCGAGAGCATCACCCCGCCGACACCTCTCAACGTAAACAATTGTAATCCAGTTGTAATTATAGCGACAATACTTGAACAAATGCGATCTTTTGTAATTTATTTTGAGTAATGATCACTTTGAGTTGTCAACAATTGATTATCTCTAATGAATCTGTTTTTGTGCATGCTTGAATCTGTTTTTTTGCATGCTTTTTTTCAGAGGGCATGGCTAGCAATTCCTGAGGCTAGCCAGGAAAACAGCAAAATTGTGGTCAGGGGAATGAGCTATCACAGACGGTTTTTTTGTTAAAACCGTTTGTGAAGGCAAGTATCACAGACGATTTCTACTGAAAACCGTCTGTGATACGAGAATATCATAGACGGTTATCAAAACAAACCGTCTATGATCCGCGCATATCACAGAGGGTTCTAAACAAAAGCCGTCTGTGATATTCACAAATCATAGACGATTTTTATTTAGAACCGTCTGTGATATTCTCGGATCACAGACGGTTTTTAGTCCAAATTGTCTGTGATACTAGCCTTCACAGACGGTTTTTTAGTAAAACTGTCTGTGATATTTCGTATCACAGACGGTTTTTTACCGTCTGTGATAATATCCTGTTATCACAGACCAACAAACATAGACGGTTCGGAAACCGTCTGTGATGACGGTTCCGAACCGTCTGTGATGTGGCTTCCTGTAGTAGTGTGTGTTCTCTGCACACGCAAAGAAATTTGGAAGCCCTAAGGCGTCACTGAAATATGGGTGGTCTGGGTGGATCCAAGGGTCAAACCTAGGAGGGTGGGATGTTTCCCCATGTCTCCACCACTAAGCTAGCTCATTGGTCAAGAAAAAACAATTTATGGAAAAATATTGTTTTTTCTTGATTTCGAGCTATATCGACGATATAAAACACATGTAGAGAAGACATCTAGGGTCAAATAGAAAACAAATGTATGGAATACGTCTACATTAGTGTGATTGGAAATTAGTAATATTTATGCATAATTAACTATACTTTACCAATCTATAATGATGATACCAGCGCAAGGGCGCGAGCCACATTGCGAGTTAATATAAGGTTATAAAAAGTAAGAATCAAAATAGCATCTTAGAGACTGTAAAAAGTAAAAACATGGCGTAAAAAAGAATGGAAGGAGTATAATCGTTATATAGAAGAATCACCCCAGTTGTCCAGTATTCATCTCCAACTTATGATCTTGTTCATTGTCGATAGGTATCTGCATAATCTAGTTTTTACCACACAGCTTGCTACCATGAGGAAGTGATACATTTATGATCTACAAAAATTGTCAATCAAAACAAAAAGGGAACCATCTGACCCATTGCAACATCTCAGACGCAATACAGTTTGGAAAAAGTTGATGAAACATTTAAGAAAACACATTGCAACAAAACGAAACACTTTATGCAACAAATTTCAGAAAAGTTCAAATTGCAACAAAAAAAATCATTTTATGCAACATTTTCATAAAAGGGTTGCAACACATTAAAGAGAAGCCTGCAACAACCTACTTGGGCAAAGATCGTCTTTGTCGCATACGATTCACACACACCACACAATCAACCAGGCAATTCTAGACAGATATCAATATGCTCCAATATGTATGAGATATGAAATCGGTCGTCAAAACTGGTTTGCTTACGGTGAAGCTGATGGCGTTGTTGAGGCCGTTGAGCTTCAAGTAAGCGAGGCACCTGGACTCCCACGGGAACGTGTAGGAGACATACAGGTGGTACCTCCCCGGCATGGCGGGGAAGCGAGCGTGGCTGTCCCTGGACACAAAGCTCCGGAAGGTGGATGGCAACTGGTCAAAGGCGCTAGAGTCGGTGACCTTGGGAGAGGAGTAGAGAACAAGCGAATGAGTAAGGGAGAAATGAGAGAGAGAGGAGGTGTGGGAGCTGAGAACAAGTAAGGCTATGAGGTGTCTAATAGTTTCTCTCAGATTCGTTCACCGTATCAATATCCCATATATATACGGTTGCTAGCTATTTTCCTGGCTGTTAATTTTGTCGAAAATGTGGGCAATATTTTAATTCTAGATTTTAATAGAAGGCAAATATCACAAATGACTAATGATGCATAAATTAGCACTAATAGTAGGCAACTCATCATACTTCGCAATATATGCAGAAACGGAATGTAAAAAAGTCAATCATCACACGAAAGACTTACTAATGGGTCCGATGAAGAAGAGGAAGCAGCACAGACGCAGACTCGATGCGGTGCAGAAACGTAGATGAATCAGCGAAGCTAGCGTTCGCGCAGATGTGCACTGCCCAGAAATCTTATTACCGTACCCCGTGTAGGTCTTCATGGCAACAACGGCTTGGAGATACTGCTCCCCTTCTTCATGGTGCACACCGAGAAGAAGAGTCGATGAGGTTCAGACGGCGCAATACAACAACATAGCTTTGCAGAAAGAAGAAAAGAAGAAATGGAGGCACTTGTTCTATGCACTATGCTCTGGACGTCTCCAGGCATAGATATAGAGATGCAAACTATGAACTGACCTGATTAAAATAGTCGTTTACTCACTGATAACTAACATATTTAACTAGCCATTTACCCACTAGTAACTGCCTATCATCAACACCCAATAAAGCCTCAAATTCAAACATTTGAATCTCATTCAAACAGATGGAGAGAGAGAAAGAGAGATATGAATGGTTCACAAAAGTAAGGTGGACTTGGTCTGCCAAATGGCGCACCACATCACGGCATGGTTGCGTGTCGCAAGTCTACATGCACACGTGTGTGTGTTTAGCTAAAGCCCTCCTCATGCCACCCTCATCCATGTGTCACTTGTTTCAAAGAGTGCCAAGGACTCCACCTTATATATTGGTTACCTCCACCTTGCTTTAGCAATATGGTAGTAAACCATACATGCTTTGGAGTTATAGAAAATGATCCTCACTCATATTAGCCAATTTCCAACAATCGCCCACCAATTCCAAAGCGAGAAGCAAAAGGACGTCAAAGATAGTGTACTGAAGTACTGTTAATATACTAGTCTTTTAGTGTAAGTCTTGTATGGGTTGAACTTGCACCTAGAATGACAAGATTCATCTTCCCACAGATGATGAATAGACTATGCCTTGAATTCATAGTTTTTTGTGATTATATTTCACTTGAAATCTCAACTGATACTAGGCTATCAAAGAACCACGCCTAAACGGAGCATTATTTGGTCATGCTCCCTTATCTGCTCATGAGCTTTCTAGAGAATGCCCTATTCTCATGAACTGTGACCTCACTGTTAAGCTCAAGTAGGTGTATTCATTTTAGGTATCATGTAGGCTAATACCTTTTTCCCTCATTGGACACTAGAATACATTAAGACTTTAAGCCATCCTTCCATACAGTTGAGAGTACTTTGTTTATTAGGATACGGGTACATATATTATTAAAATGTACTCTCTTGTTCAAACATGAACTTTTTTCCCATTACCTAAGTCATGGGATCTCCGATCAAAAAGGCATGGGTTACTGTTGAGTTGTAACTCCAATGGGCATCATTCCTATGTCCATAGACGCAACAAAAATCGTCTTCCATACTAGCCCCTATGTGAAAGGGTCTACCAGATTTTTCTCAGTGCGTATATAATTCATAGTAATCACTCTAGAGTTCCTTAGTTTTCTGACAGATTTAAGTCTACACTTCACATGTCTGAAGGACTTCATGTTATTCTTAGTACTTGTAACCTTAATCAACAATGTTTGGTTATCATAGTACATTATGATTGCCAGTATTAGTTTCTCAACCAGTGGCAAGTCCAATAGAAGCTCTGTAAGCCATTCAGCCTTAATAGTAGCTGTGTCTAGTGCTAGAAGTTATGTTTCCATGGTTGACCTCGTCAATATGGTTTGTTTACACGACCTCTTTGAAACCGCGGCACCTGCTAGGGTAAAGACATAACCACTTGTAGCTTTTATCTCATCTACATCAGAGATCCAATTTAAATCACTATATCCTTCTAATACAAAAGGAAACCCAGTATAGTGAATTCCATATGAGGTTATGCTTCTTAAGTAGCGCAATACTCTCTCAAGTGCCTCGTAGTGATCATCTCATGGGTTAGAAGTAAACTGACTTAATTTGCTCACAGCAAATGATATGTCTTGTCTTGTGACACCAGATAGATATATAAGGGACCCAATAATTTGTGAATATCTTAATTGATCTTTTCCTACCCCTTGGTTCTTTCGAAGCTTAATGCTTGCATCATAGGGCGTTGGAGAAATTTTACAATTCTCATAGCCAAAACGGCTTAAGATTTTCTCAACATAATGGGATTGGTTCAAAGTGATCCCATCGTCGTTCTTGATCAATTTAATATTCAGAATGACATCTGTCTCTCCTAAGTCTTTCATATCAAAGCATCGAGACAAGAAAGATTTGACCTCGTCAATTACGACAGTATTTGTTCCAAATATAAGTATGTCGTCCACATACAGGCACAAGATCACTCTTTGACCCCCACCATGACGATAATATGCACATTTATCAGTTTTATTCACAACAAAGCTAGTAGATGTCAAAGTTTTATCAAACTTCGCGTGCTATTGTTTAGGTGCTTGCTTTAGACCATATAAGGATTTCAATAATCTGCATATCTTATATTCCTATCCAGAAATCACAAAACCATCTAGTTGATCAATATAGATTTCTTCCTCCAACTTTCCATTAAGAAAAGTTGTCTTTACATCCATTTGATGGACATGTAGATCATAGGAAGATGCTAACGCAAGGAGCACTCTGATGGTGGTTAGTCTGGCGACAGGAGAATATGTATTAAAGAAATCTTCTTCCTCTTTCTGGGTGTAACCCTTGGCCACATGCCTTGCCTTGCACTTCTCAATAGTACCATCAGGCCTTAGTTTCTTTTTAAAGACCCACTTACATCCTATAGGTTTGCACCCGATAGGACGATCAGCGATCTCCCAAGTCCTGTTAGCCATGATAGAGTCCATCTCGCTACTAACTGCTTCTTTTCAATACTCAGCATCAGAAGATGCATAAGCCTCTGAAAGAGTCTTTAGCACATCGTCCACGAGGTATACAATAAAGTCATCACCAAAGGTTTTCTCAACCCTTTGTCTCTTGCTCCTACTAGGAGCTTCTGCGACTAGATTGTTATCCTCCTCAAGGATATCATATATTGGTTCAGAAATGGTGGGAAGTTCAGAAGTTTGATTATTCTCACTTTCAATATTTTCAGTTTGAATATTCTCGGTTTGTGAAGTACTAACTGCAGTTCTCATAGGGAAATAATCCTCAAAGAATGAAGTATCTCTAGACTCCATTATTGTGTTAGCAATAAGCTCTGAAGTTTTTGATTTAACTACTAAAAATCTATAGGTCATGCTATTATGAGCATATCCTAGAAAAATACATTCAATTGTTTTAGGTCCAAGCTTTCTATTTTTCTGCAATGTTATATTGACCTTTGCCAACCACCCCCAAGTTCGCAGAAAATCGACATTAGGTTTTCTCCCCTTCCATCCCTTATATGGAGTAATCTCACTCTTTTTAGTGATTACTCTATTTAGGACGAAGTTGCTGTCAATATAGCTTCCCCCACCATGCCTTAGGCATACCAGCACTCTCTAACATGGCATTAACCAAGTCTGTTAGTGTTCGATTTTTCCTCTCAGCTACCCCATTTGATTGGGGTGAATATGGTGGTGTAAATTCATGGACTATTTTATGCTCATAACAGAATTAGGAATAGTCATAAGAGATGTCCTCTCCTCCACGATCAGACCTCAGTCTTTTTTACTTTCTTCTCTAGTTGGTTCTCAACCTCAACCTTATAACTCTTAAAGTAGTTTAAAGCTTCATCCTTAGTTTTTAGCAAATACACATAGCAGTAATGTGTTGCATCATCAATAAAAGTTAGAAAAATATCTTTTGCCTCCTTTTGTCAACAATCCATTCATTTCACACAAATCTGAATGAACAAGATCTAATGGTGTCAAGTTCTTTTCGTCCTCTAATCCCTTAAAGGGTTTGCGAGGTTACTTTGCTTGCACACATGACTGGCACTTTGATCTTTTGACAATTTCACATTTTGGAATTAAATCTAGTCTGAACATTCTAGCAATACTATCAAAACCAATATGACAGAAATTAGAATGTTAAATATTCGCCTCACATTTATTTAAACCAGTTGCAACATACATATTATAACAAGACTCTAAAGTACTTAGGAGGAACAAGCCTCCGCTCTCATGGTCTTTACCAACAAAATTCATGAACTTAGACATTACAATTTCATTTGACTCAAAGACTAGCTTATAATCGCCCCTACATAGGATAGAACCACTATGAGGTTCTTGTTTATTGTAGGAGCATGCTGCACGTTCTTCAGGTGAACAATCTTCCCTGAAGCAAGCTTCAAATCCACTGTGCCAGCACCAAGAACAGAAACATGTGACCCGTTTCCCCATTAGGACGGATGAAGCCCCGGCTGCTTGATAAGAAGAAAACAAGGAAACATCAGAATATACGTGAACATTAGCTCTAGTATCAACCCACCAATCAGTGGATTCACAAGCTAAAAAAACAACAGGTGAATTACCATATCCTCCTATTGAGGCCTCGCCTATGATCATGTTGGCAGCCTTTTTCTTTGGCTGTTCAGCATCCTTGCTCCTGCGGAAATGACAGTCTTTTGTCATATGACTGTTTTCCCACACACAAAGCAGGTAATGTTCCTCATATCCTTCTTCTCAGTTTTCTTCTTAAAGCTAGTTGTCTTGTTCGGTTTGTTGGATTTGTACTTCTTTGCAACAGTCTTTTTCTCTATGAAATTTGCATTGTTTTGACCAGAAGTGCTGGATGCATCTTTTACTCTTGTCTTTTCTTCCACATCGAGGGCAGCAATGAGATCTTCAATGGAAATCACTTCCCTCTTATGTTTAAAGCTAGTGGCAAAATCCCGCTAAGAAATAGGAAGTTTGGCAACAATGCCTGCAGCCATAAACTTAGGAGGCAACATACAACCCAAGTGTGCAATCTCACCAACCAATAGCTGGAGATCATTAGCTTGTCCAACTATGGACTTAGCCTCATCCATGTTGAAGTCGAAGAATTGCTCACAGATATAGAGCCAGCGACCTGCCTCTGCCTCTGCATATTTCTAATCTAGTGCATCCCACAACTCTGTGGCGGACTTATAACCCATATACACATCGTAGAGCTGATCTACCAGAATGGTCAAAATGTAGCCAAGAGCAGCGTTGTTCGCATTATCAAACTACATAAACTGGTTAATCATAAATGGATACTGCGGGTGGATTACCCACTATAGCCCCAAAGACATGAGCCAGAACTTGACTCTAGTCTGCCATCTACGAAAATTCTGACCAGAAAACCTCTCAGGTTTCATAGCATCAGAAAGCACCAACCATTGCTGTATTGCAACAAAGTTTACAATAATGTTTTTGGAATGTTGAAAATGTGGGCAATATTTTAATTCCAGATTTTAATTGAAGGAAAATATCGCAAATGACTAATGATGCATAAATCAGTACTAACAGCAGGCAACTTATTGTACTTTGCAATATATGCAGAAACAGAATATAAACAAGTCAATCAGTCACACGAAGACTTACTGATCGGTCCAATGAAGAACATGAAGCAACGCAGACTCGATGTAGTGCAGAAATGTAGATGAATCGGCAAAGTCAGCGGTCGCGCAGATGTGCGCTGCCCAGAAACCTTACTGCCTTCCCCCGTGTAGGCGTTCATGGTAGCAATGGCTTGGAAATACCGCTCCCCTTCTTCATGGTGCATGCCAAGAAGAAAAGTCGACAAGGTTCAGATGGTGCAATACGACAGCACGGGTTTGCAGAAGGAAGAAAAGAAGAAATGGAGGCAGTTGTTCTACACACTATGCTCTGGACGTCTCCAGGCATAGATATGGAGATGCAGACTGTGAATTGATTTGATTAAAACAATCATTTACTCACTGATAATTGACATATTTAACCAGTCATTTATCCACTGGTAACTACCTATCATCAACACCCAATAAAGCCTCAAATTCAAACATTTGAATCTCATTCAAACAAAGAGAGAGAGAGATGAATGGTTCGGCAAAAATAAGGTGGACTTAGTCTGCCAAGTGGCGTGCCACGTCACGGCACGGTCTTGCGTCGCAAGTCACAAGTCACGCGATTTTCCACGCAAAAATATGCGAATACGTGCGCGCGCGTGCACACGCGTGTGTGTTTAGCCAAAGCCCTCCTCATGCCACCATCTTCCATGTGTCACATGTTTTAAAGAGTGGCAAGATCTCCACCTTATATATTGGTTACCTCCACCTTGCCTTAGAAATATATATAGTACTAAACCATACATGCTTTAGAATTATAGAAAATGAGCCTCACTCATATGGGCCAATTTCCAACAAATTTCACCTAGCCTATGTATGCATGCATCTTGTGCACATGCTCGAAGTACAGGCTCTTGCATTTTGGAGAAATGATTGGAGCTAGTGGACGTGCTGGTGCAAATTTTGCAGCGGGCGGGTACGCAAGTCGATCATCGAAAGAGCTACGAGTGCACTGCAAGGTAGTTAAAGTCGCGATCCTACTCGTAGAGTCTTACGATTTTACGAACCCACGATATACTGTTGACCCAGATCACTCTGTGAATCAGAATCAGGTTGAATCGTGGTAGAGTCGTGATCCAAAGTGTAGAATTGTGTAGAATCGCATAGTAGAATCGTGTAGAATCATCTAGAGACTTAGAGCAAAATTTGTTTTTTTAGAGGCTAGTCTTTGCTTGATATTAATTTCAGAGAATGAAACTATAAAGAAACAAGGAGCGTGCAAAATATTATATCAGTGTGGTAATGCTAGTACAAATATCTATATTATGACATGAGCAATTTTGAGCTTGATAATGATAAGCTATTTTTATTCCTGGAGTATGTCTAGCTGCTTTTAAGGAACATGCAAGCGTTGCAATTAGATATTGATTTACAAAAGTTGTAAACATTTCTCATATAATTGTAGTCAACTAGTCATGGTCATTGGCTGTTCTCCTGTAGTTTAGAATGATATCATCCATTATGTCAGTACTATTATACTTTTATGTTGTACAATAAAAAGTGTTTTGCCTATTTTTGATTATAAGTGGTAAATCATATAAGAATTATATAAATTTATAGTATAGATAATAAATATATGTATTTTTATAATTCTGTAGAATTGTCGACGCTACGGTACGAACCTACCGAAGACAATTGACTCAACTTAAGGTCTCCACTTACCTTGGTACACTGCAGACACATGCAGCACATGCAGTGCGCGACCACGCAGAGATGCAGACACGCACGCGCGTACAGGACAGCACTGGCAGTTACTGTGAGGTGCATACGTGTGGCACGGCGTGGCTTCACGGGAGGGGGCGGTCCCCCCGCGGGTCGCCAGATCGCCGGAGCGGCACGTGAAGCTGGGCGACGCGCGTACGCGCGCCGTGCTGCATGGATGGATGGTCCATGGTATGGATGAGACGAGGAGGCAGGCGCTGGTCAACTGGGTTGGTGAGAGCCTTATCCTGTGGCTGCTGGGAACTCCTGTTCAGACGGTGCATGCATGAAACGAGACTTCCAGGCGCATAGCTAGTTATTGCACCGTATACAATGGATCCATGCTACTAGATACTCCCTACGTCCTTTTTTTTAAGTGACGTATTTAACTTTTTATGGTCACTAGATATAACTTCACCGTTACTTTTTTAACTTTATCTTATTATGTCTTAGTAAAATTATAATATTATGAAAGTATTTTTAACGACAAATATAATGATATAGTTTTTATGATCCTTTAATATATTAGTGGTCAAAAAGTTGACGGCACGGATTATACGTAGTCACTGAGAAAAGAACGCGGGGTAATACTGAACCATCCACGAAGAAAATGAGTTAGTTTAATGCATACACGCCTAGCTAGTAATCTGTTTGCGTTTGAGATTTGGAGTTGTTAGGAAACTAGGCCCATGACCTGGAGTCCTGGCCCAATTGAACACCTCATGTTTTCCAATAGTCTATATAAAGGAGAGGACCCTCATTGTAATTGATCATGATTGAAGAGCAATAAAGAGAAGTTCAAGTCCCTCATATCTCGTGTTCAATCTCTTATTCGTTCTTGTGTCCTTGATTTGTTCTAAGCGATTCTACGCTTGTCATGAGTCGTAATCGTCGGACCGACCGACCAAATGACGGTTACTCAACACGTTATCGCCGATCGACTCTCCTCGCGCGAAAAGGTAATCTGTCGATGAACGACACTCGTAGATTGAATCGTCTTCTTTCTAGATCGCTTTCAATTCTGCAAATTCGCTTTCTAGATTGTTTTTCTACGGTGCAAATCCTTTCTAAATCTACTGTGAGCCAACTTGAAGTCGCCGACACAATGTCGATGGGTAGATTGCACGAAAGATTGGATGTCGATTGTACCGTAGAAGTTGCAAATCCGTTCTAATCTACCGTGAGCCGACTTGAAGTCGCCGACACAATGTTGATGGGTAGATTACATGCAAGAACCGATGTTGATTGCACTGTGTTATATCGCATCGCATTAAATCGCATAAACAGTAATAGCATAAAAATATTTGCGGCCCGAAGCCATACTGTCGTACTGTTGGCATTGAGTCCGCTTGCGCCACTCGAGTCGTGGCGCGCCATCACTTGGAGCCATCTTGGCGTAGCTCGAGCCGTCTTGTATGCCGCTCGAGTCGTCTTGCGCCCTGAGAACTGCGTGCCTTAGCCACGCCTTGATTGCGCCACAGCGTGCCGCCGCCGCTTCACTAGTGCAGCGTCCGCCCAGCCGCCTCGCGTCACCGCTCCTTGCCGCCGCGCTGCCGCCACGCCGCCGAGCCTTCGGCCGAACCCTTGCCGCTGCGCGCCGTCGCCAGACGGCCGTCTCGCCTGATCCCCGCTCCGCCGCCGCCTTCTGCCGCCGCGCGTCGCCCACACACCTCACGCAAGCCCCAGACGCCGCCGCCAGCCGCACCCGCCACCCCGCCGCCAGCCCGCCGCCACACACACCCCGCCGCATGCCGCACTGCCAAGCCCTTAAGGCCAACCTCACCACCGCCATCAAGGCATATTACCCCAAGACCCACCGCCGCCACCTCCAGAAGAACCGCCGCCGCTTTGAAACCGGGTGAAACCCTACCCAGGCTTGCAGTGACCGTGGATGGGCCTAATGGGCAAGTTAAAAAAAAAAAAAGGGAAAAGAAAAGAAAATCCGGTTTTGCAAAAAGGCCCTCCGAGAATCTTAAAATTACGCGAACATTTTTCTCTAAATAGAAATTTCGCGATTTAGCCCCTGGAATTGCAGAATTAGCTGAAAATTCATTTTCCAGAAGAAAAGGGCCTCGGGAATTCGAATTTTGTACCAATTTTTGCATTTGAAGCATATTTAATTTTGTTTTTATTATTTCTATGCAATTTATTTATGGTATTTACTGTTTTTTTTATTATCTGTGATTGTTTATATTGCTTTTAATCATTGGAAATAGCAGTAAATCATGAAAAATACATAGAATAATATGGGAACATTACGAGAACCTTTGCAACCATTATATGCAAGTTACCAGCAGTAATCTTATACACCTTTTGCATGAATATGCAGATGATCGCATTACTGACCGGAGTTCAAGCATAGTTGTCAATTCCGTTCCGAGGCCATTCCGTTTAGCTCTCGAATGAAACATTCCTGCATTCTGCTTCATTCGATGTACTGCTTAGAGTGTTATATATTAATATTTTTATAATATATAAAGAATAAGAGCATATATTAGTATCATACTAATTTGGTTAACATACCACCTAAAACTCTAAAGTCCCAAAAGTCAAATGGTAGTTGGGCCACCCAACAAGCCAAGCTATGAGCTATCAAGCGCCCAAAGTCCCAAACTCCTAGGCCCTCCACAATACATGCTCGTCACCAAATGGTCTTGGTTCTTTGTCTTCTCCATCGCAAACAAACACACACAACCTCTCAAAAAAGAGAGAAGCAAACACACACGCATACACCGGGGATGAGGGTGAGGAGGATCGCATCCATCGCCAAGGCCGACTCACCGGAGCCACCGCTCACGGAGTAGCCGCTTCACGGAGCGCCGATGGGGTCGCCTCGGTAGAGTCTGCGCCCATCGAACCACCGGGCCCTCATCTGCTGTCTTCTCCTTCATTGTTATGCCCGAGCTTCTTGTGGTCACTCTGTAGTTCTTTTGCATCTTGGGTTTCTTGATTTATTGCATTCCTCGGATCTAAGTATTTGAGTTGTTCCTATTTAGTTGTGCCTTTGGGCTGGGTTGAAATTTGGAAGGAGATAATATTATTGCTTTTGTGGCGGTATCGGTATCGATGGTAAGCATGATTCCTTGGAATGGCGGAACCAATCAAAACGACCGAAATTGGCGGAATTTTGGCGATGCACGAATGCGATCTTTGTTGTGTTGTTTTGAGACACGGAATGGAACATTCCGCCTTCTCCGATGCACCGAACGGAATTGATAAGCTCTGTTCAAGAGCTGGCCCAACATGGCCAGAATTACTTGACTTGGGCATCAAATGTCGAAATTGTACTTGGAGCCAAGAAGCTCCGTGCTCCTATCGGACTTGGCACCTCGAAGGATGTCCTACCGACTGCTGAAGAGAATGATCAAGCACTTCATTTCCTCAAACATCATCTCTGTCTAACACTCAAGAATGAGTATATGGCGGAGAAGAACGCACTAGCTCTATGGACCGCCCTGAAGAAGCGGTTCGAGAAGCTAAAGTACACCATCCTTCCTCGTGCAGAGCAAGAATGGAACCGACTACGTTTTGCAGACTATAAAACAGTGGGGGAGTACAATTCTGCTTTGCACAGAATTTGTACCAATCTTCAGCTCTGTGGTAAGGCAATCACAGACGAGGAGAAGATTGAGAAAACCCTCTCTACTTTTCACCCAAATGCGGTGCAATCCGCGACATAACTACCGTCAAGATGGCTACAAGGAGTATGCCGAATCGATTGACATTATGCAAGTTATGGAAGCTCAAGATGAGATTCTAAGGAAGAATTACATCTCACAGCCACCTAGTACCAAGGTTGCCATGGAGTCAACGCTAGCCACTACCAAGGTGAAAAAGCCTCGCTCAAGAGAAAGAGGCAAGAAGGGTGATGGTCGCAAGATTAAGCAAAATGCTCAAGCCAAGAAGGGCGGAAATAAGAAGCGTGATGAGAAGCCCTATGGTCAGCAGGACCAAAATTGCTACAAATGTGGCACTCGGGGGCATTGGTCACGTATTTACCGTGAGCCGCAGCACGTGATTGATGCTTTCAAGGCTATGAAGAAGGGCAAAGCACCGCATGAGGCACACCTCGCCATTGCAGGCACGGAGGATCCACACTCATTGGTTGCATCCATGGATGTGGACAGCCTAGAAGCAGCCCCCATTACTCCCTCCTTGGACATCGCGATGAGCGAAAGAATCAGTAGTTGCCGAAGAAGAGAAGATGGACATAGAATGATTCAATGGGTTAATTCATACTTCATCGATTCGATCTAGTGCACGCATTGCACTTAGATTTTATAGTCATTTGCAGTTTTGGTTAGAACTTTGAATTATTGAATAATGGTTGTAAGCTCTAGTGGAGCAAATAATTGCATTCTCATAATGAGTCCTGCAAGATTTTTTCCGTATTAATAAAAGCAAGTTATGTTCTGTTTGGAGTATTTTATTCATGTGTGGATTGCTTTCTACCCCATATTAATAAATACTTTATATATCAGAACGCGTGTGGCGCCCTATGGAGGAAGTGTGCTTAGCGGATAGCGGCACAACGAATACCATATTAAGAGAAACGAAATTTTTCCAGTCGATCAGAAAGAATGCTGGCAGCATTACGACAATCGCAGGAAGCGATACATGTATAATAGGCTCAGGAAGAGCCACAATTATACTCCCGATGGGCACAATATTGGTCATTGAAGAAGCCTTATTGTACCCGAATCGACTAGAACTCTCTTAAGCTTTAAGGATATTCGCTAATGGTCTCCATGTAGAGATCAAGAAGAGTATGGTAAGGAATACCGCCATTACAAAGCGTGAAGAACATAGAAAAAGGGTATTAGAACGACTTCCTTCATATGAATCGGGCTATACTACACTAATATTAAGGCACTGCACCTATACCGTCTCCGAAAACCACTTTTAGAAGCTCAACTTTTACGCTCTCGGCATGATAGATTAGGCCACCCCGGTCTTAGAATGATGAGAAATATAATTACCAATTCACAGGACATAATGTTAATGTAAAGAATTTTCCAAACCAAGAAGATTTTGTGTGCCCGCATGTGCCATCGGGAAATTAATTACTAGACCCTCTACTCTGAAAGTGAAGGATGAAATCCCTACTTTCCTGGATCGTATCCAGGGAGACATTTGCGGTCCTATACAACCCCTGTCGGGGCCATTTAGGTACTTCATGGTGCTCATCGATGCTTCCTCGAAATGGTCGCATGTATGTTTATTGTCTCGAGAAACCACGCTTTTGCAAAGCTGATCTCGCAGATAATTAAAATTAAGAATAATTTCACGATCATCACGTGAAGTCCATCAGAATGGACAACGCCGGAGAATTTACTTCAAAGGTATTTGATGATTATTGCATGGCAATGGGAATTACTGTTGAGCATTCAGTACCACATGTCCACACCTAGAATGGACTAGCAGAGGCATTAATTAAAAGAATTAAATTTATTGTCCGACCGCTTTTGCAGAATTGTAAATTACCAACTACATGTTGGGGACACGCAGTCCTGCACGCAGCAACTCTTATCAATTTTAGACCATCGGCATATAACATCCATTCACCTATGCAACTAGCGCAAGGGTCACCACCAAAAATCTCTCACCTCAAAGGTTTGGTTGTAAGGTTTATGTACCTATACCACCACCGCAAAACTACAATGGGACCTCTCCAAAGTCCGGGATATACGTTGGTTATGAGACAAAGATCCATAATCGTATTTGGACCCTATGATCGAGATTTGCATACACGCCACCGACAAAGATATTTGATGAGGATAGTTTCCGTCATTAGGGGAGGAAATCAACCACTTGATGAAGAATGTCGAAATAACGTGGCAAGCCACGGAATCCATGCACATGACCACAAGACTAGTGAAGCAAATGGAGAAGTCCAAAAGATAATTGATTTGCAAGCGTTAGCGAATCAACTGCCTGACCACTTTTGTGATTTGAAGAGCGTGACCAAGTCGCATGTGCCTGCACGCAATGCACCGGAGAGAGTCGAAATACCAAAGAAAATTGAAGGTATCCCTAATCCCGTCCAAAGGCCTAAGAATAAAAGGACGAGAACTCCGGCCCCTCGAATCCCAAGTAACCGAGGACGCCTGGTGAAAAAGGATAAGAAGGACTTGACACAGCTAATCACTGAAGTTCCCCAGAATAAGAAGGGGAGCCAGTTGAGACCTAGCACCAGTATGGAACCTTCTGTAAAAGGCATACCGGATTTGAATATTCCCACGGAGAGAGACATCAAGATGGATGTGTGCGCACACATCGGGTTTGAAAAACTAAAGGACTTGCCCCGCAATTGGAAGCAAAGTGAGCGAGTAGAAGCATTAGCGAATCGCCTATGAAGAAATAGCTATAAATTATATGACTACGGGAGAATCTATGAATAGAACAACAGCCAATGTCGATATTTATTTTGCAAAGAAAATTGCCACAATTATCGATCTTGATCCAGAGCCTACATCGCTCGCTGAATGTAAGAAAAGATTAGATTGGAAAGATTGGAAGGAGGCAATAGAAGCGAATTAATATCTCTGAATAAAAGAGAGGTATTTGGGCTCAGAAGCCACACACCTCCCCATGTGCACCTCAGAGGGCATAAATGGGTATTTGTTCGAAAGAGAAATGAAAACAATGAAGTTGTAAGACATAAAGCAAGGCTTGTTGCACAAGGTTTCACTCAACGACCGAGAGTTGATTATGAAGAAACCTATTCCCTATTCATGGGCGGAACTACCTTTAGATATTTAATCTCAATGGCAAGAAACCCGAATTTGGAAATGAAATTGATGGATGTGGTAATCGATACCTTTATGGAAACTTGATTCGGACATTTACATGAAGGTACCAAGGTATCCTGTCCCAAACCAAGACAGAGCAAATAGAAACACATGCAAGCAGTAACTTCGAAAAGTCATTTGTATGGGTCAAGCAATCAGCAGATGTGGTATAATCGTTTAGCGACTTTCTCTCAAGAAGAAAGGCTACACGAACAATGAGGATTGTCCTCGTATTTATAATGAAGATCCCGTAATGGATTTTGTATAATCTCAAGATATGTAGATGATCCGAATATCATCGGGACCTCGAAGATATTAAGAAAGCAAGTTCTTACTTGGAGTCGAATTGAAATGAAAGATTTGGGTAAAACCAAATATTGCCTAGGCTTGTAGCTTGAGCATACCCACAAGGATTTTAGTACATCAATCAACATACACTCAGAAAGTGTTAGAAAGGTTCGGATTTGAAAAGGCATACCCTTCGAAAGTGCCAATGATTAGGAGATCCTTGCAGCAAGACAAGGACCCGTTCAGACCTAAAGAAGAGGGGGAGGAAGTCTTGGGACCGAATTCCCATACTTGAGCGCAGTTGGAGCACTCATGTATTTAGCAAACTGTTACTAGACCGGACATTGCATTTGCAAGAAATCTTCTAGCAAGGTAGAGTCTGGAACCTACCAAAAGGTATTGGCGGGGAATAAAGGACGCCTTCCGATACCTCCAAGGAAGTAAGGATCTTGGACTGTTTCTACGAAAGAACCAAGACCTAACTATGATCGGTTATGTAGATACGGCACTGTCGGACCAAGATACACTAAGTCGCAAAAAGGCTATGTATTCTGTGTGGTGAAACCGCAATTTCATGGAAATCGCCTAAGCAAAGTCTTGTATCGACTTGACGAACCACTCGAAATTATAGCATCTTGCATTTGAGGTCAAGACGAGAATGTTCTTGGCTTCATGGATGATTCACCACATCCAAATCGTGTGGATTGAATATCGCAAACTCCCACTATTATCTATGAAGATAATGCACTTGTGTTGCACAAGTGCGAGATGGGTTATATGAAGAGTCCCTCACTAAGCATATCAACCCCAAGTTCTTCTATGCTCATGAATTGCAAAAGATGGACGAAATTAAAGTCTCGCATACTAAGTCATGTGAAAATCTAGCAGATGTATTCACTAAGTCGCTCCCAGCATCTAGCTTTGAAAGATGCATACGTGGAATTGGAATGATGAGACTTAGAGAAGTGCAGAATTCAGGGGGAGGACCTTCACAAACTCTTTGTTAAAGCTTGATCACGAAGATCGAGTACCCAAAGAATAAATTCTGGAGATTAAATGAAATTGGGTGGATTGTACTCTTTTTCCCTTGACGAAGTTTTCCCAAGTTTCTCGGTTAAGGTTTTGATGAGGCAATTCAACAACACAACTAAACGCATGATATGTACTCTTTCTCCAAATTTTTCCCACTGGGTTTTTATGGAGTTTTGATGAGACATGAACATATCTGATGAGTGTCCAAGGGGGAGTGTTAGGAAACTGGGCCCATGACCTGGAGTCCTGGCCCAATTGAACACCTCATATTTTTCAGTAGTCTATATAAAGGAGAGAGGACTCCTCATTGTAATTGATCATGATTGAAGAGCAATAAAGAGAAGCCCGAAGTCCCCTCATATCTCTGTGTTCAATCTCTTATTCTGTTCTTGTGTTCTTGATTTGTTCTAAACGATTCTACACTTGTCTGCGAGGTAATCGTTCGGACTAAACTAGCCAGCGACGATTACTCAACAGGAGTAACCTGCAGTCTGCAGGTAAGTTACACATGCAGAATAAAGCCAGTGTGAGACTGAGACCGGCTGTTTTATATCAATTTGTAGTGGCGGGGCACTGCCGGGAACTACGTGTTTGTGGAGCTCAGAGCACTATTAGTTAACTAATCACAGCTTATCCTGTTAGATCCTCTCTTATCCCAACATGACCAATTAATAACTTTAGTCAAGTGAATCTTAGCAGCCTTGCAATTAATTAAGTTGCAGCCCTTTGTCTTCAAGAGTAACTGACACACTACTACTAATTTAATTGGGATATCGATAATTTTGTCCACCCACAATTCTATCTAGGGTCCATCTGTTTGTTTTCTCTCTCCACCCGCCGACGGATCAATAATTTCTCTCTCTTTCTCTCTCGTGCATGGTCAACTATAAGAGCATGTACAATGGTATAGATAGTTACTGTCTATAACAACTATCTATGCTTGTAGACAGCACTAAACACAACTCATACAATGGTATAGACGACTGCTGTCTTTTTAGTTGTCTTTATAGAACACATAATCTTTTAATGCTTTTTTTGTTTTTTGTGCTATAGTCCACTACAAGATTGTAGACGGTATCTTTCTCTCTCTTTATTCTCTTTCATCTATGTCAGCAAAAATCCTACGTGACAATAATTATAGACGACTGACATAAACCCATTGTACATACTCTAAGTCTGAAAGTTGTTCTCGCTCTGTATGTAAGTCCTTGTCGTTTTTAAACATAGGCACCGTATGAAATCAAGCAAATTTGTCCTTGCAAAAGATTCGAATATAGCACCACGAAAGTATTCCTTTTAGCAGGAATCTAGTTAGTAGTACTTTCACACTAGATTGACCCAGATATGTTTGCTAGCATTAGTAGTCCAAGACGTACTCGAAATTTGACCACACATTTATCAAAATGACGTACATTTGTACATGGAGGAAGTAACTAGGTTATTCGCAACAAAAACAAAAACTAATAGGGTCGATAAATTCCGAATTCATGTGTCTTTTAGTATCTTTTTTTAATGAAAGTGGTAAAAAAAAAAATTGTCCGGGCCATTTTTACAATACCACAAAATATGGGCCGCCCCAAAAGAAAAGACCATCTAATTTCACCCCGTCCTCACTGGGCCGGTGATGATGTTCAAATGAGGGTCATTTGGGCTTGTTTCTCTGACAAATCACATGCACACATGACACGTCACTCCTATTACAAACAGGAATGTACGAGTTTCGTAGAAATCTCACATGAGTAGAATTTCTGCACCACTTCAAACATGGTATAAACAGAAGCTGGGCAACTCTTTCTTGTAGGGAAAGAATCCGCGACCCCTCGGAGCACGCACGTCGGCTCTTTTGTGAAAAAGAAAGCCCTTGTAGTTTTCGCAATTCCGATGACGATCCTGTGCCGAGCTCCGTCGATCTTGCGCCTCGGATCGTGGTTGTACGGTCGGGATTGACTAGGTGCAAAGCTATCGGATCGCAGGTTTGCGATGGATGGTCCAGATTTCTTTGTCCTGCTTCCTCAGCGCCGTGAAACCCCAGCCCTTCCCCGCCCCCTTCTCGTTTCCCCTTCTCCTCCCACTCTCCGTGATCTATGCGCCGCCGCCGGCCAGGGCAACGCCACTGCTACCGCTCCACCCGTCAGTCCTCACCACCTCTTCCTCTCCCTGAGCTGCCGCCACCTCTAGTCCCCGTGCTTCCACTTTCCCTTCCCCTTCCGCCTCTCTCTCCTCCAGCCACCTCTTCCTAGGGGTGTCAATCGAATCCAAATTATCCGTTCTATCCAGCATCCAAATTCGGTTGGTAGCGAATATGGTTTGGATTTTTTCATATGATTAACAATTTCTCCCCAATTCGTATTCGTATTCGCATAAAAAAATGGAAACGAATATGGTATGGACTTTTGCCATTCGAAATGTTGTTTTATTTGCACTATTCGTATTCGTATTCGAATTCGATAAAACAATATACATATTTTATTGCAGTATGGCTAATTAGTTGGATGAGTATTTTTAGTTCAATATGAATTCATGTTTTTAGGTGAAATAGATAAACTAGAATGATTATGTATGCTATGTACGATGAAAAAGTATCATAAATATCTTGCAATTACGTAAGTTATGAGGATATCCGAAACCGACCGAATTAAGTAGGTACTCGATTCTTATTCGTATTCGTATTCGTATTTGTATTCGTATTCAACAATATTGGAATTTGTATTCGCTTAGAAAATACGAATACGAGAAGACCACTATTCGATTCGTATTTGATCCGTTGACACCCCTACCTCTTCCCCAGTGTCTCCACCTTCTTCGCCTCCCACGCGCCCCTCCGCGTGGCCTGCTCCATCCATCCGGCTCCACCGTAACCCCTCTGCCATCCCAGGGAGTGATGGATCTGATGGCCACAGCTTATATCCGGCCGGATCCAAGACTTCTCCTCCCCGTGATGCCTCCACCTCCTCACCTCTTATGCCCTTCCGCCTAGCATGTTACACCCTTCTGGTTCCCGCACCCCACAGCTACCTTTGCCCACCGTCTCTCTTAGCAACGCCACCATCGAACAGGGAGTGATGGGTCCAGTGGTCATAGCTGCCCTAGCCACTCTTCTCCCCTCCCCCATCCTTCTCTTCGTGTTTAGTTTTTTTTCCACCATGATCTAGCACTATCCTTTGTTGGTTGCAATATTTTTTGCTTCCTCTGCCTCACATGCTTTGTTGGTTCTCTCTTCTTCCTCCTAAGGTCTGCCCCTTTTGCTCATGTTTCTTCTTTTGATTTTGCTTTGTATCTCCGGTTCTTGACATTGTTGTGCTCGCTTCTACGGTGCCCTTGCCGTCATACTGGCCGGTGATCATCGAGGTGGTGCTTTCCAATTCTTGATTGACCCTCTCAGAGTACAACATCCTCATCCATGGTTCGTAAGCTTCTTGAAATATACAACCTGCATGACATTTGAACCGAATTACCAGAATACGATGGTTGATTGGTTTCTGTTTTTGCCCAACAAATGACATTGGATAATATTATTACTAAAGTTCATCGGTTTAATTATTGCTGGTTCTCTCAAGGCTAGATCACATAGATTAATTTCCAATGTTCATAGCAAGGTTCCTAGACATATATCTGGTTTCTTTCAGTGGATGGCAGTTATTAACCCATGGCAAATATGCTTATAAGAAAAGTCTATCTTCCATTTCCAGGGGGATCTCATAGATCAGCTCCTTCATGCTCGGTTTGTGCAAGAGCAATATGATCTATCTGTATAAGTGCATATCGTTGGCATGTCGGTTACATTGGCCCCTTCATTTGTGTTTGGTCTTTTTTAAAAAGTCCAACAAACGATGTCAGCAGGAGGGTTCTTCTAAGAGTAATTTTTTTTTTGCCAGCCAAGTAATGTTGCAGTGCTGCTCCATGTATGGAAAGTGTAGTGAAAGTATAGTGTCCCTGCTCAAACAAAAAAGAACGGAGGGAGTGCTAGACTACCAGCCAATTGTACAAAAATATTCGGAAGTATTGGCTTATATATACATAATACTCTTCATGTTGTTCCTCCCTGTGACACCGCTGAACTAATTAAATTGATCCACAAACATGTTGTTTGTAGTGAACATGTGGATGCCACGAAGATATGCTCCTAATCTTTGGATGATGATACAATTAGAAATGGTGTCGAGGGTTTGTCGAAACAATTGTTTTCGACAAAATTTCAGACTGCTGTCAGGCTCAGGCTGTCGGACCGACCAGGGGGCGGTCTGACCGGCTAGCCCTAGCAGTCAGATCGGCCCATGGGCAGATCAAAGGCCGACGGTCAGACTGGCCACGAGCGGCGGTCTGACCAGCCAAAAGTTCTTTTCGAGCTTGGGGTCGGGCCAAAAATAGAGGGTGTATGCAAGAGAGAGGATTCTTCTGTACTTGATCTCATAATTTTTAGAGCTTCGAGTCAAAAGTTCCATTCGTTTTAAATTTCCAAAGAGGGTGTAGATTTTTCGAGGGAAAATTTGGCTATATCCCCTTGCTGGCGGTTAGACCGGCCATGGGCGGTGGTCTGATAGTTATGGCTCTGTTCATTGGCCGGCGAGGCGACGATGATCGTAGGTTAAGTTAATTTCATGGGTTTAAGTGCATATGTGTTGCATGATACATGTTTTGACTAACGTAGATCAAGTTGCAAAGAACTTGTGCTCGAAATCGATTTCTTAGTCTATTGTTGTGCAGGATGCTTGGAGGTCAACAGCGGTTAACGACGAAGATGATCAGGACTAGGATAGGAGAGCTGAGGTCCAGAACGATCGAGAATGTTGAGTGAAGTCATTGTAGTCAAGCATGGCGCAAGATGGACAAAGATGACCGAACGAGAAGTTTGGTGCGACAGGTTGCATCAAACGATGTGGGGTCAGTACAAGTGCCATGGTGGTTTCGGTGGAAACCGAATGGGAGAGACTTGCCGACATAAAAAGGGTCATTGATCAACCTACACATAGTGAAGTATGGGATTGCTTAATAAAGATTGGACTCGGTCTTTGAAGAAGGATCGAAAAGGGGTATTTTGGTATCTTCACCAAAATACCACCTTGGTGACCTTTAGCAGAACTGCGACGTGAGACAGTACTAGGAGAGGCGGTATAGGTCAAGTGAAGATGAAGTTCATGAATAGACGGATTCAGGAAGCCTGGTTCGTCATCCGCTTTGAGATGCGTTGTCGGGACTCGAATTTCTGAATCTGAACCCTTTGTGTATTCTGAACTAGTCCCATGATCAGTAGCTAGTTCACACAGTGGCAATATTGATGAAATCATATCCATATAACGAAACAGCTATGAAATAAGCAAATTATTATTAAATAGAAGCAGCGGACCTTAAAGTCAAATTTTACATAGATTGTCACGCAGGGCTTGAAATACCAATAGAACTCTTGCAGCAGAAAAAGATAACTTGTGGTGGCCATCTGACATGCCCACATGCAATCGAGTGGGGAATGCATCCTAGTTTGCATAGTCTTCAAAATGCTCCTCAATGAATTCTATATTCCTAGATTCTTCCTCAGCAACTGATCAACAATGGCATAAAGTCGTGAGTACATAAAATACTCAGCAAGTCGTAGGGAAATGTATGAAAATAGTATTCATGTAAGGCTTGAACAAGGAATAGCTGTATGATTATTTTGTAGAGAGTAATAATGATAGTAAATAGATCAAAAGCACAATTGAAAAGAATAATAAATAGATAGATAATTGCTTTGAAACAACTGGCGCACGTCCCGCTCACTTCCCAACCAACCACCCATCCAACATTTTATTAAAAACTCTACCCCTCGTGTGAAATTACCAAGCATTGTCCATAACCGGGGACACGGCTATTCGAATAGTTTTACACTCTGCAGAGTTTGTATAGCTTGACCCACAAGAGATAATCAACTTATAATGTCCGCTTCACACACTTCTAAAGGTGTGAGACGAAGTGATTATCACAAGGTCTTTACAAATCTCTATCTTGACCCGGTTCTGCTCACTAAAGTTTCGCCACACTAGCCCCCTCTTACGCCAAATATCAACCCAAACAAAACCAAATCAAAATATTACTAATTAGTCTGCCAGGTCCACCCCATCCTGGACATGTGGTTGTACAGTAAGGCCAGATAAATAGCGCACAAAGTTAAGTCTTTAGTGATTACTCAAGCGAGGCAACCACATCCCAAATCCATCCCCTTTACTGAACGATCATTCGCCTGAGTATGAAACCATTTTTGTTCATCCTAGCCAAATGGTAACCCTTGCCATGGTACAACAATTTTAATAATAGTGGCCTCGCCACAATTCCATATGTCATTAAGTCAAATTTTCATGATTATCATTGTGAATCGGAACCCATCGTACAACTAAAGCATAACTAAGCATATTTACACTTTCCCATGTTGATAATAAAATATGTCCAACTAAAATTATCCATTTCTACGGTTTCAAAGGAAACATGTCATTCACAAATTATCAAGGTCTCATACTGTCGAATAGGTATTTAGCTACCCCCGAAAACAGTTGATATCAAATTAGCAATGCATTTTTTATATAAAATAATATATTTTTGTAAAAATAGGTACAACTTGATCAAAGGTCTACGACTTGACTTCGTTGACGGATGGTGATACTTCGGCAGACTGATCCAAGATGGATTCAGAAATGCTAGATTCTATACACGCAAAACGAGACAAACAAACACAATTAATCCAAACAATATATAAAATTAGTACTAGAAGGAAGATATTGAATTTAGATGAATTTAGAAATAAGAATCGACGGAATTGGAGTTCGTATGAAGGAGAATGACTATCCAAAAGTTTTGCCACAAAAATAAATTCCATGAAAATGAGAGAGGAGGGAATATTCCCAGGAATCTTATATTTCAGAATTAAATGATTAAATCCATTGGCTGACATTGGGGTCCACTTGGAAGTGACTCCAGAGCAAAGAAGAAGAAAGCAGAGCTAAACAGAGAGCTCCAAAGCAGAAGGGCAAAGGCGGCGTCGGTGAGGAAGGGCGGCCACGCCGACAATGAAATGGAACCCCAGTGAGGTTCTCTACACACTGGTGGTGGCGGCAGCGCCAGAGACGCAGAAGAAGGCGGCAAGCAAAGACAAAGAAGCGGCGAGGCGGCTGGAGGCGAAACCGAGGGATGCCATCCTAAGGAAGATAGCGTGAGCATGGGCTGCACACGGGGGGGGGGGGGGTGGGGATGGTGTAGCAACAAGCGGAAAGGTAGGAGAGTGGCCGAGGAGGTGTGCCCACGATGGCCGATGGCACAAGAATGGCGACAACGGTGCCGGAGTTCCACGGCGAGGGAAAAACTGAATTGAGGTTAGGGATGGGAAGAGGAGTACTGGGAACACAGCATGACGTGGTCGGTTTGGTCGGAGGATCAACGGAGAGAGAGAGAGAGAGAGAGAGAGAGAGAGAGAGATCAATTCAATTGCGTCGTCGCCGGACTTCAGGAAGAAGGTGGATGGCATTGGGCGTTCTAGGCAAACGATGTGGAGTTAGGCGATGGGGCTTAGGGCGAATCGAAGAGGGGAGATGGGAAAACACGGTGCTCCTTTTATAATGCGAATGTGACTCTTGAGTCGATGAGGAACGCCGCGGGAAAAAAGGGACAATTTTCAGTTGAAAATGAGGAACGGTGGAGAAACGTAAAATTGAATGCAATCGGGGGATGAAACGTGCAATTGATGTGGTATGGCAACGTGGTTGAGGTTAGTGGGAATGTTATGGCACCAACGGAATTGAATTTGATTACTCGAGTGCGAAGAAATGGGGTAGAGGTGGCCGGCAGCCATGGCGGCATCGTGCTCAGGTGGCTGCTCGGTGGTTGCATAAGCACGGCGCAAGGGAGGGCAAGGGGGGTGAGGATGTAACACCCTAGCTTAGCAAAAGCCCAAGATGTCACCTATATCTACTAACACTACCAATTTTAATTTAACTCATAATCAAGTATTACTACCTACTAGACTTTATGAATAAACATTCAACAATAAGGTAATCATAGATGATTAATCATAATTCAAATGAAATATAATCCAAATAATTACCAAAATCATCATATGTAAATTTCAAATAAGGAAAAACATCAACTAGCAATATTATCTACCATAAGGAACTAAAGGAACCACAGTTTATCCAATTATAACAAGTCCAAAATAAATGAATCATAAAATGGAGTGAAGTGCTACACAAATGCAATAGTTCCATGTTCTACTCCCCCCCCCCCAAGTATGACGTCATCAACCTTCACCTAAAACAACAAATAACAAGAGTGAGTCCAAGACTCAGCAAATACAAGGAAAATAACAACGAAACAACATCTCATCAACAATTCATTATCTTTATCTCATAATACAATTTTATCTTTCTTGAATACAATGCAACTTATGCTCATGCCACACTTCACTTCTGCTTATACTGGTATAGCAGAGTGTAACACCCGTCGGTATTCACTCATGCCCACATTCTAAATTGCTAGGATCCATTGCCCATCCTTTTTCATACGAGGTCCTTTAGCAGGGAGCAGTACCGGAGTAGTAGGGCGGCATCGAAGGGGAGGCACGCCGGGCTCGGGAGGAGGGGAGGAGGCGGCGGGCTCGGGGTAGGAGGCGTGGCGAGCTCGGGGGAGGAGGCACACCGGGCTCGAGGAGGAGGTAGTGTCGAGGACGGTGTTGACAGGCTCGGCGGAGGAGTCGCACCGGGCTCGAGGAGGAGGCGGCGTCGAGGACGGCGGCGACGGGCTCGGGGGAGGAGGGAGCGAGGAGTTGAGAAACTTAATCGTTTGAGTGGGGGGGCGCAAGCAAACCCTAGAGTCCGAATATAAATAGGGATGGACATCACAGACGGTTCTAAAGTAGAACCATCTGTGATATGTGATGTATCATAGAAGGTTCCAATAAACAATCGTCTGTGATATATGATGTATCACAGACGGTTCCAATCAACAACCGTTTATGATATATGATGTATCACATACAGTTTTTACCTAGGAACCGTCTGTGATATATAATCACAGACGGTTTGATCTACAAACCGTCTGTGATATTATTTTGGTTAATCTAGTTCTGTTTATTGGCTAGCCTCAGGAAATGCTAGCCAAGCCCTCTAAAACAAGCAGAAAATACAACAAGTACATGTATATACATCCAATACACATTCATTTCAGAAACAATCACATCCATTTCACAGTACAAATCAATTAACTCAAACGAACTAAAATTAACCATTCATCAGAACGTACATATATACACATTGTTGAATTAATCTTTAAAAATTAGCCCTTCATGATGATCGACACGTATATAGCTAGTTTCGTCATGTTCTTCTTCCTCGATCCTTATGCCGTTTCCGAAAGGAGGCAACTCTTCAAATTGATTATATTCTTCCTCGTCCACTACATTCTCAACTCCGATAATCCTCCTTTTCCATGAAGAACTACGTGGCGCTTCTTATTTGCTGAGTTAGTTACATAGAAGACTTGAACAACTTGGTTAGCCAGTACGAATGGTTCGTCTTTGTATCCGACACGTTCGAGGTCCACGGTAGTGACACCGCATTTGTCGACCTTCACTGTGGGAGATGGACCCAATGGCACCGAAATAGGGGATCTTGAAAAGCACGTGTCGAGCTCCGTATCTCCTCTATTTGCCCATAGTAGGAGCTCCTCACCCCATCGGCTTGAATGCATCTATCACGGACATCGCTGTTACGTTAGTGCTATTTATATCCCGAGCCTGCGTATAGAATGTGTACCCATTTATGTCGTATCCTTGCCATGTCACAATTATAAATGTTGGCCCTTTTGCCAACCATGTCAGCATATCACTTGATGAGCTCCTAGCGAGTCGCTCCTTCAACCATTGGTTGAACCGTCTGTTGTGTTGTCTCATGATCCAAACATCCGGCCGCTCCGAATTCAGTTGCCGAAGCACGTCCTTGTGCTGGTCGATATACGGGGACACTTCAGTCATGTGTTGTATGACCGTGAAATGGGTTTGAGCATATGCATCCATATTTGGAGTGATTGCTTTCCTTCCGATGGTCTTGATACCCTCGAGCCTCCCCTCATGGCAAGATCGAGGCACACCTATCGGTTCGACCTGAGCCATGTAATCGATGCAGAACTCAATGACCTCTTCGGTTGCATAACCTTCGACGATGCTGCCCTCCGACCGAGATCGATTCCGTACATAGGACTTGAGAATTCCCATAAACCTCCCGAATGGGTACATGCTACGTAGGAACACGGGCCCACACATCTTTATCTCCCTCACAATGTGAACAATGAGATAGACCATGATATCGAAAAATGATGGAGGGAAATAAATCTCAAGATCACATAGAGTCGTCACCACCTCGTCCTGTAGAGCATCTAGTCCTTCGGGATCGGTGACCTTCTGAGCAATTGTGTTAAAGAAATAACACAACCTCATGATTGTCTCTCGGACCTTGATCGGTAAAATACTTGTAATTACAACAGGGAACATTTGTGTCATCAGCACATGATAATCATGAGACTTCATGCCAATTAACTTCAAATCTTCCATCGAAACAAGTTTCTTCATGTTGGCGGAGTAACCGGACGAAACTTTCACACTATGCAAGAACTAGCACAGTTCAGTTCTCTCGGCCTTGTACAGAGGGTAACAAGTAGGGGAAGGTACATTTGTCCTTTATCGGTCTTTGTTAGTGCTAACTCAGGTCTAATGTCCATATCAACCAAGTCAAGCCGTGTGTTGACACCATCCTTTGTTTTGTCACGAATGTTCAGTAAGAGACCAATCAAGCTGTCACATACATTCTTCTCTACGTGCATGACATTGATGCAGTGGCGAACTTCTAGGTGCTTCCAATAAGGTAAGTCCCAAAATATTGATCTCTTCTTCCACATGTTCTTCTTATAGGTCCTCGATTTACGTCCCTTTTCGAGCACAACATCTAAATCCTTAACCATTTCATAGACCTCTTTTCCGCTTAAATGCCATGGAGCTGAACTGTCCTCCTTTTCTCCGTTGAATTGTTTCTTCATCCTGCGGTATGGGTGAGCCCTCCGAAGGAACCTACGATGACGCATGTACACGGTTTTGTGCGAGTGATTCAGCCACAAACTCTTGGTATTATCTAAGCAGTGAGTATAGGCTTTGGCCCGTTTTGTACTCTGGCCCGACAAATTAGCAAGGGCAGGATAATCATTTATGGTGCAAAACAACAAGGAATGTAAAGTGAAGTTCTCTCGTTTGTACGCATCCCATACCTGTACCCCTTCAATCCACAATATTTTTAGATCTTCCATCAATGGTGCTAGGAATGTTGTAGATACAGAGTGTCTGTAACACCCCAGTCCGAGCAAGGGCCTGAAATGCTACTAACTAACATGTTAACACAACTAAAGCAGAAGATAAAATTCCAAATTTCGGCAGAACCTCCCCTGTATAGTTAGCTATACCGGAGGTTCCAACAGACATAAATAACAAGTCAATAAATGAATCACTAAATAACATGAACATCACAGGAATATAATCAGGATTCAAGCATTTAAATCAAAAAGATGATCGAAGATCATCTGCAGTACTCAATCAATCATAACGGGGAAGAAGTTATCAACCGCAGCCAGCTTTATATTTTACAGTTCATTAATTATCGAATGAATGGTAGAATCAATATCTATTATTGAATTTGGAGTATGGTGAAGTGAACGAATGTGAGTGTCTACTCCCTCCCATTAGGGCCATCGTCAGCGATCACCTAAAAATAAACAAACAACGCAAAGGTGAGTCCGAGACTCAGCAAGTACAGCGAATAAATGGTACATACAACAACCATAATCGTGATAACATCATTGAAGGAAATGAAATAAGTACAGAACGAATATTTGAATGAATGGAATGAATGAATTGGATGAAATGAAGGGACTACACACATGCAAATACCGGTATTGCTGGTGACACACCCATCGGTGTTCACCTAAGCCCGCATTTAACAAAATGCGGGGATCCAAGTCCCGTATGAAGAACATTTCATACGGGTGTCCCAAACTGCCCACATTGGAATGGTGGGTCTTACGTGCCCATACTGGAATTGATGGGTCTTTTTAATCCACTCCCGTGGATGAAACAAGAATGACGGATGCATGGAATGAAATGTGAATATTGAAAAGACATGCTCTATAATCATAGAGATAACACACATAGAAGTAACATGAACATTAAATATTAACATGGATCTTAGGAAGACATTACCAACATCAGGCATTCACATTTTATAATTAAGAGCGTTAAATGACTTGCCCATGTTGGAATGGTGAGATTTCACTACCCATTTCAGTGGTGAACACGAAAGAAAGAACGAATGTATATGTTGAACGTAAACACATTATCGAAGAATCAGGGTATAACGACAATGAAGGGAAACAAGGAGTACCGAAATTATGCATTTCGTATTCATCAATCAAGTGAAACAAACAACAAACAAGATAGATCAATTGTACTTGCCTCAACCGTGAGACGGAAGACAACGATGAAAAACTCTAGCCTTAGGGTTCGCCACCACCTCAGTGTAAGCCACAGCCAAAACACCACCACCATCATAAATGTGCAACAACCAAGCATCAATCAGCACAATTAAAAGGAATCAACCCAAAAGATCAAATCACTACTGTAACTTGCCAAAAGTTCAATACCTCTCTATTTCCACATAGTAGAAACGTGCAGAAAGGATATATTACATATTGTAGGAACACCCTTCAGATTTCAGGATACAACACTGCCAACGTTTTTCTGAACTCAAGCGATGAGAAACAAATTAGGCATTTAATCGAGCAGGTGGTAGGCATGGAACAGGAACTAGCTGGCATCAGGAGAGGGGCAAAAAATATAGTCCTAGCCGGTGAGCACCACCGACCATACCGTGCGGTCTTCCACTACACTCCATGCCCTGCAGCATCTACTCCTCGCCCATGTCCTCTTGACCCAACGAGAGATGCAAAATCTGGTCCAAAGACCACCAAATTGCCGTAAAGATTAGGTGTAACCGAAACATCAAATTGTCTAGGCATTGCAACAAGTTGCATACAGCAATTGTCAACAATGATTTCATTATACTGATTACCAGGGTAGTTTGAGGCAACCTCACGGTAGGACTCCAAGGACAAACCATCAGTTCTTTCATTGGCAGCAAAAACCAAACCCAAGAGGTGAACAATTGGACTGGAATGGAAGATCCTAATTCCCAACTGCACAACATGAATACATGAAAAAAACATCTAGTATTAGGACTTGATACTCTCCTCGATCCTTCATACATGAACACTTTTAACATAACTCACTTCTCACACCATATTGGGCCTTTGGGGTAGAAGGTTGTAGAACTTGTCCTTCAAGAAGAAGAGGCTCCGACCTTTGCTGCGACAGATTTCTTCCACCCTCTCCAATCCATTCCCGAGATCCAATAAATGATGGATCCTTATCGCCAATTTCAACAAGAACTTGCCGAATCTCCCTGTGTGCAGGAACATTAATAGATGAATACTGGAATAAGCAATCTCAGAGGAACAAAATGGTATGGACAAAGCCGTGCTCGGGGTTCCAGAGGGTGACAACGTGTGGTGGCATTTGACGCCGAAACAAGAAGTCTGCGACCACTCACTCGGGGCAAGAACAGAGGCGACGCTTCTCGGCGAGAGACGAGCAAGCGGGGCGGCGGCCTCCAAGAAGAGGCGGCCCAGAGCCAAGGAAGGGACGTCGGCTGCGGGTCCGGTGCCGACGACGATGGATCCGAGTCGGCGGCGCTAGATCCAGCCGATCGAGTCGGCGGCGCCTGGCCAAGTCGGCTCTGGCGTGCACGAAGAAGGAGGTGGCTCGGGCGGGGTCACGGTCGGTGGCGGCGCACACGGCATCGAGTGCGATCCCGGAGGCGAGCGTCGCGGTGGCGGTGATGTCGGCGAGCTAGTCGCGGGGGAGCGACCGCGGCAACGCCGGCAGCGGAGAGGGAGTGGAGGAGGGCCAGCTCCGGTGAGGAACCGCCACCCGTGACGAGGTACACGGCGAGCAGAGACAGTGGCATCGGCGCGGGCTCCATTGGTGCGGGCGGGGACCGCGTGGAGACCGGAGAAGGGAAGAAATGGGGAGGAGGAAGCGTGAGGGAGCGGAGAAGGGAGACGGCTGCAGCGCCGCACCGCGTGGAGAGGCTGCGCACGGGAAAAAATGGGGCAGCGGCTTGGAGAAAAGGTGGGAAGGGTAGCTAGGGTTTAGGGGAATCCCGCCCCCTTTTTACTCTGCTAAAGACTGGCTCACATGGGCTAAGTCGCCATGGGCTGCAAGCCTAAGGTCCCAATCTCTCCCAAAAATCTGAAATTCACTTTTTATTCTCATGATTCCCTTTCTAATTTTTAGTACACTTTCTAAAGATATTCGGGATATTACAGTGTCACGGGCCAAGTGCTATGTCGGCTGCTCATGTTACCGAAAGGATTTATTCCATCTGTACTCAATCCAAACCTTATATTCCTCGGTTACGCATCAAGTCGCAAACCTCCTATCGATGTTTCTCCTTTGGCGGAATCAGCAGGTGTCTTAGCTTTCCGTCATTCTTACGCTCCTCTGAGTGCCAATGCAGCAATTTTGCATTCTTTGGGTTCGCAAAAAACGGCTTCAAACGGGGAATTATAGGAAGATACTACGCCACCTTAGCAGAAGGTCCTTTCTTCACCTCGATTCCCTCGTCGTCATCTGATTGATTCTTACGCTTGTATCAGGATGCGTTGCACACCGGACATACATGCATGTTTGTATACTCGTTACGGTAGAGGATACAGTCGTTCCGACATGCATGCATTCTTTTTGCTTCCATTACCAATGGACAAAGAACCTTCTTGGCTTTGTAGGTGGTTTTGGGCAACTCGTTTCCCTCCGGAAGCATGTCTGCTAAGAGACCTA
The DNA here is from genome assembly GCA_036346405.1 of Phyllostachys edulis. NCBI lineage: Eukaryota > Viridiplantae > Streptophyta > Magnoliopsida > Poales > Poaceae > Phyllostachys > Phyllostachys edulis. The sequence goes on along the minus strand of CM070554.1, from coordinate 56,064,439 downwards.
ACAGCCCCATGAAAGTCTTGTCAGACCAACCGTTGCTTGCCTTCAATTTCAGCAGTTCAAGCACGGATGACAACCTTTTGTATTCCGGCTTGCAGCCCGGGAGCAAAGGTTTCTTCGAGTCCTCCATCAAGCCTCGGAATTGAACATACTCCCTCTCATCACAGTTCCCTTCTGCATCGTGAAGCATCATTCGGCGGCATATCGTTGACTTCCTGTATAATATGCTCTTCACCGTGACTGGTCCAACGTGTATAACCCTTTTTGAAACCGCTTCAAATCAAGTGTCTTTCGATTTGCGCTCGATTCTTAAACATCTTCAGATTCTTGCAGTCAATGCATGGACAGTACATATATTCCACCAACTTATTCAACATATCCTCCTCAGCAGCTCTTGTAAAAGCACACACGCCATTAATGTACTCTTCACTCACATGGTTCTCAGCGTACATCTAGCTTCGATCCATCACACGGTTCGTATTGAAAACCCTGGAAATAAATAAAAGGGTGACTTCGAAAGCGTATTTTCTGAGGCTTAATGACGCTTTCCAACAGAGAAAGCGTATTTTTCTTTGAACAAAATGTGGGTTTTTTTTTACATTTTTCCGGATTTTATTAACGTACATATGGGCCCTACTTGTCAGTGACTCATTTTTTATTTCATGATTTTATTTATAAAATCTATGGCAGTCCTACATGTTATAGACTCGTTAGTTTATTAACTAAATGATTAAAAACAGTAGGATTTGAAGCTCAAATCGGCCTTAGGGTGACATCGCATTGCTAATAGTCGTGCCTCACTTGAGGCGAACCGACGGTGATATCCCGTGGCGGCGCTATGGGCTTCACTAGCGATTTCGTCATAAACGCCTAAAACTACTCAAATTAAAGGATGCTTATGCTCCAGTAGCTCACCTTGATCACGAGGAAGGTGTCAATGAAGTCAGGGAAGGTCCAAGGCGGCTGGTCATCGATCGGTGAACAGAGGCGACGGCGGCAAGCTCCTCGATGACAATAGCTGAAATGGACCACACGAGGGGGCTTAGTGAGGTGAGGCAATACTCAAACTGGGCACGGAGTGGCGATGGACTCACCAGGCTTGGAGATCTCCTGCGGTAACCGTAGCGCTAGAGATGGAGATCAAGAAGACTCTGTTGGGAAGCCATATATGTACACTGCACCATCTGTGATGAGTTAATTATTATGGACGGTTTTCAACAAAAACCGTCTATGATATGTAGTAATATCACAGACAGTTAATGTTTAAAACCGTCTGTGTAGTATCACAGATGGTTCTGACAAAAAACTATCTATGATATTGGGTAATATCGCAGACGATTTTTGGTCAGAACCGTCTGTGATACTTTACAGACAGTTTTAAACATTAACCGTCTGTGATATGACCTCTTCATAGACAGTTTTTAGTGTGGAAAATAACACAGACGGTCGGTAAACAAAAACCGTCTGAGATTGTGTTTAATACAGACGGTTTCGATGAATCGTCAGTGATCAAGCGTCCAGTATTAGCATTTTTGTAGTAGTGGTTTCACCGTGGTTGTGCCATCCGGTTACGTGGGTGTCTTTTACGACCTACTTTTATGTATTCCCACAAGGCTCAAGAGGGGGCTTAAATCCGGCGGGTGGTTAGCCCAATGAAAGTGAAACCTTAGCGAGGCGGGACTACAGTGTGATGGTACATTGTAAAGGCCTTGTGATAATTACTTAGTCGCACACCTATGGAAGTGTGTGAGCGGACATTATGAGTGATTATCTCTTATGGGTAAAGCTATACAACCTCTACAGAGTGTAAAACTATGCGAATAGCTGTGTCCACGGTCATGGACATGCTAAGCAAAGCCACTCAAAGTTAGATTTTGGATTATTTTCAAAAGACTTTATGAAATGATTTTAGATGGTTTATCCAAATGGGAATTTGGGCGGGTAGCCTTGTGATAGGAGGGTATCCTTCACCACTCGTTGATGAATTTTATCTGACTAGAAAACTTGAGAATTTAGAAAATGAATTTTAGTTATAGAATAACTACTTTGGAACTTAGTACAAGTATTTGGAAAGAAACATTGCTTTATGCAAATTCAACCACTTTAAGCCTTCCTTTGATATATCCCTGCATGCATTATAATTATGTTATTAGGTGTAACTTGCGGGGCACGGTTGTTTGTACTCACTCTTGCTTAATAAAATGTTGTTCGGAGGAGAAGGATCTTGCATCTGCTGAAGATCTCGACGACTAGGCCGCTACCCTAGTCGATTGCCTATGGCGATTAGTTGAGCTCTCTCTTCGTTCATTAAGTCTTGGGCACGATATTCAATCTCCAACAATTATTCAAACCTATAATCTAACAATTAACAATTCTATAATTCTATAATTAATATCTAAGAATCATGCATTCCTACAATCCAACTTTCATCCATCGTATATTGCTATAATCCAACAATAAGGTTTTTCCTATAATTAAACATCCAACAGTAATGTGTTCTTATAATCCAATCTTTTCAATTTCTAACCCCTAAATATATCATATTCGGAAAGATTCTCTATACTGTCTATCTTGACAACAAATGGCTATACATTGGAATTGAGAATAACTATAAAGCTTACGATAGGAATTTAAATTACTTGAATATAAATACGCATACAATAATAATTTAAAACAGAATTTAAATAATTTAAAATATTGTGATTCAAATATGATCAAAGATGTAACTTATCTTGCTTATTTAGTTGTTACTCTGAAACGGTGTCGAAAAGCGGAGAAGCATCGAAATCCGGTTCTCCGAAATCGTTGGAATCTACACGCAAAAATAAGCCAAATTCAAATAAAATTCAAATAAACTACAAATAAAATAATTTCAATTCTAAGGGGTAGATATTGAATTTAGATGAATTTAGAAATTTGAATTGCTTGAATCGGAGCTCAAACCAAGGAGAACGGGCACTCGGAAGTTTGAAAATACATTAAATGATGAAAAAGGGATTTTCTAGAATTTTGGAATTAATTTTCTAAAGGAAAATCAATTATTATGCCATGCTGATGTCAGTAGGGAAAAAATATTTTGGCTAATTTATTTTTGTAATGGAAAAGGTTTTGTGCCTCTAACATGTGGGACCCACGTCTTATGGACTAGGTCCACGAGAATGCCCAAGTCTGCGTTGGACCAGGCGCACGGGAACAGTGCGGCTGCCATGCAAGCACACACGTGGGCAGGAGGGGGCAGCCACGTAGGATGAAAGGGGGAGGTGGCGCTAACTTGGCAATGACATGGGCGACCACGTCAGCAAAGGGTCGATGGCGGCGTGCGCGCGAGGCTCACCGGCGCTACGCGTCGTGGTGAGCCTTGGCTGGGGTACCAAAAGGAAGGCACGGGTGAGGTGAGTCCGGTGCTCAAGATTTCAGCGACAAAGCTCAAGGGTATGGCTAGCAGCGAGGAAAAATAGCAGCGATGGTGGCAGCGAGATGCGGGCGAAGGTGGCGACGGTTGTCTGGCAGCTCTTGGAGGAAGATGGTGCGAGCACCACGTAGCATGCGAGCTTGCGATGCTGTCGATGAAGACCACGGCGGAGGAGCTCCACCGGCAATGACACAAATGGCGATGGAGAGGAGCTCGGATGGCGAGCTTAAAGCTCAAAAATCCGGTGAACAAAGGCGAAAGAGGAGGGGTGGATTGGGAAAAACGAAAGAGGATTGAGAGGGGCTCCGAGGGCTTCCCTTTATAGGGCCTGAGAAGGAGGAGGGAAGGAGATCATGCGGCCATGGGAAATGGGATGCTCCGTGCAGCATGGGCGAGCACGTGGGAGCAGGGCATGGCACTTGGGCTTAGCAGGGGATGGGCAGCAAAAGTCGAGGAGTTAAATGCGCGTTGAAACGGGGAGGAAAGGGGAGTGATTCACGGGCGAGGCGATGACTTTCGTGCAGCGGTGATGCAGGCATGCACGAAAGGGGTGGCATGGGCTCCCAACGGGAGGAAGATGAAGGCGGCGACGCCGACAGGTGGGGCCACTTGGCAGCGAGACAAGGCGGAGAGGGAGGTGCGGTTCGGACCGTCCAAATGGGTCGAGCGAGCATTTGGACCGTCCAAACACGATTGTGGGTTGGGCTATGCGTGCGAGTGTAACACCCCAGGCCTACAAGGGCCTGGAACGCTACTAATCTAACAGATTATCAAAATTAAAATGGAAGACAAAATAAATCCTAAATTTCGGCAGAACCTCCCCCGTACAGTAAGCTATACCGGAGGTTCCAACAACAAAAAAACATCAAGATAATAATTGTAACATCCCAACTGTATAAATAGGGTTTGTTCAAATATAATTAAGGTGTAGAAATTAAAACTTTTTCTCACACCTTGAAAACCCCTAAACATTCATGTAATTCTTGTCCAAGAGTGTGTAATCCAAAAACACAAAGCTCTTGTTGACCCAAAAGTCAAACTCATTTTCCAATTGTCTAAATCTTGTGCCAAACATTTGGAATATATTTTCCTTGGTCCCAAAACTGATGTGGGACCCCTCTGAAAAATATCATGAGTTGTAAAACTTGTTTGGTAAATTTGGAGGTAAAACAAATCCTTGAACAACCTTCATGAATTTCCTGAGAAAATGCATTGCATAATAACCTCTGGAAATTTTATGCAAGGTTAATCTCATTGTCAACAAGCTCCTGTAAAAATTTCATGAATTTTGGAGTTGAATGGCTATCCCAAACAATTTTGCAAAGTCTCAGCTGTTAGAAAATTAAACTTAAAACTTGGCACTATTCCTTGGGGTGAGCCAGATTCAAACTGGTCAAGCCCAACCCCATCGACCTCCTTTCCCACCTTGATGAGGTCGTGGCCGTTGGATCCAATCCAAAGGCCACGACCTCCCCTCAACCAACGCACCCAGACCTCCCTTCAAGTCCTCTTGACCTCGTGGACCTCCTCGGGTCAGCGTGGGCGCCAGACCTCCTCCGCGGTCAACACCGCAAAGGCCTCCCCACCTCATCAGTCATAGCCGTTGGATCAAAGATCCACGGTCATGACCTCCCCGTGTTAAACCTCAAAACCTCCCTCACCGTTAAACTTAGCAAACATCCCACCTACATGAGGTCACACCATTGGATCAAAAATCCATGGTCGCGACCTCCTCCTCTTAATCTAACTATCGACCTCCTTTGCACTCACTTGAGGTCGCACCGTTGATTTACATCCAAAGGCCACGACCTCCTCTGAAAAACATCACAGAAGGTCCTTCGCCTTGATGAGGTCATAACCCCGATCGAAAATCCACGGCCATGACCTCCTTGCCTTTTTTCCCTTGGAGCTCGCTCAACGACGAGATCAATGGGCGATTCGGACCATCTCTTGAGCCCTTAGATCCAAATCGGAGGGCTAAGACCTCCTTTGCGCTTCTGCCAAGGCCTCGAACCTCCCTTCGCCGTGTGCGTGTCAAACCTCCTCAAGATCATGTCATAGCCCTTGGATGAAAATCCAAAGGCCATGACCTCCCCTCGCTTATCTGAGTCGTGCGCATTGTTAAAGACCTCCCCATCTTGTCCGCACCCTTGGATCGCAATCCAATGGCTTGGACCTCCTATCCTCATCGCGCATGACCTCCCGCTTTGTTCACCACCGTGCGATGTGGATCGTGAAATTGGACCTCCGTTCTCATTTTAAAACATACTGGTTCAGATCTAAGCCATCCAAGACCTCCTTGGCTCTGTTTTTCTTCCTTGGCGTGCACCATGGCGGGGGCAAGGTCAATGCCTTGTCCTCTCCCCTCGACTTAAACGGCTCTATTCTCGCCATGCATTTAATGCCCGGCAGCCTTGGCATTAAATCTGGTCAGCCTTCCCACCTCCGCCTCGCACTGTCAACCTCATGTCTTGTCCACCCCATGGACCAACCCGTGGGCTAAGCTCACCATGGAGCTTAGCCCCAGCTCATAACCTTCACCCCAGGCTATAAGTTGTCCCTTGGAATCCTCCCTTGGCTTCCTTTGCACACCTTGGATCTCAGCCTTGCACTTCGTGCGTGGCTGAGCTCCTCCTCCACCAACCCTCCCTTCTCCCATGACCATTGTCGAGCTTGGAGCTCCTCGGGGCAAAAAGGGTTCCATGGCTTTTCCTCCCTCTCCTTGTTTCTATCTCTGGGCATCTCCTCTGTGACCTCAACCCTAACTTCACTTTGGTTGGGGCATTTGCAGAGGTGGCCTAGCTGAACTCGGGAGCTTGGAGCCCGGAGCCTAGGCCGTGGAGCACCCCTCATCTTCACCATCACCATCCTCGACCTCCCGGCATCGTTAGGACCTCCTGTACTCCCCGATAGTCCTATAGTCTTTGGCACACGCTTGAATGTCGCGGAGCTTCCTTTTTGCATTTTTGTCTTTTGGCCGTGCGGGTCATCATCGTCCTCTCGGCTCGCCCGGCGATTAAAACCGTCGTCGCCGTCGAGTGAGCCCATGGTGTGCGCAACACTATTGCGCTGCACGGTGATATCCTTGGTTGTCGCCGCGAGGTCCGCATCGCCGCAACAACCACTTCTTTGAACTTCGGGATCTTTGCCTGACGTCCGGCGTGCCGCTGTCGTTTTAGGACAGAGATTCACCGTTTTAATGCCTCAATCATTGCAATCATGGGGTTAGCGTTAAATGCCATTAACCCTGTCTTTTGCGCGCATTTAAGACCTCCCGCGCGTGGACCTCCTTGTGTCCCGCGCAATAACTCCATGTCTGCTTGTCCGTGCGCGCGCGCGAGAGCTAAGGCGCTGGATCTGGACATCCATGACCTCCTCCGAGGAGATCTGGAGCGTCCAGGACCTCCCCCGCGCGCGATCGTGGCCGTCCAGACCTCCTTGGAGGTCTGTGACGATAAGACCTCTGCGTAGGACCTCCTCGAGGTCATCTCACCGTTGAGGACCTCCCCCTTTAGATCTGGTCCGTCCCGGACCTCCCCCTATCGCTGTGGTCCGTTGGATTCACCATCAACGGCCATGACCTCCCCTCATCTCGCACTTGCCGGCGTTGCTAGGAGGTCCAGAACCTCTGGACCTCACGAGCGCGTGTGTGCGTTACCTCCTGGGAGGTCTGAGCCGTTAGATCTGTGATCTGTGGCTCACGACCTCCCATGTCCTTGTGATTTTTTTTAGAATTTCCTGTGGGCTGTTATTTTAAGAACTGAAGGAGGTATGAACTTTAAAATTTCATAACTTTTTCAATTTAAATCCAAATAGAGTGATTCAAATTGTGTTAGCTCTGTCTTGGACTTGACTTTAATCTAAAAATGATTGTAAGTTGAGTTCAGCCCCAGAGCACAGTTTACCATTAGATTTTATGATTAACTTTAAATGTACACTCAAATTAATGCTTAACTTGTAAAATACATAACTAATGCTCTTTAGATTATTTTTGAGTGAGACCAACCTTGTTGGTTTCCTCTAATAATGAACTCACTGTGAAAATTAGTTTTGAGCATGTTGCTATTATAGAAATGAGGACTTGTGCATTATAATTTTGTTCAAGTTCTTGTTTTTGAAAAATTATGGAAAGTGCAATATAGCTCCAAATGAGATGAACTCAATTGTGTTATTCATCTCATAAGGTGCTGGTTTTACAGTAAAAATTTCAGTATCACCACCTTTCTAGAAAATGTTGCCTCATAATTAAATTAGTAAATAGTGCAGTTTGGTATTTTTAAGGGCTGAGCAGAATTGTTTTGCTCATAGCTTTTGCATTAAGAATCCAAATCCATTGGTTCTTGTTGCTAAAACCCCTAAAAATCACCCTCTTGCTGCTGTAGAAAATTCAGAGAATTTGGAGTTCGTTTGCTGTGCTGTCTTTGTTGTTTTTCGTCGTTCTTATCAGTTCTTTATCGCTTTTCCGTTAGGTTTCGACATTTGTGGTGATCCCAAGAGTGATCCTCAGCAACAGATTGACCAGCAACAGCAAGGCAAGCAGTTTGATCATTTCCATCATTGTCCCATTACTTTAAAGCTTAATATATTGTTTTACTTCTATGTATGCATGCTACTTTGTGTTAAATGTCGCTAGCAAGCCTATAGTTGCATAATCAGAGAAATTGTTTATCCTCTACTACCATGAGCCTAGGTTATTTGCTGTGGTGGGAGCTCGTTGGATGAGCTCTTATCACTTAGTAGTTTCGATTTAAATTGCTTAGACATGCTTAGTTATCGGTAGAAATGGGCGATCATCGACTTAGTCGATGGTCTTGATCACTCAAAACTAGTTATTACTCCTATATGTCCAGCACTTGTGCTTTGATTAATTGTAAAATCAAAACTGAAAATAAAAGATTGATTTAGACTTGGGCATATTGGATGGATGGTGCGGTTTTTGGAATGTGGTGGTATGCAGGGTCCCTAAGGACCGAGTACTTGGGTCACTAAGCCAAGCGCTTTTGCATGCTAACCACACGAGGGGATATGGGACCTCTCTTGACTAAGTACTTTGGGAGGTGTTAATTATGAGCTGGTCGGTTGGTATGTTTTACAAGAAAATGTGTGTGTGTGGTGTGGGAGGGAGCATTAGCGGACCGCTTAGGCTGCCTAATGTGTCCTTGTCCCGTGGGATCTGCTCGTAATTAGCATCGCCCATTGGAAATGTCTCGAGGACTTAGCCGTGCAGGCATACCAAAGGTAGTGTGCTTAAAGGAAAGGCGATCGGCGTGTGGGTACATTGGTACACCCCTGCAGGGTTAAAACTATTCGAATAGCCTCGTCCTAGGTTATGGACATGCTTGGTAAGGTCGTTCAAGAACTAGACTCAACCATTTAATTAAAACTTGATGGGTTGGTATGAATGGATGTTCATACTATTGTTGTGGTGGCTAATGGGTTAGTCACTTCCAGGATGTTCTTGTTGTTGTTATCATGTTATTATCTCGTTGTTATTTCAACAATTAAAAATGCTTTGTCAAATTGCCTTCAATCTACTATATTATTGCAAATGAAAACTTGCTTTGTGCTAAAATGAGTCCAAAGCCTCATCCACTTAAATAAAGCTTGCATATAGCTAAATTATAGTTACATTATCTTACACGTCGGTCTTGCAGTACAATAAACAAGTTATTGTACTCATTTGCTTTGCTTAACAACTTTGTTGCAGAGGAGGTAGAGCCCAAAGGGCTTTACTTTTGTGAGCTGTGCGGTGGTTGGGAGAGCGACTAGCTTGGCGGTCCGGTCAGTTGCCTTGTGGGCTAAAGGCACACTGGTTGGCTCTTATTTTGGGCCATCTTTATGGCACTTTTGCTTCCGCTGTGTATCTTTGTAGTCTTGTAGTTATTTGGCCGGTCGGCCTCTCTTTTGTAATATCTATCTTGTATTTATATTAACTTCTGGTTTGTTGCTTATGTTCTATGTGTTGTATGGAATTGATACATTCTTTTGTTATGAGGTATGTATACTGCATTCTGGGGAGTATACATCTCTCGAGACTGGGTTTATTTGGTTGATAATACTAGGGTCAATTGGATGACTAAGTATTATGAGCTTAATAAATCCGGGTGCTCACAAAAAGTTGGTATCGAGTGCATTCGACCGTAGTAACGCAAGCTTGGTCGTCTTTAGGATATTTTGAAAACCTAATTTCAAAGTATCAAATGAGTTTTGAAAGCTTAAGGAAATTCTCAGATTTTACTCCTTATCTATCTTAGCTTTCTCTTCTCATCTCACTCTAATTTGAGTTTTAAAAGTTGTTTTCCTCTCTTCCTTTCTACAAAATAGTTGTTATCGATTAATTGGGTTTTGGATAACTTATGAGAGTCCTAAATTTGGAATCTTGGCTGCCTTTTGGTGAAGAATAGAAGTGTTTGGAGCCAAATACAAATCTGGAATTTTGGACAGCCAACAAGTAATTCAGGCAGCAAGCACAAGTCAGGAATTAGGGTAGAAAATGAGAGGTTAAATCAACTAAAAAATTGTGGGAATAAAAGGGTAAGATGTGATACTAGTTAGCTAAGTATCTAACACTTATTTCGCTGCATTAACCTTGCTCTCTAATAGTTTTAGATCTCATCTCACAATCTGATTTTTAATCTTCTCGATCAATTACTCGTTCATTCAATACGGGTTAGTTGAGTTGAGAAGTTGAGCCTTCTTTTGGTGTTTCTTGGCTGTTTTAGAGTCTTTTAGAAGCTTCTAAAGTTGATTTACTCGCTGTTTTGGCTTTTCGTTTAGGGTGATATTCCATTCCCCTAGTCGATCGCTTTTGCTTCTTTTAAAGGCTTTGTTTTCGAGTCTAGCTGCTAACCAAAATTTCATTGTAACAGGATGGCGGGCCTTTTCGTAGCGGCCAAGGCGATCCACCGTCCGGACGAGGAGCTTCCTCCTCCTCCGACCATGGCCGAGGTTCTTCTTCAGATCGGCGCAACCGCGGATGACAGAGAGTTCTCTTGGGCGTCATCGCGCAACACCACCGCACTTACCGGAGCTTCAGATCCGGGCAAGGAATGCCCATCGCCCATGTGGAGGACTCGCGGAGTTTCTTCGTACTCACCTCCTACCTTTTCGGTCCGAGGACCCGTTGGATCGCGACGATTGGCCGTCTGGTGGAGCGAAGCTCCGATCGCCTTGATGCGCCGGAGCACGAGAAGGCGCTGCTCGCATCGCACCACCGGAGGGTGCAAGCGTTGTCATGGTGGGAGAGCTTTCTCGCCATGCAGCCCGCAGACCACACCGTCTCTTGGGAGGAGTTTCAGTCTTGCCTTCCGACGGGCTCACATCCTGCCGGCTTGATGGAGATCAAGAAGCGGGAGTTTCTTCTTGCTCAAGCAAGGCGTGCTTCGATCATGGAGTATGTCTACGAGTTCAACCATCTAGCTCGTTATGCTCCTCGAGGATGTGGCCACCGATATGGCTAAGCGTGCCAAGTTCAGGCGTGGCTTGTCTGAGGAGCTGAAGGACAAGCTATCCATTGTCGACTTCCTGATTTCCGGACCTTGGTCGACAAGGCTATCGTCGCTGAGCATGCGGCTCGAGCTTATGGACTCCATAGCGCAAGTGGGAGGCCCATAAGTCATCGAGGCGATTCCTCCGTCCGCTTGAGCGATCTCGAAGTACCGGTCGATCTTGGCACCCCGAGGTTACCCTTGTTCGCTCGTTCATCGCAGCCGTGTCTCGATCCGTGCACTTGCGAGTCGTGAGAGGCCCCCGCAACCAGTGCCGCCGGTCACATGCTTCTCTTGCAACGAAGGGCCATTATGCAAATAATTGCCCTAAGAAGACGAGAGAGCCCCTTGTCCCAATGGAGGACGCGCGGAGGTGGTGCATCTCGGGACCGAAGATCGTCCGGCTACCCAAAGGCGTGGGTAGTGGTCGCGTCAACGCCGTCACTGCGAGAGGAGGCTCGGGAGGCACCCGGCGTCGTGCTAGGTACACTTTCATTAACTCTCACCTGCTCTCGTCTTGTTTGATTCAGGAGCATCTCATTCCTTTGTTTGAGTCTTTTCTTTGCTGTTGGAGAGCTTCTTTTCTCTCCATTGTCGGTCCCTTCTCATTCGCTCTCTGGTTCGGAGTTGAGAGTGAATCTGAGTGTAGGGATGTTCCTATCGAGATCGAAGGGTAGGTTTCTTAGCAAACCTTATCCTTCTCCATTCAATGAGTCTTGATGTGATTCTTGGCATGGATTGGTTGTCCCACAGACATGGGTCGATTCGATTGGCTTAGGAAGCTCATCTCTCTGTCTAGCTCCTCCCATGAAAGGGTTAAGCTTTTCCAAGTCGCTAGATCCGCATCTCTTCGCGCTTGAAGCGAAGCCGCTCTAGATATTAGCGAAGTCCCAACAGTTTGTGACTTTGCTGATGTCTTTCCCGCAGATCTTCGGGGATGCCACCCATTCGAGACCTCGAGTTTGTCATTGAGTTGGCTCCGTACGCCCTATATCAAAGAGGCCTTATCGGATGCCACCGAAGCGAGTTGATGGAGTTGAAGAAGCGATTAAGTGAGCTGCAAGAAAAGGGTTTCATCCGCCTAGCTCATCTCCTTGGGGTTGTCCAAATAATCTTCGTAAAGAAGAAGGATTCGGTACTTTACGCATGTGCGTTGATTACCGCCCGCTTAATGAAGTGACGATGAGAACAAGTATCCCTTGCCCGCGATTGACGATCTCTTCGATCAATTAACTGGAGCTCGAGTTTTCTCCAAGATTGATCTCGAGTGGGATATCATCGTTAAGATTCGCCTGAGGATATTCCCAAGACCGCGTTCTCTACTCGCTTCGGTTTGTATGAGTACATTTGTCATGTCATTCGCTTAACCAATGCTCCCCGCCTTGTTCATGAATCTCATGAATTCGGTATTCATGGAGTATTTGGATAAGTTTGTCGTGGTCTTCATCGATGATATCCTTATCTACTCCAAGAACGATGAAGAGCATGCCGAGCATCTGAAGCTTGTGTTAGGCAAGCTACGTGAGCACCAGCTGTACGCGAAGTTCAGCAAGTGCGCATTCTGGTTGAAGGAAGTGGCTTTCTTAGGCCATATTCTTTCAGCAGGAGGCGTAGCTGTTGATCCTAGCAAGGTCGAGATGTTCTTTCATGGAGTCGACCGCTTGGTCACCGATGTGCGGAGTTTTCTCGGTTTAAGCGGGATATTATCGTCGCTTTATCGAGAACTTCTCCAAGATCGCGAAGCCGATGACGGAGTTGCTCAAGAAGGACAAGAAGTTCGTGTGGTCCGTTGAGTGTGAGGAAAGTTTCCAAATACTCAAGAAGCGTTTGACCACCGCTCCCGTTCTCGTTCTTCCCGATATCCATCGAAGCTTCGATATCTTTTGCGATGCTTCTCGTCGAGGCCTCGGTTGTGTCCTTATGCAAGAAGGCAAGGTAGTGGCCTATGCATCAAGGCAATTGAGACCTCATGAACTCAACTACCCTACTCATGACTTGGAGTTAGCTGCTGTGATTCATGCACTTAAGATTTGGCGACATTACCTAATCGGAATCGTTGTGAAGTGTATTCGGATCACAAAAGCTTAAAGTACTTGTTCACCCGACTGACTGAACCTCGTGCAAAGGAGATGGTTGGAGTTGATCAAGGACTATGATGTGGGTATTCACTACCATCCGGCAAGGCTAATGTCGCTGTTGATGCACTTAGTCGCAGCGCATTGCAATGCCTTGTTGTCTAGGAGCTTCACCCGCTCTTACGAAGAATTTCAGCGTCTCAACTTGAGTTTAGTTGAGCATGGTTCTCTCACGCCTTGGTTGTGCAACCAACTTTGGTGGATCGGATCAAGTCCGCTCGCGATCGGATATTGGAGTGAGCCACATTAAGGCAAATGTCAAGAACGGAACGACCAAGTGCTTCTCGAGGATGAGCATGGTGTCGTGAGGTTCGCAACGCCAATGGTTCCAAAGGACATGGAGTTGCGGAATTTGATCCTCCGCAAGCCCATGATTCGCCATTATCCATTCATCCCGGGGCCACAAAGATGTATCAAGATCTTCGCCAGAGATTTTGGTGGACCCGAATGAAGAGGATTGCGATTGGCGGTTCGTTCTTGAAAAGTGCGACGTGTGTCGTCGTGTCAAGGCCGAGCATCGGCATCTGCAGATCGCTTGACCTTTGCCAATTCTCGAGTGGAAGTGGGATTCGATCGAATGGATTTCATCATCGGGTCTACCCGACCCAAGAAGAATGATGCCATTTGGGTCGTCATCGATCGATTGACTAAGGTGGCACATTTCCTTCCCGTCAAGACCGACCTTCGGGTAGGTCTTTTGGCGAACTCTATATCGCCCGCATCGTGAGTTTGCACGGTGTGCGAAAGACGATTGTGTCGGATCGTGGATCCTTTTCACGTCTCGTTTTGGCATAGCTTGCAAGAGGCTATGGGCACCGTCTTACCTTTAGCACGCATTTCACCCCCAAACCGATGGTCGGACCGAATTCGCCACTAAGGACTCAAATCAACCACACAACTAATCGGACAGAGCGGGACTACAAGGCAGAAACCATTCAATCCAAACAAATCTGATCCAAATTACAAATACTAACAAATCAACAACTAAGAATGACAACCGTTACCCTTAAAGATCCCGTGAAGTTGATGAGCGACAACCCACGAAGAGGATCTTCTTCTTCTCCTCCTTTCTCTACCCTCCTTCTTCCTCCACGATTGGCCACCAAAGCGAGAAACGCACGACACGAAAGATGGCAATGCGGGGAGGTGGAGCACGGTAGCGGCGTGCACTGTAGCAGGCGGCGGAGGTACTGTAGCATGCCATGCTACAGTAACTAGGGTTTGGAGGAAAAGGGCACCTCCCCCTTGGGCCTCCTAGGCCAAGGCCTGAGGCCCAGGTTCCTGAAAAAAAGGCAAAAAACTCCCTTTTTAATCTATTAATCTCTGTTGGATACTTCCTTTGCTAGAATAATTTCGAGGTATTACAGCGAGAGGGAAAAATGGGCCGAGAGCAAGCCTTTTGGCCCAAAAAGGATTTGGGGATTTTTAATACTTTTTGAATTTTAGAAATTGAGTTAAATGAAATAGGTCTTTAGAAAATAGCAAATAGAGTTAAAAAATTCTAGAAAAATACACATAAATTCCTTGAATTATTTTGAACATAATAAAATTATTTCCAACTTAAAGTTGGCTATTATTTTTGCAAATAAATTATTTTTAATTTCTAGAAACTAGGAAAAGCCTTTTCAAAATCCAGAAAATTCAAGAAATTAATTAAAATTTCATTTTTAACTTTAAATCTAATAAAAACCCAGCAAACTTAATAAATTTTTATTTTTGCCTTTTAAACTTAGGAAATTCAAGAGAACCAATAAAACTCTTTTAAAATTTTTAGAAAATCAAGGAAACTCTTTTACAACTAAGAGAAATCAATAAAATAATAATTTTATTGATTTAAAATATTAATGAACTTTGGGATGTTACAAGATTAAATCATCTAAAACCCCATTTTTAACCCAGTAGACAGATCTGTCATCTTCTGGACAACATAATTAATAATTTCATATCTATTAATCCACATGTGCAAATATAGTGATCCAAGACTTTTCAAAAACTACCTAAAATTTTCTACCATAACCTAGTTATGCCAAAAATTCCATTCTGCCATTAACTTTGTCAAATTAAAGTTTTCCCACGACTGCTTCCAGCAGCAACCTTGTTTTGGACTACAATCTTCCAAAAATCATAACATCTGTTATACCCGTCCACAAATCATGTTCGTGGACTCTTTGGAATCCTTAAGAAGTTATCTACCCTTTTCATGCAAATCAAAATCTCAAATTACCCAATCTTCTCTTTTTTCATCTATAGATTTATGCACGCTGCCAGAACCCGACACCTTGACCAGATAGCAAGCTTACAAAATTCATAACTTAAAATCTACCCATCCAATCAACATGAACAAGCACTCTACAGAAAGCTATAGAGATCCTCTACCACTTTCTAGGAGATAAAATTCCCAAATTTTGCACCACTGGTACCTGAAACTATAGTGCAACAAAAATAGTAGAATAACCAATCTGTTGAACGATCTCTCCCAACTAGAAAAAGTGCTAATCAAAAATAGAGAAGAACTTGTTCGTCACCCTTGGAGAACAAGACGACAAACATGATATCCCAGCGATCCACCTCTCCTCCTTCCCTTCTATTCCCTTTTTCATCCCTTTCCTCCTTTCTTCTGCTGGCCGAGCAAGGACGTAGCATTAGCACCGACCTTGAAATTTGGAAAGGAGGCGTCGCTTCTGATGGCAGGCGGCTAGCATTTGGTGGCTGGCTTCCCCCTCCCTTGCCTTCTAGTGGGTAGCTAGCCCACTCTTGGGCCTTGGGCCACTATGGTCGGCTCCCCCCACTTGATTATGGGTTGGTGGCCCATTCCTCTTCCAAAATTCTGAATTTTGACTAATAAACTCCAATTTCTTAGTTCCAAATTATTGATGATTAAGCAGGATATTACAGAGGGGAGGGTGGTAGGCCATGGTGGCCGGGGCCTAGAGCAGCGCAGAGGGCGGCTAGTGGCACAACCGGGCTGGGTGGTGGTGGGAAAAAGACAGAGAAAGGAGCTAGGGAAAGAAGAAAGAAGAAGGAAGAGAAAACCAAAGAAAAGAAAGAAAGAAAAAGAAAAAGGGGGAAAAGAAGAGAAAAGAGGGAAAAGGGAAAAAGAAAGAAGAAAAAGAAAAAGATTTCTGACCAACAAAACCAGAGGACGTTTTGGGTTTGGATCACATATGATAGGAGATTTTGGGATAAAAATTGAAATGTGATTATGAGATTCACATTTCGGAGAAAATTCAAATAGAAATTTGGGTTTGAAATTCCCAAATTTGACTGAGATTTGAATTTGAGATGAATTCAAAATTGGCCACAAAAGAATTGATTTAGGGAGAAAGATTTGAATTGAAAATTAGAATTAGAATTTTGATTTCAGACTTGGATTAAATAATTGCAAAAACTCCAAAAGAAATTCAACACTTTTAAAATAATTAATTTAAATTAAATTTTACAACAAAGAAAAGAAATTTTGGGAAAATAGAAAAAAAATAAAACAAACAAAAACTCCAAGAAATTACAAAAGAACTTGGAGAAAATCCAAGAAAATCTTGAAAATCAAATAAACTAGCTTTGAATTTAATTGAAGTTTGATTTATTCATATTAAATTGTTTTTATTTTTGAAATTTCAATTTAAGCTTTAAACAAATCAAGAAAATTCAACTCGTTCCTTTTATTTTGAAAATTTCAAAAAGACCCAAAAATTGGGATGTTACAAGCGTACGTGAGTGTAGACCCATTTATGTGCTGGTTTAACGGGTGCTCGTTAGGGTCTTCTCTCTAAACCTAGCCTCCACTATAAAAGGCGATGTCCAGATGTGGAGTCCTCAAGTCCTTCCAAGACAAAAACCCTAATTTCTGATTTGGGATTTTAGAGTAGTTGAGGCTAGGGTTTGTGAGAGATGGATTGATTGAGTGCTCAAGTGTAGAGTTTTTGTCGTGCATGATGGAGTGGCTGTGAACCAACATCCTTCTCAAATTAATTCAAGCAAAGTTTCTTCAATATGAATCTATTCTTGTTCTTGCTTTCTCTTTGATAACTTTGGGATTTTGATGTTCCCTTGGTATTCTTATAGTTTTTTGTTGTGATCTTGCTTGCTGGGATATATGAGAATACATATAGGATCATCTTGATCTTCATCTCCCTATGAGCAAGTTTTTGGATCAAAGTTTGAATTTCCTCTGTTCTTGTGCCCTTTTGCCCTCATCCAAGAAATTGGTGGAACTTTGGCTTCGATCTTCTCGATCGTCGATTGGAATATGTTCTTGACCTTCTTGATGAGCTATTGTTAAAATTTGAGGGATTTTGGTTCACTAGATCAAAAGTTGAGTCATTTTGTGATCCTGATACCGTGCTGATTTCACTGTTCATCCACGTGAAAGGTCAGACCGCTAATCTGAGAGGTCAAACCGGTTGTCCATTGATCAAACCGCCCATCATCAGAGGTCTAACTGGTCGTGTGCCCTTGCTATGAGATTTTGGTCTTTGTGCCTTTGGGTTTGTGTTGGGTTCAACTGCAAGACTTCTGCTTTGCTTGTATCTTCGATCTTCGTAGCTTTCATAGCTACTGGAGTGAGAATGAAGTTGAATACTGTCAAGGTGAAAAAGAAGTAGTGCTCCTATTCAACCTCCCCCCCTCTCTAGTCATCGTTTCGGTCCAACATAATACTACTAGATGACTGTAGGTCAATCTTCTGTCTTTTGCCTTTGTTTTTTTAGCTGTTATCAAGTAAATTGGTATTCTATTAATTTCTAAGTTCAATTCTTTTTGCTATGTTTCCTCTTTGATTTTTAATTCTATTTTGGTTTGCTCATGTGTATTGTCACTATCGTGTGGCTATTTTGTTCATCCCCTTGCTCTTTGTTCCTACAGGGTGTTCTTCGTGCTTTTCTGTTGTTGTTGCCACCGGTTCTTCTTCGTGGTGGATCCCCTTCATGCATCCCCATCCTAACTAATACATTCTATGGTGGATATATACATCCACAGGTTGCATCGATTTGCCCATCTGATCTTCTCCACTACCGATACCACCATGGCACACCGCCATACCACCATGGTAGTCAGCGTTGATCTCGTTGCTAAGGAAACCGACTACTCCAAGGATCCTACTGAGCCATCCCAGGTACATATTCTTCCGTATTTGGATTACTTAGGATTTCTTCTTTGTATTTTGTCGGATAGTAGTAATCTGAGCACCCAAGGTGACCGGCTACATACTTATGTTTCTACATGTAATCCTCTAGGTATTAGTCTGTTAGTGGCAATAGCGCTATCCTTGGTGGTTACGTAGGTAGTACAACAGATCCTATTCTTCTTTACATAGGTATGTAACCTAGGATTTTTATCGACACTACTCAGTATATACATAATTCATAAACTAGGTCTTAGGCATTAGATCTCATAGCGCTTCTACAGATCTAGGAGCAAACACTATTTTGTTTCTGCTGCAGATATATTAGTATGAATATTTTTGGAGGTTATGTAGTTCTACTACTATACCATGTTGTTGGTTATTTCTCACTTTTATTTTCCTCTCTAAATTACTTCAGTGTTTCATTCAGCTCTGTTTTCTTTTGTATTTGTTAATGGAAAATAGAAAAAAAAAATGGAGGCACTTTAATGTTTCATTTAGCTCCCTTTTCTTTTATATTTCATTCAGGTGGAATGACTAGTCTTTTTGTCGATGCTTTTTAGGGATTGATAAGGTCAGCACCATATCACCCCATAGTGCCTCTGAATTTTGAGGCTCTAAAGGTTCCTCTTCTTGATGATTTGACTGATTTCTTCGTTTAATTGACCTTGATGTAGGCATGCTGAGCTGTGGGCTGTGCTATATCAAGTTTAGTTAACACCCCGATCGACAAGGGCACTGGAATGCTACTAAACTAACACGTTAACAAAGCTAAAACCGAAAATAAAACTTCTAAATTTGGTGAGAACCTCCCAGTATAGATAGCTATCTAGGAGGTTCCAACAGTATATAACAAGTCCATAAAGGAAACACTAAGGTCATGAGCATCATAGGACTATAGTCGGGTTTCAAGCATTTTAATCAAAAAATGATTGAAGATCATCCACAGTTCTCGATTAATCATAACGAGGAAGAAACCATCAACCACGCCACCTTCAATTATTACAGTTCATTAATTCTCGGATGGGTGGTAGGATCAAACTCTATTATCAAAATTTTTGGAGTGTGTTGAAGTGAACAATAGTGAGTGTTTACTCCTCCCAAAAATGCCATAAATCAACGATCACCTAAAACAAACAAACAACGCAAGAGTGAGTCTCGAGACTCGGCAAGTACCTTGATTAAATGAATAATACATATAACAACCATGATCATGTGAACATCATTTAAGTGAATAAAATAAGCCTGAAGCGAACACTTGAATGAATGAGCACAGAGCGAACACTTGAATGAATGGAATGAATGATTTGGACGAAGTGAAGGACTACACACATGCAAATACGGTATTCTTTGGTGACACACCGTCGGTGTTCACCTAAGCCGCATTTAACAAAATCACGGGGATCCAAACCCCGTCTGAAGAACATTTAAATGCAGGTGTCCCAAAGCGCCCACATTGGAATGGTGGGTCTTACGTGCCTATCTTTGGAATTGATAGGTCTTATATAATGATCCACTCCGTGGATTGAAACATGTATTATGGATGCATGGTATGACATATGAACATTGAAATTACATACTCTCTATTCATGGAAGTAACACAAATGGATTGAATCTGAACTAGTAAACATTAACATGGTACTTAGAAATACAATACCATCCACAAGCATACAACATGTCATAATCATAGAAACACTAAGGTACTTGCCTCCGTATTTGTGACACGATAGTAGGCAAATGCAAGTGCTCCCAAACCTGAAGCTTCACCTCCTAACAAACAAATAACTGAAATAAGGATATGATGAACACGACATCACTAAATAATATTCTACAACGCTCCTTGGCGACACAATATTTAACTAGAAGCTCTAAAATGGAAACCAACACAAACTGCCCTAAACCGCCCCTGGGCAGCAACACAATAATCAGCATAACTCTTGGTCTGGAACTCGAATGAGGTGAACCCAGTTTCTGTGGACTCTTAACTGACAAATCTATAATACTCTATTTGACATGATAATTTAATTCGGCCAATTTAGAATGCTAACAGACATATGAACGTTCAGCACAGAAAAATTGTCTACTGAATAAACAGCAGCACTAAAACGACCATAACTTTTAATCTATAACTCCGAATTGATCAATATTTATCAATCCGGAAAGGTTATCAAATTACCTACACTAACCTAGTTGGGAGAAATCCCAGATTCTGCCAATTACAATAACATAATTTACGAATTATCACAGCAGTTTAAACTCGTCAAGAATCTAGACAGCAGAAACTAAAACGGTGATATCTTTTGACTCGAACGTCGGAATCAAGTGAACTCAGTGGCCACAGAAAGTTAAGAACAACCTCTAAATATCTCTAGGAGATCAAAACTACTGGTTCGGCCTCTAAGATCGTGAAAACGCCCCCGCAACAATCTGGACAGATTGATGGTTCCAACTCGTCAGAAACCTGGGCAGCAAGATTGAAACTACCATAACTTTTGATGCTTATGTCGGATTTAGGTGTTCTTGGTGGCCATGGAAAGCTAAGACAATAAACTACAACTCTCTAAGAGATCACCAATCCTAATTCGGCCTTGATCTAAACGAAAATCGACGCTGAACAGAGAACCGAAATCTGAATCAGAGTCCCAGCAGTATGGACGAAATCTGAATCTGAATCTGAGCAGTATGGACGAAATTTGAATCTGAATCTGAGCAGTATGGACGAAATCTGCAACCAACCTCTACAAATAACGAATCGGAAGCAAGGGAGGAGGATGGGGCTGCTGCTCCAAGGTAGAAGATGCTGCTGCTTCAATGGTGGAAGGGCTGCTGCTCCAAGGTAGAAGATCTGCTGCTCCAATGGTGGAAGGGCTGCTCCAACGGAGGAAGAAGGCTGCCTCAATGGAAGAAGAAGGCTGCCTCAAGGGAGAAGGATGGGCGCAGGGCTGCAGCCAGGTCTTGGAGGAGGCGGCAGCCGGGACATGGGGGGCGGCGGCTTCAAGACTGGGTGGAGGTGGCGGCTTGAAGAAATTGGGGAGCCAAGCTAGGGGATGAAGGCCCTTTGCTTAGGGTTAAAGAAGGGTGGGGCAGCATGGGCTTAGGCCCAATGGACGAAAATCCCCTCTTGGCCCTCTTGGCGGCCCCAAGGATGTACAAGCACAGGTCAAGGCCCAAATCAAAATTTCCCCAAAACTCTGAATTCTAATTTAATTTTCTTTCCGATTAAATTCTCTCTAATCGAAAAACGGGTATTACATTCTACCCTCTTAAGCGAGATTCGACCCGAATCTTCACTGACTCTGTGGCAAAAACCTGGCGAGAACTAACAACGGTAGCCACGTACCCGTTGTGAACAATTTCGGATAACGCTCACGCATGCGAAACTCCAACTCCTAAGTGGCCTCTATCTTGGACTGGTGAGACCGCTACGCAAAGGCGTAAAATAGCGTCGGCCTAACACTCAACCCGATATTTCGGGTACACTAATCGAGAGAGAATCGAAGGTAAGACCCTACTAGGCAGTCAACGTTTTTAACGAAATCCCAAGCTATGAATTGCTCGATTACTCACTTAGCACCGAGATCTGCCGGACGTTGCGTTCCTCGTGTATGGACCGAGACGGTAAAAGCGTCGCCAACTTTCTAATCCTGGCTAATCGAAAATGAACCAATATACGGACCAACTTTCCCTTTGGAACAAAAGCACACAACATGCTCAAAATCAAACTCTTCATCTAACAAGGAGCACATTCTTTAATCAAGAATACTGCATGAGAACTCGTTTTAAACAAGCTGTTTTACAAAGAAAATCAGCGAAAATAAAGAGTTCTCATCGCAACCACGTAATGCCAACTCTCCACTAACAGGCCAAATCCAAACTTGACAATTCATCACGAAAACAATTCCACTTTCTAATTAGGCGGTTTACTGAATGAACACACAAAAGCCAAAGGAGAAATCGCTCGAATGCCCAAATCAAATACTTTTTTTTATGCGAATTGGAAAGAATCATACATCTTGATGCAGCGCCAACTCAAATTGCGAAGACATCAGTCAACAACATAAAGCTCAAATGAGAATCAAGAAAACGGTTCAATACAGAAACATCCTTTTCTCGGTTTCTCTTTTAGGAATAAAATTTCTCTCAAACCTTGGAATTGAATTCGCCGCATACCACACGAGCTCAAACCTCTTAAATTAACATCCTCCAATTATGCTCAATCCGAAAAACATCATCCACACCTTTGTGGAGAGGCTCTATTGATCCCAAGAACATTCTAGACAACTCCTTCTCTTGATGAAAGTAATTTGTGGAAGGTGCCCAAAGCGACTCAAAATAGATTCCACACAATCACATCACCTCCAACTTTCAAGAATAACAACTCGAATCCTTAGTACACACACTCATGTACTACATCGAAAGGGTTCTATCAATGATCATTCCTTTCTTGAGAAGCGTCATTATTCTATTTTCTCTACACACAATTGTTGGGCGACCAAAGGTCTAGCATAAAATGCAAAGCCCAAATTTACCCTCCAAGTCTCCTACAATGAACTTCTGGTGTGAATGATAGGGAAATCCTCAGAATCTATGACTAAAATTCCCACAATCTAACCATACTCGATCATTAGCCACAACATGGAAACATATTCTCGACCCAATCATCTTTAGAAAGCTTCTAACTCCAAGGGAGTTACTCATTGAAACCAAGTCATACCTGACATTAACTCAACATTTCCTACCATCTCGATAGTCGTCATCACGATTAGATTCCTCACAATTCTATCATCATTAAACTACACCGTCACAATTCTTCCACACAACCGTGTAAGGTACACAATCATGGTACTCTCATAAACTGACCAAGATTTCCCATACTTGTAAACAATCGCTAAAGTTCCACTTAACATGAACGAAAGATCTTGAACCACAACCACTATAGGTTCTCTCAATTGCAATAATGCCATTAGTTGGCCCTAAGGACAAAACTTTTGTTTAAGACAAACCCTCGCCAAGGTTACTCCAAGAAATCGACTTGTCACTTATTGCGTTTCAAACAACTTGACTTTCAAAGTCTCACAAAATCTCTCAGTTGATCACCACCAACCAGGTGCCACTAAACACTCTAAAGGGTTTTATAGAACAAATCCATAATTCATTTATCAAAAGAAGGACAATTGAAAAGCGATTCCCGGTATAAAAGCGTTTGCCACACGCATTAAGCATATGACCAAGGAAAAATAGTCAATTAAGCAATGAACTCGGAAATCATAAAGGAAGTCCACAATTGAGGGCACAAGTTCCGCACGAAGAGAACATCAAACCTCACATGAGAAGAAAGTGTTGCATTTAAAAACCAAGAAGCTCTAATGGGCAAAAGCAGAAAGTTTAGGCACACTTCAAATAGACCATAAGTTACATAACTCGGCGTAAATCTCAGATACTTCTACTACACTCTTGCCTTTAACAAAAGAAATATTCTTCTTTGATTGAAACATCACTTTGCCAACTCAACTAAGGAGCCTTAAAGCCCAAATCTCAAGAATCACTTAGGATCCAGCGAGCGTTCAAATACATCATTTTGTTTGAACTAATTTGAGATACCACATAATTCATCAACTCTAAAAGGCCACTAAAGAAAAACTTGAAATGTTCTCATTTAAGCAATATCACTAATGGCGATCAAATTACCTTATCTCTGAAAGAATTAATATCAATCTCACATTACTGTCAATTTTTTATAACATCGATAACATACAGTAGTACCAAGAATCATCAAACTTTATTATACCATCCTAAAGTTTTTCAAAAGAAGCACAAGCCACAAGGTTGAAATAATTTTATTTTAACAAGATCATACTATGCAATAGCAATCTCGTGAGTCGATATCAAGGCCATTTATGAAATTTGTCCACTCGGCTATTGGTATTACGCCACACCAACATCGACTCTCATTATCAATTGACAAATGCATTAATCATGTAAGAAGATATGGTACTACTCGATTCACCAACAATCTATCTAGACCTTTAATCGGGTTTCAACAATTTTACCACGTCGAGAATAGGTAATTCTAGCATTCATGAAAGATCGTCAAGAAATTACCCAACTACGCTACCAAGGACATCGGTTAAGATTAACTATGCAACATGCCTTGACCTAACACGGCATCCTATACATGATCAATCACCTTGTATTCTTACAACTTATCATTTAGCACAACAACCACTACAAAAGAAAAGGTTACGAACTTCAACACTCCAACTACCCCAAAAGAAATGAATGGAATCAAGACCTTATTCAATTAACTCTGTAAAAGAAATAATTTTCATTACCCAAAATACCGAATGGATAATCGATTAGCCTTTATCAATAGGAAAGATAGGGTTCTCATGAAAGAGAACAATCTTGTAAATAACATCCTTTACAAGTAGTAAAGAGAGCTCGACAATTGGAAAGACATTAATTATTACGAAAAACAAATAGGGATCAATGAAAACCCATACCCAACCATTTTGTTTGAATACAATCTCCAACTTAACCACAACAAGGCATCACAAAGGATCTTAACACTTTCCTTCAGAAAAGAGATGCACCAACTTCAACACTCAGAATGATCCAAAAGAAATACATAGAACCAAGGCTTTCTCATATTAACGAACTTGCAACAGAAAACTTTCATTAACCAAAATATCAAACGAATAACTGAATCATTCTTTTCCAATAAGAAAGAAGGAACAATCGTGAAAATATCAATCTCGACAATTAACCAACATCACAAGTAGTGAAAGAACCTCAACAGTCGAAAAAAAATAATAATTGTTTTAGAGAACCATTACAGACTCATTGAGACCAATCAACTACCATGAACCACGAACCTAGGAGAAATTTATCAACCACCACAAAACCAGAATTTTGCCAAATTCAGAAATCAAGAAAGAGAACAACTTTCTAAAGCAGCTCATGCTCAACCCTAAAACTATGGTACTCGGGTAACTTCTCCCTAACCACACACCACGAGCAGTGGTGTAACACAGTGAATCGGTGACAACCACGTCCTCAACTTCTTAGCGTCCGTTATCAGCGCGTAACCAATGTAATTAGTTATAGACATATAGGATCATCTCATGACAATCTTAGAATAAATTCATAGATATAAGATACCACATCATATCATAGATTAACAACAAGAAAGATAATCTGAAGCAATTCAACAATTGCCCAGAATGAAGCATAACAATGTAAATGCGGAAACAATGAATTACCCATCCCACCTCATTGCACGGTGTGTCATTTTAATAAATCTCTATTAACCACGGACCTAAAGCCGCTCGATACCAAGCTGTAACACCCGATCGACAAGGGCACGGAATGCTACTAAACTAACACGTTAACAAAGCTAAAACCGAAAATAAAACTTCTAAATTTGGTGAGAACCTCCCTGTATAGATAGCTATCTGGGAGGTTCAACGATCATATAACAAGTCCATAAAAAACACTAAGGTCATGAGCATCATAGGACTATAGTCGGGTTTCAAGCATTTTAATCAAAAAAAATGATTCGAAGATCATCCACAGTTCTCAGTTAATCATAACGAGGAAGAAACCATCAACCACAGCCACCTTCAATTATTACAGTTCATTAATTCTCGGATGGGTGGTAGGATCAAACTCTATTATCAAAATTTTTGGAGTGTGTTGAAGTGAACAATAGTGAGTGTTTACTCCTCCCAAAAATGCCATAAATCAACGATCACCTAAAACAAACAAACAACGCAAGAGTGAGTGCGAGACTCGGCAAGTACCTTGATTAAATGAATAATACATATAACAACCATGATCATGTGAACATCATTTAAGTGAATAAAATAAGCCTGAAACGAACACTTGAATGAATGAGCACAGAAGCGAACACTTGAATGAATGGAATGAATGATTTGGGCGAAGTGAAGGGACTACACACATGCAAATACGGTATTCTTTGGTGACACACCGTCGGTGTTCACCTAAGCCCGCATTTAACAAAATCGGGATCCAACCCGTCTGAAGAAGCGTTTAAATGCGGGTGTCCCCAACGCCCACATTGGAATGGTGGGTCTTACGTGCCTATCTTTGGAATTGATAGGTCTTATATAATGATCCACTCCGTGGATTGAAACATGTATTATGGATGCATGGTATGACATATGAACATTGAAATTACATACTCTCTATTCATGGAAGTAACACAAATGGATTGAATACGAACTAGTAAACATTAACATGGTACTTAGAAATACAATACCATCCACAAGCATACAACATGTCATAATCATAGAAACACTAAGGTACTTGCCTCCGTATTTGTGACACGATAGTAGGCAAATCAGTGCTCCCAAACCTGAAGCTTCACCTCTAACAAACAAATAACTGAAATAAGGATATGATGAACACGACATCACTAAATAATATTCTACAACGCTCCTTGGCGACACAATATTTAACTAGAAGCTCTAAAATGGAAACCAACACAAACTGCCCTAAACCGCCCTGGGCAGCAACACAATAATCAGCATAACTCTTGGTCTGGAACTCGAATGAGGTGAACCCAGTTTCTGTGGACTCTTAACTGACAAATCTATAATACTCTATTTGACATGATAATTTAATTCGGCCAATTTAGAATGCTAACAGACATATGAACGTTCAGCACAGAAAAATTGTCTACTGAATAAACAGCAGCACTAAAACGACCATAACTTTTAATCTATAACTCCGAATTGATCAATATTTATCAATCCGGAAAGGTTATCAAATTACCTACACTAACCTAGTTGGGAGAAATCCCAGATTCTGCCAATTACAATAACATAATTTACGAATTATCACAGCAGTTTAAACTCGTCAAGAATCTAGACAGCAGAAACTAAAACGGTGATATCTTTTGACTCGAACGTCGGAATCAAGTGAACTCAGTGGCCACAGAAAGTTAAGAACAACCTCTAAATATCTCTAGGAGATCAAAACTACTGGTTCGGCCTCTAAGATCGTGAAAACGCCCCGCAACAATCTGGACAGATTGATGGTTCCAACTCGTCAGAAACCTGGGCAGCAAGATTGAAACTACCATAACTTTTGATGCTTATGTCGGATTTAGGTGTTCTTGGTGGCCATGGAAAGCTAAGACAATAAACTACAACTCTCTAAGAGATCACCAATCCTAATTCGGCCTTGATCTAAACGAAAATCGACGCTGAACAGAGAACCGAAATCTGAATCAGAGTCCCAGCAGTATGGACGAAATCTGAATCTGAATCTGAGCAGTATGGACGAAATTTGAATCTGAATCTGAGCAGTATGGACGAAATCTGCAACCAACCTCTACAAATAACGAATCGGAAGCAAGGGAGGAGGATGGGGCTGCTGCTCCAAGGTAGAAGATGCTGCTGCTTCAATGGTGGAAGGGCTGCTGCTCCAAGGTAGAAGATCTGCTGCTCCAATGGTGGAAGGGCTGCTCCAACGGAGGAAGAAGGCTGCCTCAATGGAAGAAGAAGGCTGCCTCAAGGGAGAAGGATGGGGCGCAGGGCTGCAGCCAGTCTTGGAGGAAGCAGCTATGGGGAGGCGGCAGCTTCAAGACACAGGTGGAGGTGGCGGCTTGAAGAAATTGGGGCAGCCAAGCTAGGGATGAAGGCTGCCTTTGCTTAGGGTTAAAGAAGGGTGGGCAGCATGGGCTTAGGCCCAATGGACGAAAATCCCCTCTTGGCCCACTCTTGGCCGCCCCAAGGATGTACAAGCTGAGGCCCAAATCAAAATTTCCCCAAAACTCTGAATTCTAATTTAATTTTCTTTCTAGATTAAATTCTCTCTAATCAGCAAACGTATTACATTTAGTTACCAGTGTTATTTTGAGTTCAAACTACTTTTATTTATATACACACCTATGGAAGCAACAGCCTGGAGCACACTTGCTAACCATCATCTATTTATCTCCTTATTTACAAGTGTTCAAGTTGCAGGTAGGAGTAAAGTATGGGCTTTACAACTGGACTGGACTGAGCAAGGTACAAGTTTACAGATGATTTATTTTTACTGATTGCTAGCAAGAAATGCTCCAATAGAAATATTCAGAGCTTTCTTCAGATGTCTGCTGATTAAAATACAGGACATTCTCTATATTTTATCTCAACATTGTTTACCCTTTTTTCTTCATATTACCACTATATACTTATTTGTTAGCTATATTAAAATGGTTAATGCATTTAGATTGGTAGGATCTATATACTTATTCCATCTCTATAACCTTGAAGGAATTCATACCCACAGCCTATTCCTGGTCACATCAATAATTAAGGTTTGCTTCTTTTGATTTTGGGGGAGATCAAATTGATTGCTGCTACTTGCACACTCATATAGTCGATGTGGTGATTCGGTTTTTGTTCTTTGTTGTTCATTGTTCTGAACCCATTGATGAGTACACCTACTGGTCATGTAACCTCCCTTTCCACATTTAGATTTCCATAAAAAGAGATATCGTGTTCTCCACCTAATTTTTTTATTCTATTTGTCTTGAACTTTTTTTATTAATTAGCCCTTTTTAAAATTTTATTTTAAAGTTAACCCCCGGCGAACTTTATTTTCAATTTTGACCCCTTTGGTCACACCACCACCCGTGACGTGACAAAACAACATTATCACACCATAGGATAAGTCCGCTAAAATAGCACTTTTTGTCAAACAACACTGTCACGCCACGAGTGATGGCATGACAAGAGCTTGCCCAGACACAGACTAGCATGACAGTGTTGTTTTATCACACCACGGGTGATGGTGTGACCAAAGGGGTCAGAATTGGAAATAAAGTTCACGGGGGGTTAACTTTAAAATAAAATTTAAAAAAGGGTTAATTAATAAAAAAATTCGTTTGTCTTAGTTGCCCACTGTCTGATGCTTTGTCTTGATAGTATCGAATGTTCATCAAGTTAAGAAACAAACAGTGGTTTATATCTTTTACCAGTTATGCCCCCTCTTGAATTTCTTGCCACATGATGCTAATGTTCTTGCTAAAAATCTATTTTGAAGTTAGTTTACACATTTTTGCTTTCTTCCTGTGGGTTAGACCGAGATGACTGTAGGGAAGAATAATTTAGGAGTCTACACATGGCAGCGAGACTGCTGCTCCTGTCAAAGGTCCGATGCTTCTTCCGGTGAGGTGTATTTGCAGATAGCATAGAGTTTTGTCATTGATCATTGTTTTGTTCTGGTTTTTCTTTATAAACATGTTCAATGTGCCTTTCAGATAAGAAAATATGGCCAGCTCATTTTGTGGGTTGTGGGTACGCTTCAGTCTAAGCTGCTCCTTGCGCTGCCCTGCCTCTGATGTCGCTTCCTGGTTGTTGCCGGCCAAGAAGAGAGGAAGAGGAAGGGGGAGAAGAAGGACAAAAGAAAGGAAGAAAGGGTTCCTGCTGGGTTTTCATGTTCATTGTATTGATCTCCAAGGGTGACGATCAATTTTATCCTCTATTTCTGTTTAGCATTTGTTCTTTCGGTACAAATCGTTAGTAGAATGAGTATTCTGCAGTTTCCATTGATCTGTAGTTTTGGATTCTGTAGATGCGAAATTTCGTTTGTCCATCTGCTAGAGAATTGTGGATAATTTCATTATCTTTCCATAGAATATTGGTTCGCATTGTTTGGTTAAACAGATCTCGAGTTATAATTTTTACAGTACTGCTGTCCAGAGTTGATCTGTTAGGTTCTAGTACATATAGAGATCAATTTATTAAAAATAGTTAACTACCTAATTAGAGCATTCAACCAACTAGACTATTGTATATAATAATTAAGATTTCTAGAAAGTCTAAGAACGTAATTTTTGGATGATCTGACTGGAAGTTATGATTATTTTAATCTCGCTGTCCAGAATATGTGTCAAATTCTGGTAGTTGTAGTAATCTATGTATTAAAAATAATTAATCATCAAATTAGGAAATCTAATCAACTAGAGTATTGTAGATAATTCTTTAATCTTTCCACAAAGTATAATAGCACATTTTTTGGATAATAAGAGTGGTAGATATGTGTAACATCCCAAATCTCATAAGTGAGATTAAAGGAACTAAAATGAAAATTAAATAAAGATAGAAAGGAAAAACAAAATTCAGATTATATGTGAAGTGTTAGAACCTGGGCCTTTGGCCCATTTGGAAACAAACTTAAAAGGATGAAACCAAACCCTAGCTTTCATTTTTTTGGTTCCCCATTTCACTACCCTCTACAGTACCACCCCAACCGATTCTTCCCCACGCGCCTTGGGTCTCCTCGCGCCTTCTCTCAGCCGCCCGCCACCACGCCTCCCCCAGGTGTCGCCGCCGCCGTCGAACACGACCCCACCCGGCCTTCTTGGCGCCGCCTTCTCCCGACGCCGCTACACCGCCTCCCCCAGTCGCCGCCGCCATCGTCGTGCCTTCCGGCGCTTCGAGATGCTCGATCTCTCGCTTGCGTGGGCACAGATGATGAGTCGGCTCGGTCCGTCCTGTCTTTGCGCCCGCGTCGGCTCGGCTCGGCCTCGGCCGCCTCCACTCGGCCGCCTCGGTCGCTCCTTGCCGATTTCTCCCTCTTCTGTGATTTTGGTTTTGTGCATTAGGTTGATTCATCTTTTGGTTTCTCATTAGATGAAGCGGCGGCCAGTGGTAAACTTCAAGGTGTTCTCGGTGGAGGCGTTTTGCGGGGCCACCTCGTGCAAATGTTGGTACCCAAGCTCTGATCGACCCGCCATGGTTCCTTTCTGCGATCGGCCCTGTCGCCAACCTTTGGAGCCTCCTCCTGCCACCACACTAGAGATCTGGAAAACAAGCTTGCCATTCGGATGGCGAGGCGAAAAACTTATCGAGAGAATCGGCGATTGGCATCAAGCCATGTGGTGCGGAGGTAGGATATTGTTGATCTTGAGGAAGAGACATACTCTTGAAGGCAATCTTCCAAGTTTCAAGGTGTTTGATTATTGTAGCATGAGTTTGATTGTCTTGCCACCCTCAATTGTTATTGCCACTAATCGGTAGTAACATTACTTTAGATGTGCTTTTAGGGGTATAGTGGCTTATCCTCGCCATCTTGAATCGTTATTACTGTTGAATAAATAACAACATTGATGTTGTTATGGTTTGTCTTTATCGACTCAATAGTACTCTACCTTGATGATAATGTAGTCCGTAGTATATTCTTGATTTAGGTGTTAAGAGTGATATATATATATATATATATATATATATATATATATATATATATATATATATATATATATATAGGTTTATTTTGCTATCAGTGCCTGAGGCGATTGTGATCAATAGGACCCTTTTTCGTGACGAAAAGACTTGCTACATGAAGCTAGATCTTCAGGTGAATCTCTTGGTTGATGCTGTGGAGGGGCAATATATAGTATATCCTACCTGCACGTAAATGCTATGTGGAAATAGAGTGGTAATGAACACTTGGCGAGTTAAAATAGTGAGTTGATCATTTGGGTTGATTCCTTTTACTTGTGTTGATTAATGCTTGGTTGATGCTCATGGGTGATGGTGGTGATTAATTTGTGGCTAACTTGAGGTGGTGGCGAACCCCAAGGCTAGAGTTTTTCATCGTTGTCTTCCGTCTCACGGTTGAGGCAAGTACAATTGATCTGTCTTGTTTGTGGTTTGTTCACTTGGTTGATGAATCTGAAATGGGTAATTTGGTACTCCATGTTTCCCTTCATTGTTGTGATACCACGATTCTTCGATAATGTGTTTACGTTCAACATATACATTCGTTCTTTCTTTCGTGTTCACCACTGAAACGGGTAGTGAAGTCTCGCCATTTCAACATGGACAAGTACTTGGATGCTTCTTATAATTAGAAATTTGTTGAATGCCCGATGTTGGTATTGTGCTTCTAAGATCTATGTTATGATTTAATGTTCATGTTCCCCCATATGTGTTACCTTCATGATATTAGAGCACGTCTTTTCAATATTCATATTACATTCCATGCATCCATTACATCATGTTACATCCACGGGAGTGGATTAAAAAGACCCATCAATTCCAGGATGGGCACGTAAGACCCACCATTCCAATGTGGGCCCCACCATTCCAATGTGGGCGTTTTGGGACACCCGTATGAAATGTTCTTCATACGGGACTTGGATCCCCGCATTTTTGTTAAGATGCGGGCTTAAGTGAACACCGACGGGTGTGTCACTAGCAATACCGGTATATGCATGTGTGTAGTCCCTCCATTCCATTCACTTCATTCATTTCATTCATTCAAATACTCGTTCTGTGATTTCTTCATATGGTTCAATGATGTTGACTTGTTAATGTTTGTGGTATGTTCCATTTATTTACTGTACTTGCTGAGTCTCGGACTCACCCTTGCATTGATTGTTTATTTTAGGTGATTGCTGACGATGGTACTTTTGGGAGGGAGTAGACACTCACACTCGTCAACTTCACCATACTCCAAATTCAATAATAGAGATTGATTCTACCATTCATTCGATAATTAATGAACTGTAATAAATAAATTTGGTACGTGGTTGATAACTTCTTCCCCATTATGATTTGTTGAGTCTTGCGGATGATCTTGATCAACTTTTGATTTAAATGCTTGAATCTTGATTATATTCATGTGATGTTCATGTTACTTAGTGACTCCTTTATCGACTTGTTATATATATGCATTGGAACCTTCGGTATAGCTAACTATCTGGGGAGGTTCTGCTAAATTAGAATTTTATCTTCCGTTTTAGTTGTGTTAGCATGTGAGTTTAGTAGCATTCCAGGCCCCTGTCGGACTGGGGTGTTACAATATGATTTTTGTAATGTGATTATTCTGTTTGGGACAGAACGGTATTCAAGGAAAAACGCCGGTTGGGTTTCGTTTAGGAGCGATGCTATATATGTATTTATTTTGTATAGTTGTTTGTCTTGGATTGTCTCCTTAGAATGTTTATTAAATGCTTAGGTGGTGGTGTGAATCCAGGGGTAGTGCCCACTTCTCATCGTCAAACTTCACACGGTTGAGGCAAGTACAATTAGTGGATAGTGTATATGGATGGATCTTTATACATTGTTAATCATTTATGGGAATGAATGTTTACTTATGATCTTGCTGTTGGTTGTCATATACTCGTGTTGATTAAGGGTGCGTTTGGATGGGTGAACGAAGTTGGATAGAGTAGGATGGTACAGGATGGATGGGATGAAGTTGAATGGGATGGTACAAGTAGGGTGTTTAGTTGGTTGGACGTGATGGTACAAGATTTTGTTTGGTTGATGGGATAAGATGGTTCAAGTTGGTGTTTGGTTTGATGGATGAAGGTGAGTATGTTAACCCTCTCACTAAAGGTAGTGAGTTTACCCTTCAAATAGTAATTTTGGCAATTCTCATTATATTTGAGTAGTCGTAAGTGACGCAAGTGAAATTTTAGTTGTTCGAGAATGCAATCCTGATTATTTTATTGAATTTAATTGAAGTTTATTTTATTCATTTAAAATGTTTTTCATTTTCCAGAAACACCGAGAAATACCATAAAATTCAAAGTGCTAAAAAATGCAAGAATTTTCTACAGTAGCTAGTCATGATTTTAGATGAATTTAGGTGAAAGAATGATTCCATTTGGAGTTAGCAAGTAAAAGTTATAGTAGTTTAAAAATCAGGTTTTACAAAAGGCTAAAAAAACACTTCGGTTACTATTCATCCAATTTTAATTATTTAGTGAATTTTTGTATAACATGGTGGAGATAAGGATTACATAGATAAATAGAGAATAAAATTATAAGACCAAAATAACTTTGTTCACCTTAATTGGAGTTTACATGAATTAGTTATAAATTTTCAATGTTAAAAGCATTTTCTAGTGTAAAAATAATAAGTTGGTTTTGGATTAATTTCTAAAACTATAATTTCTCGGACAAAGTTTTGGATTGATTTCTAAAAACTATAATTTCTGGGATAGAGATAAGTTTGAAACCTATTCCAAATTAAAGTTCACTTAATAAGAAAATTATCAAAATTGTTTTCACTTGATTTGGAGTTACTTTGAATTAGTTATGCATTTTTGATCTGTTCGGACCGTCCAATTGGAATCAGAACGTCCAATCGGATGGGTTGTTCGAGCAGTTGAATGACCCATCCGATCGGACCGTCGATTCCGATCGGACGGTCCAAATAGATCGAAAATAGAATAACTTTGACCGGGTGAGATAAAATAGCAAATAAATTTCTACAAATCTAAAAATTTTCAGAGGGGTTCCTGGGCTAACCTAGAACACATATAAAATTTTAAACCTCACTGTTCATCTTTTATTTGCTTAGTTTATATTCTGCCAAAGCAAGGGCTTTCGAAATGAGTTTGAATTTTCTGTGGGTTAACTTTGGTTATAAAAATTTGGAAAAAAATTATATTTATTTACGATAAATATTATAGTATTTGAATAAATTGTTTTACAGAGGTATTTTTAAGGATTTATTTCTATTTTGTTTGGAGGAGTTGATTTAGGACCCACCGATGTTATAGGAACTAGAAAATAGAACAAAAGTTATAGGAACCAGAAAAGGATTTACCTTTCTGGTCAGAAGAAGAATTTATCAGACATGAACATAAGTGCAGAGCATAGAGAAAATACATTGCTAAATACACATTGCTGAAAACACAAAAAGGAATTCTGACAACAGAGATTTTCAACATTGGCAAAAGCACTAATACATATTGTCCCAGTGCCATTTCAAAAGTGCATATATTGTTGATTGCAGTATAGAAAGATGTAGTTTTGGAAGGACTGAAGACCATACATTGGCATACAAAAGAAGGCCATACATATAGGCACTATCACACTAGTCGTTCTTCAACCACATAAATAGTTTTACAACCACATACATAGGTTTACTCCTCGATACCAAAATAAGTCCTACTGCAATCTAACACTGCTAGTTCAGAGATTATTGTTACTGATGTACCTAGCAACCCAAACAATCTTGTTTGAGACGCTCAACTTGTTGAATGCCTGGGCAAGAGAAACATTCTCACACAATGAAATGTGCTTCCTCAAATCCCGGGAGATCCATCATATTGTCCCAAAGATCTTCAGGAAAATCTGTATATGCGGCACCCACCTTCTCAATAGCCTTAGCAAGTCTTTCTATGCCAGTGGTCATGAAAGAATACAAGTCTTCATCATTGGATATCTTGGCCCTCTTCGGTGGTTTACTTGCCGATGAGTCACCTCCACATGTGGTGGACATTGTCACCTCTTCGACACTACCATGTCCAACAGCTCTTTTACCTTTATCCTTTGTTGGAACCTTTGGTGTTTCCTCATCGGATATTTCGTTAACATCTGTACCAATAGGGTCATTACTAATAGGGTCATTTGCTCCCTTTGCATACTTTCCATTAGCCATACTATTCCCAAATATAGTGGCCATCTCATGATAGTGCTCAAGGGGACTGTTCAAGTAGTCTGCATCACCGCGGTGATCCTAGACATTAAAGTAGATTTCAAACTAGGTATGATAGCAAAATCAGTTTGATAGATATGAAAGTACAGAAATTACCTTGACATGATTAGTGTAATGTCTATGCTCAAGCGTAATAGTGCATGTGTCTTCATCCTAAAGAGTACCACTTAGGTTTTGGAGCTTGCCTATCGTTGCCCAAAGTTTTTTCCACTTCCTCAAGTGGTTTTAAGCCTCCTCTTGTCCATCTACTGATCATAACAGTGCTGACTATGTTACGAATATTCCAGTGCTGACTATGCAAGCATACATTCACATGAATATTCAATACATTAAAAAAAATAAAACCATAATATGTAATAATCAAGGAAGTCTCGAGTATAGCCAACATATATGTATCAACTATGTACTACTCATGAATTCTAGGTACACAAAACACCTAAGCTACATGTTTCATAAAATTGGAGCATATGTTTGAGTCTGAATCTTCAGACTTCAGATGCTGGTAGTTTTTATCGGAGAGAAGCCTGGCCTGGGACAAGAAGATTCTAAATATAGTTGATGGCTAAAAGTCTGAAAGCTGTTGTGCCAGACATCTTTGACAGTGAGCAATATTTGCACATTTCAGTTAACTTGCACAAACAATAAGCATGAACATTGCCAATATTTCACTACACATGTTGATGCACAATCAATTTTTCAGGTGCAAGCAATTTTTCCCCTAGACTCAAAGCCTCTGGACATGTGCAAGCTAATTTTCTTATAACAGATATTCCAACAACATCAAACAAAAATTCAGAAATAGAAGCAACAACAGCAAGACAAACTTAAAATTTCTTCTGCGTGCCTAAGCATAGGACAACGAGGATCTATCAATTTTTCCCATAAAAACATCTATACCTGCTAGATCTACCAAACAAGACACCAATCGGATGAAAATATGTGCAATTTCGAGGCATACCTTCGGATCCCATGACAACTTCACACCGGGTTGGGGGAGGGGAGGTAGACCAGGATGGGAAGAACCAGGAGATAGCAAATCACAGCAGGGGCAGCACCTTCTGGATCTCCGAGAGCGCAAATAGTTCACACCGAGAAGAGGCGGCACCTTCAGGATCTCTGAGAGCCAGCGGCGCAGAGACCAGGGGCAGCGCCGTTGATCCGTGCAAGAGGATAGGGGGAGCTCCGAGAGAGTGAGCATAGCGCTGCGAGAGAGAGCGTAGGTGGGCGAGGAGGTTCGGGACCGTGTCGTTCGGTGTTTTCCATCGAATGGAATGGTGTGGCATCTCGCTCGCATATTCCCTTTCGTCGAACGCACTGATACGGGATGGCTCAGTTCCGTTAAGTAAACCAAAAGGATGAACATCTCCTTTTTCCGAACTGTTTGGTACATGGATCTTGGGGTTCACTCATCCAAACACTACCTAAATGCATAGACTTATTTGCACCATACATTCATCTTTGAGGCTTGGACTACGTGGTAGCCAAGCAATGTTATTGTTGAGGTCCCCGTCATGTATTAGACGGGCATGAGGTCCCTACACTCGTGGAGTGTGGGCTTGAGGTCCCTGTGCTAAAGGCATAGGCATGGGTATGCATCGACGGATGCATACCCTGCATTACCGGTATATGCAAAAGAGAAAAGAAAAGTGCATTTGTAGCATGAGCATTGCATGGCAATTAAAGTTGGATGGATATGGTGATACTATGAATGACTGTATGTGACGGGCTTTACTAATATTCAAAGTATGTTATGATGTTTGGTTTATTGATTTAATTGTACTTTGCTGAGTCTTAGACTCATGCTTGTTATTATGCTTTGTTTTAGGTACAGCTCGTGATGACGACATGCATGGGAGGAACTAGTATTGTTGGTTGCAGACTTCACCATGTTAATTGTTATGCTTAATAAATTAGTACTTAAATTTAATTAGAGGATCCCACTAGAGAATGTAATTTTCTTAGCATGACCATGTTCACCATTCGA
This sequence comes from Phyllostachys edulis, assembly GCA_036346405.1. Lineage (NCBI taxonomy): Eukaryota > Viridiplantae > Streptophyta > Magnoliopsida > Poales > Poaceae > Phyllostachys > Phyllostachys edulis. Next base: position 56,026,833 of record CM070554.1, on the reverse strand, counting down.
GGTGCCTTGTTTTATTGTAATAAGAGTTGGATGGTGACTCCATGGTATCTTTCTTGTTTTTGTTTTAAATTGTTATCGCATTATCCTACTTGATTACCTATTACATGATTGTTAATCTCTTTAATAGCCAAGATTACAAAAGAGTCTGCCGAATTTAGGGGAAAACTCTTAGTTTAGTAGCATTCTAGGCTCAGGTTGAGCTGGGGTGTTACATTTACCCACATCAGCAAGTAAGGTTTGGTTCTCTTGATTTAGGGGAAAATCAAATCGATGAATGCTACACTCATATAAGTGCTATGCTAATTTAGTATTTGTTCTCTATAAACTTGCAAGAATTCATACCCACAGCCTATTACTGGTCACATGGACAGTTAATGTTTACTTCTTTTGATTTAGGGGAAGGTCAAATTGATTGGTGCTACATGCACACTCATATAGTTGCTGTGGTGATTCATTTTTTGCTCTATGTTGTTCGAGGTTCTGAACCCATTGACGACAACACCTACTGGCCACGTAAGCTCCCTTTCCACATTTAGATTTCCATAAAAGAGATCTTGTGTTTTCCACCTATATATAATATCAAGACAAAAGCACCGAGATATATATACTAAGACAACTATATATATATATATATATATATATATATATATATATATATATATATATATATATATATATATATATATATATATATATATATATATATATATCTTGATATTATCAAATGCTCATCAAATTAAGAAACAACATTGGTTTCTATCTTTTACCAGTTATGCCCCCTCTTGAATTTCTTGCCACATGATGTAATGCTCTTGCTAAGATTTTGTTTTGAAGTTAATTTACAAGTCTACGCTTTCTTCCTGTGGGTTTGATCAAGACGATGACTGTAGGGAAGAATGATTTAGGTGCCTGCACATGGCAGTGACGCTACTGCTCCTGTCAAAGGCCTGATGCTTCTTCCAGTGAGGTGTATTTGCAGATAGCATAGAGTTTTGTCATCCATCATTGTTTTGTTCTGTTTTTTTATAGATATGTTCAATGTGCCTTTCAGATAGGAAAATATGGCAAGCTCATTTTGTGGGTTGTGGGTAGGCTTCAATGTGAGGTGAGCTTAGCTGCTTCATGAAATTGTCATCTTTGGAGTTTAGAATATAGGCGTCTGTTTTTTGTGTACTACTTGTAATACTCCGATTTTCGATTTGGAGAGAATTTAATTGGGGAAGGACTTTTAGTGAAAAATCCAGAGTTTTGGGGGGAATTAAGGAGCTGGACCTCCGGCCCATGCTTGCAGCCTTGTGGCCAGCCTAGTGGGCCAAGAGGGGGAGGCGCCCGAGGGCCCAAGGCCCATGTTGCCCACCTCCCTTAACCCTAGCCTTGGGGGCGCCCCCTTCTCCCCTTCCCTTGGCCGCCACGTATTCCCCCAAGCAGCCACCCCCTGCTGTCCCTAACCCGCCCCTCCCTCCTGGTGATTCGCGCCTCCCCCTGCCTCCTGGAACCGCTCCCCTGCCTTGGTGCCGACCCCCCTGCTGCTGGCCATTGGCGAAGGAAGGTGAGGGTCTTTGCAGGGTTGACGATCAAGAAGGAGAGGAAGGAGAAGGGACTAGGAGAGGAGCTTCTTTGAGGATAGATCATCGTCTTCCCGCGAGTCTTCAAGGGTAACGAGGTGCTTTTCCCGCTGTTTGATGATGATTAGATGCGAATTCGATTAGTTGGATTGGATCGAATTGCTGTTGTTAGAATTTCAGATCTGTCCAATTTGTTGCGTGGCCAATTTCGGATTCTTAGAGGTCGAATTGGAGATTCCCATCTCCTAGAGATATGTAGATATTGTTCTTATCTTTTCGTAGCCACCAAGAACACTTAATTCCGACATACGGATCAAAAGTTATGATACGATCTTCTCTACTGTTCTGAATTCCTAACGAGAATGAACTATCAAGATATCTTTTAAAATATGATTAAGTTAATGGAAGATTCAGGGTTTTTACCCAACTAGTATGTTGTAGAAATTTTTATAACCTTTTCAGAATGATAAATAACACCCTAATCGAAGTTGTAGATCAAAAGTTGTGATCTGTTCTTTACTGCTATCTTTTTCGTCTAGACAGAATCTGTCTTATACTTTCATCTACCTGTTAGCATATTATTTTGGCCGAACTGGGAGATCTTGCCAACTAGACTTTTGTAGATATGTTCGTTAAGTTTCCTTAGGATCTGGGATCACCTCGTTCCGAGTCTCAAATCAATAGTTATGATTTATTTCGCACTGTTGTCCAGATTTGTTTTCTGTGATTGTGTTGTCCGTTTCAGAACAGGTCTAATAGTTAATTCTTGGGTTGTTGGGAAAGTGTTGTAGAACGTTGCTGGTAGTGTCCTATATCATGTTGTTCTTATTTCAAGTACTTACTTGTGTAGGCGGAGAGGCTTCGAGTTTAGAGGCACCTTCGTTGCCTACTAACGCGTCGCAACGTGGAAGGCAAGTAGTTTAATCTTCTTAAGGCTAGTGAATGCTGAATGCTTGATGTTCGCACTATGTTTTTCTATGATCCATGATAAGTTTCAATGTTTATGTTCCTTTCATATTTGTTACTCCATGTTTAAAGATGATGTCTTTCATTATTCATAGTTCATTACATGCATCCATTGTTCATGTTTCATCCACGGGAGTGGATTTCAAAGACCCATCAATTCCAGTATGGGCACGTAAGACCCACCATTCCAATGTGGGCAGATTTAGACTCCCGTATGAAACGTTATTCATACGGGCTTTGGATCCCTGTATTTTGTTAAATGCGGGTCTAAGTGAACACTGACGGGTGTGTCACTAGCTATAGCGGTATAAGCAGGAGTGCAGTCCATTCATTACATTCAATCTATTCATTCTATTCATTCATATGTTCTTTCAGTGCTATGTTCGTAATCTTTAATGATATTGTCTTGTTCACATTTATTGTATGTCCAGTTATTCTTTGTACTTGCTGAGTCTCGGACTCATTCTTGCCTTTGTTGTTTATTTTAGGTGATCATTGATGATGGCATTATTGGGAGGGAGTAGACACGCACTATTCATTCACTTCACCATATTCAAGTTTCAATAATTTGATTTAGTTTCTGTCTTCCATTCGTTAAGTGATGAACTGCAATAAATAAAGTTAGATGGTGGATGATACCTTTTTCTATGCTATGGTTGATTAAGTACTGCTTGTGATCCTTGATCACCCCTTTGATATAATTATTTGGATTCAGATTATATTCCTGCTTTTGTTCTATTAAATGTTAATCTCTTTATGTCAATAGATGAGATATTGTTTAAATTCTTCCTCATTATGGTTGTATGCTAGATCCTTCAGGTAACATTTTGGCTTCCGAATAGCCAGGGTGTTATAGTTGGTATCAGAGCGGGCTTTAGGTCCGTGGTTAATAGAAATATATTAAAATGACATACTATGCACAATAGGTGGGGTTGGGTAATTCATTGCTTCCGTATTTCCATTAATATGTCTCATTTAATAAGGAGTTGTTGAATTGTTTTTGTGCTTCTATTATACTGTTAAGCTAAATGTTTAGTTTTATATGCTGTGGTGTTCTTAGATGGCGAGAGGTAGAGGCTGTGGTCGTGAAGCGGCCCGTGGCCATGGTAGATCCCACCGGCCGTGGGCCTTGATCATTGTGTCTTCATCTTAAATCGAGGAGTCTGCTAGTCTTTGCCACCAAGAGGTTGCCTTAGCTGCTCATCCGTGCATGGCTCGAGCCACATCATTGTTATCATTCAGAATCTTCAGAGGGAGAACCAGGAACTCCGTCAACAAGTGCAGGCAGCCTTCTTGTGTTAGCCGCACGATTCTTGAATCGGTTCTTGCAGATAGTTCCACCCGAGGCTAGGATGAGTCTCCGCGAGTGGATGTCACTTCGTCTGGTCACCTTTGACGGAGCGGGTACTCCGGTTCAGGCTGCAGATTGGTTAAGGTACATGGAAAGACAGTTCGGTGCGTTAGAGATGACTTAGGCGAAAGCGCGCCGTGGCCTTCCAATGAAGGGCCAAGCTGATATCTGGTGGGAAGGGGTTCTATCTGCTAGGACCCCAGTGTAGGGACCAGTCACTTGGGAAGTATTCGTGGAGCAGTTCAGGGCAAAATTCTATCCAGATTCCTTCCTTGAGAGGATGGAGCAATCACTGCTGACATTTGTTCAAGGAAAGATGTCAGTGTTAGAGTATGAGACTGGATTCAACAATCTGGTACACTTTGTACCAGCAATGGCTAATGATGATCGGGAGAAGGCCAAGAGGTTCCACCGGAGCCTCAATCAGGAGTATCGCCACATTCTGGGGGCGACTGGCTTGTGTGACTTTAGCTCCGTGGTCGAATAGGCCAGGAGAATGGAGCTGAAGAGGGATTTTTCTTCGCAGAGGCAAGCTACTAGGGGCCCTGTCCCTGCTGGTGGTTCTGGCGGTGGCCAGAAGCGAAGTTTTGGTGGGGGAGGTGGGTCTTCTTAGCGGCCTGCTCCCAAGAGGTTTCAGTGGAGTCAACACACTCGTCTTGTTCAGCAGTGGCAGTCTTCTTCATCGGTACCATGTTCTTCGTCATCCACACCACAGATGTGTCCTGCTCTAGGTCAAGGTATGAAATGCTTCAGGTGTGGTGAGGGGCACCTGGCTTCAAAGTGTTCTTTCAAAGAGACATGTCGTCAGTGTGGTTGGGAAGGCCACAAGTTGTCCGTATGCAAACAAAACCCAGCGAGCATCATCAAGTGGGAGTCAGTTCCAGCAGCATCTTCTTCTAGTGCTCCTCGGTGTTCAGTTCAGACCCTAGCTACTATTCTTGCGACTCAGTTTTCTTCCGGATGGGTTCCTCTAGCAGCGTTTACTCCTGCACCTCCTGCGCGGTTCTACTGGAACCCCGTTCTGTCTGCACCGCCGTCGTTCGCTTCACCTGCAACAGTTCCTGTTCACCCTTCGCAGAGTGTCGTCGTCCTCTCTCTGCACCACCGAGTCTCGCCATGCCCATCCACGAGACTATGGGCCGCCCTGGCGTGGTGGCAGTACTTTGCTAGTCGATTCACATGAGGCTTCGTTCTTTTTGATTAAGGGCTACTTATTCTTTCGTGTCTCTGGAGTTTGCTAGAAGGCGGGTTTGAGTTTGCACATATTTACGAGTCTGTGGTAGTCGGTTCTCCGGGGTCTTATTTCTAGCTCTCTGATATGTAAGGGTCATTCTATCACTATTGATGATGAGAACTTCACTGCTAACCTTATGGTAATTCAGTTATCACCTTTTGATGTTATTCTGGGCATGGACTGGTTATTCAGTTACCGTGCCAAGATTTGTTGTTTCTGGAAGATGGTGACTTTGCAAGCCCCGTCCAGTGAAGGTGTTTCAGGGCAGTGCACCGTCTGATTCCTTGTTCGTGTTGGCTAGTCTGTTTCCCAGTCGTTGGGCCTCAACCATTGGGTTGCTTTGGTCTCTCAGTGAGAAGACTGATTCTTCACTACGTATTGAGGAGATTTCTGCGGTGAATGAGTTTCCTGATGTTTTTCCTATGGAGCTTCCTGGGATGCCTCCAGAGCGGAAGGTGGAGTTCCGGATTGATCTTATTCCGGGAACTTGGCCTATTTCAATGTCTCCATACCGTTTGGCACGACCCTTCTAGGAGGAGTTGAAGAAGCAATTGGACTATCTGCTGTCCAAAGATATGATTCGATGTAGTGTTTCGCCGTGGGGAGCGCCTGTTCTATTCACTAAGAAGAAATATGGTAGTTGGCGTATGTGTGTGGACTACCGGGCTCTTAATCAGGCTACTGTGAAGAATAAATATCCTTTACCCCGCATTGAGGATCTCTTTGATCAACTGAAGGGAGCTAAAATATTCTCCAAGATTGACCTTCAGTAAGGTTATAACCAAATTCGAGTTCGGGAGCAAGATATCGAGAAGACGGATTTCTCTATGAGGTATGGCCATTACGAGTATAAGGTTATATATTTTGGACTAGCAAATGCTCCTGGAGTTTTCATGGAAGCCATAAACAGTATGCTGCACCGATACCTTGATGATTTCATTGTGGTATTCATTGATGATATCCTGATCTATTCCAAGACGGAAGAGAATCATGTCCAGCATTTGAGGTTGGTTCTTGAGACTTTAAGAGAGAACCAATTTTATGCCAAGCTGAAGAAGTGTGAATTCTGAATTTCAGAAGTTGGGTTTCTAGGCCATATAATCAATCAAGAGGGCATTTCAGTTGATCCTAGCAAGATCTCAACAGTGGTAGAATGGAAAAGGCCAACCAATGTCAAGGAAGTGAGGAGTTTCCTGGGTTTAGCTGGCTATTACTGGCGCTTCGTGGAGGTTTTCTCAACCATTGCTAGACCAATGTCTCAATTGACATAGAAAGGTGTCAAATTTTAGTGGTCAAATGCGTGTGAGCGCAGTTTCTGTACTTTAAAAGATAGGTTGGTGACCGCTCCTATTCTTACTCTTCCTGAGCCTGGGAAGCGTTTCACTATTTATTCAGATGCGTCTAGAGTTGAGCTTGGTTGTGTGCTCATGCAGGATGGCAAGGTGATTGCCTATGCATCGAGACAGTTGAAGAAACATGAGCAGAATTATCCTACTCATGATTTAGAGCTTGCCGCAGTGGTTCTTGCTTTAAAGATCTAGCGTCATTATTTGTACGGCGAATCTTGTGATATATTCACTGATCACAAGAGTCTAAAATACATCTTTACTCAGAAAGATTTGAACCTCAGATAGAGGAGATGGTTAGAGTTGATAAAAGACTATGATCTCACCATTCAGTATCTCCCTGGCAAGGCGAATGTTGTAGCAGATGCTCTGAGTCACAAGGCGACACCTCCTACTCTCAGTTGTCTTATTGCTGATTTTGAGCATATAGATATCTCCTTTTGCTTTGCGGGTACCGCCTAGACTGAGACTCGGTTACTTCTTGAGTCAGCCATTCTAGATTGAGTGCGGAAAGCACAATAGCATGAGCAGATGCTCCAGCGAGTGAGGAAGCGCTTCGATGAGGGCAAACAAGGACACTTCAGTGTAGATGATTCTGGTGCGTTCCGTTTTAAAGGCCGCCTCTGTGTGCCACAGGAGGCTCAGGTCAAAGATGAGATTCTAAGGGAAGCACATCGTACTCCGTATATCGTACATCCTGGTGAGACCAAGATGTACAAGGACTTGAAGAAGAGTTTCTTTTGGAAAAGGATGAAGGTCGATATCGCTCAGTATGTAGCATCTTGCGGAGTTTTCCAGCGGGTCAAGGCTGAGCATAAGCGACCAGCAGGTTTGTTGCAACCGTTGGAGGTTCCAGTTTGGCCATGGGATGATATCTCCATGGATTTCGTAGTTGGTTTACCTCGCACATAGTGAGGGAAGGATGCTATTTGGGTCATAGTGGACCGGTTCAGTAATTCTGCACATTCAATTCCTATTCGTACGACCAATTCAGCGAGTGATTTGGCCCCTCTCTATGTGCGAGAGATAGTGCGGTTGCATGGGGTACCCAAGACTATTGTTTCTGATCGAGATGCCAAATTTGTCTCCAAGTTCTAGGAGAGTTTGCAAAGTGCTTTGGGCACACAGCTTCGTCTTAGCACCACGTTCCCTCCCCAAACAGATGGTCGGTCTGAACGCACCATTCAGACACTGGAGGATATGCTAAGATGTTGTGTTATGTCTTGGAAGGGAGGTTAGGAAGACCACCTAGCTTTGGCAGAATTCGCCTATAACAACAGTTACCACGCTAGCATTCGAGCTGCTCCGTTTGAGGTTCTTTATGGGCGGAAGTACAGATCCCCGTTGTGCTGGGATGAAGTTGGAGAGCGAGCAGTTTTGGGTCCCGATTGGGTTCAGCAAACTGTGGCCAGAGTAGCAGAGATTAGGAAGAATATGTTAGCTGCTCAGAGCTGACAGAAGAGCTAAGCCGATGTCAGAAGGCGAGATTTGGAGTTCGAGGTGGGGGACGAGGTTCTGTTGAGGGTATCGCCTATCAAAGGCGTAGTGCGGTTTTGTAAGGACCCTCAAATATTGGAATGTGCCGAATTAAAATTATACTGGTAGCATAATCCTTAATTAAGGAACAGTTTCATTCCCTCCTTAAAAATCATACTAGAAGCATAATAATAACAAGTAACAATTCCAGTATTCAGGTTCCCGGATATATGATTCACAATAGTTCCCAGGATTTAAGACTATTGCACATATATCCTTAAACAACATTGTATCATACATACAAGGCATTCATTTACATAATTATACATAACATGTTACAATTCGGTTTGGAAAGTGACAACATCAAGTGACCTTGGGCCACAACAAAAGTTAGCAGCGGAAACCAAAAATAAACAGCAAAAGACCACCAATGGCCCCATCACCCGCAGGCTATTGTGTGGAGACTAGAACTAGCTTCACTCGTTAGCGTCACCCAGATCGGCGCTAACGGGCATCTCATCTGAATAACCATCGACCGCAACAAGAGGTCATAACCCCTGAGTACGGAAGGTACTCAGCAAGACTTACACAAACTAATTAAAGAAAGTGGTTGATAGAACTTATACAAAGGAATAGAAATTTTACATGCATAAGGTTAACAACAGAGGGGTTATAATGGTTCTGTTTTGCAGAAAGCAATACATCTTAACCTATAATTGCTAAGTTTTGACAAAGCGATTTTATAAATCAATTTGGACTAAAACAGTAAGTAAATGAGAGCATAATCATAAACACTAACAATAATAAAGTGGCTGATTACCATCAAACATTGCATGACACCCATCATGCCGAATTAATGCCATGACCGGATTTAGTTCAAAGTCTATACAGGTGACATCAATTCAAGCGTTGTCCGTAACCGGGGACACGGTTATTCGAATAGTTTTAACCCTGCAGGGGTGTACATCTTTACCCACACGACTTAGTTAGCCCGTAGCCCCTAGGATAATAGCACACTGCCTTTGGTATGCCGGCCGGGTAAACTAAGATTTGGTATTTTTCAACAAGTTGACCCTATTGAGCTGGAATACCCATGTGTGACTGATCTCGCTTAGTTCAGGTTACTAATAGAACCTGCCAACCGGGGGCCCACATGTTACGTTGAGAACACCGATTCAACCACAACAAAATAAAATTGTACCCACCCGTACATATAAGATTGAAATCGGGCTCTATGAACACGTAACTTTACAAATGTCCTCGCCCCTAAGAACATATGATACGGATACGAAATCCTACACATATGCACTTATCCACCTATTTTTCAACTCAATAACATCAACCCTTTACTTAACCAAACAGCGCCCATACACCGCGTGTGGAAGTACGTTGGGGCTTGAATTGGGCCGTCAGAGTTCAGTCCTTAAATAATCCAGACAAAGACAACCACATTTCCCAATTCTCGTGCACTAAGGCACCATCACTAGCATCCACTTGTCCAGATTTTAAACCAGTTTAACAAACAGAATTTAAATTCATTTTTGATTTAAATAGACTGCACAAAGAATCAAAATAAATGAAATTCAGTTGTTGTTCCCATGCTTGACAAGATAAGCTTGCCAAACACTACCGTTCTATGGACTGCATGGCTAAGCAAATTTCTAACCTAAATATTTTAATACAAACAATACCTTAAGTTGAGTATATGATTAAATTTAAGGTAAGCCACAAAGATTGGGTTGTAACTAACTAGAGACAGATCACAAATAATTTTTAGAAAATTGCATGCAACAGTATCACTGTATTTTGTAAATCTACAGTTCCAAAAATTGGGATCAACATGGTGCAGAGAGGATGCTTGCCTTGATAATAATAGATAACCTCTTGTTCAGGTTCTTGTTGCTCAATAGCAGATTCGACAATTTCAGAAGAACTAGAATCTAAAATCATAAAAATCCAATAAACACAAGAACTGACAGAGAACAAACTATTGAAAAAGAATGCATGATCAAGATGGTAATGCATGGTTAACAATATGCTTAAGCTATATCTAACTCCATAAGGATACTAACCCATAATTACCATCTAAAGACACTAATTATTAGATTAAAATTTAACTTAGGGCTACTGATTCTGATTTTTGGAAAAGCGAAAACCTAGGCAAGTACAAAATGGAGTTTCTTGATTTAATAAATGTTGAGCAGGATGTCATTTTTGGTTTAAGTCAAGAGCTATAATAACAAAACTAAAAGTTTATAATTACCTAACCCTTAGTTAACATTAATTATCGAATAAGATTTCAATCCAAAACTATAGTTTTGATTTTTGAAACCGAAAGTATGATGAGCATAAAGAATGGTGCAGTGACCTAAACCTATATTAAGTAAATTGTTTTGATTAGACTAAAAGTATTCAAAACTGCTCACGTGACTTAACTTATTATTTAATGACACCAAGGGACAAAAGTGAAAGATTAGGGGACTTCTTTGTGCATGTTGTCATTGTTCAACAATAAAAACAGCAAAGAACTTTTTACAGATTTCGGTTGACTTGGAAAAATACACAAAACAAGGACTTTAAATTGGAGTTGCAGCTATCTGGAGCGTAAGTAATATCCCAAACCATCATTGCTAACCCTAATTGTCTAGTTCACAGAAAGAAAAGAAAGATTAAGCTTTTGTCGGTTTTGACCGACAATAACCAATAGAGATAGGGTTTGCATCAATAAATGAATTGGTGACCTTAAGAATCAAAAGAAGGTCTACTTATGATACTAGGGTTTATCTAGGACCTAAATAAGTTGATAGGCTAGCAAGACAAACACTAGTTCTAGAAAACGATATGAAAGGCGAAAAGTTATAAAAACAACTTTTAGCTTTTAAAGAAGTTTTGAGTATCCATGTACAAGTAGATAGCTCAAGTGAACTATTGAAGTCCTTAAGGTACTCAAGGTGACAAGAAACAAAGTCTAACTTACGGTGGAGAAGAAAGTATATGAAGTCAAGTCTGGCGAGACAAAGAAAGAGCCAAAGTCCTTTGCACCGGTCGACCAAAACGACAACAAAGAAATCTTTAAACTCTAAAGATCACCCTACACGTGCTTTGCAGAAAAGCATGAAACCTAGCTCACGAGCAAGATTTTACCGACAAGATGCTCCAAGCGGCTCTGGTCGACAAAAGAGTTCACCGGATCATCCTACAAGCGATGCCCAAATTCACATTATCGGTGAATTAAGCACCGAAGAGATGATCAAGCAAGAGAGCAAGGATACTTCATTTGGGAAGGAAGCGGGGTGAAGAGAACTACTTGATCAACAATGGCGAGCTCCCAAAAGTAGGGTTTAAATAGAGTTGATCCTGGAGCACGCGAGAAAACTCTAGAGGCGATGAGGTGTGTCGATGCTAAATATCCAAGGAATATTCGCATCAATACTGTGCAATGCCTCTACTCCGGCAGCAAAACCGGCGGTGGTGCATAGGCGAGAGGATGAAGAGAGAGTCGACACTGACGAGCAGGTCCAAAAGGCAGTCACAGCCACGCATAGCACACGGCAAGCTTCAACAAACAACAACCGTTCGATTATAAGTGAGCAGCTGTGATGAGGATAGGTGTAGGAGAACTAACCGGTATCGGTTTATGTAGACCGCACGATCTTGATCTAACGGCTGCTCAAGATCTAGTGATGAACTCATAAGAAAGAAGGAGCACCGTAGGATTTAAATCCAACGGTCATATGAGGTTATGACCTTAAACGCACATGGTTGAGGCGGTATCGTATATTTTAGATCTAACGGCTACAAGGGAATCTACACTTAAATGCACGCGATTTGAAGCGGTACCGTCGGATGGAAATCCGGCGGTCATCACCTTTTTGGCGCTCTGCTGATTCAAAAATCAAAAGGCTGGTGCGGTTGGATCTAGAATTGACAGCGGAGATGGACTCAAGACTCGGACGGTCCGAACGTCACCGCCCATCTCAACGGTCCGATTTAAATCCGACGGCTCAGATTCAACGTGTCGTCCGGACGGTCCGAACGTTCATGTTGATCTGGGCGGTTCATTTAAGATCCAACGGTGCCCGATTTTGGAGGTGAGTTAGATGACTGAAATTAATTGTGATGTCGTAGGATTAAGATCCAACGGTGGATATCACGTGGCGCGTTAGGATGGTCCGAACGGCCCACTAGATCTAGTCCGTCTGTTGAGATCTACGGCCACGTGTCGGAGGCGCGTTAGGTTTTCAAAACCATGGTTGGCTGTGGTTGGATGCGGTCAGATGAGAATCCGACAGTGAGGATTGAGGCTCACGGACGTGTATAGCCACACAACTCTACAAATCCTTTCCCGTTCACATTGAAATCGACGGTTCGCACGCACCATTAGCGGGGCACACGCGAGGACGTGTTGGTGCGGCCCGGTTGCACCGATTTGGACTTAAACTCGATGGATTCAAGTCGCTCTGATTACCACAGACGGGAGTTTGAATGGGGAAAGTTGACCAAACCAATTTAAACCTTCAAAAGTTTGACCGGCCTTGTAAAAATAGCAAATAAATTTGTAAAAAAAATATGAAATTTTGCAAGGATGCTACTGGGATAATATATTTTCCAAATAGATTTTAAAACCACTGTTTCACCTTTTTAAAATACATAAATAATTTACTTAACCGAATAGGTTTTGTTTAGAGATAAATATTTTTTCTCAAAATCAATAATTTCTAAAATTCAACAAAAGTTCTTTTTGGCCAAGATAATTCATCTAGTCTTTATTAAAAATACTTCTCGGTCATATTACCAACATTAATTGGTATTTTCTTTTGAAGCTTCGATCAAGTTTGAGTTTTTGGCTAAAAATTGGGGAAGTTAGATTGTAACATAATGCCCAGTTTGCCAAAATGAACAGTGATGCTATGAACAACATCTTATTACTGTTTATTAAAGCTGAGGCTGTTACAGGTTTGGTACCAAAGGGTACGTTGGACCATTTCCAATCGTGGCACGAATTGGGAAATTGGCTTATCGCTTGGATCTTCCTGAGTCCATGCGCGGAGTTCATGATGTGTTTTATGTATCCTTGTTGAGGAAATTTTTGAGAGATCCAGAGCATGCTATTCTATTGGAGCCATTGAGCATTGAACAAGATCTTACTTTTGAGTCTCGGCCAGTGAAAATTCTAGAAGAATCAGAGCGGGTTCTGAGGAACAAGACTTTGAAGTATGTCAAGGTTCTTTGGTCTCACCAGACTAAGAGAGAGGCCACTTGGGAGCTAGAGTCTTATATGTGCGAGCAATATCCAGACCTGTTTGCTCCTAGTACGTGTTAAATTCGTTGATTCCAATTCCATGGCAATTCATTCTTGTGTTCTTTTCGACGGTTAGAATTCGAGGTCGAATTCTGTTAAGGGGGGTAGAATGTAATACTTCGATTTTTGATTTGGAGAGAATTTAATCGAGGAAGTTCTTTTAGTGAAAAATCCAGAGTTTTGGGGGGAATTAAGGAGCTGGGCCTCTGGCCCATGCTTGCAGCCTTGTGGCCGGCCTAGTGGGCGAAGAGGGGGAGGCACCCGAGGGCCCAAGGCCCATGCTGCCCACCTCCCTTAACCCTAGCCAAGGGGGCTCCCCCTTCTCCCCTTCCCTTGGCTGCCACCTATTCCCGCAAGCAGCCGCCCCCTGCTGTCCCTAAGCCGCCCCTCCCTCTTGGTGATTGGCGCCTCCCCCTGCCTCCTGGAGCCGCTCCCCTGCCTTGGTGCCGACCCCCCTGCTGCCGGCCATTGGTGAAGGAAGGTGAGGGTCTTTGCGGGGTTGACGATCAAGAAGGAGAGGAAGGAGAAGGGACTAGGAGAGGAGCTTCTTTGAGGATAGATCATCATCTTCCCACAGGTCTTCAAGGGTAACGAGGTGCTTTTCCCGCTGTTTGGTGATGATTAGATGCGAATTCGATTAGTTGGATTGGATCGAATTGCTACTCTTAAAATTCCAGATCTGTCCAGTTTGTTACGTGGCCAATTTCGGATTCTTAGATGCCGAATTGGAGATTCTCATCTCCTAGAGATATGTAGATATTGTTCTTAGCTTTCCGTAGCCATCAAGAACACTTAATTCCAACGTACGGACCAAAAGTTATGGTATGATCTTCCCTGCTGTTCTGAATTTCTAACGAGAATGAACTGTCAAGATGTCTTTTAAAATATAATTAAGTTAATTGCAGATTCAGGGTTTTAACCCAACTAGGATGTTGTAGAAATTTTTATAACCTTTCCATAATGATAAAGAACTCCCTAATCGGAGTTGTAGATCAAAAGTTGTGATCTGTTCTTTACTGCTGTCTTTTTCGTCTAGACAGAATATGTCTTATACTTTCATCTACCTGTTAGCATATTCTTTTGGCCTAATTGGGAGATCTCACCAACTAGACTTTTGTAGATATGTTCGTTAATTTTCCTTAGAATCTGGGCTCACCTCGTTCCGAGTCTCAGATCAATAGTTATGATTTATTCCGTGCTGCTGTCCAGATTTGTTTTCTATGATTGTGTTGTCTATTTCAGAATAGGTCTAATAGTTAATTCTTGGGTTGTCGGGAAGGTATTGTAGAACGTTGTTGGTAGTGTGCTATATCAGGTTGTTCTTATTTCAAGTACTTACTTGTGTAGGCGGAGAGACTTCGGGTTTAGGGGCACCTTCGTTGCCTACTAACGCGTCGCAACGCGGAAGGCAAGTACTTTAATCTTCTTAAGGCTAGTGAATGCTGAATGCTTGATGTTCGCAGTATGTTTTTCTGTGATCCATGAGAAGTTTCAGTGTTTATGTTCCTTTTATATTCGTTACTTCATGTTTAAAGATGATGTCTTTCATTATTCATAGTTCCTTACATGCATCCATTGTTCATGTTTCACCCACGGGAGTGGATTTCAAAGACCCATCAATTCCAATATGGGCACGTAAGACCCACCATTCCATGTGGGCAGATTTGGACTCCCATATGAAACGTTCTTCATACGGGCTTTGGATCCCCGTATTTTGTTAAATGCGGGTCTAAGTGAACACCGACGGGTGTGTCACTAGCTATACCGGTATAAGCAGGAGTGCAGTCCATTCATTACATTCAATCCATTCATTCCATTCATTCATATGTTTTTTCAGTGCTATGTTCATAATCTTTAATGATATTGTCTTATTCACATTTATTGTATGTCCAGTTATTCTTTGTACTTGCTGAGTCTTGGACTCATTCTTGCCTTTGTTGTTTATTTTAGGTGATCGTTGATGATGGCATTATTGGGAGGGAGTAGACACGCACTATTCATTCACTTCACCATATTCAAGTTTTAATAATTTGATTTAGTTTATGTCTTCCATTCGTTAAGTGATAAACTGTAATAAATAAAGTTAGATGGTGGATAATATCTTTTTCTATGCTATGGTTGATTAAGTACTGCTTGTGATCCTTGATCACCCCTTTGATATAATTATTTGGATTCAGATTATATTCCTGCCTTTGTTCTATTAAATGTTAATCTCTTTATGT
Organism: Phyllostachys edulis; assembly: GCA_036346405.1. NCBI lineage: Eukaryota > Viridiplantae > Streptophyta > Magnoliopsida > Poales > Poaceae > Phyllostachys > Phyllostachys edulis. The sequence continues at coordinate 56,011,371 of CM070554.1, read as the reverse complement.
TATTAGATGAGATATTGTTTAAATTCTTCCTTATTATGATTGTATGCTAGATCCTTTAGGTAACATTTTGGTTTCTGAATAGCCAGGGTGTTACACTACTCTTGAGCAACCTTTAAAACGAAGTGATTTGGTCATACGATCATATGAAATATTGACATTGTGCCATGTGGGAACTGAGCTCTAGGATTTTGTGATTAATGTACAGAGGACAAATTCTGATATCTGTATCTAGTAGATAGTTTGAAACTAAACGGGAGTGTTGTTGGCACTACAAATGTTCTACGATATTAGTTAATGCTCCTGTGGTCAGAAATAGTATTTTGATTTAAATTCTTGGTTTGAGGGGTTGTCATACATAGGTGTCTTTTAGATGTGTGATACATAGCTGGTAGCCTAACATGTGTAAAAAATGTCTTTACACGCAATGCTATCAGAACTGAAATAGAGGTGTTCCATATATAAAGTCTGTGTTAGCTTATGGATTTCTCCATATCTTACTATGCCTAGGATGAGACGTAAAATTATCACAACTATGCTAATAGTATGGCCCTATGGTTCCTCATCTCATTTTCCATTTTAGCAGATGGATCATGTATGCCCTAGCCTTAAACATGGGTAGCACCGTGACATAAATTGAATTGTGAGATGCATTGAAGTTCTAGGGATTACCCATAGTTGATCATTATACTCATTTGTTTCGTAGTTACGTAAGAAGGATGTTTCCTTCTTGGTGTGTTCCTTAGTTACTCCTAAATGTTAGCATGATCAGTGAAAACGTTATCGTCGAAATTTTGGTGGTTACTGGCGAATTTCAGAGCTATCCGTGGGGCCTAGTAATAAACAGTATCGGCCAAAAATTTTTTGGGCCCATTTGAATGTCCAGCCCAGCCGAAGAGCCCACTTCTCCCATCTTCCTCTCCCGTCCAATCCGGTTGCCCTAACTCCAATTCTTCTGTGCATGGGAGCGATTTCGGTGGCGGTGGTGCGCATTGAGCTGAGCTGAGCTATTGCGCGGCTGCACCTGCGTGGAAGCGACTTCGGCTATGGCGATTATGGGCCCAGTGTGGAGACACGCGCGGCCTCCTGCAGCAGCAAGGCCAGAGCGCGTTGAGCGGCCTCCTACCATCGATGCGCGCGGCCTTGTGCATCTCTGTGCTCCCTACTAAGGCACGCGTTGAGCTAAGGTCCTTCAATGGCTCCTCTCCCCTCGGCCGTGAGGTCATTTGGTGGCACATCTCCCCTCGGCCGTGAGGTCCTTCGGCGGCTTCTCTCCCCCCGGCCGTGAGGTCCTTCTACGGCGCCTACACTTTGCGAGGTGAGCTCCTTAGTAGTTAGTACTGCCTCCTCTCCTCTGTCCCTCTCAATCGGCGACGGCAACAAATCTCCTCCCTCTCTCTCAACCTCTCATCCAAGGTAGTTAGGATCGCGATCCAAGTCTTAAAGTCTTACGACTCTACGAACCCACGACACTGTCGATCCAAGTCTTCTTGCCGATCGATCCTACTCAAGGTAGGTAGGATCGCGATCCTCTCTTAGAGTCTTCACGGTTCTCTGAACCCACGACACTGTCGATCCAAATCTCCTTGTCGATCCTACTCGTAGAGACTTAGGGCAATTTTTTAGAGGCAGGGCTTTGCGATATTTTGTTTTAGAGCAAAATTTGTTGATATTAATTTCGAGAATGAAACTATAAATAAACAAGGAGCATGCAAAATATTGTATCGGTGTGGTAATGCCAAGACAAATATCTATATTATGGCATGAGCAATCTTGAGCTTGATAATGATAACTATTTTTATTCTGGGTATGTCTAGCTACTTTTAAGGAACATGCAAGTGGTAAACCATATAACAATCATACAAACTTATAGTATAGATGTTAAATATGTGTATTTTACAAATCGTAGAATCGATTCTCACGATTCGATCTCTGATTGATCCTACGGAGGCAAATCGATCCGGCTGGGATCTCGACTCGACTACCTTGCTCTCATCCTCTCTTCTCGGCGCTAGGGGCATGGATGGCGTCTGTGGCAGGGGTCAGGGCATATATGGCCGTGGCAACAATCAAAGCGGGACAATCGCTGGTGGCAGAGGTGGCAAAGGCAGTGGAAATGATGGGGGTGGTGCCAGGCATAGTGGCACAGATGGCAGAGGTGGTAGAGGAAGTGGCACTGATGGGGGTGCCTCGGCGAACGCCGCTGCAGTAGAGGATTTAGGTAAATCGAGTGGATTTGGCTACCTATTTGTTCTATTTCTTGGCATGTTATTTGTTCACAAGTACTCATTGATAGTTATTGATTGCAGAAATTATAGATGATGGAAATATTGAGAATGTCTGGAATCATGGGTTGAGAGTTGGTGCTGGGTTCAAGTGTAGATACTGCTTTTGGATGAAGAAAGGTGGAGGTGCGACTCAGCTACGAGAGCACCTAGGTGACATATCAGGGAATGTCATGTCATGCAATCTTGTGCCGCCAGATGTTCGAGAAGCAATGAGGACAGCAATGAGGAAAGGCAAACAAAAGAGAAGAGTTGCAAAGGGGTGTAAACTTAGAATCGAGGATGAGCTTATGCGAGGGGTGGATTAGCATGCACCAATTGATGTTGATGATGATGATGATGATGATGATGAAATACAAATGAAATTGGCTACTTCTATGAGGGATCTACATTTTCGCTAGGGACTGCAAGGGAGGAATGCCATAGTTGAGCATGGCAGTGGCAGTGGCAGTGGGGCTACTGGTAATAGTGGCAGGATTGGCAAGATGTTTGTAACATCTCAATTTTGGTGTCTTTTTGAAGTTTTTAAAATAAAATGAACCATTTGAATTTTATTGAATTAATTAAAGCTTAAATTGAAAATTTAGAAAAGAAAATATTTTTAAATGATTAAAAGAAACTTCAATCAAATTCAAATTTGTTTTATTCAAGTTCTTTAGGTTCCAAGGAATTTTATGAAATTTTCTTGGATTTTCTCTCTATTTATTTCATTTTTCTGAAATTTGGATTTCTTTTATTTTCCCTGGTCCTTTTCTTTCTTTCTTTTTATTTTCTTTATTTCTTCCTTCACCTGGCCTCCTCTGCCTTTGCTCTTTGCTCTATCCCGAGCCGACTACGCCAGCCCCGCCCGCACCTAGGCCGCATCCGAGCTAGCTCCTAGGCCACGTCGTGCCCGTGTCGCGCACCATTCCCACTTTCGCCGATTGCGCCTCATACCCACGACCGTCACCCACATTGTGCCCATCTTCAATGCCCGCCATCATCGCCCATGCATTCAATTCCATGCCATTTTTCATTAGTTGCATGAATTCAGCTCCGAACCGAACGTTGCCCAAAATTCCACGAGCGTTCCCTATCAATTCAATCACTGCCTTCGCCCTATAAAGTGAGCACCATGAGCCCCTTGCTCCCTATTCATTTCTCCTCAAACCCCAGTCTCTAACTCAACTTCGTTTGGCCAGAACATGAGACACCATCTTCTTCTTCCTCAAGTCCGGCAACGACGCCTACACATCGACCTCCTTCTCCAGTGAGCTTCCCACCGAGTGGACCGCATCATGTCACGTTCTCGGTCCTCTTATACCCATCCCCCCACCTCAATTTGGTCTCTCCATCACCGGAGCAAGCCGCCGCCGCTACCGCCTCCATCCCCCCCGCCATCGCGCCGCCTCAGCCACCCCAACCCCATCGACCGCTTCCCCAGGCCGCTGTGTAGCCCATGCGTGCGCCACCTCCACCCGGCAGCCGCCAGAGCGCCGCCGCCCCCATGTGCCCCAAAGCCCATGCGCCGTTGGCCGCGTCACCACCTACTACCGCTTGTCGGCGCCGCTGCCATCCCAAGCCGCCTCCTCCTTTCTCTCCTTCTGCTTTGTTTTCTTTCTTTCATTCTTAGCTCACTTGCAAGTGGGGGCCAGTTGTAAGTCTAATTGATTTGTGTATTATTTCTAAAATAGAATATTCTTGGGAATATCCCTTCCTTCTCAATTTCCAGGAATTTTCTTCTCTAACAAACTTCCGAGTGTTCATTCTCCTTCATACGAACTCCAATTCCGTCGATTCTTGTTCGTAAATTCATCTAAATCCTTAATATTTATTATGGTATCTATTTGATAATTTTTGGATTTATTTTAATTTATTCGTCTCGTTTTGTACATATAGAATCCAGCATTTCCAAAGCCTTCTTGAACTAGTTTGCAGGAGCAATTCCAATCTTCGACGAAGGTAAGTCGTAGACCTTTGATCAAGTTGCACCCATTATGAAAAAATTATATTGTTTTATATCAACATGCATGCTAATTTTATGTCAATTGCTTTTGGGAGTAGCTAATTACCTAATTGACTCTATGCCACCTTGAATATTGTGAATGTCGTGTATCCTTTGACACCATAAGAAGGATTGATATTAGTTGGACATAATTATAATACCAACATGGGGCGTAGTATGCTTAGTTGTACGACGGGCTTCTATTCACAATGTTAATTTTGATAACTTGACTTAATGATATATGGAATTGTGGTGCGAGGCCACTGTTGTAAAATTTGTTGTGCCATGGCAGGGGATGCCATTAGGCCTGGTTGAACAAAAATGGTTTCATACTCAAACGAATGATCGTGCGGTAAAGGGGTGCGGGTAGTACATTTTGGATGGGGTGATTTTGCTTGAGTAATCACTAAAGACTTAATCTTGTGTGCCATTGATCTGAGCCTTATCGTACAACCACATATCCAGTATAGGATGGACTTGGCTAATGAATTAGCAATGTCTTGATTTTAGTTCCGTTTTTGGACGTGTGAACTTTGGGATGGAGATTCACAATGGCACAAGAGGGGCCCCGATTGTGGTGGATGGAAGCATTCGGTTGTGAAACCTTAGCGAGCAGAACTGGGTTTAAGTCAGAGCTTTGTAAAAGCCTTGTGATAATCACTTGGTCGCACGCCTACGGAAGCGTGTCATGGCCGATATTATAAGTTGATTATCTCTTGTGGGTCAAGTTGTACTACCTCTGTAGAGTGTTAAAACTATTCGAACTGTTGTGTCCCCGGCTATGCACAATGCTTGGGGATTTCACATGGGATGTAGAGTTTTTCATACAACTTTAGATGGTGGAATGGTTGGGAAGTGAATGGGTAGTTCACTAGTTGTTTGAAAGCACTTGTCTACTCATGTATTTAATTTTTTCAGTGATGCTTTTCAATTTATTTACTATATTTACTATCAATACTGCTTTCTGAAAAATAACCATATAGCTATTCTTTGCTCAAGCCTTGCATGAATATTATTTGCGTACTATTCCCTATGACTTGCTGAGTACTTTATGTACTCACGGCTTTATGCCTTGTTGATGAGTCGCTGAGGAAGACCCAGGGAACCTAGAGTTCTATGAGGAGTACTTCAAAGACTATGCTAACTAGGGCACGCTCCCCACTTGATTGCCTGTGGGTATGTCGGATGGCTACCACAAGTTATCTTATTTTTCGCTGCAAGAGTTATATTTGTCTTTTAAGCCCTGCGTGGCAAACTATATAAACTTTGACCATAAGGTCTGCTGCTACTATTTAATAAACATTTTCTTATTTCTTAGCTATTTTGTTGTATGGATATGATTTACATCGATGTTTTCACTACGTGAGCTAGCTACTGATCTTGAGACTAGTTCAGAATACATAGAGGGTAAGGATTTGCAAGTTCGGGTCTCGACAGAGATGGTATCAGAGACATATCGACTGTAGAACACAACCATAGTTAGCACGGTCATTATAGTCAAAAGTTTTAAAATTTATTTTATAAATCAAACCAACCAATTGACATGAATAGTTAATCTTTTCTCGTGTCTTTATATTCTTTTCTCTTCTTATTCTATTCTTTTCTCATATCATTCTTAGGTTCTTATCTCTTGTCTTATCTTGAAACTTTATTTTTGAATTTAAATTCACTTTTCTCACCTCAATAATCTGTATAGGATCGAGTCTTCGGTGATCAAAGAGATGGTTGTTATAATACCCCGAATGTTTCTAAGGAAGGATAGTAAACAAAAAAAGGGTTTTTCTGTAATACTCCAACTTAGTCTAATGAAGGAAGCAGTGAAAAGAGAAATTAAACTTTAGAGGAGGGAAAATCTGCAATTCTTTGGCAACCTGGGCTTCAGGCTTTGGCCTAGGAGGCCTATGAGGGGCCGGCCACTATTAAAAGGAGGGAGAAACCCTAGCCACCACTGTAGCACGCACTGCTACAGTGCTCCCGCCGCTGCTACAGTGCTGCTACAGTGCACTCCTTGTGCTCCGTTGCCCCCTCTTGGTGGTGCTCTCCCATTGCTGTCGGCCAAGGAGAAAGGTGGAGGGAGAGAGGAGAAGAAGAGGAGAGGAGCATCTAGCGGGGGAAATCAGCGGGCACGCGTGTCTCCAAGGGTAACGAATGTCGTTTTCGTTGTTTGATTAGTCGTAGATGTGAATTCGATTAGAATTGATTGGATCGAACTCTGTCTGTTAAAGATTCAATTCTGTCCAGTAGGTTGCGTGGGCAGTTTCGAGTTCTTAGAGGCCGAATTGGAGGTTTTCATCTCCTAGAGATATTTAGATAATATTCTTAGCTTTTCGTGGCCGCTAAGAACACCTGATTCCGACGTACGAATCAAAAGTTATGATAGTTTTAGTTTCTACTGTCCAGAATTCTGACGCGATTGATCTGTCAAGTTGTCTCATAAAATATGATTATGATAATGGAATATTCAGGGTTTTCACCCAACTAGGTTATTGTAGCAATTTTTATAACCTTTCCAGAATGTTAAAGAACGCCCTAATCGGAATTGTAGATCAAAAGTTATGATCTGTTCTTTACCGCTGTCCAGAATCTTAGCTATGTTTCAGCAGTCATTTTAATTAGTAGATTGATTATTTTTAAGGTCCGAATCAGGACTTCTCCATCTTATGAAATTTGTAGGCCTTGGTCTTATCTTTCCAGATCATTAAAGAACTTCCAATTTGGAGCTGTATAACGAAAGATATGAATTTTGGAAGGTTTTATTGTAATCTGTCTCTCTGTTGTGGACAGTAGAGAAAGATTAACTTGTTAGCGACTTTTCTTGCAGCTTGGGAATTATTGAAATAATTTTATTCAGGAAGCTAGTTCCTTTTAGTTTCCAGAAAAGTTTAAGTCATTGATTTTGGTTGTACCAAATGGAAGTTATGAATTTCACAAGTTGAAAGTACCGAAGATGACAGAACGGTCTTCGGTGTTAAAATCAAGGGCTTAGATGGGGTAATTTGTTCTGTCGATCACCTGGGAAGTTGTAGCTAAGCTCGTGTAAAGTCCGAAACTTGGATTCATAACTTTTGGGGCTGGGACTCAAAAGTTATGGATTTTCTTTGAGAACAGACAGATTAGAGTCGGGTGAAATTGCTAGTTTTTGTGTTGCGTCCGGGAGTGATCGCTCTCGTTATGTTCTATCGCTTTGTTGAGCACTCTTGTTTAGTATACTTAGTATACTTTACGATTGCCAGTGTTGGTGAGCACCAGGGTTGAAAAGCTGTTCTGTCGTCATCTTTTCGTCTCACGGTTAAGGCAAGTACTTTGATGTTCCTATGTTTGGTGAATGATGCATGCTTGATGTTTGTATTGTGTTTTCCTAAGATCCATGAGAATATTCAAGTTTATGTCCCTTTCTTATGTTTTATACCATGGGTATACATATGATGTCTTTCATAATTCATACTTGATTTCATGCATCATGTTTCATGTGCCTTCCACGGAGTGGATTATAAGACCCATCAATTCGGTATGGGCACGTAAGACCCACCATTCCAATGTGGGCAGATTTGGACACCCGTATGAAACGTTCTTCATACGGGACTTGGGTCCCGCATTTTGTTAAATCTGGGCTTAGGTGAACACCGACGGGTGTGTCACTAGCTATCTGGTATAAGCATGTGTGCGATCCATTCTTTTCATTAATTCCATTCATTCCATGCATTCATGTATTCATTCAATTATGCGTTCAAATTCTTTAATGAAGTTGTCTTTTTCATATTTGTGGTATGTCCAGCTATCCATGTACTTGCTGAGTCTCGGACTCATTCTTGCTTTGTTTATTTATTTTTAGGTGATCGTTGGTGATGATTCTCTTGGGAGGAGTAGACACGCACTACTCATTCATTTCACCTTACACGGTTTCAATAATAGAACTTGATTACATCTTTCATTCGTTAAGTGATGGACTGTAATATAATGGAGTTTGATGTTGGTTGACATTTTTTTCTCGTTAAGGTTGTTTAATTAATCGCTTATGTTCCATGATCATTCGTTTGGTATGATTATCTTAGTGGATTCATAGACTTAAATAATTGGAATTTGTGAGCTGTTGTTGGATTCAGTTTTAATTCTTCTTAGGTTTTAAAAGATGTTGATCCTTATATGTTAGTTGATGAGTTATTGTTAAAGTTCTTCCGTAGTATTGTTGTATGTTAGTCCTTTAGGTAGCATTTTGGCTTCGAATAGCGAGTGTTACTGTTGGTATCGAGCGGGCTTTAGGTCCATGGTGAATAAGCTAGCAACTTAAGTAACCCGATATGCTAAAATTTGTTAATGGTTAATTAACCTAAAACTTGACACTGCTTGGTGCCTGATGACGATGGGATGGTTCGGCATTGTGTTTCGTTTTCGTTATGTTGCCTTGTTACTCTATGATATGATCTTCTATACCTATGAATTTGTTCTGTGATTGTTATGAGATGATATTCTATATTCATAATTGATTATTGGCTATGGGTGATGTTGAGAGGTTGAGGTCGTGGTGGTGGTCTGGGTTTTGTCGGGTTACACCACCGTTAAATAATAAAACAATAGAGTAGTAACTACCCCAAATACCATAGTTGAGTGTTGAGGTGAGTTTTATTATTCTCTTCCTTGATCCACGAATGTGGTCGATTTTGGTATTAGTTGCGGTTGATGAAGTTTTCTTGAGTTAGTGTTCTACATTTCTTGATGAGTTTTCGTTGGACTTTCTTGGTTCCTTAAATCGACTACTTGTTCTCATTTCTTTGGTCTAATGTTGTTTCTTGGGAGCGTTGGTTATCGGCAAAATTTATCTTTTCGTGGGAGTTACGCCCTTCTTATTGGAAAATGTGAATCATTTATTCTTGATCTTGAAAGTTTTCATTGCAAGTTCTTTAACATGTAAAGCTTTGGCTTTATGTATTTCTTTTGGATTATTTGAGTGTTGAAATTTAATACCTCTTTTTACGAGAGATTGTGTTAAAACCTTTAAGTGATGTCTTGTCATGCTTAAGTAAGAGGTGTTAGTTAAATGAACTAATTGTTGTGGTAAGAGTTATCAGATTGGGTTATTAGCTTTGTGCAAGCGGTTTGTTCTTAACTAGTATCCATGGAAGTGAAATTGATTAATGTGAAATGTCGTTGTATTGGGTACATGATGAAAATTTAGATAAGAGTTTGTCCGTATCTGTTCAAGAACCTATTGTTGTTAAGAAGTGTGGAAATGTTGTTGAACCGGTTTGATCTTTACGATCAAGTAATCTACTAAATTTGTTAGATGAATTGGAATCTAGGTCCTCTTTCGGTTATTCTAACCGCTAGTGAGGAGTTAAGATAATGAGGTGTTCGAATGTTGCCTTGATAAATATTAATCTGGAATCTGTCTCCTATTTTGGATCTTGAGGATCTTATTCGAATGATAGCTTTACCTAATTCTTGCCATGCTAAAAAAAATTATTGAAACATGTTTAAATGACTAGATGAACGATGATGTATCGCCTTGTGAAACCTTGTCTTATGTATCCTATATTATTGAAGTTAAAGACCTTTCATTCTAATTCTTGAACATAAGGTAGGATGTTGAATATATCCTTTTAACTGTTGTGGAGTTTGCAAATAGAGGTAGGATCATGATTGTACCCATGTGTGGCTATAGAGCTTTTAGTGTGTACTATTTTGGCGTTGAGCGTCAGTAAGAGTTAAATGGATGAAATCTAATATGAAATTCATATTGGTGTACTTTTATGAGATGGTCATGTTCTAGTAAGATCTTGTTAACGAGTTACTGTTTTGACATTGTGGCTTGAGCACTAGGTTTGTTTTTCTAGAGCAAGTGATTATTGCAATCCTATTGTGATGATGGAAATAGTATGTCACGATGGTTGTGTTTCTTTTGGAAAAAAAATTGTTGGGATATTAAGGTATGTTAATAAAATAGTCAGGAATGTGAGGGTGATATTGATCCTTTTATAGAGAGTGAAATGTGACCGCCTTTCGTGATGTCTCTTAAATGAAGATAATTCAAGTTTTTGAATTAAGTAATCTTTGGAGTTCAAGAGTTTTGTGGTAGTTGAAATTTGTTGAGTAAAGCGGCGTATTGTAGAGTTCTATTGGTTCTTAGTTTATTCAAGTGATTTGATTTTAAAGACTTCGTTTGTTTGAGTTGGCAAGTAATGTTGTATTCAAAGAAAGTTGTTTCTTTCCTAATTGAAAGAGTGTAGTACAAGTATTTGAGGTGGATTCAAATTTTGTAACTTCATGATTTATCTGAAGCGTGCTTAACCTTGTTGTTTGGCATATAAGAGTTACTCTAGTTTGAAAGCAAGGTTCTGTTCTTATTGGTTGAGGTTTGGAATTCTATTCTTGTGGGACTTATGCCCTCAACTGTTGACTTTCCTTATGTTTTCGAGTTCTTTGCCTAAGTGACTTTTTCCTTGGTCTGTGTTTACTTGACGATGCTTGTCTTCATTTGCCTTTTCTTTTGAGGAAGGATCCACGATTCATCTCACAAGGGTCTTTCAAGCGGTTATTAATTGTTGTTGCGAGACCTTGGGTTGTGAGTTATTCGAGGAGCATTGGAGGATGAACTGATTTGGGTATAATTCTTGAAGAATTATATTTATCTGAATATTTGTCTTTGAGGCTAAACTGTTTACATTGTTTCAACCATTAGAACCTATAGAGATTTGTGATCCAAGATCTTTTGTTCACTTCGGTGGAACATTAGAATTTTCGAAAGGATGGGGAATCTTGATCGATGTATTAGAGTGTCGCGATTGGGTACCTTGCGGTTGTGCGAGATGAATTATGATGGTGTTGTAATGAGAGTAAGATTAGCGAAGTAATCGATCGTTAAAGCGATTAATGAGATAGCCGAGATTGTTGGATTATTGTCGGGAATGACTTGGACTTAGTAAATAAATCTCTAAGAGTTAGACTCTTTATAAAGATAATTGGGTTAGAAAATGTTTCCATGTTGATGTTAATGCGCGAGTATGTTTGGATTGTGATAATTTTAGGGATTTAATCTGAGGTTTTCCCTATCTTCTATATGAGAAGTTTGTTGTAGGGTCTTGGAGGTTAAAATTGGGCTTTGCATTTTTTTATGCTAGAACTTTGGTCGCCCAATGATTTTGTGTAGAGGAAGTAGAATAAGGGTGGATTCGAATAATGGGATGATCATTGATAGAACCCTTTGATGAAGTATATGAATGTGTGTCTTTGAGGATTCGAGTTGTTTATTCTTAAAAAGATTGAGGTGATGTGATTGCGTGTGAGATCTATTTTGGGATACATTGGGAGTCATCTGTCAAATTAATTCCGTCGGTAGAGGAGTTGTCGAGAGAATGTTTTTGTGGAGTCGTTAGAGCCTCTATCTGAGAGGTGTGGATGATGTATTTCGGCTTGAGCATAGTGTTGAGAATGCCAAGTTAAGAGAGATGAGTTAGTGTGGTATGCGATGAATTGGAATTCCAAAGTTTGAGAGAAATTTTATTCCTAAAAGAGAAACTGAGAAATTGATGCTTCCTCGAGTAGTGACACGTTTTCTTGATTCTTATTTGAGCTATGTGTTTATGATTTAATGTCTTTATGAAGTTGAGCTTGACTTTATGTTAGCATGTGTGGTTCTTATCGGTTCGAGAAAGAATAAAAGAAATTTTTGATTTGGGCATTCAAGTGATTTCTCCTTTGGCTTTCATGACGTTTATTCGCAAACTGCCACTTGGAAAGTGGAAAGGTTTTCGTGATGAATTTCGATTCTGGATTTGACTCTTTTAGTACCGAAATGGTAGCGCATGGTTGCGATATGAATCCTTCATTTTCATATGGGTTTTGTCGGTAAAGAGTTTGTTTAAAGAGAGTTCATTGTGTGTCCTGGTTAAAGGAGGTAATCCTTGTTATGGTGAAGAGTTTGATTGAGAGGTGGAATAAGAGTTCCGTGTACTATATGCATGTTGTGTGGTTCGGTACCAATGGGAAGGTTAGCCCAAGGTACATTGGCTTGTTTTAAGCTAGTTGGCGTATCGCTAGGATCGTTTGGTCCCTACGCGTGAACGCAACTTTGATATGTTATGGTGCCAAGTGAGTACAGGAGATCCGAGTTTGGAATATTAGTTAACGTTGTGGACCATCAAGTAGGATCTTACCTTGATTCTCTTCCGATGAGTGTACACGAAATGTCGGGGCGAGTGTTAGGACAGAGCGTCGTTCTCGTCTTTGTGTTGTGATCTCATCGGTCAGAGAGGTCACTTGGAAGCTAGAGTCTCGCATGCTTGCGAGCAATACGGTTGTTCATATGCGATGCGTGTTAATCGTTGTTAATTTCGAGCGCCGTTTTCTTTTGGGTAGATCGGTGGGTAGATTAGGGTCGAATCTGTTAAGGGGTAGAATATAATACCCGAATGTTTCTAAGGAAGGAGAGTAAACAAAAAAAGGTTTTTCTGTAATACTCCAACTTAGTCTAATGAAGGAAGCGATGAAAAGAGAAATTAGACTTTAGAGGAGGAAAATCTGCAATTCTTTGGCAACTGGCTTGGGCTTTGGCCGGGGAGGCCCATGAGGGGCCGGCCACTATTAAAAGGAGGAGAAACCCTAGCCACCACTGTAGCACGCACTGCTACAGTGCACCCGCCCTTCTAATGCTGCTACAATGCACTCCTTGCGCTCCGTTGCCCCTCTTGGTGGTGCTCTCCCATTCTTTGTCGGCCAAGGAGAAAGGTGGAGGGAGAGAGGAGAAGAACAGGAGAGGAGCAACTAGCGGGGGAAATCAGCGGGCACGCGTGTCTCCAAGGGTAACGAATGTCGTTTTCGTTGTTTGATTAGTCGTAGATGTGAATTCGATTAGAATTGATTGGATCGAACTCTGTCTGTTAAAGATTCAATTCTGTCCAGTAGGTTGCGTGGGCAGTTTCGAGTTCTTAGAGGCCGAATTGGAGATTTTTATCTCCTAGAGATATTTAGATAATATTCTTAGCTTTTCGTGGCCGCCAAGAACACCTGATTCCGACGTACGGATCAAAAGTTATGATAGTTTTAGTTTCTACTGTCCAGAATTCTGACGCGATTGATCTGTCAAGTTGTCTCTTAAAATATGATTATGATAATGAAATATTCAGGGTTTTCACCCAACTAGGTTATTGTAGCAATTTTTATAACCTTTCCAGAATGTTAAAGAACGCCCTAATCGGAATTGTAGATCAAAAGTTATGATCTGTTCTTTACCGCTGTCCAGAATCTTAGCTATGTTTCAGCAGTCATTTTAATTAGTAGATTGATTATTTTTAAGGTCCGAATCAGGACTTCTCCATATTATGAAATTTGTAGGCCTTGGTCTTATATTTCCAGATCCTTAAAAAACATCCAATTTGGAGCTGTACAACGAAAGATATGAATTTTTGAAGTTTTTATTGTAATCTGTCTCTCTGTTGTGGACAGTAGAGAAAGATTAACTTGATAGCAACTTTTCTTGCACCTTGGGAATTATTGAAATAATTTTATTCAGGAAGCTAGTTCCTTTTAGTTTCCAGAAAAGTTTAGGTCATTGATTTTGGTTGTACCAAATGGAAGTTATGAATTTCACAAGTTAAAAGTACCGAAGATGACAGAACGGTCTTCGGTGTTAAAATCAAGGGCTTAGATGGGGTAATTTGTTCTGTCGATCACCTGGGAAGTTGTAGCTAAGCTCGTGTAAAGTCCGGGAAACTTGGATTCATAACTTTTGGGGCTGGGACTCAAAAGTTATGGATTTTTCTTTGAGAACCGACAGATTAGAGTCAGGGGCGAAATTGCTAGTTTTTGTGTTGCGTCCAGGAGTGATCGCTCTCGTTATGTTCTATCGCTTTGTTGAGCACTCTTGTTTAGTATACTTAGCATACTTTACGATTGCCAGGTGTTGGTGAGCACCAGGGTTGAAAGCTGTTCTGTCGTCATCTTTTCGTCTCACGGTTAAGGCAAGTACTTTGATGTTCCTATGTTTGGTGAATGATGCATGCTTGATGTTTGTATTGTGTTTTCCTAAGATCCATGAGAATATTCAAGTTTATGTCCCTTTCTTATGTTTTATACCATGGGTATACATATGATGTCTTTCATAATTCATACTTGACCATGCATCATGTTTCATGTGCCTTCCACGGAGTGGATTATAAGACCCATCAATTCCAAGATGGGCACGTAAGACCCACCATTCCAATGTGGGCAGATTTGGACACCCGTATAAACGCGTTCTTCATACGGGACTTGGGTCCCCGCATTTTGTTAAATGCGGGCTTAGGTGAACACCGGCGGGTGTGTCACTAGCTATACCGTATAAGCATGTGTGCAGTCCATTCTTTTCATTAATTCCATCCATTCCATGCATTCATGTATTCATTCAGTGTACATTCAAATTCTTTAATGAAGTTGTCTTTTTCATTTTTGTGGTATGTCCAAATTATCCATGTACTTGCTGAGTCTCGCACTCATTCTTGCTTTGTTTATTTATTTTTAGGTGATCGTTGGTGATGATTCTCTTGGGAGGGAGTAGACACGCACTACTCATTCATTTCACCTTACACCAGTTTCAATAATAGAACTTGATTCTGTCTTTCATTCGTTAAGTGATGGACTGTAATATAATGGAGTTTGATGTTGGTTGACATTTTTTTTCTACGTTAAGGTTGTTTAATTAACTGCTTATGTTCCATGATCATTCGTTTGGTATGATTATCTTAGTGGATTCAGTAGACTTAAATAATTGGAATTTGTTAACTGTTGTTGGATTCAGTTTTAATTCCTGCTTAGGTTTTAAAAGATGTTGATCCTTATATGTTAGTTGATGAGTTATTGTTAAAGTTCTTCCGTAGTATTGTTGTATGTTAGTCCTTTAGGTAGCATTTTGGCTTCCGAATAGCCAGGGTGTTACAGTTGTCCTGGAAGTTTCCATATCTGTCATTTGTGTCTAAGTTGACCACCCATATAAGGTTGACTAGTTAGCATCATCTAGTCCGTGTGTTTTAGGATTTTCCGTTGCATGTGTTTATTGTTTCTTTTGTAGCCTTTTGGGCTATGTCCTCTGTTGTTTGCTGTCCCTAGGTAGCCTACTCCCCTAGAAGACTTTACCACTTATCTTTTGGTTTTTCCCTCTCATCTTTTTAACTGTCGGTCCGCTCTGCAGATGGTTCATACCCGCAACACAACAAGTCAAGGTGGACCAGTGGATCCCAACGTCAGTGCTAATCCCAATGCACCACCCCCACCGGTCGTAGTAGCAAACTAGGGCTTGGGTCAGTTTATGGTAGCTCAGACTCAGTTAATAAATGCCATGATGCAAAATATGAATCAAATGATGAATTAACAAAACCAGATTGCTGCTACTCTAGTCACTATGTTGAACCAGACCAACCAAGCAGCTACCATGCCACCACCGCCACCAGCTCTTTCGTAGTCAAAGTTGGCGGAGTTCATGAGGACATGTCCACCTACCTTCTCTAACTCTTCTGAACCTTTGTAGGCATATGACTGGCTGCGCTCCATAGAGAAGAAGCTTGCCATTACTCGGTGTGATGACTGCGAGAAGGTTCTGTACGCCACACATCAGCTTGAGGGTACTACTGTAGAATGGTGGGAGAATCTTTGTGCCGCCCATGAAAATCACCAAGCTAACAATTGGGCTGAGTTCTCAGCAGCTTTCTGTCACTCTCATATTCGAGATGGAAATGTGCAAATGAAGAAGAACGAGTTCCGTGAGCTACAACAGGGAAACATGTCGGTGAGTGAGTAACTCAACAAGTTCACTCAACTCTCCTACTAAGCTCAAGAGTACGTTGCCACGGATGATGCACGTCAAAAGCATTTCAAGCGTGGACTCAACCCCAGCTTGAAGGTTCAAGTCGTTGGCAACGACTATGTGGATTTTCAGCATCTGGGGACAAGGCCATGCTCATAGAGGAGTCTCATCATGAGCTTGAGGAATCCCGCAAGAGGAAGATGATGCATCATGGTGCTCCACAAAATCATCCATAGAGAGTCAGAATGAATGTGTAGCATCATGTTCGCTTCACTCCTCCTGCTGAATTCAGGAC
This sequence comes from Phyllostachys edulis, assembly GCA_036346405.1. Lineage (NCBI taxonomy): Eukaryota > Viridiplantae > Streptophyta > Magnoliopsida > Poales > Poaceae > Phyllostachys > Phyllostachys edulis. Next base: position 55,995,040 of record CM070554.1, on the reverse strand, counting down.
CCCTGCGTCGGCCCCTCACTCAGCTGCATCATGATTTCGCAACTTCGACAACAACAACGACAACCATCTGCCAACAAAAAACAATCCTGTTGCAGTAGTTACATGTTTCAACTGCCATGAGATGGGCTGCTACGTCAATAATTGTCTGTGGAAGCAAGCTCCAATGCCTATCAGATTCAATTTGTGAGTACTCCGACTAGAACCCCCATGCTAGGAGTAGGACATGAAACACCTCAGACCCCAATGCAGCCGCTAGGACTCCACCACCTTTTGGGAGAGGCCATGTGAACCATGTCACAATAGAGGAAGCCTAGACAACTCTGGATGTCGTGTTGGGTAAGTTCCTACTTAATTTAGCACATGCTACAATTTTATTTGATTCTGGAGCTTCGTATTCATTCGTTTCTCGGAGTTTTGCTGAAAAACATCAAATAAAGGCTTTGACTCTTAAAACTGCTTTATTGGTTCAATCACCTTGTTCGGAGTTGAGCACGAACCAAGGTTGCCGAAAAGTTAAAGTGATTATAGAAGGGGTAGAATTTCTAGCCAACCTCATAATCATAGACACCAAGTCCTTCGATGTGATTTTGGGAATAGTTTGGCTTGCTAATCTCCAATCAATTTTGGATTGTGGTGGTAGAAGCATCACCTTGGTCAGTCCGGTTGGAACCAAAGTAAAATTTGAAGCCTCCACGGAAAAGCTTGATAGAGCACTAGTTTGCTGTGTAAAGACTGTAGCTTTAGAGGATGTGCCTGTGGCTTGAGATTTTCCAGATATCTTTTGTGATGATTTACCCAGGATACCACCAGACAAGAAGATAGAGTTTGTCATCAACTTAGTTCCTAGAACTCCGTCCATTTCTAAGAGACCCTACCGTTTTTCTGTCGATGAGCTAGCTGAGATGAAGAAGCAGATCAAGGAGCTACAGGATAAAGGTTTTGTCCAACCAAGTTCTTTACTGTGGGGAGCCCTAGCGATCTTTGTTGAAAAGAAAGATGGTACACAACGAATGTGCGTGGATTATCGCTCACTCAATGAAGTTATTATCAAGAACAAGTACCCTCTTCCCAGGATTGATGATCTATTTGACCAGTTGATGATAGCCAGAGTGTTCTCAAAAATAGATTTGAGTCATGTTATCATTAGCTGAAAATTCGTCACGACAATATTCTGAAGACAACTTTCTCAACCCGGTATGGACTGTATGAATACACGGTCATGCCTTTTGGATTGACCAACGCTCTAGCCTACTTTATGAACTTGATGAATAAATTATTCATGGATTATTTAGATAAATTTGTCATTGTCTTCATTGACGATATTCTAGTATATTCCAAGAGCGAGGAAGAACACGAGGAGCATCTACGCTTGGTCCTAGAGAGGCTTAGAGATAATCAACTCCAAGCCAAATTCAACAAGTGTGAGTTTTGTATGAAGAAAGTCACATTCTTGGGACACGTCATGACCTAAGCGTAAGCATACAACCATAGTGCTATTTATGGGCTGGCCTTAGCCAATTAAGTTATCGAGATATAGCCTTGCATGAGGGGTAGGCAGGAGATGTGCGAGCATCAAGTTATGATTGTCGACATAACGGCGAATGCCTCATTATGGCGGGTGTACCGAGAAGGGTTCCCATAAACCGAGAAGGGTGCACTCGACGAAGTGAGGAACAACATCCGATGCCTCACTAGGACGGATGTATCCAGAAGGGTTCCCCACATACTGAGAAGGGTACATTCAGATTCAGTGAGGAACAACATCCGATGCCACACTGAAATGGATGTATCGAGAAGGGTTCCCCACATACCGAGAAGGGTACATTCAGATTCAGTGGCAACATTTGATGGGCTAAGTGCAAGGTTAGGCCTAGATAACGTAAAGGCTTCAACAAGTGCTCTAGACTGCTTACGTAAGGTAGTGAGCGGTGGCATCGATAGGTGCCAAACAAACTAGAGAATTCGTGTTCCATGGGTAAAGTTGTACACCTCTGCAGAGTATAAATCTATTATAATAGACGTGCTCATGGTGATGAGCATGCTAAGTGTAGTATTGCCAGGTATAGTCTTGACTTTTCCAAAAACTGTCTTATCGGGAAAACATGGGAAATGGTTTGTGATTTGTTGAATTAACTACCGAGTTATGGCTGAACATAAATTGAGCCTTGCAGCCAAGGAGGGTTGCGAGTTGTAGTTATTATTATTGGTGATTCATTCAATTACTACTTATTGTCCTGTTATTCATTTAAAATGCTCTTTCAAATTCCACTGCAAAGTATTACTTATGAATATTGTAAATAAAATCTGCTTAATGCAAAATAACTTGTAGCATAGAGCCATGCCTTGGATCTAATATAACTCTTGCGATACACTACAAGTCTTGCTGAGTACACAAGTACTCAATCTTGCTATTGTTGTTGGTTTAGAATTTTCAGATGAGCCGACGCCTGACGACACGTTCTTTGCTTCTGGCAACGAGGGCTTCTGTGACGATTCTATCTAGGACCTTGTACTTTGTTAGGTTGCCTGAGGGTTGAATGGGCAAACCGCTGGTATTTTGCTACTATTGTCTTTACTTCCGCTGCTACTCTACTCTGTTTAATACTTGTTTATATTTGGCCGGTTGGCCTTTGTAATGTAATTACTGTACCACTTAAGTTAAGTACCCTTTTGCTTTACTTTACATGTGAATGTATGGTTGTGAATGCCAAATGTTGTGAATGTGTGTGCTAGCCGTTAATCCTGGGACTAGCACGGTATACACATAAGATCTTCGGGTATTCCATGCCCGAGGGCCTGACAGCGCTTTGTATCAGAGCCATACTAACTGTAGAACATGCCCTAGATAGAATGACCGATAAGATTAGGACTTAGATTAAAAATGCAACCTAATCTAATCATAGGAATGATTCTAAAAACTTAAGGAGTTTTTGCTAAACCTTATCCCTCTTAGCATTCTCCTCTCATCTAAAGCCTCTCTTTTGGTCATCTGTTCCTACCTTATTTGAATTAACTCTAGTTCTGAGAGACAGGATGCTCTCTGAAAATAAAAGTTCTGAACTAACTTTTAGGTCCTTAAAACTGAGCTAAAAATATTTTGAAAAGTCCCTAAAACATCCTACCCAAAGTTCTTTTGAAGATTCTACATCAAGCTACTAAAGATGCTGCTTCGGATGGATCTTTCCCCAAAATTTCAGAACCTAGTTACTTTCTAAAAACAATATGATGTACTATTCTTTAATCCCCTCCTACTTTCATTTGGAGTTAAATTGATTGCTATTACAAAGGTCTAATGGTATGCGAAGACCAAGGGGTAGAATACCCTGGAATTGAGCCTTAGGGATCAGCTAAATAAACTAGCGATTGGGTAAAACTTGTGTTGGAATTCTTGTCTTATCTAGTATCATTTCTTATCCAGGTCTCTCATTACATATTTACTGGACTTTCCTTATTCTCAAATTGTAGAAAGCACTTAGGTATAATATTGCTATAACCTAGATGTAAGTTGCTATTTATGTTGGTTTAGTTGCCTCTTTTGTAATGTAAAGGTATCGAGCATATGTGCCATGTAAAATTTGGCCTTTAGGTTAAAATTCATGTATGTTGCCCCTAAAGTTTAAAAATATACATACTTTCAATTTAGATTAGTTAAAATAGTTGGGATGATAATTCTTGTCGACCCACTCAACTCATGCTTATTCCCCCTCATCTTGTGCATGTTTACTTATCTTACATTTTGTATGAGTAGGATGTCGATAACTCATTCAGTTCGCCAACTCATGGCGGTAGGAGCTGCCTCCGGATCACAACAACCGGGAGGTGAGGTTCCAACACCCTTGTAGCCCAATCCACAGTATCCATCTACACCAACGCTAGCTGACCAAACTCAGCCTATGTCTTCTACCGCTGTTGAAGAAACCTTGCCACAACCACCCACCATGGCACAAGTCCTGGCCATGATTGAGCAAGGAAGGCAGACAAACACTCCCTTGCTCCAGCAACTGGTGCAAAACACTACAGCCCTCAGCACTGCTGTCAGAGGGACTGGAGCTGCTGCAAATCAACCATCGTCCAAGTTGGGCGAGTTCATGCGAACATGGCCACCGACCTTCGCTTCAGCAGCTGATCCTCTCGATGCGGATGACTGGCTCCACACTATCGAGAGAAAATTGGTCATTACTCAGTGCACTGATGAGGAGAAGGTATTGTATGTGTCTTACCAGCTTCAGGGCATTGCGCTGCCTGGTGGGAGAATCATCAGGCTATTCTCCCAGAAGGCCAGACTCTCACCTGGGCCACTTTCAAGGAGGCCTTCTGTAATGCCCACATACCCTCGAGCATTGTGGATATCAAGAGACGAGAACACTACTACAGAAAAGGCCTTCACAGATGGTTCAAAAATATCATCACAGACGGTTTCGTGAGCCGTCTGAGTTTATGGGTCAGTAATGACATGAGGTCATCACAAACAGTTTTCGAACCGTTTGTAATATATAATATCACAGACGATTATTAACTCAAAACCGTCTGTGATAGTAGACTATCACAAACGGTTTCATCTGCAAACCGTCTGTGATATTCTTTGGCATTACTAAATCTATTTCTGTTTATTGGCTAGCCTCGGGAAATGCTAGCCATGCCCTCTGAAACAAGCACATCCAATTCGCATTCATTTTAGAAGCACATCAAATTTGCATTCATTTCAGAAACAAGCACATCCAATTCACAAATCAATTAACTAAACTTAACCATTAATGTACATTTACACACATGTACCATTAAGTTCAATCTATCCCAATCAAGTTCAATCTACATTGTGGAAACTCCCATCTAGATTTATGACCTAACTGTTCAGGAATGACACAAGGTGTGATCGAACTTTTATGAGCTCGCTCTGTTCTAACGAAGTTTTGACAATGGTCGCAACCTGTCGATAGGAAGATTAAATTCATGCTTATATAAATTGGTAAGTATATATGAAATAATTGTTGCAAGATTGACAAACCTGAGAATCATTGGTGATCGCGGAACCGATGAGTAGTTCCATGTTGTGACAAACATAGTATCCACAGACGTTATGCCCGACCCGGCAATTTCTTGGGCACCGCAAAAATAGAATTGGTTAGTTCGAGAGGCATTACTACGAAGTGTTATATAGGATTAATGTGTACTAGCTAGCGAGTACCGGGAAAGTTAGATCGTGTTGCAGCGACCTTCCCCTGCATTTCCCTCCTCTAGCATATAGCACGTCGAACGCCCTACGTGACTCCAAGAAGTTAGCCTTAGCCATTGCAAAGGAAGGAAAGACTACAATAGAGTTTCTATGGAGAAAATGTGTTTACCTGTTGATTAAATTCCAGATAATAGTGAATTTGTGAGTGGTCCTCTGTAGGGAATCTAGGTATATTACCCATTTCCGTTTTGGTATAATTACAATTAGAATCCAGTGGAAACTACACAGGTATGTCAGCATGGTCATTAAACCTAAGTTCGTGTTGCTTATAAAGTACAAATCAACAAGTATAGCTAGTAGTGCAACACTCACTCCTGGTTGTAGGGCAAAAGTATGTATTCCTTGTTGCGGCGAGCCAGGAAAAACTCTATAACGTAATCCTCAACGAATATTGCATTCGCCTTGATGCTTTGCTCGGAGACCACATGTGGGTCAAGGAAACCTATCGGTGAATTCCTTCTTTCGGCTTCAGACATCATGTATCTATATACAAAAGCAAGGAGTTATATATAACATTTATCGGTATTACACGAACATTGACCGTGATTGTACACACTTACAGTGTCCAACATTGTATGAGTGAGACGTCGAGGTTGAAGAGACAGAACAAGTCCTCGAAGGTCACTGTGAAGACACAGTCTTGAAGCTCGTGGTTAAAATGATCCTCCTTGAACTTGACGGTGACACCCGAGCGTCGTTGTTCAGCCAGCTTGTTGGACTGTTCCATGTACCATGTATGCAATGCCGTGCAAGTCGGTTCTAGGGTAGGGTTGTCTAACCTCTCGACCAACGGCTCGCCTAGAATGAATTTCTGGGCCAACGGCAAGAAGGGGATATCAGAACAGGAGTCGACCGTCTTCGATTTGCCCTTGCTGCCTCGCTTTTGTATAGGTCGACTTCACAAGAGTCGACTGAGCACGAGATGTAGGTGCATTAGTCGATTGAGCATGAGGTGTAGATGCATCTGATGCACCGGGCCCTTGCCGTGTCGGTCTGAGTAGCCAGTCTTGATCGGCTCCGTGGACTTGATACCGTTGCAGGACATTCCCGTGAAGTTGACACCGGAGCAGTTAGCTCCAGGCAAATGTCCCCCTTGAGCTACTTAATGAATGTTCCAATGGCTTGCTCTAGAGTCATGACCTCGTCGTTTGAAGGAATATGCAACGGGATGGCCTCGAAATTGGCACAAACACCATCCACATTCACTTTTGCGAAACCCAGCGCTAGATTTTCACCGTGCACCAAAGCCCCGACACCGGATGGATACACTTGGCCCCAAGCAGCATCTAGGGCAATAGAGGCATATCTCACTTGGAGCTTGCACTTCATAGCCGCCTACATAACGATACAAAATTAGCTACTCCAACAGGCCTATCAATGGATCGAGCATTCTAGAGATAATAATTATTACCTGGATGTCATCGACAGGAAATCTGTCGTCGCCTATTGGAGTAGGGTTAGGCGCACTACTCGAAGTTTGGGGTGGCTAGCACGATGAGGCGGGGGCTTGCAAGCGATTTGGGAGTTGTAGTTCCCTAAGCCTTTCCTCAAAGCTCTCCATCTGCCGTTGCGACGCAGCTTTGACGTGAGATTGATCTCACGGGTGATCTCATCTTTGAGGGATTCACGAATCTCCTCTCGTAGCTTTTGCATCGTGCTCGGCTTTGGTTCTCTTCCTACTCTGGTACGATCCGAAGTCCGCTTGGAACCATTCTGCCCATGTAACATAAACACCAGCGTCTCTCGTGCAACCCGGATGCTCATTGTTTCTTAGTGCCACGGAGAGTATATCTCTCTCCCTGTCTGCCTGGAATGAGCCTTAGGAAGATTGTGCACTCAGTGTTACCTGCAATAGCCCGACATGTCATTTCACTTCCTATGAAGTTATGGAGTAATTACAAACTAGGTAGTTCGATATCTTACCAAGCGCTAGGACACTTCCTGGTCTGCGGGGTTTGGAAAGGAGACTTCCCCCGTAGACAAGGTACGTAAGCTCCCAAATAACCACTGTCGGGCGCGCACATTAGTGATCTCGGAAATGGTAGGGAGACATTCGAACGGCTTGCCTACTGATCTTGATCCCTCCATATCGGGATTTTACCCGCATACCCAGTGGTGCCGAGTCTATGGGGGTGCTTGTTTTTTGCCTGGAGGGCCGTGTGCGCCGCACTTTCACTCCTAAATTCATCTGTCATCTTCTTCATCACAAACTCGGCCCAGGACTCTTCTAAGAACGAATACTTATGGAAGGACGTCAGATCCTTCTCCACGTAGTTCTTGACAAGCGTGCTCTTGAAGTTCTTCCACGCTTTGCACGCCTGTAGCAATGCGTGTTGTCGCACGGAGTCCCGGTGTTGTTCCGAGATCTCAAACGATAGGAAAATATCCGTCAGCAGCTCATCTTTCTCTTGTTTGGTCAACTCCTTCCACGAATCGGAGGTGACGTTGACCCGTTGCCGTGCAACTATTCCGACTGTTCTCTCCGAATCGGACGCCGTCAAGAGGTTTGATAGGGTCCTGATCGACCTCCGTGATAGTAAATCGGCCCGCGGGCCTTTTCGATATTCCTCTTCTTCTACCACGGTTGGATATTCCAGAGGATGGTGCATCATCATGCACATGAGGCGGCGATGGCGAAGAATGAGTGGAAGACATCTTCACAAGAAATAGAAGTTCTGACCTGCATGAACATATTATCATAAGAAATTAGGACCAATACAATGACATAATTGACATAAATATGTAAATCCTCCAAGTCATTTAAAAGGAATAATATACTCAACACAAACATCATGTGAACAAATGAAATCAGCGTAAAGCTAAGATTTAACATTTTGATATTCCTATCAGATGTAGAGTAAGCATTCCAATTAGAGCTCAAGTTCAAACCCAATTATCAAAACAATTTCAGTACAAGACTATTATCATCACAGAGCATTCATCTCAATCCCATCACACCACATTGCAATATAGTCCAGTAGCAGTATCAAAACAAATACCATATGAATAATTGACTAGAACAAATACAAATTCCTAAAACAAGTACAATTATCATGAGTCAATGAGGACCATGACAGCCTGATAGATTATTGATAGAAAGAGTGAGGGAAAGGGGCGTCGGGGTCAGCAACTCAACATTGGTTACCTTTGGGCGTCGAGGAGAAGGACGAGCAGGGAGCAGTACTGGAGCAGCAGGGCGGCGTCGAAGGGAAGGCACACCGAGCTCAGGGGAGGGGAGGAGGCGGCGGGCTCAGGGGAGGAGGCGCAGCGGGCTCGGGGGAGGAGGCGCACTGGGCTTGAGAAGGAGGTGGCGTCGACGGGCTCGGGGGAGGAGTCACGCTGGGCTCGAGGAGGAGGCGGCGTCGAGGACAGCGGCGACGGGCTCAGGGGAGGAGGGAGCGAGGAGTTGAGAAACTTAATCACTTGAGTGGGGGGCTCGGGCAAACCCTAGAGTTCGAATATAAATAGGGATGGACATCACAGACAGTTCTAAAGTAGAACCGTCTGTGATATGTGATGTATCACAGACGGTTCCAATCAACAACCGTCTGTGATATATGATGTATCACAGATGGTTCCAATCAACAACCGTCTGTGATATATTGTATCACAGACGGTTTTTACCAAGGAACCATTTGTGATATATAATCACAGATGGTTTGATCTACAAACCGTCTGTGATATTATTTTGTATTGGTTAATCTAGTTCTGTTTATTGGCTAGCCTCAGGAAATGCTAGCCATGCCCTCTGAAACAAGCAGAAAACACAACAAGTACATGTATATACATCCAATTCACATTCATTTCAGAAACAATCACATCCATTTCACAGTACAAATCAATTAACTCAAATGAACTAAAATTAACCATTCATCAGAACGTACATATACACACATTGTTCAATTAATCTTTAAAAATTAGCCCTTCATAATGATCGACGCGTATGTAGCTAGTTTCGTCACGTTCTTCTCCCTCGACCCTTATGCCGTTTCCAAAAGGAGGCAACTCGTCAAATTGATTGTATTCTTCCTCGTCCACTACATTCTCAACTCCAACAATCCTCCTTTTTCCATGAAGAACTACGTGGCGCTTCTTATTTGCCGGTCGATTACATAGAAGACTTGAACAACTTGGTTAGCTTGATCGAATGGTTCGTCTTTGTATCCGACACGTTCGAGGTCCACGGTAGTGACGCCGTACTTGTTGACCTTCACCTGTGGGAGATGGACCCAACGGCACCGAAATAGGGGGATCTTAGAAAGCACATATTCGAGCTCCCATATCTCCTCTATTTGCCCATAGTAGGAGCTCCTTGGCCCATCGGTACTGAATGCATGTATGCGGACACCGCTGTTCTGGTTAGTGCTCTTTATATCCTGAGCCTGCGTATAGAATGTGTACCCATTTATGTTGTATCCTCGCCATGTCACAACTGTAAATGTTGGCCCTTTTGCCAACCATGTCAGCATATCACCTGATGAGCTCCTAGCGAGTCGCTCCTTCAACCATTGGTTGAACCGCCTGTTGTGTTGTCTCGTGATCCAAACATCTGGCCGCTTCGGATTCTATTGTCGAAGCACGTCCTTGTGCTGGTTGATATATGGGGACAATTCAGTCATATGTTGCAAGACCGTGAAATGGGCTTGAGCATACACATCCATATCTGGAGTGATTGCCTTCCTTCTGATGGTCCCGATACCCTCGAGCCTCCCCTCATGGCGAGATCGAGGCACACCGATCGGTTCGACCTGAGCCATGTAATCGATCGCAGAACTCAATGACCTCTTCGGTTGCATAACCTTCGACGATCTTGCCCTCCGTAGAGATCGATTCCGTACATAGGACTTGAGAATTCCTATGAACCTCTCGAGCAGTACATGCTACGTAGGAACACAGTTCAAGACATCTTTATCTCCTCACAATGTGAACAATGAGATGGACCATGATATCGAAAAACAGCGGAGGAAATACATCTCAAGATCACATAGAGTCGTCACCACCTCGTCTGCAGAGCATCTAGTCCTTCAGGATCGATGACCTTCGAGCAATTGTGTTAAAGAAATAACACATTTCATGATTGTCTCCGGACCTTGATCGGTAAAATACTTCTAATTACAACAGGGAGCATTTGTGTCATCAAGACATGACAATCATGAGACTTCATGCCAATTAACTTCAAATCTTCCATCGAAACAAGTTTCTTCATGTTGGCGAGTGGCGGGCGGAACTTTCACACCATGCAAGCAAGCAAGCGCGATTCAGTTCTCTTGGCCTTGGACAGAGTGTAACAAGTAGGGGGAAGGTATGTTCATCCTTTATCGGTCTTCGTTGGTGCTAACTCAGGTCTGATGTCCATATCAACCAAGTCAAGCCGTGTGTTGACACCATCCTTTGTTTTGTCACGAATGTTCAGTAAGAGACCAATCAAGCCATCACATACATTCTTCTCTACGTGCATGACGTCGATGCAGTGGCGAACTTTTAGGTGCTCCCAATAAGGTAAGTCCCAAAATATTGATCTCTTCTTCCACATGTTCTTCTTACAGGTCCTCGATTTACATCCCTTTCTGAGCACAACATCTAAATCCTTAACCATATCATAGACCTCTTTTCCACTTAAATTCCTTGGAGCTGAACTATCCTCCTTCTCTCCATCGAATTGTTTCTTCATCCTGCGGTATGGGTGAGCCCTCCGAAGGAACCTACGATGACGCATGTACATGGTTTTGCGCGAGTGATTCAGCCACACACTCTTGGTATCATCTAAGCAGTGAGTACAAGCTTTGGCCCCTTTTGTACTCTGGCCCGACAAATTAGCAAGGGCAGGATAATCATTTATGGTGCAGAACAACAAGGAACGTAAAGTGAAGTTCTCTCGTTTGTACGCATCCCATACCTGTACCCCTTTGATCCACAGTATTTTTAGATCTTCCATCAATGGTGCTAGGTACACATCAATATCATTCCCAGGTTGCTTTGGCCCTTAGATAAGTATCGACAGCAAAATATACTTTGGCTTCAAACACAACCAAGGAGGAAAGTTGTAGATACAGAGCGTCACGGGCCAAATACTATGTCGGCTGCTCATATTACCGAAAGGATTCATTCCATCTGTGCTCAATCCAAACCTTATATTCCTCGGTTCCACACCGATGTCTGCAAACCTCCTATCGATGTTTCTCCACTGGCGGAATCAGTAAGGTGTCTTAGCTTTTTGTCATTCTTACGCTACTCTTAGTGTCAATGCAGCAGTTTTGCATTCTTTGGGTTCGCAAAAAACCGCTTCAAACGGGGAATTACAGGAAGATACCATGCCACCTTAGCAGGAGGCCCTTTCTTCGCCTCGATTCTCTCGTCGTCATCTGATTGATTCTTACGCTTGTATTGGGATGCGTTGCACACCGGACATACATGCATGTTTGTATACTCGTTACAGTAGAGGATACAGTCATTCAGACATGCATGTATTTTCTACTTCCATTCCCATTCCCAATGGACAAAGAACCTTCTTGGCTTTGTAGGTGATTTTGGGCAACTCGTTTTCCTCCAAAGCATGTCCGCTAAGAGACCTAACAGCCCCGTGAAACTCTTGTCGGACCAACCGTTGCTTGCCTTCAATTTCAGCAGTTCAAGCACGGATGACAACCTTGTGTATTCCGGCTTGCAGCCCGGGAACAAAGGTTTCTCTGAGTCCTCCATCAAGCCCCGGAATTGAACATACTCCCTCTCATCACAGTTCCCTTCTGCATCGTGAAGCATCTGATCTAGATTGTCATCGTGCAACCTATCCAAATCGAAACCATAATCGACATCATCCGGCGGCATATCGTTGACTTCTTGTATAATATGCTCTTCATCGTGACTGATCCAACGTGTATAACCCTTTTTGAAACCCCTTCGAATCAAGTGTGCTTCGATCTACGCTCGGTTCTTAAACATCTTCAGATTCTCGCAGTCAATGCATGGACAGTACATATATTCTGCCCCCTTATTCAACATATCCTCCTCAGCAGCTCTTGTAAAAGCACGTACGCCATTAATGTACTCTTCACTCACACGGTTCTCAGCATACATCCAGCTTCGGTCCATCACACGGTTCGTATTGAAAACTCTGAAAATAAATAAAAGGGTGACTTCGAAAGCGTATTTTCTGAGGCTTAATTACGCTTTCCAACAGAGAAAGAGTATTTTTCTCTGAACTAGAGGTGGGTTTTTTCATTTTTTCAGATTTTATTAACTTACATGTGGGCCCTACTTGTCAGTGACTCAATTTTTATTTCATGATTTTATTTATAAAATCTATGGCGGTCCCACATATCATAGACTCGTTAGTTTATTAACTAAATGATTAAAAACAGTAGGATTTTAAGCTCAAATTGGGCTTAGGGTGACATCGCATTGCTAATAGTCGTGGCTCGGGGCCCTAAGGTCGCCTAAGGAGAACCGACGGTGATGTCCCGTGGCGGTGCCATGGGCTTCACTAGCGATTTCGGCGTAAACGTCTGAAACTACTCAAATTAAAGGATGCTTATGCTCCAGTAGCTCACCTCGATCCCAAGGAAGGTGTCAATGAAGTCAGGGAAGGTCTAAGGCAGCTGGTCGTTGATTGGTAAACAGAGGTGACGGCGGCAAGCTCCTCGGCGACAATAGCTGAAATGGGCCATACGAGCGAGCTCAGTGAGGTGAGGCGATACTCAAACTGGGCACAGAGTGGCGATGGACTCACCGGGCTTGGAGATCTCCCGCGGTTACCGTAGCGTCAGAGATGGAGATCAAGAAGACTCTGTTGGGGAGCTATGTACACTGCACCATCTGTGATGAGTTAATTATCACGGACGGTTTTCAACAAAAACCGTTTGTGATATGTAGTAATGTCACAGACGGTTCATGTTTAAAACCGTCTGTGAAGTATCACAGACGGTTCTGGCAAAAAACCTGTCTGTGATATTGGGTATACTTCACAGACGGTTTTAAACATGAACCATCTGTGATATGACATCTTCACAGACGTTTTTAGCGCGAAAAATAACACAGATGGTCGGTAAACAAAAACCGTCTGAGATTGTGTTAAATACAGACGGTTTTGATGAACCGTCTGTGATCAGGCGTCCAGTATTAGCATTTTTGTAGTAGTGGAATTCAATGAACTCCACCAGGGAAACCAGTCAGTGATGGAGTTTCTCCACCGATTCAATTATCTCGCCCGCTATGCAGCGTCTAATATACCAAATGAAGGGAGAAAGATTGCTCTTTTCTGGGAACGTCTTGACGATGAGATGAAGTGGTCACTTGCTGCCCATGACGTCCCCAACTTCCAGGATCTAATCAACAAAGCTATACAGGTTGAAGACGGTACCCGAGCAGTGGCTGAGAGTCGCAAGCGTAAATGGCTCGCACAAAAATCAGCAAGCAGCAGTGCGCCCCAACCACGCGTTTGGCAATCAGCAAACGCACGTCCTTCTGTACCACCACCCCTAAGATTTCAAGCCCAAGATCCTTATCCTTAGCAAGCTGTGGTTCAGCAAAATAACCACGCAAGACAGCCACCCGATACACAAGACCAGGCAGCAAACATCACCTGTTACGTCTGCGGCGAACGCGGGCATTTCACAAACAAGTGCCCAAAGAAGAAATTCCCAGCACCTCAACTACAACCTCATGGATTCCAGCAGAGACCCCCGGGCCTCGCACAAGATCAAGGAGGGTAGCAAGCCCCCAAGCCAGCTCAAGGCTTAGGACGCGGCCGTTTGAACCATACAACCACAGAAGAAGCTGATGCATCGCCAGATGTGGTGACGGGTACCATTCTCATCCACTCAGTACCTACTTTGGCATTATTTGATTCTGGAGCATCTCATTCTTTTATCCCTAAGAAGTTTGCCATGCAACAAGAACTAGAAACTGCATCTCTAAAAAGCACTACAGTAGTTCATTCACCCGGATCCGTCATGAGGACAAAACTCGGATGTCCAGGTGTTCCATTTAACCTAAATGGGGTGGGATTCAAAGCCAACCTCATTATGATAGATACACCTGGGATAGATGTAATATTAGGGATGGACTGGTTAACCAAACACAAGGGATTAATAGATTGTGCAGAGCGAGTCGTGTCTCTTGTCAACACTGATGGGGAACGAATTGTTTTTCCCTCCACTTATGCCGCTCCATCGCAGCAGCCCACGCTCAATTCCATATCAATCCCAGAGCTTAGTCAAGTGCCCGTGGTATGTGAATATCCCGATGTATTTCCAGATGAACTGCCGGGAATGCCGCCAGATTGAGACATGGAATTTGTCATCGATTTAATACCCAGGACAACACCTATGTCCAAACAATCTTACCGCATGGACTCTGATAAGTTAGCTGAATTGAAGAAACAACTCAAGGATCAGTTGGACAAGGGATTCAATCGTCCTAGCTCATCTCCATGGAGAAGCCCCGCTTTGTTTATAACAAAGGAAGACGACAGTCTACGGATGTGTGTTGACTATCGAGAACAAATATCCTCTCCCGAGGATTGATGATTTGTTTGGTCAAATGAATGGTGCAAGCATTTTCTCCAAGATTGACATGAGAACTAGATATTTTCAACTCAAGGTCAACCTAGAAGATATTCCAAAAACTGCCTTTACAACCTATCACGGTCTATACGAGTACACTGTAATGTCTTTTGGACTAACTAATGCTCCTATGAATTTGATGGATCTTATGAATAAGGTCTTTATGGAGTATTTGGATCAGTTCGTTGTGGTCTTTGTCGACGATATTCTCATCTACTCCAAGACCACAAAAGAACACGAGCAACACCTAAGGATTTTGCTCGACAAGCTGCGTGAGCATCAACTGTACGCCAAGTTCAACAAATGCGAGTTTTGGCTAAAGGAAGTCAGATTCTTAGGCCATGTCTTATCTAAAGGAGGTGTGGCAGTAGACCCAAGCAAAATACAAGATGTCTTAGCTTGGAAACAACCCCGCACCGTTCTGGAAGTCCGAAGCTTTCTCAGTCTGGCGGGATATTATCGCCGGTTCATCGAGAACTTCTCTAAGATTGCAAGACCAATGACTCAACTTCTGAAGAAAGAGAAGAAGTTTGAATAGTTAGCAGCATGTGACGAGAGCTATGCTGATCGTCGCCTTCGTGAGTTAACCTTCGAAGTAAATGATTATGTTTATCTCAAGGTCTCACTGTTGCGAGGCATCTGTCGTTTCCAAGTCCATGGGAAACTGGCACCGAGGTATATCGATCCATACCGAATCCTTGCAAGGAAAGGTGAAGTGGCATACCAGTTAGAGCTACCACCACAACTATCAGATGTGCACAATGCCTTTCACATATCATAGCTGAAGAAGTGTCTTCGAGTCCCAACTGAACTCACTCAGTTGGAGAACATTGATCTCCAACTAGATCTTTCTTATCGGGAACACCCGATCTGAATCTTAGACGAAGCCACAAGACATAACCGTAATCGCGCCATCAAGATGCTAAGGATTCAGTGGAGTAATCATACCGAAGATGAAGCTACATGGGAGCAAGAAGATCGCCTTAGAGCTGAATTGCCCTCCTTCTTTTCCGAGCCTACTGAATCTCAGGGACGATATTCTTTGTAAGGGGCGTAGGTCTGTAACATCCCAAATTTAGGGTTTGTATTTCAAATTTATAAAAATGTGGTATTTTTAAAAATTTTGCTGCATCTAATGGTCTTTCATTTTATTTGGAGTTCAAACCAGAGTTTTGTTGAGTGTAAAACCTAAAACATTATTTTATGAAAATGCAAGTAAAAAGAAGCTTCAAAGATTTTTAAAGAAAAATATATTATTTGAAAAACCCTAGAAAAATTATACAAGGTTCTACACTATGACCTAAGCCTCCCCAAACAATTTCAGAATTTTTGGAGTTAGTTTACTAGGTCAAATAAATCCTATAAGCTTTCAACTTAATTGCTAAATCAGAAAATCCAAATAATCCTTTTTCCTTTTCCTCCCCCACTGACGGGTGGACCCCACCGTCAATCCTCCTATTCCACCTCCTAAGCCAAGTTCCCATCGCACCCTGTCCACCGGCTGAACCAGGGTACAGCCTAACCAATTCAGTGCCTCACCTTTACCTCTTTCACTGACTGTGAGCCCCACCAGTACAAGTCGTCTTCCACGCGATGTAGAGGGCTGCACCAGCACACGCCTACGCGTAGACATGCCGCTCCGGCTCCGTCGCGCCCATGCACCACCAAAGCTGCCTCCAATTTTGTGTGCACCAACGGTTTGCAACGCCCTCGCCCGCATCATCCGCTGACCCGGCCATGCCCTGCGCCTCTCCTACCCACCACTTGGCGTCACTCCGCCATAACTACCGCCCATGCTGAGAACCAGAGCATGTCACCGCCGAGATGTCCACACGCCTCCTCGTCGTTCTCCGCCCTAGCCTACTTAAGGCCACCACAAGCTAACCTCTGCCTTCTTTCATCTCCAAGAGACACTCCACTTCCAAATTCCTTCCTTCCCCGAGCTCTAGTGCAAGGGAGTTTGAGTTCCCGCTTCTGACCAAGACGCCGATCATTCACCGCCGGTGCTCCAGCGACCTCCTCCCCTCTACAACCTCATCACCTTATGTTCTAGATCACCATCAACATTTCTCCTAAACTAATTCGGAGTTTTGCACACAGGAACCGCCGCCATTACCCATCTTCCTCGGCTCCGGCCCTTTTGGCCGCCACCGTTACCTAGGACCTACGTCGAGCCTTGGTCCAATTGCCAGAGCTAGGAGCACCGCAAGGGCATCTCAGAGCTCCCCCAATCTTCCCCTAACGTCTTCCTCCTCCACGGCGAGCTCTCCATGTCACCACCCCAAAGCCGCTACCAGTCCTCACCGCCAAGGCACCTCCGGCCAGCTCGTCTTCCCCTTGTGCTTCTAGTAAGTTCATAGCACCCTATAAACCCTCATGCGCGTGCTATTTGGGTTCAAGCTTCATAGGGTTGCGAGATGGCATGTAGCCGTAGCATTGCTACCACCATTCCTCACCGCGCCGCCATGTCGGAGCGCCGGAGACCTCGCCGCTGATACCAATAGGTCCACCCCAGTGAGGCAGTAATGTTTTGACCACCCGGTCGCATTGCCACGGTCCCTACTGCCGGCGATTGGCTGGAGAGCCTGCACCGGGAGCTCCTCTACGTGGTCGGAGCCAGAAGATCACTGTAGCTAGGTGATTAAGTCACTAAATCTTTGTCTGAAGCGTAATCATTGGAGTAAACTGGTTTTAATTATCGCACTGTTACTATGACGTGTGGGGTCACGATCGGAAATCAAGGTACTTAATTGCACTGGTTTCCGTAACGTCTCATTACCACGCGGGCCCAAGCACAATAACTGCCCAGTGATCCCACCACGTGGACCATTGCATTGTAGCGGTGAACCCTGGTCCACATGCACTGTGTGGTAGACCATGACACTAACATCAAGTCCCGCATGTAAGTATTTGATTTTCCTTTAAAGAATTAATTGGAAAATTAAATAAAATCTAGCGGGCCCACTTGTCATTGACTAGGAGTTTTCGACTAGAAAATAATTCAAAAAGAAAAAGAAAATGGGGGCAGGTCCCACCCGTCAGAGACCCCTCTCTCTCTCCCTTTTCTTTTTCCAGGGATTTTCAATCCTTTCCAACTTCAAACCCTTATAACTTTTGCTAGGAAACTCCAAATGAGTTTATTCTTGTCTCTAAATTTGTATAAAATCATAATCTACCTGATTATATAAAAATATTTTTATTTTGTTACTGTTTGAATTCATTTGCATTGTTTAATTGATTTCTAGCTCTTTTTGCAATAGACGTTGATTGCGCGAACGAAATCTTCGACGACCAATCAACTTTATTTCCAGAACAACCTAAGCAAGGCAAGCACCCCCTTTGATCATATTGATCCCAGTATTTTACTTATTGTACTTTGTTTTGCAAATTCTATTATTGCATGCACGTATGTTCAATATTAAACTAGTATGTTTGGGATGTTAGTAGCTGTAAGTCCTATTTGTTGCATGAACTCATTTGACATGTTGATATCCATACTTTTTTAACATTAGGATATGGGTTAGACAATATATAATCTCATTTGGGAAATTTTGAGTGCGATTTATCGCACAAATGCTCACTAGAACGATAGTTTTTCTAGAAAGAGATATAAAAGGACAATACGATAAATGTGAAATTCGGAGATTTATGATAATGTCTAGAGGGGAGTGCCTCTATTATTTTGAATAAACAAAATGCAAAACCTATTTTTGGACGCGGGCAAGTTATATATTATATTCTAAAAAAGTGGGAGAGGAGTCTCACTAGTAGATAGGGGGAGATTCTCGCCCGAGTCAATTAAGGACCGAACACCGGTATTTATGACCTAAGCGTAAGCGTACAACCATAGTGCTAGTTATGGGCTGGCCTTAGCCAATTAAGTTATCGAGATCTAGCCTTGCATGAGGGGTAGGTAGGAGACGTGCGAGCATCGAGTTATGATTGTCGACATAACGGCGAATGCCTCACTAAGGCGGGTGTACCGAGAAGGGTTCCCATAAACCGAGAAGGGTGCACTCGACGAAGTGAGGAACAACATCTGATGCCTCACTAGGACTGATGTATCGAGAATGGTTCCCCACATACCAAGAAGGGTACATTCAGATTCAATGAGGAACAACATCCGATGCCACATTGAAATGGATGTATCGAGAAGGGTTCCCCACATACCGAGAAGGGTACATTCGGATTCAGTGGCAACATTCGACGGGCTAAGTGCAAGGTTAGGCCTAGATAATGTAAAGGCTTTGACACATGCTCTAGACTGCTTACCTAAGGTAATGAGTGGTGGCATCGATAGGTGCCAAACAAACTAGAGAATTCGTGTACTACGGGTAAAGTTGTACACCTCTGCAGAGTGTAAATCTATTATAATAGTCGTGCTCACGGTGATGAGCGTGCTAAGTGTAGTATTGCCAGGTATAGTATTGACTTTTCCAAAAACTGTCTTATCGGGAAAACATGGGAAATGGTTTGTGATTTGTTGAATTAACTGCCGAGTTATGGCTGAACATAAATTGAGCCTTGCAGCCAAGGAGGGTTGCGAGTTGTAGTTGTTATTATTGGTGATTCATTCAATTAATACTTACTGTCCTGTTATTCATTTAAAATGCTCTTTCAAATTCCACTGCAGAGTATTACTTATGAATATTTCAAATAAAATCTGCTTGATGGAAAATAACTTATAGCATAGAGCCTTCTCTTTGATAGCCTTGCATCTAATATAACTCTTGTGATACACTACAAGTCTTGCTGAGTACACAAGTAATCAATCTTGCTATTGTTGTTGGTTTAGAATTTGTAAATGAGCCGACGCCTGACAACGCGTTCTTTGCTTCCGGCACCGAGGGGTTCGGTGACGGTTCTATCTAGGACCTTGTACCTTGTTAGGTTGCCTGAGGGTTGGATGGGCAAACCGCTGAGATTTTGCTACTTTTGTCTTTACTTCCGCTGCTACTCTACTCTATTTAATACTCGTTTATATTTGGCTGGTTGGCCTTTGTAATGTAATAACTGTACTGCTTAAGTTAAGTACCCTTTTGCTTTACTTTACATGTGAATATATGGTTGTGAATGCCAAATGTTGTAAATGTGTGTGCTAGCCGTTAATCCTGGGACTAGCACGGTATACTCATAAGATCTTCGGGTATTCCACGCCCGGGGGTCTGACATTAGCCCCCTGCGTAGTATTTTTAAATGCATGATTAAGAGGTGAAAAATTGCCACCGAAATTTTTAAAAATTTCGACCATTTTTGGGCCATTCCAACTGGCACAAATTCGTAATTTCAAGTTGTGATTCAAAAATTTCGGCCGAAAAAACTGGTAATCGGTTCTAATGCAACCCTTCGAATTTTTTTTTCTATACCGGTAGTGTTTTCCCTTAATGAAACCCGTGCATTCCAAACATGCCATAAATAGAAGTTGTGTAATTACATAATAATATAGGCTGATGATTAGTGATTTACATCTACTTAAAAATGAGAAATAAATTAGAATTGCCAAAAATGAAAAGATCTTGCCTTTTTAATTTGGTGAACCTAATGTTTAAAGTCTTAGTTTTGTAGTTAGTTTAGAGACTGACAAATTCGAAATAAATATCACAAAAAATATCTAGCTTTTTTTAAAAGAGGAAAAATACATCTCTTAACTTGGTTGCCCCTAATTTGAAAGTCTTAGATTAGATAGTTGGCTTAGATATATATCATTTTTTTTTAAAAAAAAAGAGATAAGTAGCAC
Organism: Phyllostachys edulis; assembly: GCA_036346405.1. Lineage (NCBI taxonomy): Eukaryota > Viridiplantae > Streptophyta > Magnoliopsida > Poales > Poaceae > Phyllostachys > Phyllostachys edulis. The sequence continues at coordinate 55,974,510 of CM070554.1, read as the reverse complement.
TAAGATATATATTGAAAGGATTGAGAGTATATAAATTTGTTAGACATTCCAAATTTGGAACTGCACAAAGAAAATATGTTAAACTATATCACCTATCACCATGCAATTGCACGAACCAATCGGCTAGTTCCTAGAAAAAGAATGAGAAATAAGTGGAGTACTTAGTAAGATGGATGCCCCTTCCTAGACCTATTCATGGGTAGTCCGGCAGAAATTTTTTGACTCGACCAAAATTTTTGGACTGAAGCTCGAAAAAAGCCCAACAATAATAATAACATAATAAATATTTTTATTTTTATTATGGAAGTGAACTAAATACTAATATTTTATTAAAAAAGAATTAAAATAATAATATTCATGGGAAAATGTGAATTCCTAGTTTTTTCAGGCTTTGGGCCTAGTTTATGCCGGGCCAGGCTGGGCTCGAGCATGTCCGTTTAGGACCAGGCTTTTCTAGGTCCGGCCCGAAGACCGACCCAGTCTGAGACTTGATAAATGGTCTTGGAAGCCAGCAAATGTATTGGAAACAATTGAGTAGATGAGAGAGGCAATAATTATGCCATGCACCTTTAAATAGATGTATCTTGGGAAAACACAACCTCAAAAACCTAAAACGATATCTATTGGAGAACAAAACCAACACCCACATCTAAAAACAAACGGAGGAAGTGCTTAGTAAGATGGATGCCGAACTTATCTTTACTATTATAAAAGAAGCACTTAGTGGTGGTGGTGATTCTGCCATCCACCTCTTCACCTCTTGAGTTTGTGAGATTTTTTGTAGATAGATATGTGCATACATGCATATGTTGCTATAAGGATCTTCTGTGGACAATTAGATCACCTACGCATGTGGTTTGTGATAAGACTCTTTACGGCTGGTTGATAGGATGCGAATTATGTATGCAACTTTTAAATGTAGGGGTAATTACCTTATATAATTCGTTTTTCAAGTTTAGAACTTACATATGTTTATTCGAGATCCATTACAACGCACAGACACTTCGCTAGTACAAAGAAAAAAAAGACACGGCAGCATACTTACAACAAGTTTAGAAATTCTTACATCCCAAATATGACATTTATTTGTCCCGTAAGAAGTTATGTCAAACTCCACTCCTCACAAAAAAAAAAATCACCAGAGATTTTATAGAGGCCGTAGCTCTAACTTGTCCATTACGTAGGTGAGGAAACCGAAAATTTTGCTAAGGAAAAAAAATCACCAAAGATCATACAGACACTGAGCTGGAAGATCTGTCATACGTGCAGCACAAACTTTTTACCCTGGTTGGCCTCTTTGCCACTCCAGTCTCCATGATAGGTCTCAGTTTCATTACGAAGAAACGGGCCAATGGGAGGCCGGCGAGTGTTCACATCCGGCCTCGACGCTTCCTGTACCTGACACGGACACACTCGACACGCCAATCCGGCACCTGCACGTCACTTTCCCTTCCCTTGCAATCCGTGACTCACACTACACAGCACAGCACAGCACAGACAGCAACGGCCGTGCTATGAATCATGAATTCATCGTCCATGTTCCCACTTCCCAGGAAAACGACCTAAAGGAGAGATGGTCCCAGACAGCGTAATATCGGTCATGAACAAACACTCGTGGTTTAGCGGGCAAGCGACCCATGATCGAACGGATGACAATCCTTTCCTTGCGTGTTTTGACCGGTCGTGATTATTTTATTTAAGAGGCGCCTCTAATTTCACAGATTTCTATTGTTAGGTGTACTCGGCCGGAACTGTTGTTGCTCCCAGATGTGTGGGTGGGCACAGGGCACCCCCAGACCCCCTACCAATCATTCACAATCCTGTCCTCTCATCCTCACCATACATGCAATGGACTGATCAAAAGATGAGATTATAGTGCACCAACTTTGGTTTATTTGTCAGTAACATCCATACTATTAAGTATTAATTACTAATACTTTGATCATCTTGTCTATGGCCCCAATGGGCAACTCAAATGTCAAATCCAGTAACAAGCTGTCATTGTTCTTCTCATGTCTTTACTTTCCATGATTATATCCTGTTTTTATCCCAAGCAATCTTCTCCTTGATACTTGCTTTACTCTCCTCATAATGGTGCCATTGTTTAGTGTTAAACATGCTTTATTAGGTCTGGAGCCTGATCATGGTCAGGGCAATTAAAGAGAATTTGTCCCCTCAACTTGCATCCACCCTTGCTTCATTACGCAAGTAATCCATGCCTGCCATCTGTTAGTTATAGGCACTGTCAGATGTTTCACCCAAATCTAATCCGATCTCTATGACAATGACCACCACTGTTACATCTCTTGACCTCTGCAGTCAGTAAGTTGTATATGTTAGTGATCAGTCAATAGCCTCTGTGTGTGTGATGACAAAACATGGCGAGCAATGATTAATGGGTAAATTTTAGAAAATCCTAAGTTTTGAGGTATTAGTAATACAAAACTCTATGTTTTGGAGTTTTTTTTTCCATAAAACCTAAGGTTTTAAGACAAACCACAGCACATAATACAATAAAATGATTAATGAGGTAGCACTAGCGGCATGGTGGTGCACGGGGCTCGCCGGAGCTAGCGGCCACGGTGGCACGAGTGGAGGGGCAAAACGGAAAGAGGGTGACAAGCTGAAGAAGATGACGCGGGTGCAGGGTCAAGGGCACGTTGGAGCTGGCCAGCGGCGGCGCAAGCTCGGCCCGGTGACGATGGAGTTGCGGTCACTCCGGTAAAGGGGAGGGAAGCATGGCGTAGACGCGATACGAGGAATAAGATGGTGATGAAGATGAACGGAGAAACTCATCGGTGACGACACAATCGGCCGGCAAAGGGCGGCGGCCAGAGAGGAGAGAGAAGAGAGAGAACTCAGCGCACGATGGACGAAATGCAAAATCAAAAGTGTAGAAGTGTAGATCGGGGCAAGGGACGCATGGTGACGTGGACGGATTTTGGAGGAACTCACCGGAGAAGCGGGGAACGCGAAGAAGGCATTTTCAGCGTCACGGAATGTCGCCGGAGATGATGAAGAAGGAGGTGGCGCCGACAAACGGGGGAAATGGGTTATGTGTTGTGATTTGCCTGAAAACCTGGAGTTTTTGGGGAAAAAAATCAAAACATAGGGTTTTGTGTTACTAATACCCCAAAACCGAAATTTACTCATGATTAATAGATTTTTATTGGCAGTACACAACAACAGGCAACCATCACAAGAACATGTAGAACCGATTCAGATGATTTGGTAATTTGCAACATGCATGCAGAGCTAATCTAATGTAATCTACAAGGACATGATCATGTATGTATGCATGTATGTATATAGTGCAGAGAGGAAGAAGAAAGCTGTGTGCAGCAGTAGTGGTGGTTTTGCCTGTCCTTGTCAGTGTCCACTGCAAACTGAATATTATGAGCACATCTTTCACCTTCGCCAGGCTCTGAAATATAACCAGCAACCACTTTGCCTTGCCTTTGTGTCAACATAAAGCTACAAGGTGATGGCAAAATATGATATGATGAACCATTCTTTTTTGTTTTTAAATCTTATTTTGCATGGCTGAACACTGAACTGATCAGGCTGCCTTACACCAGCTTTCTGCTTGTGGTGCATGATCTTCATGGCATCGTTTTCTGATCCTCTCCTCTTTCCGATGAGCACTGAAGAAGAAGATCAGGTAACCCTGATGGTCCCGAACAAAGGCGTGCTCGGAGACGGACCGGACTGGTCAGATAACCGGGATGTGGACATCTTCAGCTCCAGGTCAGGCATCTGGAGGTGCACCTGAGGTTTTGCCTTCAGGGTCATGGAAGAAGGGGACTGTGACTGTGATGCACCGGCACTACCTCCTGGTGATGTGCTGCTCATCAGGTTCAGGCATGGAGGCAGAAGCACAGCTTCCTTCTTCGCCGCGTCCACGCCAAGCGACAGGCTGGGGAACTGCAGCTCAGATACAGACGCTGTCCTGGGCATTGCTGCCTTCTTGGAACCTTCAACCTGCAGAGTTTTGAACACGGAAGGTTAAATTACATGACACTGTCATGGAACAAAAGGGTCAACATGAGATGTCTGAAAATTCAGCCAAGTCAGTTACCACATCAAAGAGGCTGGACCTCCTCTTCTTCTGTGTGAGGCTGTTCTGCCTCAGGAAGTACTTCTGTGCATGGCTGGCGACCTGCGTTGGAGTCCTTGTCGTGATGAAGTGTCGGGAAATGCCCCGCCAGTCGCCTTTCCCGAGCTTGTCGAGGCCGGCGAGGAACATCCGGTGCTCTTCCTCGGTCCATGGAACTCCTGAGACAGTGAATTCAGAAGTTACAGATGACCATAAACTTCTTGGGATCTCAGGTAGCTCCTAAAGTGAACTGATCATTCAGGAGTTAAATATCCATTAATTGAAGCAAGTTGAAAATGACAACGGGTTAGAATTAATCATTTGGTAAGTGCACAATTCAGTCAAACAAAACCAAAGGTAAACAACTAAACGTACTGTACAAAACTTTAAATTAATCGAGCACAACATGCAATCAACAAAGACAAGTAGACTGAATTTTCAAGCTCTGAAACAAGAAGCCGATCGGACCACAAGAAATTCTTCGCTATGTTAAAAACTGGAAATGTTGACACAAAGCAAATAGGCATAAGCATGTCACTAGCCCTGTTCCATCAAACTTATCAAGACTGCAAGAACCACACTAACTTGTTCCATGCTCACCTTTCTTCCTCTCCTGAGCCCTGCCCAAGAGGCCATCAGACAGGTACCCGCCGGAGACCCGCTCGGCGCTCTCCTCTATCGAGACAAGCGAAGACGAAGACGACACCGAAGACGACGCGTTCGACGCAGCAGCAGCAGCTGCTGGTGACAAGCACTCCATGCTGAGGCACTTCTTCAGAGGATAGGAGCCTACCTGGAGCTGCACCCCAAACAGCCTCAAGCCACCGCAAGTTGTATTGCCACTGCTGCTGTTCTCTAGGCCTCTGTGGCCACTGCAAGTCCTAGAGTTGTGGCCATTGTTTCCACAACTAGAGCACTTCCTAGCCATGCCTAGTTATGATGGATGGCACGAAGACACAAGAAACTGAAGAAAATATAGGAGCCAGCCGAGAGAGAGACAGAGACAGAGACTACTTTTGTGTGTGTGGCTAGATAACCTGGTGTAAGGTGTTGTAGCTAGGGGATTAATAAAGGGGGCAAATTGCGGCAAGGGCTACTTGGGAAATCATCAGACACTCCTGTGTGATAGAAGGGGATATATTGGCATCATCTCCTTTTATGGCACTGCCATTTTAATGCAAATCTGGCCTATTTAGCTGCATTTAGAATCCACGGGTATCTGATGAGCCTCTGATACTACTAGTACTTGATGTCACTTTCAGTACACCGTATACATATATCTATGTACCACATATTTGTTTAGCGCCTTAAGCATTTCAGAAACTGGGTTTCAATCAGAGAAGGTCACATGTTGCTACACTATGTTTCATGGTAACATGTCGTATAGAAATTAACTCAATATTTTTATAAAGCAATCCAGCTGTAATAGATTAAGCATGTGTATGTGTGGGCTAGATGTTGATATTGTTGTTAGCCGCTACTAAATTGTGCTTATGCAAGTAGTCTTCTTGCAGGTAGATTACAGTATTTGAGCGTTATACTAACTTGCCATCTTGGTTGTAATGTAGGTCCACTTCCTTTCTGCATGTATTATTCTTGGCATAAAATAAATCAAACTCAATGTCAAGATTCAGCAATAATGTTGAGCAGCAGAAATCTAGCAACAATCCTGGACCAATCATGAGTCTTTTTTTTTTGTTTTGAAGAATAGGTAGTAGAGGCGCAATTCTGTTTCAGATAGAAGGAATTTTACATCAAGGGATGTCAGCTGCTAATAAAAGATGGATAGAATCATAGAAACATAAAGATGCATGCTTCTGCTCAAACCGAGGAGAATTTCAGTGGATGAAATTAGAGTCGAAAATGGATATGGTGATCTAGTTTGTTAGACAATTGGTAAGAAGTTTGTAATCAAGTAATACCTCTCAATTTGGATCAGTGTAACAGCCCTTCTAAAAAGATAGAATCGGTATCAAACCCCGAGCCTAATCCGACAAAGCGAAGTTATTGCATATATATTGCATGCATGAATTCAAATCCAAATTTGATTCATATGAAATTTGGATATCTAACAGCCAATGACATGAAATTGTAATATCCTATAGCCAATTTTGCCAATAATTAATGACCAGAAAATGTGTGCAAGTCTTCTTTGATAACTTCATCTGCCATTTGAAATGCTAAAATTTATATCTTATTCTGAATTTTGAACAACAAAATAGTAACAGTTATCTACGTTATGCGGATACTTCCCAAAATTGGCGTATCAGTATCGGATACAAATACGACTCCGATACGGCTGGATACGTATCATGTAAGTATCGGTGATTTTCCTTTTTTTAAAAAAATCATGATACTTCTCTTATACTTTCTTGATACCTCTCTACCCTAACACCTCTTATTCGACTCAAAAACGTGTGGTGGATCTAATTAGCAAACAACAATTAGTTGATTTCTCTTTGTTTGGAAGTGGATTTAATTCCTTTAACTCATTTGAGGATAGAGCCGATCTAAACTCAAACCAAACAAAAAAGCAATTATCATTAAAATTAGGTTGGACAGCCAACATCATATTCTTGTGCTGAAAGAAACTATTGTACCCATTGTTTGATCCATAGTTCAATGAGAAATAGGTTTTACACTTACCTTCTTTTCTTAATTTCTTTTTTTTTACCAACTGCATGGAATTCGATTGCAATTGCATTGATGTAAACTAAACTCTGGATGTGCTGAGGATCTAGTATTTGTGTACCACAACTTACGTCTTCTTTATTGAATTTTTTTTGAAATAATCTATTTTTTATTAGAAATTACAAATATATTCTTGTGATCTTTTTTTTACATAAATATACGTCTGTCACCCAACGAATGGGTGATCGAGATTCTGTCGCCCAACAGTTGGGTGGTCGAGTCTTGTCATGCCCAATGTTGGGCATTTATCTTCTTGGCCGAAATGTTGGGGTGTGGCACGCGATCGCTTAACAAGGTTAGGCGACAAGTTCGATCGCCCAACCATAAGGCAACAGGAGGCTCCCAACTCTTTTGTATTATTTAATTATTGTTTAATTGTGTTTTAATGAATATTACATTTTGTAGGTTAATTACATTTAGCAAATCTGATTGTATGATGTTATTTATTTTGAAAATAATAGTGTTGTGATGATGTTGGTAGTCTGCTTGTTATTTTCGTAGAATATCAAGGGTACGAAATTTGTCGGACTCGCAATAACATTTTGTGATCGTCGTATATTGTTGTAGTGCGCTAAATTTACGAGAATTTTTTGAGGACGATTGAAATAGTAATGAGTTGTAAGTAGAAATGTAAGTGATATTACGATGCGCCAGGGAGTCTCTCCTCGATGAAGTCGTCTGAACGTATACGCATATATAGGCACGTAGTCGATGTCGTACTTTATGAAGCTTATACAGAATATGATTGAAGGGGCTGAGAACGCTCGTTGTGATTATGAAGATGCCCTAAAACATGGAGGATTTGATGTAGGTACGAATGGTTCTTTCTGGGATTCCACTAGAAGAGGCATACTTGCAATATAGGCTTGCTTTGATGGCTTAGCGGAGACACGGAACCAGAACTACATTAGAGTCCGCGTACAGAAGCACGTTACATGTAGTCACATGGCATGATGGTTCGACTAATTGCTTTAGTCATCCTCGCTACTACTACGGTACACTGCGACACAAGCATCCGGACCATGTAAGTATATATACCTTTAGGGGATAGTAAAAAACATGGGGGGTAGGACGGGGGACTACTACATAATGACCTGACCTACTGCGTGGACCGAGGCAATTTTCCCTTCCTTACTAGCTCGGCGTTGAACTCCTCGCCGGCCTTCCCCTTCCCCTTGTCGCGGGACTGTCCACGTCGGGCTGGTATGTCAAAGTCGTCCATGTCCTGCGATTCCATGATGTAAGTGCACCGCATAGTGAGAATCGTAAGAAGAATGTAAATTCTTCATAACTCACGTCGTGGATATGGATTACGCCCGGGTGACCGGATACGCTGTGGTGGCCGGGCTCAGCCGCATGAGCCTTTCCCTTGCCCTTGTCATGAGACTGTCCACGTCGGATTGGTATGTCAAAGTTGTACATGTCCTGCGATTTTATGATGTAAGTGCACCGTATAGTGAAAATCGTAAAAAGGATGTAAATTTTTCATAACTCATGTCGTCAATACGGATTACGCCCGGACGACCAGATACGCTGTGGCGGCCGTGCTGAGCCGCATGAGCCTTTCCCTTGCCCTTGTCGCAAGACTATCCACGTCGGGCTGGTATGTCGAAGTCGTCTATGTCCCGCGATTCTATGATGTAAGTACACCGTACAGTGAAAAATGTAATAAAGATGTAAATTCTTCATAACTCATGTCATCGAAATGGATTACACCGGCGAATCTTGGGCTCGCTTCTGCCTCCTCAACAGGTCCGATCGTGCGGTTTCGCCCAGACGAAGTTCTCGGCCGCGCGGAGTAGTTCAAGATGTACTTTTGCTGGATGAATGCCCTATCGTGCATCCCGGCATGGCGATCATGGATCACGCACACACCAGGATGAGCTCCAACAACTCCCACCCTCAGATGTCGAAGGAACCACAACCAGCTGTCGAAATTCTCACCTTCCACGAATACGATGGCTAATGGCAGAATTTGATTGTTCTCGTCAACGCCTATGGCCGTAAGGATCTGCCCCTTGCATTTCCCGGTCAAAAAGGTCCCATCAACTGAGATCACGGGCAGCATATGCTTAAAAGCCTTAATGTAGGAACCGAAGGCTAAGAAGGCCCTATGCAATATTGAAAAATCTCGCGGATTTTTAGATGGCATGTCCTTTACAGCAGTGTATGTGCCCGGGTTTCTCTCCTGCAGCACCCCAAGCATACGAGGAAGTTTGTCGTACGCCGCCTCAAAAGATCCAAACCGTCTTTCCAAAGCCTTCTGCTTCGCACGCCACGCCTTCGCGTAGCTGATCTTGTACTTGAATTTCTTCTCAATAGCTACCATAATGTGCTTGGCCTCCACATCCTTCTTCTCCACTATCTCTCCATACATCAAATTGGCTATGAAGGTCGACGTTAGGTTACGATGTCTGGACAAAACACTGCTGAATATGCAGGAGTGCGGCTCCACCTTCGAGACAATCCAGTGAGTCTCATACTTCGGTCTATGTGCGTGCACTCGCCAAGGACAACTGGCCTGCTCGCACTTGATGGTGTACTACTACTGGCTAGATTTGATGACCCGAAACATCCGCTGCATAGACATAGCCCACAACTTAATGGCATCCTACAAGGATGTCTTATCAGCAAACATTGAGTGCAACCGAACCTCCGTGGCATGGTACTCCCACGACGATTTGTGCTTGTCATGCGTAGATAAACCCTCAGCGTCAAATCTGTTCCATTCCCAGGGGATGGGAGCTCCGTCCTCATTGGAACTGTCCTCGTCGTCCTCTTGTAAAGCTTCCTCTTCAGCCAAGGCCATTCGGTCATCGCTATCCATTTGACGCAATATGTACTCTCTATGCTCTCCTTCATCAGCCTGTCCTGTAGGCTCACCATGCGGTGACCGATCTTCCTCTCCTGTATCTACGCGTCGGGCTCATCACAAGCAACATCCTCTGAACCCTTCATAACACAGCCCTCCGGGTCCTCTTCTTCACCAACATGCTGGGCACCCGAGCTGCTCCCAGCACCCGGATGTTATCCGGCGGCGGGGCCCTGCACAGCTTCTTTTGGGCATGGTTGCACAAGTAGCACACACTCATATCCATGGCGCCGACATCCTTCTATAAAGCCCTTCTACACATCCGTGCGCATTAGTCTTCTCAACTCCCATCTAATGTCCGTGGAAGACCGGCTCCAAAGCCGTTGTACGACGACGCTGCACACCTCAGGGTTCAAAAAGAAGCTGCGGGTGAGCCAATGCATGACATCTTCAATTCATGCATTCTCGCCGTTCGGGTGTGCCAGAGTGGCTTGCCGAAAACTGCTCAAGTCAACACCGCATGGACCTTCACGAACGGTGCCAACACCGTAATGCACTTTCAATGTAGTGGGTACAGGTATGACTTATTGTATGGCTGCAAATATTTCCAACATTGCAACTAGTCATATCACAATGCACGACATGCAAGTACTGCTACATTGTAATTTACATTTGTAAGGCCCTTCGCCTATCGTCGACAACTACACTACAGCATGATCAAGACGTCATTCATTCCCTAAGGCATAGGCCACAATGAACGTGCAGTACAATAATCAGAATTAACCTCAAAACCGAGTTATTCCATACCAGGTATTATCCGATTCTAACGCTAACTTGCAATCCGAAATGCTACAAGTGGCGTTCCAGTCTTCTACAGAGCTATACCAATTACCTAAGTCAATAAGTTCATACTAATTTATCTCTACTAATTAGTTCATACAAATAATTACCTAAGTCAGTCACACATGCACCGACACAACTACAGTACTCCTCACAAACAACACTAATACTACCTCATGGACTATTTTTTTCTCTAACTAAAGTTTTCTATCGCTACTACATACATACAAATTAACAACATTTCGATTTTCTAGTTTTTTTCTCTAACTAAAATTTCCTACTATTTTAACTACATAAACTAAACTAATTACTTACTAAAAAATACACTACAAAATAATAAAAAACTTACCTCACGGTAGAATCTTTCCTCTTCTTCTTCTTTCTCCTCTCCTCTTCTTCCCTCTCTTTTTCCTCTCCTCTCCCTCTTTTCTTCTCCTCCTCCGCCGCTCTCTACTTCTCTTTTCTCTCGATCGCTCTCGCTCGGGCAGGGGGTCTTGCGCTGCTTATATAAGCAATCCGATGCGCTCGACGGTTCGACAACCGAAGCCTCCTGTCATACGTCTGATTGGGCGACTAAAGCTATCGCCCACCGTTAGGCGGCGCAATATCTGCCCAGCGGTTCGGCTCCTCGATATAAATGCGAGCGGTTGGGCGACTAGACTACTGATTGCTTAGCGGTTGGGCGACGAGAGCGATCGTCAACCGTTAGGCGACAGACGATATTTTACGTAAAAAAAGATCACAGAATATATTTGTAATTTATAATAAAAATATATTGTTTCAAAAAATTCCTTCTTTATTTCTACACTGAACCATGGATGATTGCACTTCATTAATTTATGTACTTTTTATGTTTATTATATATATACATGCATCGGTGTTTTTTTGCGAAAATGACGTATCACGGTACCGGCATATCACGTATATGTATCAGGGTATCCGGGCAACCTAGGTAGTTATGTATGAAAAATACAAAATCAAACAAAACATAAGTGAAAGTAGTTATCTGTTAACAATCCTGCCAACACATATATGATATATGCACAAACTCGGGAATTATTTGAATTAAGTCCACCATTGTTCCAAAAATATGGATAAAATTTGCTATAACCACTACAACAGTATCAAATCAGTGAGGGTTTTACCCTTATGCAAATCCATAATTAATTACCACTAGAAATAAAAATAGATCATGTGCTATTTTTACCTGTATATTCTAATTCCACAGTGTAAATGAAATCAGATACAAAGAAACATGCTCTGGTACGAAAACAATATAAAGAATACAACTAATTAGGTTCTGATCAACGACATTGGCCAAACAGCAGGAGAAGAGAATGCATAGCCCTTGTTATGCAAGCAAACATGGTTATCAGGATTAGGTACCAAGGTTTAGCCTTGACAATTACGCCATCGCCCTAACTACCACAAAAGACAGATGAGTACTTTTACAGTATTCCTCAACTCAACTCTACTAACCAAAATTGTTAAAAATTTACTAACTTCTCTACTTAAAGCTAAAGCGTAATATGACTGCTTACCATGTAGATGCACAAATAGTAGCGTTAATTCGTAAATTCGTATCAGAAAGAGTTCATACATATGACTGCTATGTATTGTTTTTGTGTTTCCAATTTCAACTTTTCTTGGTGCCTCATTATAGCATTGTTCATAACCTGCATCTTTCTTCTGAGTCATTGGTAGAGACCAACAGAAAGGTCTCCCTTTAAATATCTTTAAATGGACAATAATAGAATGTTTATTCATTGCCACCAAACTGAAATGGACAAGAGAGAGTTACAGAAAAGCAGCCTGGTTATCTGCATACATGCATGAACAACAGTCCATATGCAGCCCTTTTACTGGTTAGTACATCCCAGTGGTTGTTCCTTCCCGACAGTGGCAATCATTTAGAATTCTTTGACACTTTTGCTTTGTGTTGTCATACTGGAAAAAATTTAGTTTCTCAGTGTAGTCATATGTTACAATACACTACTAAAAGTGAGGCCTGCCAATAATCTGAAGAAGAATGACATTTCTCAAATAACTAAATTGTTTGAGGGATTCATGCATGAGTACTAAAGGATGATCCAGTGTACTGACAAAGAACACTTGATCTATGAAACATCAATCTCTGTAGGAGATGACAAGCTCTTTGGATTCTTCATAGCAAACGGTTGATCTGTCCACTGAAGATGAATATCTCGTCGTTGCCAACCTTGATTCTTGCAAAAGTGCTAGCTCCAGTTTCTTGATAAGCCACAAGATGTTCCTGGTGACGACCAATTCTTGTTCTTTGTGAGCAGCTAGTTGATGCAAAGGAACAGTGAAAACAGGTAGGAGGGATATCCAAATCTAAAGCAGATGCATGGCAAGTGGGAGATGTTCCTGGTCGATTGCAAACCAAGATAGTACAATTCAGATAGACATGCAACAACATTATTCTGCATCTTTTGCTGCTGTCTACTTTCGGCGTTCATAGTGTTAGAATAGGAATTTCTTTGTATTTTTTTTATATGTCTTTTGTATTTTCTTACATATGTATGGTATATTCCATTGTAATATCCCCTTGTACTTCCTATATATATTACTCATTGGACCTTATGAATATATATACAATATTCATAACATGATATCAACGCTAGGGTACTAACTTAGCTCCTTCCGCTGCCTGAGGACGTCGCTGGCCACCTCCTACGGGAACGCCGCCACCACCCGATGCCGCCGCTCGCCCAACCACCGTCGCCCGCCCGATCGCCACCTGTGCCCGTCGGATCTATCACCCGCGCCTGTCAGAGCCATCGCCCGCCCGCTTGCCGCCTGCGTCCACTGAAGCTGTCACACGCCCGACCGCCGCCCGCGCTCACCGGATCAGTCACCGTTCCTGGTCGATGTGGCCTCCACCTCAGCCACCGCCGCCGTCCCCGGCCGCCACGCCATCCCTGCCGACGCTGTCCTCGTTATTGGATCGAGTGGGCAGTGACCTCTATTTTTTTTATAGAAAATGAATTTGGTTTCTATAAAAACAAAGACTTTCCAAAAAAAAAAAAAAGAAATGTATGTTTTCACGTTGATCTAACCGCCACACTATCCAGTACCGCCAGTTAGACTTCATTGCTTTAGTCGCTGCGCCGTCCAGCGCCGCCTATCGATGGTTTCCGTTCCATCAGCTACGATTCCATTCTCAGGAACAAAACTCCATGGGACGAACTACAGGTTGTGGTCCTCACTCATGGAGATCACACTCGATGGTCTCCACCTCTGGGGACATATCACTAGTGCATGACCTTCTCCGCCATCACCGGTTCAAGCTCCTCCCAGGCACCAGCCTACTTCCTGCAAGATGAGGTTGCTAAGAAGAAGAGGTCAGGTCGACGACTTGTTGATGAGGTTTTTCAGTATGCCATTAACGCTTTGGAGCGCTGGTGTGCTGATGAGACTCGTGTTCGAGCCATCTTGGTGGTCAGCGTCGACGACTTCATCTAGCCAGATATTGTTGGTCTACAGTCTACTTGTTAGATCTAGGAGTACTTGCGCGAGTGATACTAGCAGAGCAGCGATGCTCAGTTTTTTCGCTTCACCATAAGTTGGAGAAGCTTCACTAGGAGGACTCTTTTGTCGACAATTTCTACCGAGCCCTGGCCAGTCTTTGGCGCTAGCTAGACGAGCTGGCTTCTCTACTCTGCCAAGAGTGTCTTAAGGTACAGAAGACAGATCGTGACCGCCTTTGCCTTTATGACCAAGGCTCTTTCGACGCTTCGTGCTGAGTAGCTTCGCCGCGGGTTAGCAGCATAGTTTGTTCCAGCTATGCTTGCTACCCCCTTCTTCTTCGACTACACCGACATCTTCTACTTCGATTACAGTTCCTCCTCATGTGTCTACTTCTGCTCCTATTTTTGCAACAACTGGGGTTCAATGCAATTATTGCAAGAACTTCAGGCACGACTACTAGAGTTGTGTGGTGCGAAAAAAGCGGAACAAGGCGCATGGGGGTGGATGATTCAAGGGGCAAGGAGGCCCTTCTCAGTGAGGTGACACTATTCCGTAGCTCTACCAAACTCTACTTCAGTAGCTCTCTTACAGCTCAGTAAGTTCTGCTAGTCTAGCTCAGACGTCTCCTTTAGGTACTTCTTGGCTTCTAGATTTTGGTGCCTCTTTCCACATGACACTAGACTCCACATATCTCACTTCAGTAGGACCTCCTATTTTTCCTATCTCTGTTCAAACAGCTAATGGTACTCCTCTGTCTGTCAGCTATCAAGGCACTCTTTTGTCCACTGACTTTTATGTTCCAGTTCTTTCCATGTTCCATAGTTTACCATGCAGCTTCTTTCAGTGGGTCAGCTCACCGATCTCAGTTGTAGGCTTGGTTTTGACTCTGACACCTGTTTTGTCTAGGACCGACAGAAAGGGACGGTACTTAGGATTGGCCGACACTGTAGGGATTGTCAGGATCTCTACATCCTTGACCACCTCTACCTTCCGTCCACTTCAGTTGCTCCTATCACCTCTACGTCTACCTCCACCGCCACTACTGCCACCACCTTTGGAATTTTTGCCAAGTGTCATCGTTGTCTAGGTTACTTGTGTGGATCTCGTCTTTCTTCATTAGTTCGTCAGGGTGTTCTTGGACGTGTTACTTTTGACATGACATGGTTTGTCAGGGTTGTAAGCTGAGTAAGCAGCAACAACTTCGTTATCATTTTAGTGGGTCCTTGTCTTCTCGTCCTTTTGACTTAGTTCACTCACATGTATAGGGTTCTGCACCTATTATTTCTAAAGATGGGCATAAGTTTTATGTGATCTTCATTGATGATTATTCCCGTTTTACATGGCTTTTCCTATGTTTAATCGTGGTCAGTTTCTTGCGATTTATCGTACCATTACAACTATGGTCCATACTCAGTTTGATTCTTCCATCCATACTTTTTGTTGTGATTCTACTAGCAAGTACTGTTCTAGCGCTTTTAGACAGTTTCTTCCCAAGCAGGGCACTCTTTACCAGTCTTCTTGTCCTAGTGCCCATGCTCAGAATGGGGTTGCTGAATGCAAACATCGCTATCTGATTGAGACTACCCGCACTCTTCTCCTTGCCTCTCACGTTCCACCATAGGTTTGGGCTGAGACTGTTTCTACAACTACATATCTCATGCATATGCAATCTTCCACTACTCTTAAGGGTGTCAATCATATAGAGCATCTCTACTCTCGATCCCCCTAGTACACTCACCTTCGTATTTTTGGTTGCACTTACTTTGTTCTGTTGTAACCTCGCGAGCGTACCAAACTATCGGCTCAGTTAGTTGAATGTGTGCTTCTTGGTTATAGATCTAAGCATAAGAGTTATAGCTGCTATGATCCTTCTGCTCGATGAATCAGAATTTTACGAGACGTTGTCTTTGACGAATCTTGATCTTTCTTCTATCAAGATTCGGCTCCTTGTCCGGTTTTCACCGTTGAGATGATTTAATAGTTGTCTCTTTCTGACTCTTCGCCCATTTCTCCACTATCACAGTCTTCCCCTAGTCTATCTCTAGTGGTTCCTTCTGTACCTCCATCTCTAGTACTACCTCCTGTAGCACCGCCTCTTGTCCTACAGCACCATCATCTCGTTTCTCTGGTATTCACTACTCCAGGCGTTCTCGTCCTTCACTAGTCTCCTCTCCTAGTATCTTGCCAAAACCTACATCTGATCCTCCTAATGATGCACCCTGTTACATCCTTCATGATCGGACATCCCTTCAACCTCCTGATTGTCTTGGATTTTTTCTGATAGCTCATGCTTTCTCTGTCACTAAGCCTAGTTCTTATCGTGAGGCTGCTCCTTATTCTAAGTGGCAGCTCACTATGGCAGAGGAGCTTGATGCTCTTCGACGTACAGAGACTTGGGTATTGTACCGACACCTGTGCATGCTCGTCCTATCATGTGCAAATGGGTGTACAAGATTAAGACCCGGTCTGATGGAACCATTGAGCACTACAAGGCTCGTCTTGTGGCTCGCGGTTTTTAGCAGGAGTATGATCTTGAATACGATGAGACTTTTGCCCCTGTTGCCTATATGGCCACTGTTCACACTCTTGTTGCGGTTGCTTCTATTCGCCGATGGTCTATCTCTCAGCTGGATGTTAAGAATATCTTTCTTAATGGTGTTTTGCATGAGGGGGTCTACATGTAGCCACCACCTCGGTATTCTATTCCCGATGGGCACATTTGTTGCCTTTGGCGTGCTCTTTATGGCCTCAAACAGTCTCCTCGTGTTTGGTTTGCGCGCTTTACCTCAGTGATTACTGCTGTCGGTTTCACTGTCAGTTCCCACAATCCTGACTTTTGGTCCATATCTCATCTCGGGGTAGAACACTACTTCTTCTGTATGTTGATGATATGCTCATCACTGGTGATGATTCCTCATTGTGGATATCATGGGGATATGCTCATGATCTTAGGATCATGATACAATTGGCAATGGTGTTAAGGGTTTGTCGAAACACTTGCTTTCGGCGAAGTTCAGGAAAATCGGTACTACCACAATAGAATAGCGGTACTACCGCAGCACGGTATGACCGCAATTGAGAAGCGGTACTACCGTAGTGTGGTAGGACCGGATTTTTCTTGGCGGTATGTTTTTTTCCAGAGAATATGTTTTTGAGAGTTTCTTCTCTCCTGGAAATCAGTATGACCGCACTTTGGGAGCGGTACTACCACAGTGTGGTAGTACCGATGTTTACATGGAGGTATTACTGGTTTTGCCCTGATTCATTGGCCAGCTTGGCAACGATGTTTGTGAGTTAGGTCAATCTCATGTGTTTCATTGCATATGTGTTGTATGATGCATGATTTGACTAATGTGGGTCAAGTTATGAAGAACTTTTTCCCGAAATCAATTTCTTTGTCTATGTTGTGCATGAAGCTTGGAGGTCAACGACGAGGATGATCGGTACTAGGCTTGGAGAGCTGAGATTCAGAACAATAGAGGATGCTGGGTGATGTCAATGGACTCAAGTATGGCGCAAAATGGACAAAGATGACCGAACGGGAAGTTCGGTGCGACAGGTTACATCAAGCGGCGCGAGGGTCGGTGCAAGTGCTATAGTGGTTTCGGTGGGAGCCGGATGGGAGAGACTTGCCGACATGAAGAGAGCCTCTTGATCAACCTACATGTGGCGAAGCATGCGATTGCTTCATGAAGATTGGACTCGGTCTTTGGAGAAAGATCGAGAAGGGGTATTTTGGTAACTTCACCAAAATACCGTCTTAATGGCCTTTGGCGAAACCACGACGCAAGACGGTGCAAAGAGATGTGGTTTAGGTCAATTGAAGATGAAGATGGTGTTTGAGAAGTGTGCGTAAGTTAGACCCGTTTGTGTGTGGGCTTAATGGGTGCTCATTAGGGTTTCCTCTCTTTGCCTTGCCTCCACTATAAATAGGAGAGGGTGCTGGTTGTGCACCCCTCAACCCTTGTATTTTTCAAGAAACCCTAGTTTGTGTTTAAGGATAGGAGATATTAGGGTTCTAAAGAGGTGGATTGATTGAATGCTCGAGTATTGAGCTTTTGTCCTCCATGGTGGAGTGGCTATAAACCAACTTCAATCTCCAATCAATCCAAGCAAGATACTTCAAGATGACTCTTTTTTTGTTCTTGCTCTCTCTTTGATGATTTTGGGCTTTTGATGATTCTTTGGTTTTCCTTTGGCTTCTTGGTGAGATCTTGCTTGTTGTGACATGTGGGAATGCATCTAGGATCATCTTAATCATCTCTTACCCACGAGCAAGTTCTAGGATCAAAGTTTGATTTTAGCTCGGTTTTGGAGCAACATCCTCTCAAATGGAAAAATATCAGAACTTTGGCAATGATTTACATGATCTTTGATTGGAATAGGTTTCTGACATCCTAGAGTATGTATGTTTCAATTTTCATGAAGTTTTGAGTTGTAGATCAAAAGTTGTGCCAATTTTGGATTTCGTTTTCGGGCTGATTCCCTGTTCATCGTGTTGTTTTTACTATTCATCCGGTAGTACCACTACTGTTCACCAGTAGTACTTGTACTATTCGTAGTTATTGATCATCAACGCATTTTGCATTTTTTGTTGTTGTTGTGCTTAGGGGTTTGGATTGGATTCAATACAAGTCTTCCGCTATACTTGTATATTGATCTTCGTACCTCTCATAGTTATTGGCGTGAAAATCATGTTGAATCCAATCAAAGTGTATGTACTCCTATTCACCCCCCCCCCTCTTGTCGTCGTTTTGGCCCAACAAATGGTATCAGAGCTCGATTAGTTCACTCTTGATCTTAACCGGTCACTGAACTTGGCGATGGAGAAGTACTCCACCAAGCCATATGTCTTCGATGGGCTCGACTATGCCTATTGGAAGAATCACATGCGTGTCTACCTTCAGAGTGAAGGTCAAGCCATATGTGAGGTTGTTTGAGCCCCACTCGTTTTACCCGAGGTTACTACGCCGGCTTCAGCAACCCTCTTGGCTAACAACGATAAGGTAAAGAACCTCCTATATGCCGGGCTTGGTAGACAGGAGTATGACAAGATCTGTCATCTTGAGACCGCGCACGAGATTTGGCACACCCTCAAAACCTACCATGAGGGTTCGTCTCAAATCAAGCAAGTACGCTAGATGGTCTTCAAGCAAGAATACAACAAGTTCGATATGCGTCCTGGAGATAGCATCGATGATGTATTCACTCGCTTTAACAGGGTGCTTAATCAGTTGAGAGCGGTCGACATCGAGTATTCTCAGTCTAAGAATGCCACCCACCTCTTGGCTACAATCAACACCAAGGAGTGGGAGATGAAGGCTATTGCCATTGAAGAGAATGTCAATCTCTTTAATCTCACTTTGGAGCTACTTTATAGCAAGCTCAAGACTCATGAGATCAAGAGGGTTGATCATCCTAAGAAGGAGAACATGGCTTTAGTGGCTGACCCTCTTAAGAGAACTTGTGATGGCTCTTCTAAATCTTCCTCTAGATTTTCACTTGCATGTTTATCTTCAATCTATGAAGTGGAACTTGAGAGTATTCCTGAGGCTGAGTTAGCCTTCCTAACCAAAAAATTCATATGAGCCTATAACAATGTGAGAAACAAGAAGAGAGGCAGCCCTATGACATGCTATGAGTGTGGAGAGCTCTAACATATCTGGGCGAACTGCCCCAAGCTAAAAGGGAAGGGCACCCACAAGGAGGAGAAGGTAGCTTGGAGGAAACCTCAAGGGAACAAGTCCAAGTTTGATGCTGCCAAACTCATGAAGATCGCTCACCGTGTCCTTCCCGCTTTTGGAGAGCAATCCATGAGTGATGTGGACTCCGGGAGCAAGGAGGACAAGGAGAAGGACCTCCCTCAAGATAAGAAGAAAGGAAAGGCAAAAGACTTCACCGACATGTGCTTCATAGCCGACTCCAACAACATTGATGACATCGATGAGGTACCTTCATCCTATGAAGTTCTCTTTGTTAGATGTGATACCATCTATAAACAACTTCTTAGCCAGGATAAGGCGTTATAGTTCACCATAGCTAGGAATAAGGACTTAGAGTCACAAGTTGATAATCTTACACTAGAACTTGTGAATGTTAAGAATCTTGATGCTGATGAATATTCATCCTGCCATGCTGTATACTCTGAACCTGCTAAATTACAAAATGCTCATAATGTTGCCTTGCACCAACTAGAAAATGCTAGGACTGAGTTAATTGAAGTTAAATATGCACCATGTGAAAAATGCTTAGAATCTAGCAAGTTGGTCGCTTCTAATAAAGCTGAGTCTAACACTTGCTCTTTCTGCTTAGAACGTGAATATGAAGTAAAAGACATATTAGAAGCAATTAGAGCTAAGTATGCTAAGCTTAAGGACAAAAATAATTCTACTCCTTGTGCTTCATGTGAAGCCTTTAAGCTTGAAGTTGCTATTCATAAGGAGAAGCACACTAGAGCCAATAAGGCCAAAACTTGTTAATCATGTCTTAACCTTGAAAAGAGAATGCTTATCTTAAAGATACATTAGAAAAATTCTCTAAGGATGAGAAACAATTAAACATAATTCTTGACAAGTCCAAAACTCCTTATAAGAAGCAAGGGTTAGGATACAACTTTGCCGAAGACAAGTCCAAGCTAAATGTCATTCAAGTCTTGGAAAATGGCTTAGTTGAGTTCAAAACCCAACCTGCAAATACCATTTTCAAATCTGTAGGTTTTTCCCAACCATCTTTTGAGCCAAAAGGTGCTTCTCCTAGTGGTACTAAGTACTATTGCACCTATTGCAAGAAGGATGGGCCTTTGCTTGAGTTCTGTTGGCGTAGGTTGAAAAATGTTAGGAGAAATCTTGCTAGAATTTCATCTCATCAACATAGAGCTTTCATGAGACATGGTCACCTAGAAAAGAAGAAACCTGGTCTAGGATTTATTTCACATGCTCATCATCATCATGTTCCTAGACAAGATGCATCTCATGTTCGTGTAACCATTGCTCATGATAGAACATCAAGTAGGATCAAAGCTAGCAATTCGCGCTTTATACTACTACTTAAACATGTGTCTCAATCTCGGGTTCCCAAGTCATGTTTAACTAACCCCATATTGAGACACATCGATCTTCTATGCCTTGATTTTAGGATCACCGCGAAGGGGAAGAACACATGGTTTGTCGACTCAACTGTTCACGCCATATGACCGGAGACTCAAGATAGTTCACCTCCTTCACGCGGTCGACGGGTAATGACTTTATCACCTTTGGAGATGATACACAATGGCGGATTGAAGGAATGAGATCAATCAAGGTGAACGACAAGTTCATCCTTAAGGACATCGCCCTTGTGGACAAGCTAAGGTACAACATGCTTTCTGTCTCATAGCTACTTGATGATGGTTATGAGACTAGATTTAAGAAAAATGCTTGTTGTGTACTTGATTCAACTAGTGAGCTTGTTTTTGGGATTTCTAGAGTTAGTAGGATCTTTGGAGCTGACTTTTCTGAATCTCTTACTGGATCTCTCAAATGTTTAATTGCATATTCTTCTGAGTTCTGGATTTGGCACAGTCGTTTGGGGCACATTGGTTTTGATCATCTGACGTGAGTTAGCAGCCTTGATCTCATGATAGGTTTGCCCAAACTCAAAGCTGTCAAGGATGTTATATGTGCGTCCTATAGGCATGGCAGGCAAGTTGCCGCCTTACACCCTTCGTTGACTATGGTCATGACTGACGGACCGGGACATTTGCTTACAAGATAAGAATACCTCATTTGCCTCTTTCTGTGCTGAGCGTGGTATTGAGCATCAGTTCTATTCTCCACACGTCCCTCAACAAAATAGCTAGGACGATGCTAGATGAGTATAGCACTCGAAGGAGGTTTTCAGCCGAAGCTTTTGCTACAGCTTGCCATATTGCCAATCGTGTTTTCTTGAGACCATCTTTGGACAAGACATCATATGAGCTTCGGTTTAGTAGAAAACCCTATGTTTCTCATTTTCGAGTTTTTAGAGCTAAGTGTTTCATTCTCAAGACAGGTAACTTAGATAAATTCGAGTTAAGGACTTTTGATGGTTTATTTCTGGGTTATCCTGCACATTCGAGAGGTTTTCGGGTTCTTAATATTGAGACTAACGTTATCAAGGAGATATTGCAATGTCACCTTTGATGAAACTAGCCCTAGAGCTAGATCAGATGTTTTAGGTGACACACAGGCGACAAAAAGCATCTTTTTGGAGGAAAATGAGGACGAAGTTGATATTTGTCTCCCGCCTGCTGTTGCTACACCTCCTGAACCAATTGAAGAACCTGCTTCGACTACTTCACCGTCAGTTGAGGCTCCTACTACATCTTCATCATCAGCAGCACCTGCGGAGGTCGAAGAAATGCAATCTCAACCGGGTTCTCTACTTTATATTCAGAGGCATCATCCTCTGGACCAGATGATTGGTCATCTTCTTAAGCGAGTCACTCACTCTAGGTATCACGATTCGAGTCTCTACTCCCATTCTGCATTTGTTGCCTCTTTCGAATCCCGCGATATATCACATGTTTTATCTAATTCAAGCTGGGTTAATGCCATGCATGAGGAGTTAGAGAACTTTGAGAATGTGGATATCATGGGGATATTCTCACGATCTTAGGATGATGATACAATTGGCAATAGCGTTGAAAGTTTGTCGAAACACGCGTTTTCGGCAAAGTTCAAAAGGCTGTCAAGCAATGGGCGATCGACCGCTAACCTTCAGTCAAGTGGTGGCGGTCGACCGTTTTGGACAGCGGTTTGACCGCCCATAAAGTTTCTTTTGAGTTTGGAGCTGGGCCAAAAATAGAGGGTGTAGGCAAGAGAGGGGATTCTCCTACACTTGGTCTCATAATGTTTGGAGCTTCGAGTCAAAAGATCTATTCATTTGAAATTTCCAGAGAAGTCTCGGATTTCTAAGTTGAAATTTTGGCTAAGTCCCAACTGGGCGGTCAGACAGGCCAACAACTGGCGGTCAGATCGGCCATGGGTGGCGGTCTGACCGGTTTTGACTTGTCTCGCTGGCCAGAGTGGTGGCGATGTTTGCTTGTTAGGTCAAGTTCATGGGTTTCAATGCATATGTGTTGCATGATGCATGTTTTGACTAACGTGGGTCAAGTTGCGAAGAACTTGTTCTCGGAAATGATTTCTTGGTCTATTGTTGTGCGGAATGCTTGGAGGTCAACAACGGTCAACGGTGAGGATGATCGGGACTAGGCTTGGAGAGCTGAGGTTCAGAACGATCGATGATGCTGGGTGAAGTCAATGGACTCAAGCATGACGCAAAATGGACAAGGATGACCGAACAGGCAGTTCGATGCGACGGATTGGATCAAGCCGCGTGGGAGTCGGTGCAAGTGCCATGGTGGCTTCGGTGGGAGCCGGATGGGAGAGACTTGCCGACACGAAGAGAGCCGTTGATCAACCTACACATGGTGAAGCATGGGATTGCTTCATAAAGATTGGACTCGGTCTTCGGAGAAGGATCGAGAAGGGGTATTTTAGTAAATTCACCTAAATACCGCCTTGATGACCTTTTGCTAACCCGCGGCGCAAGACGGCGCAAGGAGAAACGGTTTAGGTCAAGAGGAGATGAAGACGACACTTTAAAATGCGTGTGTAAGTGAAACCCGTTTGTGTATGGGCTTAACAGGTGCTCATTAGGGTTTTCTTTCTAGAAACTAGCCTCCACTATAAATAGGGGAGTGTGCTGGTCAAGCACTCCCTTAACCCTTTGATTGAAAAACCATAGGTTGTGCTTAGGGAGAGGATAGTGGAGAGGTTAGGGTTCTAGAGAGTTGGATTGATCGTGTGCTCATGTGTTGAGCCTTTGTCCTCTTGGATGGAGTGACTGTAAACCAACATCATCTCAAATCAATCCAAGAAAGATTTCACAAGATGAGTCTCTTTATGTTCTTGCTCTTTATTTTGTGATTTTGGGGCTTTCTTTGATCCGGGAGTTTTCCTTCAGTTTCTAGCCTAGATCTAGCTTGTCAGTGACATGTGGGAATACATCTAGGATCATCTTGATCATCAATCACTCATGAGCAAGTGTTTGGATCATATTTTGGTTTTGACTCGGTTTTGGAGCAACCCTCACTCAAACAGAAAAAGGTCAGACTTTGGTAAGAATCTTCACGATCCATGATTGGTATAGGTTCCTGACATCCTAAACAAGGTATGTCTCAAGTTTAGAAAGGTTTGGAGTTGCGGATCAAAAGTTAGACCTATTTGTGATTTTAAGTTCGGGCTAATTTTACTGTTCATTGGCCTAGAAGTTAGACCGCCATGTACCTAGCGGTCAGACTGATTTCCAAATGTCAGACCACCAACTACATGGTGGTCTGACCGTGTGGATGTCATGTGGACATGCTCATGATCTTAGGTGATGAGACAATTGGCAATTGCTTTGAGAGTTTGTTGAAATCTGGAGTTTTCAGCAAGTGTCAGGAAAATCGGTAGTACCGGCGTTAAAGTCTGCGGTACTACCAGAGGTCGTTCAACCGCAAGGGTGTTGGCGGTATGATATTTCCCGAAGGATTTTGGAATCTTTGGTTTCTAGGGCCTTTTGTGCGTTCAAGTGGAGCGGTAGTACCGCTTGGGAAGTTGCGGTAGTACCACGTCCCGGTAGAACCGTTTGTGACACGGCAGTATGAAAATTCTAGAGAAGGTGTCTTTGGAGCTCTGGTTTTCTTAAGGAGCGGTACGACCATGCTTTGGTTGCCAGTAGTACCGCATGGTGGAATGACCGCGTGTGTGCGGTATGGAATTTCCAGAGGAGTTGTGTTAGGAGATTTTTGGGATTTCTCCAGGTTGCGGTACGACCGCAGTTGCTTGAGCGGTATGACCGCGTTGCGGTTGTACCGGTGGATATGTGGCGGTAGTACCGCTTGTGGATTGAATTGTTCTGATTGTCAAATTTATTGGAGATTTGATTTTGGGTTAGGTCAAGTTCATGTTCATCAGTGCATATGTGTTGCATGATGCATGTTTTGGATAACGTGGGTCAAGTTGTAAAGAACTTGTTCCCGGAAATGGTTTCTTGGTCTATTGCTGTGCAGGTGGCTTGCAGATCTATGACGGTCAGCGGTGAGGAGGATCGGGACTAAGCTTGGAGAGCTGAGGTCCAGAACGATCAAGGATGCCGGGTGACGTCAGAGGACTCAAGCGGGGCGCAGAATGGACATGGGTGACTGAACGAGCAGTTCGGTGCGACTGGTTGGATCAATTGGCGCGGGAGTCGTTCAAGTGCTTAGTGGTGCCGGTGGGATCCGGACGGGAGAGCCTTGACGACATGGAGCCGTTGATCAACCTACATGTGGCGAAGCATGGGATTTCTTCACAATCTCTGGACTCGATTCTTGGAGAAGGATCAAGAAGGGGTATTTTGGTAATTTCACCAAATACCACCTTGGTGGCCTTTGACTAAACCGCGGCGCGGGTCGACGCATGGTGAAGTGGTTTAGATCAATCGACGATGAAGACGACGCTTTGAGATGCGTGCGTGTGTTAACCCATTGTGTGTTAGGGTTTAATGGGTGCCCTAATAGAATATTCTCTAGATGCTTAGCCTCCATATAAATAGGGGTTGGTGGCTGTTGTTGTTGGTGCTGAGTTTTGGAGAGAGCCAGCCTCAAGGGAGAGCTAGCCAAACCCAAGTGCTGCCCTATTGTGTTTTAGGGTTTTGAGAGAGAAGATGGAGAGCTAGGTTCTAAGGTTTTCGATTGAGAGTGTGTGCTCTGGAAGAGAGCTTTGTCCTCCTTGGTAGGAGTGGCTGTAATCAACAATCATCCATCTCCAATCAATCCAATCTGATTTCTTGATATGAGTCTCTATTTCGTTTTTGTGTTCATCCTCTCTATTTGATGATTTGGGCTTTTCTTTGATCCTTTGTTTCTCTGGTTGTTTCTTGCCCCAATCTACCTTCTGTCAGGACGTGGGAATACATCTAGGGTGATCTAGATCATCAATCATCCACGAGCAAGTGATTGGATCAAAGTTTCGTTCTTGCTCGGTTTTGAAGCCTCCTTCGTTCAATCTGAAAAAGATAGGAACTTTGGCATGGATCTCTGCGATCTTTGATTGAAATAGGTTCCTAATATCTTAGAGAAGTGTGTCTCAAATTTGGTGAGATTTGCCCTTACAGATCAAAAGTTAGATCGATTTGAGTTTCGGTTTTGCCGTTCGCTCTGTTCATCGTCAGATAATCGGTAGTACCTTTCATTTGCCGTGGTAGTACCTCGGTCTTGGTAGTACCTTTCATTTGCTGCAGTAGTACCTCGGTCTTGTAGTACCTTTCTTTACATTGTGGTAGTACCGATTCTCGAATTTTCTCGCAGACCTTCTTGAGTTCTTCTTTGGCCTTTGGGGGTTAGGAGTGGATTCAATACAAGACTTTCTCTGTGCTTACATTCATCTTCATAGCTCTCATAGCTATTGGAGTGATTTATGAGTTGAATCCATTCTTTGTGAAAAAGATTTTGTGCTCCTATTCACCCCCCCCTCTAGTTGCCTGTTTTCGGTCCTACAAACCGCCCAACTCTTTAGCTTTTGAGTTTTTGTGTTTTTGGTCTATTTGCTTCGGGGTTTTGATTGGATTCAATACAAGTCTTCCATCGTGCTTGTATATTGATCTTCATAGCTTTTATAGCTATTGGAGTGAAAATCGTGTTGAAATCAATCAAACTGAAAAAGAGATCGTGCTCCTATTCAACCCCCCTCTAGTCGCCTTTTCAGTGCAACAAGTGGTATTAGAGCCCGGTTAGTTCAATCTTGATCTTAACCGGTCACTGAACTTGGCGATAGAGAAGTACTCCACCAAGCCGCATGTCTTCGATGGGCTCGACTATGCCTATTGGAAGAATCGTATGTGTGTCTTCCTTCAGAGTGAAGGACCAGCCATATGGGAGGTTGTTCGAGCCCGCTTCGCTTTTGCCCGAGTTGCTCACCGCTTCAAAGCTGACCCTCTTGGCTAACAATCATAAGGCGAAGAATCTCCTATATGCTGGGCTTGGTAGACAAAAGTATGACATGATTTGCAATCTTGAGACCATACACGAGATTTGGCACACCCTTGAAACCTACCATGACAGTTCGTCCCAAATCAAGCAAGTACGCTAGACGGTCTTTAAGCGTGAATACAACAAGTTCGAGATGCATCCTGGAGAGAGCATCGATGACGTATTCGGTCGCTTTAACAAGGTGATTAATCAGATGAAAGCAATCGACATCGAGTATTCTCAGTCTGAGAATGCCACCCACCTCTTGGCTGCAATCAACACCAAGGAGTGGGAGATGAAGGCTACTACCATTGACGAAAATGTCAACCTCTCTGATCTTACTTTGGAGCTACTCTATAGCAAGCTCAAAACCCATGAGATCAAGCGAGTTGATCATCCTAAGAAAGAGAACATGGCTTTGGCTGCTGACCCTCTTAAGAGAACTTCTGATGGCTCTTCTAAATCTTCATCTAGATTTTCACTTGCATGTTTATCTACAATCCACGAAGAGGAACTTGAGAGCATCCCTGAGGCCGAGTTAGCCCTCCTAGCCAAGAAATTCACACGGGCCTATAGCAATGTGAGATATATGAAGAGAGGTGGCCCTATGATATGCTATGAGTGTGGAGAGCTCTGCCATATCCGGGTAAACTGCCCCAAGCTAAAAGGGAAGGGCAACCACCAAGAGGAGAAGGCAGCTTGGAGGAAACCTCAAGAGAACAAGTCCAAGTATGATGCTGCCGCTCACCGGGTTCTTGCCGCTTTTGGAGAGCAATCCATAAGCGATGTGGACTCCCGGAGCGAGGAGGACAAGGAGGAGGAGCTCCCTCAAGACAAGAAGAAAGAGAAGGCAAAGGACTTCACCGACATGTGCTTCATGGCCGACTCCATCGACAACAATGAGGTACCTCCTTCCTATGAAGTTCTCTCTGCTAGATGCTATACCATCTTTGAGCAACTGCTTAGTCATTATAAGGCTTTATAATTCACCATGGCTAGGAATAAGGACTTAGAGTCACGTGGATAATCCGACATTAGAAATTGTGAATGCTAAGAGTCTTGATGTCGATGAATGTTCATCCCGCCATGCTTTACATCGTGAACTTGCTAAATCAGAATCGCTTCATGATGTTGCCTTGCACCAACTAGAAAATGCTAGGACTGAGTTAATTGAAGTTAGATCTGCTCCATGTGAAAAATGCTTAGAATCTAGCAAGTTGGTTGTTTCTGATAAGGCTGAGTCTAGCACTTGCTCTTTCTACTTAGAACGTGAACATGAAGTAAAAAACATAATAGAAGCAGTTAGAGCTAAATATGCCAAGCTTAAGGATAGAATTAATTCTGCTACCTGTGCTTCATGTGAAGCTCTTAAGCCTGAAGTTTCTATTAATAAGGAGAAGCACGCTAGAGCCATTAAAGCCAAAACTTGTAAATCATGTCTTAACCTTGAAAAAGAGAATGCTTATCTTAAAGATACATTAGAAAAATTCTCTAAGGATGAGAAACAATTAAACATGATTCTTGACAAGTCCAAAACTCCTTATAAGAAGCAAGGGTTAGGATACAACTTTGCCGAAGATAAGTCCAAGCTAAATGTCATTCAAGTCTTGAAAAATGGCTTAGTTGAGTTCAAAACCCAACCTGCAAATACCATTTTCAAATCTATAGTTTTTTCCCAACCATCTTTTGAGCCAAAAGGTGCTTCTCCTAGTGGTACTAAGTACTATTGCACCTATTGCAAGAAGGATGGACATTTGCTTGAGTTCTGTTGGCGTAGGTTGAAAAATGTTAGGAGAAATCTTGCTAGAATTTCATCTCATCAATGAAAGCTTTCATGAGACATGGTCACCTAGAAAAGAAGAAACCTGGTCTAGGATTTATTTCACATGCTCATCATCATCATGTTCCTAGACAGGATGCATCTCATGTTCGTGTAACCATTGCTCGTGATAGAACATCAAGTAGGATCAAAGCTAGCAATTCTGCTTTGTATACTACTCGCAAACGTGTGTCTCAGTACTGGGTTCCCAAGTCATGTTTAACTAACCCCAGTATTGAGACACATCGATCTTTTGTGCCTTGATTTTTAGGATCACCACGGAAGGGGGAAGAACACATGGTTCGTCGACTCCGGCTGTTCACGTCATATGACTGGAGACTCAAGATGGTTCACCTCCTTCACACGGTCAATAGGTGATGTCTTCATCACCTTTGGAGATGATACACAAGGGCGGATTAAAGGAACGAGATCAATCAGGGGGAGCGACAAATTCATCCTGAAGGACGTGACTCTTGTGGAGAAGCTAACGTACAACTTGCTTTATGTCTCCCAGCTTCTTGATGATGGCTATGAGACTAGATTTAAGAAAAATGCTTGTCGTGTGCTTGATTCAGTTGGTGAGTTTGTTTTTGGGATTTCTAGAGTTGGTAGAATCTTTGGAGCTGACTTTTCTGAATCTCTTGCTGGATCTCTTAAATGTTTGATGGTATCTTCTTCTGAGTTCTGGTTTTAGCCCCGTCGTTTGGGGCACATTGATTTTGATCATCTAACGCGAGTTAGCAGCCTTGATCTCATGAGAGGTTTGCCCAAACTCAAAACCGTCAAGAATGCTGTATGTGCGCCCTATAGGCATGGCAAGAAAGTTGCCACCTCACACCTTTCATTGACTATGGTCATGACTGATAGACTAGGACAGTTTCTTCACATGGATACTGTTGGTCCTGCTAGGGTTCGGTTAGTCGGTGGCAAATGGTATATTCTTGTCATAGTCGATGATTTTTTGAGATACTCTTGTGTGTTCTTTCTTGCTTCGAAGGATGAAGCTTTTGATTATTTTTATGTTCTTGTTCTTTGCTTGGCTTCTGAGCTCCCTAGTGCCCAGATAGCAATTTGCAGTGAAAATGGCACGGAGTTCAAGAATGTCTCATTTGCCTCTTTCTGTGCTGAGCGTGGTATTGAGCATTAGTTCTGTGACGACCCGACCAGTGCGCGACTCGAGGTCCTCAGACCTCCCGGGAGGTCCGTCAAGGACTCCCAGACGCCCCGAGAGGTCCCTCGTGACCTCCCGGGAGGTTCAGAAGGACTCCCAGACGTCCCAAGGGACATCCCAGGGACCGCATGCACCTCTCGAGAGGTTCGGGGACCACTGAGAGTCCGGGTTCTGACCCGAGGAGGTCGTTGGACCTCAAACCTCTCCAAGCTCCACTTCCTGACCTGAGGGAGGTCCGAGAGGAACCAACCCGAGGAGGTCGTGGGGCTTTAAGTGCTATTTCAGATGAACAATTGAGGAGATCCCGGAGGAACAGCTTGTGATCTTCTCAAATAGGGTGACTAAAGCAATCAATAATGTCAGATCAAGGAGAAGAGGAGGTCCAATCAGATATTTTGAATGTGGTGAGCCTAATCACATTAAGGTGAATTGTCCCAAATTGAGAGGCAAGGAAGCTAAGGATGATAAAACACCACTTCGGCGCTCAAAATTCAAGTTTGATTCAAGCAAAAAGCAAAATTATCGAAGGTCACAACAAGGTTCTTTCAAAGACTTGAGGAAATTGGATTAGCGATGTTGATTCAAACAAATGACAATGAGGAAGACAAAAGAAGGCAAAAGAGGCCGATTTCACAGGATGTGCTTTATGGCAAGTAGTAAAGAAATTAATGATGATGATGATCTCTACAAAGGACTCACGATGAGGTAAAGCCCTCTTATGCTGACTTATCACGTGTTATACTGAAATTAACAAATGAGCTTAACAAATATAAAAAGAAAGTGAAGAAACATGATCTTGTTGTTGATAGCTTGAATTCTGAAATTGATAGACTTAAAGCTGCTATTCCTGATGATGAATCATGTGAATCATGTCAAGTTCTGCATTCTGATTTGAAAGTTGCTAGGTCAATGCATGCTGATTTTGAAGAGTTAAAACTGGTGCATGCAACTTGTGATGATAAGCTGAAACTTGCTTCTATTGAAATTGAAAAACTGAAATCTAGCTCAATTTGTTTAGAGTCAAGTACTGTGAATGCTCAAATTAAGACTTGCTCTAATTGTGAACTGCTAGAAGCTAGACTAAAGTCATCTCAAGATTCTATACAACAAATGCTTTATCATGAGACACTTTCTTGCACAAATTGTCCCAAGCTCACAACTGAAATTGATGCATTGACTAGACAATTAAGTGAGTTTGCTGAAAAAGAAAAGATGTCTCAGTCCAGTGCTTCTAAGAAAATCTTGAACTATTACATTAATTACACAACTTGTCCTAAATTGTCTAAAGAGAATGAATATTTTAAAGACACTTTGGAAATGTTCTCATTTGGCAAGAAAAATTTGAACATGATTCTAGGCAGATCTAAAGTAAGTACTAAAACTCAAGGTCTAGGATTTAATTCTCTTGAACATGCCAAGAATCATCCTCCCAAAGTTCTTAAGTTTCTAGAACCAGAAAGTTTGAAATTGAATCAACCTAAACATGTTGTGTTCAAATCATTTGGTTTTGCAAAGGATTCTATTACCAAAGTAAGCATCAGAAAGAGTAAAACTGAAATTACATATCAACAAAAGTATCGCTGCACTTACTGTGGTAAAAGAGGACATGTGGTTCAGTTTTGTTTTCGAAAAGCAAAGAAAGAAAAAAAAAGATAGGCTGAAAAAGAATTTTCATGCTCCTTTTGTTTTCACTAAATAAGCTGATACACAATTGATCAGAATGACACCTAAACATTATTTTGGCCGACAGCATGCAGAAATCAGAAGTGCTTTTGTTGCTCCTACTCGTCGTGTGTCATATTATTGGGTTCCTAAATCATGTCTTACTAACCCCAGTACTGTGAGACCGATAATCTCTTCAATGTAGGTACAACAATTGAGGAAGGGGAACTTTTGGTTAGTTGATTCAGGATGTTCTAGGCACATGACAGTGATTCAAAATGGTTCTCCTCCTCACTAAGGCATACAAAGGATGAATTGATTACTTTTGGAGATGCTTCAACCTGGAATTGTGATGGCAAAAGGTATGTCTTGGCGTTAATGACAAGTTCGTTCTTAAAGATGTTGCCTTGGTAAGTAAATTGAAGTACAACCCGCTACGTGTCTCAATTGTTGGAAGAAAATCTTGAGGTAAGCTTTAAGAAACATGCTTGTAGGGTTTTAGATGCCTCACGGAGATCTTGTTTTAATATCACTTTCGATTAGGGAGAGTTTTTAGAGCTGATTTCAATCATTCCTTTTCACCTAATGTTAGATGTTTGGTAGCTTCTGATTCTAGGGATCTATTCTTTTGGCATCGTAGACTAGGACATATTGGTTTTGATCATCTTGTTCGAATTAGTGGAATGGATCTTATTAGGGGGTTACCTAAGCTTAAAGGTGAGAAAGATTTGGTTTGCTCTCCTTGTCGTCATGATAAGATGGTTGTTGCTCCACATTTTTCTATTTCTGTAATAATCACAGATGGCCCTGAACAATTGTTGCATATGGACATTGTAGGTCCCTCAATAGTTCAATCTGTTGGGGGTAAGTGGTACATTCTTGTGATTGTTGATGATTACTCTAGGTACTCTTGGGTGTACTTTATGGTGTCTAAGGATGAAGCTTTTGGTCATTTCAAAGATTTTTTTCTCAGACTTAATAATGAATTGAATGGTATTGTGAAAGTAGTAAGAAGTGATAATGGTACTGAGTTTAAGAATTCTTTATTTGCTTCTTTTTGCTCTGAACAAGGTTTGGAACATCAATTTTCCTCTCCTCGGGTTCCTCAACAGAATGGTGTAGGTGAGAGGAAAAATAGAACCTTGGTTGAGATGGCAAGGACTATGCTTGATGAACATGCCACTCGTAGGAAGTATTAGGCGAGGCAATCTCAACTACTTGTCATGTTTGAATAGAGTGTTTTTGAGAGCCTCTTTGCACAAGACTTCTTATGAGTTGAGATTTGGCAAAAGGCCAGTGTCTCTCACTTGAGTTTTTGGTTGCAAATGTTTTATTCTTAAACATGGTAATTTGGACAAATTTGAATCTAGATCAACCGATGGCATATTTCTTGGATATCCTCTTCACTCTCGTAGCTATCGAGTGCTTAATCTTGAAACTAACAAAATCATTGAGACTTGTGAGGTTACTTTTGATGAGGTCGAGACTTGTACTAGAACCGACATTTCGTGTACACAAGTTCAGAAGTCTAAAAGTATATTTCTTGATGAAGAAGATGATTTTGAGCTTGGCAATGATGTTTCTCCCATGCCATCACGATGATCACCACTTGCGTCGCCCACCACCAAGTGAAGAATGAGATAGCGAAGGTGCTCAAAATGGCGGCATATTCGAACTCTCGCACCTTTGAGAATTCAGCGACTTCATCCTCCGAAATTGATGATTGGTGACATACATGAAAGGGTAACACGTTCTAAGTTTACTTTTCCTGACTCACATGCTCATTCTGCTTTTGTTGCCTCCTTTGAGCACAATGATGTAAGTCACGCTTTATCTTATGAGTCTTGGATCAATGGCATGCATGAAGAATTAGAAAACTTTGAGCGTAACAAAGTCTGGACCTTAGTTGAACCTCCTCTTGGACATAATGTAATTGGAACTAAATGGGTTTTTAAAAATAAACAAAGTGAGGATGGTGTTGTTGTGAGAAATAAGGCTAGACTTGTTGCTCAAGGTTTTTCACAAGTGGAGGGTCTTGACTTTGGTGAAACTTTTGCCCCTGTAGCCAGATTAGAAGTAATTCGAATTCTTTTAGCCTTTGCTGCATCTAGAGGATTCAAATTGTTTCAAATGGATGTTAAAAGTGCTTTTCTAAATGGCTACATTGAAGAAGAAGTTTATGTTAAACAACCACCTAGCTTTGAAAATCCTAAGTTTCCTAATCATGTCTACAAATCTCAAAAGCCTTGTATGGTTTGAAGCAAGCTCCTCAGGCTTGGTATGAGAGGCTCAAGCTGTTTTTGGTAAAAAATGATTTTCAAATGGGCAAGGTAGACAAAACTCTTTTTTACTTTTAGACATGGCAATGATCTATTACTTGTTCAGATTTATGTGGATGATATCATCTTTGGAGGCTCCTCTCATGCTTTGGTTTCCAAGTTTTCAGATACTATAAGCAGGGAGTTTGAGATGAGTATGATGGGGGAGTTAACTTACTTCTTAGGACTGCAAGTAAAACAGTCCAAGCAAGGAAATTTCATTCATCAAACCAAGTATACGAAAGACTTGCTTAGGCGCTTTGACATAGCAAATTGCAAACCCATCTCCACACCAATGGGGTCTACATCTGTTCTTGACCCTGATAAAGAAGGTGAAGCAGTAGATAAAAAAGATTATAGGAGTATGATTGGTTCTCTACTCTATTTGACTGCTTCAAGGCCGGATATACACTTTGTTGTATGCTTATGCGCTCGATTTCAAGCATCACCTCGTGCTTCTCATCGACAGTTGTGAAAAAGAATTCTCGGTATCTCAATCCACTTTAGAATTTGGGCTTTTCTATTCATCTTCATCTGTCTTACCTTGCGTGCATATTCGGATAGTGATTTTACGGGTGTAGGATTGATAGAAAAAGCACATCGGCACATGTCACTTTTTAGGCACTTCCTTAGTGTCTTGGTCCTCTGAAAACAATCTTACATTGCTCAATCAAGCTCTGAAGCCGAGTATGTTCTTCTTCTTTGCTAGTTGCTCTCAAGTTCTTTGGATTGCCTCTACTCTCGTGAGATTTTGGTTTAGAATTGGGCATTGTTCCTCTTTATTGTGATAACACTAGTGCTATTAACATTGCTAAGAATCCTGTGCAACATTCTAGAACCAAACATATTGATATCAGATTTCACTTTCTTAGAGATCATGTGGAAAAAGGTGATATTGTTCTCCACTTTGTTGAGACTGATTTCCAATTTGCTGATATTTTCACTAAGCCGCTTGATATTTCTCGATTTGTTTGTTTGCGGAGTGAATTGGGTGTTGTTCATCCTATGGGCTTATTTTGAGGGGGAGCTGTTGGTTAAAATTTCAGAAGCTTTGATGATTCATTAAGTCCAAGCCATTGAAATAAAAGGAGTAGTAGAGCTTTCTTTATCATATTTGTTCATATGCTATGAAGCTTTGATCTGGACTGGTTTACTAATCATGCTACATAATGAACTAAAGCTTGACATGGCTGAAATTTTTGACTAGATTGATTATTGGTATTACTTTGTGCTAGTTATTGAAAAAGATAAGCTTGTTTGTGAGTCTTATTTTAAATCTTAGATTTGAAGCAAAATGTCTCTCACTTCAATCCTGTGTTGCTCACACTCAATTTGGCATGTTATAAAAGATAAAAGGGTTGAGAAAAGGAATATGCAAAGATGTGTGCTTCAAGCATGCCATACATAGCTGTGTATCACAATAACAAAAAGGGGTACATAACAGTGCTCAACTGACAAGAAGTATGCTTCAAGCATGCCATACCCAGCTATGTGTTTTTGAAATAAAAAAAATGCACAAAATATGCTTCATCAAAAGAAGTATGCTTCAAGCATGCCACCCTGGAAAATATGTATGCTCCAAGCATGCCACATGCACATAAAAATTGAAAGTGAAGCAAAAGGATGATTCATGAGACTGTAGCTCATCCAGTTTTTAAAGTTGGTCTCACTGTTTGGCTTTCACTTTTTGATGACTTCTATTTGTGGTCTTATAATCTTTTTAATCATTGTAAATGCTTGTCATGAATCTAAATTGATTTATCACTTTGAAATACTTGTCTCGATACTGCTCTGTGGTATATGCATTTATATGATATTGTTAGCTCTACTCACCAAATTGGCTTGGTTAATCCATTAAATAGTTTTGCATAAAGCTTCTGGACTTTTACACTTCTTGCTTCTCTATTTTCGAAATTTGAAGCACTTGATGATCACATTGCCAAAGGGGGAGAAACTGAGATATTTGCAAGAAATTTGTTAAAGGAAGGTTTCAGCTGCTGTTTTGTTGCTTGGCCGTTTTTGAACAGTTTTTGCAACTTTGACAATTTCTGTTGCTCACACCCATTTCTGAATTTTTGGAAGTGTTGTCAATGTATTCATCAAGGGGGAGATTGTTCGACCAAGAGGTTTTTGGTCTTGATATTTGATGATGAATACATTGCCAATAATGAAGACTTAGTCTTGGTGTTTGAAGTTGAATACATTGTCTCTGGAACATGTTTGTGATCTTAGTTGCTGACTGCTGTTGAGTTTTGTTGTTTTCTGTCGAATATCAGTTTTTATCAGGCTTTGCGGTAGTACCGGCCTTGTGACCACGGAACTACCGCTGAGAGGAACAACCGCGCAGTTGCTGGTGGTATGGATTTTCCTGAAGACTTGCGTTTCGCTTTTGGATTTTCTTGAAATACGGTAGTACCGCAGCTGTGGGACGATACGACCGTAGGAAGGTAATACCGCAGTTTGAACGGCGGTAGTACCGCCTACAAGGTATGATATTAAGGTTGCGGTATGGAATTTCGAGAAGAGATGTTTTCGAGAGTTTTGAGTTCAAGTGAAAAACGGTAGTACCATAACTTGGTGCGGAACGACCTCAGATCGGTAGTACCGCATGTTGAACAGAGGTAGTACCGCATGACAGTAATACCATTTCAGAGTGGTATGGTTTTTACAGAATGCTTGTTCTTGGGAAGTTTCTATTGTCTCTAGGAATCGGTAATACCATTTGGAATTTGCGGTAGCACCGCACATCGGTAGTACCGTTGTGTTTTTGGCGGTATGGAAAAACTAGAACACTTGTTTTTTGGACATTGGATTTCTTGCTGAGCGGTATGACCACACCATGGATGACGGTAGTACCATGATATGTTTTTCAGAGAGAGAGTTTCTGACAAGCACTGTTTAGTGAAATTCGGTAGAAATATAGTCTTGGCGTGGTATGACCGTGCTTTTGAGTGTCGGTAATACCGCTAGTCGGTATGACCGTTTGATAAAGGTATAGAATTTCTAGAGAGTGTGTTTATGGAAGATTTTGAGTTTTCCGAATAGCGGTACTTCCAGAAGTTTGAAGATACGACCGTGTCGGATAATGTCGGGGCTAATGTGGCGGTAATTCCGTTTATGCTCTGAAATGTTGTCGTTTTGGGGATTTGACTGAGGACAAGCTAAAATCGTGAGCTTTATCGAGTTGCATGTTGCATGATAGTGTTTATGGGTGTGTGTGAGCTAATGGATGGTCATGTTGGAGAACTTGTGCCAAGAATTGGGTTTCTTTGATCTTTGCATGTGCAGGATGGGTGTAAGGACGAATCACGGTCGGTGATGGGTTTTGACTCGGACTAGGATGGGGAGATCTGAGGTCTTGGAAGTTGTGGATGTCACGTGGTGATTTGGATCATATTTGAGCACGTGGGGTTCAAAGGTGAATTACTTATTGGAAGCTACTGGGATGGAGTCCTCGGAGGTTTGCGGCGTGGAAATTGGAAAGATTGATTTGGAAGGAGTTCCAAATCTGGTGGTTTGAGATAGAGTGCAGTGTCTGCGTGTCGTGTTGGACATGGATAGGACTCTAGGGTATAAATAGAGGAGGGTTAGGAGCCAGCTGGGGGGTTTTTTTTCTGAGATTGGAGATTGTGATTTTGAGTCACGATTTTGATAGGTTTTTGTTGTAGCCTTCTTGCTGTTTTGTGCTATGGTTTAGAGGTCCTTCGAATTAGGGCTTTGAGGGGTGCTTGTTGAGCACTTTGTAGACACAAATCAACACTGAGATATAAAGATCAGATTCGTTCAATCTTTGTCTTTGATTTGGTCTTCTTGCTGTGCGGCTGAGAAGAGGATCTTGCTGAAATTAGGATTCGGTTGTTAAAATTGTTGCAATCATTCAACCCCCCCCCTCTTTGATTGCCATTACGATCCTACAAGTGGTATCAGAGCAAGGTTGCAATGGCATCAGATCGAGATCGATTCTCAGGTAAGCCACCGTATTTCGATGGATCGGATTACATCTATTGGAAGACTCGTATGGAAGTTTTTCGCAAGCTCAAGGTAATGTTATTTGGCGTAAGGTAGAAGCTCCTTATGAAGTCCTCTTTGTGATCACCAATAACAATACTGCGATGTTGAAGCAAATGCTAAGGCTAGAAATATTTTGTTGCAAGGTTTAAGTAGAAATGAGTTTGTTAGAATTGCTAATATAAAATCTGCTAACAAAATTTGGACAACACTTGCTGATTATCATGAAGGTTCAAAATCTGTTAAAGGTGTTCGTCAAAACCAATTAAAAAAGGAGTATTCCAAATTTGAGATGAAACCGGGTGAATCTATAGATACTCTTTTTGATCGCTTCAATAAAATCATTAGTGATTTGCAATCTGTTGATGTGATTTATTCTGATTCTAACAATGCTAGACAGATTTTGAATGCTTTGGATATGTCTGCTCGGGAGGTCCTAGTCACTACAATCAATCATTCTCATTAATATGGAAACACTCACTTTGAATGATCTCTATTCTAAGATGAAAACTCATGAGATTGATATTTTGGCCGTAATAAACAAGTCCAATTCTTTGGGTTTAGTGACTAACCAAACCGATAGTTCTTCAAGTTCCTCTAGTTTCTCTTTTACGCTTTAAGTGCTATTTCAAATGAACAATTGAGGAGATCCCGAGGAACGACTTTGTGCTCTTCTCAAATAGGGTGACTAAAGCAATCAATAATGTCGGATCAAGGAGAAGAGGAGGTCCAATCAGATGTTTTGAATGTGGTGAGCCTAACCACATTAAGGTGAATTGTCCCAAATTGAGAGGCAAGGAAGCTAAGGATGATAAAACACCACCTCGGCTCAAAATTCAAGTTTGATTCAAGCAAAAAGCAAAATTATCTAAGGTCACAACAATGTTCTTTCAGCACTTGAGGAAATTGGATTAAGCGATGTTGATTCAGACAATGATAATGAGGAAGACAAAAGAAGGCAAAAGAGGCTGATTTCACAGGGATGTGCTTTATGGCAAGTAGTGAAGAAATTAATGATGATGATGATCTCTACAGTGACCCTGATGAGGTAAAGCCCTCTTATGCTGATTTATCATGTGTTGTGCTGAAATTAACAAATGAGCTTAAAAAATACAAAAAGAAAGTGAAGAAACATGATCTTGTTGTTGATAGCTTGAATTCTGAAATTGATAGACTTAAAGCTGCTATTCCTGATGATGAATCATGTCAAGTTCTGCATTCTGATTTGAAAGTTGCTAGGTCAATATATGCTGATTTTGAAGAGTTAAAACTGGTGCATGCAACTTATGATGATAAGCTGAAACTTGTTTCTGTTGAAATTGAAAAATTAAAATCTAGCTCAATTTGTTTAGAGTCAAGTACTGTGAATGTTCAAATTAAGACTTGCTCTAATTGTGAACTGCTAGAAGCTAGACTAAAGTCATCTCAAGATTCTATACAAAAAATGCTTTATCATGAGACACTTTCTTGCACAAATTGTCCCAAGCTCACAACTGAAATTGATGCATTGACTAGACAA
The DNA here is from genome assembly GCA_036346405.1 of Phyllostachys edulis. Classification (NCBI taxonomy): domain Eukaryota; kingdom Viridiplantae; phylum Streptophyta; class Magnoliopsida; order Poales; family Poaceae; genus Phyllostachys; species Phyllostachys edulis. The sequence continues at coordinate 55,935,070 of CM070554.1, read as the reverse complement.
TTAAGTGAGTTTGCTGAAAAAGAAAAGATGTCTCAGTCCAGTGCTTCTAAGAAAATCTTGAACTATTCTGTTAATTGCACAACTCTGTCCTAAATTGTCTAAAGAGAATGAATATCTTAAAGACACTTTGGAAATGTTCTCATTTGGCAAGAAAAATTTGAACATGATTCTAGACAGATCTAAAGTAAGTACTAAAACTCAAGGTCTAGGATTTAATTCTACTGAACATGCCAAGAATCATCCTCCCAAAGTTCTTAAGTTTCTAGAACACGGATAGTTTGAAATTGAATCTGAACCTAAACATGTTATGTTCAAATCTGCTTTGTTTTGCAAAGGATTCTATTACCAAAGTAAGCATCAGAAAGAGTAAAACTGAAATTACATATCAACAAAAGTATCAGTACACTTACTGTGGTAAAAGAGGACATGTGGTTCAGTTTTGTTTTCGAAAAGCAAAGAAAGAAAAAAAAAGATAAGCTGAGAAAGAATTTTCATGCTCCTTTTTCTTCACTAAACAAGCTGATACACAATTGATCAGAATGACACCTAAACAATATTTTGGCCGACAGCATGCAGAAATCAAAAGTGCTTTTGTTGCACCACAGGTGATTGACTGGAGGGCGCGACCTAATTGATTTTCAAGGAGGGAGGTCTGGACGGTTAAGATCTCCAAGGGGGAGGTCTTAATGGCCAGACCTTCAAGGAGGGAGGTCTGGACGGTTAAGATCTCCAAAGGGGAGGTCTTAACGGCCGGATCTTCAAGGAGGGAGGTCGATCGTGAGACAGGAAGCGAGAGAAGCGGGAGCCATTGGATTCCAATCGAACCGCCCAAAGTGATTGGGCCATTCGGACCACCAGAGCTAGCGCTAGATCTCAGCCATTGAATTGGATCGGGCGGTCCAAAATGGTTGGGACGTTCGGACCGTTCGGATGTCTCACCAAGATCAAACCGTCCAATGCAAATCGGATGGTACACCAGCGATGAAGGTGCAAATAGACAAGGAAGAGGTCCTGGAGGACTTGGGGAGGTCCTCAAGGGCACGGGGAGGTCTAATACAGGTAAGGGGAGATCCTAAAGGACATGGGGAGGTCCTGTAGGACACGGGGAGGTCCAATAAAGGTAAGGGGAGGTCCTAGAGGACATGGGAAGGTCCTGGAGGACACGGGAAGGTCCAAATAAACAAGGAGGAGGTCCTAGGAAGCGGTAGCACCGCAAGGTGCGGGCGGTACTACCGAGGTGGTACCGAAGAGAACCTTCAGAGAAGGTTTCAAGGATACAAGCAACGAAGAAAGTCCAAGTAAACATGTAAAGCTTTAACAGGGTTCCAAAGGAACTCTGATGAACATGAGGGTGGCGTAGGCTTGGAAAGGTTTTAAGCCAGAGAAGACCCAAAGGGGAAGATCGGGACCCAAGGAGGTCCAAGCGCTTGGGAGGTCTAGACCCAAGGAGGTCTGGACCAGAGGAGAACAAAACAAAGGAGGTCCAGACCCTTGGATCCAAATGAAGGGGAGGTCTTGGCGGTCAGGATGAACCCGGAGAGGTCCCGACTGCCAGGATGAAGGACCAAGAGGGTCCTTAGGAACACACGAAAAGTTTAGGTGGACACAGGAGGTCTATGTGAACAAGAGGGAAGTTCAAGTGGACACAGGGAGGCCCAAATGAACACGAGAGAGGTCTGGTCCTAAAGGAGCGTCCAAGCAAGGGAGGGGTCTGGACATAAAAGAAATGCCCAGGCAGCAAGAAGGTCTAAACCTTGAAGAGGTTCAAACCAACAAAGAGGTGTTCCAAATACAAGGGTAGTCTTGACACACAAGAGGTCTAGACTAGCAAGAGAGTTCCAAACACAGGAGGACCTGGGCTCCAAGAGATGGCCCAGTAAGAGGGAGATCTGGGCATAATAGAATGCCCAAACAAGAGAGGTCTAGAAGGGGAGTTAAATCCCAAAATTTAGATTTCCGAGATCAAAGATATTTGAAACACAAACCTGAGCGTAGGGCATCTCAGGGGTAGTTGTGACCCGAAGGGGAGGTCAAAACCGAAGAGAAACTAGAGAGGAGGTCTAGACCTAAGGGGGTCTAAACTAAGGAGATTCGAGTCAACAAAGATGTGGTCTGAAATAAAAGAATCTGAACACAATGCGAGGGAAGATCTGACAAGGTCAAACAAGAGGGAGGTTTGGAAAGAAAAGGACTGAGCTTAAGAGGAGGGCAGAACTAACAGAGAAAGGAATGGATAGTTCCAGAGAGCTCAAGTAACCAAAAGAACCAAACTATAGGGTTAGTTGAAGTTCGGTTTAATCATTTTAAACACCTAAATTCTAAAAATCTCAAGTTAAGCTTTGAATTCTCATCAAAAACAAAATGGTTCATTTTATTTTGAAATTTTTTCAAAAAGGCTCTAAAAATCAGGGTGTCACAAACCTACCCCCCTTAAGGGAATCTCGACCCCGAGATTCGGAGAGGCTTAGAGGAAAGGGGTGGAGAGCAAAGGTCTTCGACTTGAACCACTGTTTGGTCGCCATATTTACTGCCTGCTGCTTCTTTGGGCATTTATTGACGTAATGCCCCATCTCTTTGCAGTAGAAGCACGTGACAATAGTGGCACGAGCTGGCTTCATGCGGGGTTGATCTTGGATTGGTGACTTGGGAGTGCTGAAACTGGTTGGGTGATTTCCTGCCACTTCTTGGGGCAATGGCAAGCCCACCTTCTAAACTTTTGTACTTGTGACAAAATTCTCTTATTGTTCTTACTCCCTGCTGCTGGTGTTATTGTGGCTAAAAGGGTAGCTTCTGGAATATGGTCCGGGAGGAGTGTTGCCCGCCTTTTTGGGCACCTATTGGTGTGATGCCATTTATCCCAGCAATGGGAGCTCTATACCCTGACTTTTGGTGCCTTGTTCCGAAGACTTGGTCCAACAGTCACATAAGTCGTAGAAATCTTCTCAGTGTCTTGCATTTGATCCTCCATTTCTCTCTTGTGACCACTGTCCTATTGTCGACAAGGGGCTAAAAGGTGGAGCACCTTGGGGCTGGTCTTGCTGAACTCCAGGTCTTTTGATTTTTGAGACGACCTGATAGGTGAAACTACGGTCCCTTCTTTCTCGGCTTGGACGTGGGCGGCAGCGGCCTTCACAATCTTCTTTGGGATGCACGTGGTTTGATATGGTCTTCACACGATACTTGCCTTCACAGATGGAGCAGTTAATTGCTACGTGAGGTGGTGCCCCTAGTTCTCCAAATCTGCCTTCCAGTGCTAAGGTGGTCCGAGGTGCCAAGTTTGCTTGCATGGGGCAGTGCTTGACAAAGTGCCCTTCCTCACCACAGTAATAGCAGCCTTGGTATTGGGTTTCTTTTCTTCTGGAACACTTGATAAAATAGTGTCCGTCTCGGCACTGACTAGCACAGAGAATTTCCTGCTCTAGCTTCCCTTTCTGGGGACAGCCATAAGCAAGGTGTCCTTGATCACCACATCTATAACATTGCACAAACTTCCATGGGTGGTGGCCTTCGGGAAGAGGGCAGCTGACAACTTTACTATGAGGGACTTCTAGTGGCTTGTCCTCGATTAATTCTCTACAAGGCGCTCTTGGTCTTTGTAGGAGCAGAGACCGAGGAAGCATTGTTGCCATCAATTGTTGTATTAACATTTGTGTCACCGAGTTTGGGTGACCAAAAATTGATTCAAATTTGAGTTGCCTCTGTTTGTCGGACCTTGGTTCTCTTGATCTTGACATTCCGAGAACGCTGCAGACTTCCATCTTTGGAGTGATGAGACTTCACCATACGCTGGGTGTTCCGGAGAGTTGGGCCAGGAGACCAAGGATAGGTAAGAGTCAAAAGACCAGGGAGGGAAAGAGATAGAGCAAACAGCAACCCACCAAAGAACCAATTAAAAACTTGCTCGAAAGAGCTCAACAATGGTTAATGTTCTAACGATCAGCACAACAATCTAGCGAAGGGCACAATTCTCTGAAGAGGTCTATCAGTTAAAACTATGGGGTTGGGCTGACAACATGCTCTTCGATCTTTGGTCTTAAGAAACCTGGCACAATGTCCTTGGGGAGTAGAGACAGCGTTCCTTCTTTATTTTCATCCAGCTTTCCCCTCAAGAGCTCCTTGCTTTAATCAAGTGCTGGATGCTAGCTAGGAGCTAAGGATCAACTTTCCATCCAAGCCAAATTCACACCTTAAGATTATTGGGGTCCACCAATCCACATATCTTGGAATCTTCCCTTTAAAAGAATTCAATCATTTCTTTCAAGATATTGGCAAATCAACAAAATTCACAATTTCTTCTTGGGCTAGAGCTTAGATAATACAACAAATCCATTGCTTGGATCAGCATACTTCCATTCTGCCCAAAGTCCAATAGATTCTCTTTCAATCCAAAAGCTCCAAGATCACTAAATTCAATCTTGGTCTCAAGGTTCTCCCAAAGGACTTCTCCTACGCCATAAGTTCAAATTTGCTCCACCAAATCATCCTATCATTATCTATTCAGCAGATACTATGATCAACTCCAACACCAGCAGTGTACCCTTCAACCAATTATCTCAACATTCAGTAGATATTGGAGCCAACTCTGGTATCAAAAGGTATACCACAATCATACATTCCAAGAATCATTAATCATACAATCCTATAATAGGATCAAGACATAATTCTGTAATCCAACCAAAATTCCTCTCAAATTCAGATTCTCAATTCAACCATATCCTACTAAATCTAGTATAACCCACATAGTCAAGTTCAAGCTTCCAGCCCACATTCCATCCTAATACTCAAATCAATGCTTCCTACTTCTATATCCTTCATGATCCATCCAAGCGTTGATCCCAAATCATCTTCTATTAGCACAATCTGTACAATCCACCAATTTGTTTTTCTATAAACCATATGCAAACAAGGTATACCCTCCATCAATCCCCTGAATCCAATAAAACTCCTTATGATCAACTTCTGAAATCTTTGACTCCCCAAAACCACCTAGTTGTGCCTCCAATGCACTGGTAATTTAAACAAATATAGCTCTTAAGAGTCTGGCAATCTGGAGTCTCGTATCATCTGCACCAATCTTCCCGAAGCGTCTAGAGCTAGAACGCAAAAGGGTTTGGCCTTATAGAACCTTTTCAGAGGAAAGAGGATCCATTTAGATTTTATAAAACGTTGAGGCAAGCAAAAAGATAAGAGGGAAATAGGGTAAAGAGAGATATAAAGAAGGGGATAAGAGTAGATAGATGACTCAGGTAAGGAGAGAACAATTTATTTCTCTTGTTTAGTAAAACACATTTTGAACTTTTACTAACGACCATTCTATTAGGCTGCATCCTGCAGTCAAGATGCTCTGATACCACTTGTGACGACCCGGCCCAGGGCGCACCCGGGAGGTCCCTCAGGACCTCCTGGGAGGTCCGTAAAGGACTCCCAGGATGTCTCGAGAGGTCCCTCAGGACCTCCTGGGAGGTCCGTAAAAGGACTCCCAGGGGCGTCGGGGACATCCCAAGATCACGCCTGAGACCAACCGAGAGGTCCGGGAGGACCACTCGGAGGTCTGGGGTTCTGACCTGAGGAGGTTGTTGGACCTCAGACCTCCCTAAGCTCCAGTTCCTAAGGTCCAGGCAAGCAAGTGATAACATAGACATCCACAACAGCTTTATTAACAACAAACGGGAGTTGTTTACAAGGGATTGCTTACAAGCTCCAGCAACCGAGAGCACAACACACAGCGGAAAACCAGAAGATAGACTCCAACCATTACACCACAGGTGATTGACTGGAGGGCGCGACCTAATTGATTTGATCATCCTCACCATCGAAGAAGTCTTCACCTGCTCAATTCATGAATCAAGCAAGAGTGAGCACAACTACCGTGCTCGCAACTTACACTCGTCAATTAACAGAATGACATGCATAGGGATATGTCAAGGGAAGGCATATTAGGGTTGATTTGCATAAAGCCAATTTTATTTCAATTATAAGTACTAAGTTTCAAGGGAGGATATAATAGTTAAAATTTATTTTTGCAAATTCCATTTTCAGTTGGATAACATTCATCATCAAGATGGTGAAGGATACCCTCCTGTCACATGGCTTCCCACCCATTTCCCAATTGGATAGCAATCCAAAACCATTTTTCACAAACCTTTTGAATGCCCAAAACCAAGATCTAATTTTGAGTGACATTGCCAGCATGTCCATGACCGTGGACATGGCTATTCGAATAGATTTACACTCTACAGAGGTTGTACACTTTACCCACATGACATGAATTCTCTAGTTTGCTTGGAATCCGTCGATACCACCTCACACTTCCTTTGGTGAGAGGTCTAGAGCACATGACGAGGCCTTTACAATGCATCATTCCACCACAGTCCATCCTACTCTAAGGTTTCGCCCCGTACTAGGGCCCCCTCTTGAGCCAGTGGGAATTACATAGTCATAAAAAGACAAGCCATAAAAGACCACCCACACCCCAGCCGGATCGACCATGATGGAACTTTACAAATTAATTAGCCAGGTCCCACGCCCCACACTAGAGACATGTGGTTGCACAGTTGTGGCATAGCCTATTATAGGCTTAGCAAGAGGTGTCTCAAAGACCGGTCCTTAACTAACTTGGGCGACAAACCTCAACCCTGGGCATCGGATCAAGACGACCCTGTGCATAGACATGCACCAACCAAATAACCAACTACCCAAGTCCAAATCCATTTTCCATTGCTTTGCTTTTCAAGCCTCCATGGCACACCAATGCCATGGCCATTTGTAAAAACCCCCATGGCACACCAATGCCATGGCCGAAATCTCCATGACACACCAATGTCATGGCCCAAATCATTTGAGCAAGTGATAATTTTGGCCAAAACTTCCCAAATCAAGATTTTGGTCTAAGCAAGACTAAGCATTCCATTTTTCAAAAGCCTCGAGTCCTCACTATTACAAGAACCAGATTTTATCTAGGGTGACAATGGGGTTGATTCAACATAAACAGTGACCATACCAAGGAGCTAGGCATAACTATGAATTGAGAGATAGGCATTGAAATAACTCAGTAAAGTAAGCATGCATACATCTTTAAAACACAACATAAGTATCTTGAAGTAATGGGTGCAACATGATCAAGAGTGTAACTTGCCTTGCTCAAAGTCTTGAGCTTCTTCCTCTCCTTCACAGAACTCTGGTTCCTCACGGTCTTGACAATCTACACGGTAAAAACCAAATGACTCAAATAGAGCTCCAACAAGATCCAAAAGAAATCTTAATAAAACTCCAAGGTAAACCAACAGAGAGATTGGGAGGTCAGGAAGAGATCCAACGAGCTTGTTGGAGGAGGTCCAGAGAATGCTCGGTTGAGCCAGGAGTGAAAATGGGGAAAATGAGAAAGGAAGGGCTGCCCAAGCTATATATAGTCGAGCCACAGTTTTCCCATGCTATGGTATTCGTGGAGTTGGTAGAAAGGACCATGAGGCGGTAAGAAATGTGACAAAAGCATGGCATGGGTACTGCAAAAGTGGTAGCATTTAATGCGATTCAACAGGCATTAAATGTGGGGAAGACTTCCATGCTCAAGGACTCAGTCAAAGGATAAAAGAAGACGGTGTGTAACTACCAAGTAGGTCCAGCCAGGACCCGCAAAGGAGGTCCTACAGAGAACTTGAGGAGGTCCTGCAGAGAACAAGGGGAGATCCTCACCCACAGGGGAGGTCCTGACGGTTGGATCTCCAAAAAGGAGGTCCAACGGCCAAGATTAAGTCTTGAAGGGGAGGTCTACAGAGGTAAGAGGAGATCCTCACTGCAAGGAGGTCTAGACGGTTGGATCTCCGAAAGGAGGTCCAACGGTCAAGATCAAATTCAAGCGGGAGGTCTCAAAGGTAAGAGGAGATCCTCACCCGCAAGGGAGGTCTAGACGGTTGGATCTCCAAAAGGGAGGTCCAACGGTCAGGATCAAATTCAAACGGGGAGGTTTGCAAAGGTAAGAGGAGATCCTCACCCGCAAGGGAGGTCTAGACGGTTGGATCTCCAGAAGGGCCGTCCAACAGTCAAGATCAAATTCAAACGGGGAGGTCAGCAAAGGTAAGAGGACATCCTCACCCGCAAGGGAGGTCTAGACGGTTGGATCTCCGAAAGGGCGGTCCAACGGTCAGGATCAAATTCAAACAGGGAGGTCTGCAAAGGTAAGACGAGATCCTCACCCGCAAGGGATGTGACACCCTAATCTTTAGAACCTTTTTAAAATTTTCAAAATAAAAAGAACCATTTTGTTTTGATGAGAATTCAAAGCTTAACCTGAAATTTCAAAATGGATTCAAGTTGACTAACTCAAACTACAACTAAAGTTCCTTGTTGGTTTGCTGAGATATTGCAGTTTTGATAGTGTTTCCATCTCTGTTCGTCGTTTACCTGCTTCTGGTCTAGACCTCCCTTTTGTCTGGGATCTAATGGCCCAGACCTCTCCTTCATTTGAATCCAAAGGTCCGGACCTCCTTTGTGTTGTCCTCCTCTGGTCCAGACCTCCTTGGGTCCAGACCTCCCAAATGCTTGGACCTCATTCGTTGCTTGTAACCTTGAAACCTTCTCTGGAGTACCAGCCCGGTAGTACCACCCGCACCATGCGGTACTATCGCTTCTGCGGACCTCCCCTTACCTTTATTTGACCTCTCCGTGTCCTTCAGGACCTCTCCATGTCCTCTAGGACCTCCCCTTACCTTTATTGGACCTCTCCGTGTCCTTGAGGACCTCCCCAGGTCCTCCAGGATCTCCTCCCTATCTATTTCCACCCCTATCGAATGTGAGTCGTCCGATTTGCATTGGACGGTTTGATCTTGGTCGGACGTTCGGATGGTTCGAACGTCCCACCTTCTTTGAGCCCTTAGATCTTCATTGGACGGTCCGATTTGTTGTGGCGTTCGGGCGGTCCGAACGTCCCAACCATTTTGGACGGTCCAATCGAAATCCAGCGGCCCAGACCTCCTCCTTGTAAATCGGGACCATTAAGACCTCCCCCTTCGAGATATTAACCGTCTAGACTTCCTCCTTGTGGATTTGGACCATCAAGACCTCCCCTTGGAAATCTTGGCCGTCCAGACCTCCCCTTTTAGCAGATCCGATCGTTAGGACCTCCCCTTGGAAATCCTAACCGTTCAGACCTCCCCTGGATTTGATCCTACGGTTCTAGACCTCCCTTGCGGGTGAGGACTTCCTCCTTTGATGAGGACACCGACCCTAAGGATGCAACCATCGCTCGACCGTCAAGACCGCATCCTCTACTTCAACAACATCCTCTCCAATAGGACTTTCAGCTACTGCAACACCGTATTACCCAATTGGATCACGCTACGTCTACATGCCATGGTACTACGTCTACATGCCATGGTACTATGTTTACATGCTATGGTGCTACTGCATGTGCCAATCAGAGTTCAAAATTTGGATACATTTTGGTCGATCAGTTCGGAATCAGCTTGACAAGACTGACTTCAAACGCCCATAACTTTCACATCGGGCGTCCGTTGGAGGTCCACAGTACTTAATGGAAAGCTGATTTCGTCCTCTTTCCAACGGATCCAACCTCACCTCCAAATTCCTTCTAGACTAATCGCAATCATCAAAATAAGGCATCATATCACTTGTTTGGGCCAAACTGGGCTTTGTAATCATACTGAACTTGGCCCATCTGCCGGCGGCCCACCCGGGGCGTGGTACTGTTCACGTGAACAGTAACCAGCAAACCAATAGTACCACCCGCTAGTTGTTTTTATGTGTGGCTCCCCTCCCTATATAAGGAGGCCACACCCCTTTAGTTTTTCTTGGGTTTTTCTTAAGGATTATTCTCGCATAGCGCTTTAGCGCTTGTTAGGTTGAGAAACCCCAACTTTATGAGCTTAAAGATTTATTAGCAATATAATTAAAGATTGCATCTTCCACTCTCTTTCTTGTGTTCTCGATTCGCTGCGAGATAGCCTTCTTGGTGAGGTCAGCTGTGTTCGCACGGTTGATAACCAACGGAGCAGTGGTGTAGTGATTGCGAGGGGTTCGATCTGTTTTGGTCGGAGCCTTTGGATGATCAACGTCGAGTTCTCCACAATCGACTTATCAGTACCTTTCGGAAGATCGGGCCATCGTTACATCAGTTGGTATCAGAGCAATGGTTGCCCGTTAGGTAATCACAAATTTTCCCTTTTAGATTAGTTTATGTTCATCGTCCTATAAAACCCTAGAAAACTAGCCCCACAAAAATATTTGTTCGTTGTGTTCTTCCGCTGTCCCATCACCCTTTGAGCCATTGCAATTTATCTTTTCAGTTTTGCATTTTTGAATTGTCGTTGCATCGTCGAGTCTTGGTGCTGGTTTTTCTTGTCTAGATTGGTCAAGCTTTAGGGTTTCTTGTCGATCGTCTAGTCCGTCGAAGAGATACAGAAAAACATCTATATCAAATCGGTTCGTCGTCGTTTCATCCAACAGCAGCCGAGGCAGTCTGGTTCATCGTCGTTTTCATCCAATCGCAAGCAAAGACACAAAGGGCGTAGCAAGCGATTGACATAGACACAAAAAGAAAGAATCGATCTGCCTCCCGTGCTAGCGGCGAATAGTCGATCCGGCCACAGGCGCCATGGACGCCATTGCCGACGGAGACGCGCGCCTCCTTGGGTCGAGCCGCCACCTACCGCCACAGCGCGGTTGCCGACGCCGCCGCCATTCATCTCCACCACGACGCCGCCCGAGCAACACTCGCGTCCTTGCGCCGCCGGTTTGGGAGCCGCCGACGCTGCCCAGAGCAAAACTCGCGTGGGGAAGCCTCTGGAGCAAGCCCGAGTTCTCCTTTGTTTTTGGTTTCATCGAGTCTTTTGGATTGAGGCCAGAAGTTTCTGAGAGTTAAAAAAAAGGAAAAAGTTAAAAAAAATAAGAAGAAGAAAGGCAGAGAAAAAAATCAGAGAGCTGCCTCTTTGTTTCGGTTTGGCATAGTCCTCCTTTGCTCGTTAGCGTTGATTGTTCAGTTTGGCCGTCCGCTGTTACTACTAGTCGTTCTTGCGAGTTGCTCTAGTTAGACTTGGTTTAGACTGCGACCAGCACTTGTGACTAGTACTTTGAGCTGCTTTTCAACTTTGCATACTGAATTAAATAATTGCTATTCGTTGCTACCATATTGAAGCCTGCCAAGCTCCACCTACTCTTGATCAGAACAGGTCCCCTCTTGCAATCGAACCCATGCTCGACACGGTATCACAAACCAGCCACTGGCTATACCACCTGCTGCATTGGTAAGAACACTTGTAAGAGTGTGGTAAGACGCTTGAGAGTGTCTGATTCCACTTTCCACCACCTAGTAGTTGATAGGGATAATACCTTTGTGTTGTCTTTTGTTTTCTACTAACCATGACAGGTGAGACATCTGATGAGAAAGAGTGCGTTATAAAGGGAGAGCTCATGGCGCTCTTGGATGAACAACGCACTACCATTAATGAGGACATCGACAGAAAGCTTCAAGCTACGACGGATACATTGCAGCGCTCTATCAACGATAGTATTGCAGCACTCACTACACACCTTGAAAGAATGGTGAATCGGCCACCAAACAATGGACGCGAGTATGATCACGATGCAGGCCAAGACCTTGAGGAAGGAGATGATAATGAGAGACAAAACCGCAACGCCGACGCTGCTCTTGCTACCCAAGATGCACGTCAACGACACCGCCTACATCACAACCGTCATGGTATGGGAGGTAATAATTTTCAGCACCACAATGCTCATGCTAATGATGACCCATTTGCTAAAATTAAATTTACCATACCATCTTTTGCGGGTGTTTATGATGCTGAAATTTATCTAGATTGGGAGATGACAGTTGAACAAAAATTTAATGCCCATCTAGTTCCTGAAGTGCATAGAGTTAGGCAAGCTACTAGTGAATTTAAAGATTTTGCTATCATTTGGTGGAATCAAGTCGTTAATTCTGGCTTAACACCTGATACATGGGATATATTGAAGGTAGCTATCGTGCTAGATTTGTTCCTCCCGCTTTTACGTGATATGCTTAAGAAATTGCAGCGCTTAGACCAAGGTAATAGATCTGTCGAGGAATATTATCAAGAACTACAAATAGGCATGTTGCGTTGTAATATTGTCGAGGATGAGGAGGATAAGATGGCTCGCTTTTATGGGGGTTTAAGGCGTGAAATTCAGGACATAATTGATTACAAGGACTATAATGATATCAATAGGTTATTCCAGCTTGCTTGTTTGGCAGAAAAGGAATTGAGGGTACACAACAAAGGACCAGGAGCAACTTTGGAAGTACGTCTACATCGAGATCGAGGCCGGGGCAAGCCAACACAACCCCACCTCCTCGTTTCGATTGCTGCTGCCTCTACTGGTAGGGCGCGTTCAGAAGACCGCCACCACCGCCACGGGCACCGAGGCGAGCAAATCTACTAGTGTGCAAGCACCAGCACAGAGTTCTTCATCGGTTGCTTCCACGGGTCGTACGACGGGCATTGTGTGCCTCCGTTGTAAAGGGATGGGCCACTTCATGAGAGATTGCCCAAGTCAGCGAGCATACATTGCGACAGACAACGGTGGTTATGTAAGTACTAGTGATGTTGAGGATGAATATGCTCTTGCCGCTAACCTTGCAGGTAATGATGATGATCATGAGACAAATAGCGACGATGGGGAAGTTTTAGGTGCCGCCGCTTTCTGAGCATTATAGGACCCTAATTGTGCGGTGAGTATTGAGCACTCAAAGGAGCAAGCGGAGATGCTACTGGTAGCCATAATCTGTTTCAGATGTTCCTCATCATCAAGGATTGCCGTGTTAGTGTCATAATTGATGGCGGAACAATAATAACTTGGTGAATTCAGAGTTGGTCAAGAAGCTTGGCTTGACCACACGCACGCATCCTCACCGTACCACATTCAGTGGTTCAACAACAGCGGTAAGGTGAAGGTAACACAATCTGCGAGAGTGCATTTTTCCATTGGTTCCTATCATGATGTTGCTGATTTCGACGTAGTGCCTATGCAAGCCTGCTCACTTTTATTAGGTCATCCATGGGAATTTGATACCGATGCAACTCATCATGGTAGAAGTAATAAGTACTCTCTTATGCACAAAGGGAAGAAAATAACTTTGCTACCTTTGACACCTGCTGAAATTGTGAAATATGAAAAAGAGATAGCTGAAAATGAGAAGAAAGAACTTGAACAAGAATCTGAAAATCAGCAAGTAGTAAAGAACATTTTCCCACATAAGAAAGAGAAGTTGGAACCTAGTTCTAAAACTGAGGGAACTAAATTAAAAGGTTGTGTCATGCTTGCAACAAAATCTAATCTTGCTGAAATATCCTTGGGACTGCCACATATTAGAGAGATTGAAGACCAAATTGACTTAAATTCGGGCGCGACTTTGCTAAACCGTGCACTGTACAAAGATACATTAGAAGATATTTCTTTGCCTCCTGTTGCTACTAATCTTTTGCAGGAAAGTGATGACTTGGAGAAAACAAATGAGTCGAGGACGACTCAAATTCAAGAAAGGGAGGATGATGAGGACACTGACCCTAAGGATGCAACCACTGCTTCGACCTGCTACACTGCATCCTCTACTTCAACAACATCCTCTCCAATAGGACTTTCAGCTACTGCAACACCGTATTACCCAATTGGATCGCGCTACGTCTACATGCCATGGTACTACGTCTACATGCCATGGTACTATGTTTACATGCCATGGTGCTACTGCATGTGCCAATCAGGAGTTCAAGCTAGATACATTTTGGTCAGATCAGTTCGGAATCAGCTTGACAGCACTGACTTCAAACGCCCATAACTTTCACATACGGCGTCCGTTGGAGGTCCACGAGTACTTAATGGAAAGCTGATTTCGTCCTCTTTCCAATGGATCTGACCTCACCTACAAATTCCTTCTGGACTGATCGCAATCATCAAAATAAGGCATCATATCACTTGTTTGGGCCAAACTGGGCTTTGTAATCATACTGAACTTGGCCCATCTGCCGGCGGCCCACCCGGGGCGTGGTTACTGTTCATATGAACAGTACCAGCAACCAATTGTACCGCCCCGCTAGTTGTTTTCTATGTGTGGCTCCCCCTCCCCTATATAAGGAGGCCACACCCTTTAGTTTTTCTTGGGTTTTCTTAGGATTATTACGCATAGCGGTTTCGCGCTTGTTCGATTGAGAAACCCCAACTTTATGAGCTTAAAGATTTATTCGCAATATAATTAAAGATTGCATCTTCTACTCTCTTGCTTGTGTTCTCGATTCGTTTGCAGGAGATAGCCTTCTTGGCGAGGTCAACCGCGTTCGGCACGGTTGATAACCAACGGAGCAGTGGTGTAGTGATTGCGAGGGGCTCGATCTGTTTTGGTCAGAGCCTTTGGATGATCAACGTCGAGTTCTCCACAATCGACTTATCAGTACCTTTCGGAAGATCGGGCCACCGTTACATCATCCTTGCTCTTGCGGACCTCCTCTGGTGCGCTTCATCTTGACCGTTGGACCTCCCCTTTGGAGATCCAACCGTCAGGACCTCCCTTGTGGGTGAGGACCTCCTCCTTGCCCTTGCGGACCTCCTCTGGTGCGCTTAATCTTGGCCCTTTGGAGATCCAACCGTCAGGACCTCCCCGGTGGGTGAGGATCTCCCCTTGTTCACTGCAAGACCTCCTCAGTGTCTTTGCAGGACCTCCTCTCATGTCTTAGCTACCCAATCGCCACCACACACCCAGTTTTCTTTAACTTTGACTAAGTCCTTGGGCAAGGAATTCTCCACAGCATTTAATGCATGTTGTATCACATTAAATGATCCCACCTTTACAGTACTCATGTCATACCGATTGTCACATTCCTTGCCTACTCCCACTGTCCCATTTACCAACTACTGTTGACCCTATCCTGGGTCATGTGCTTTGGCTTCCACTATATATAGGTTGGGAAGCCCTCCTCTCCCACTTTCTTCTCCGTATCTCCTCTCTGTCTCAACCGAGTCTACCTTAGACCTCCCTCCAAGTTCCTAGACCTCCTCTCTTGACTCTCTGGACCTCCTCCATCAAGCTCATTGGACCTCCTCCCGACCTCCCATCCTCCCTGTTGGTTTTGTATCTAAGTTTATTTGGAGTTCTTTGGATCTTGTTTGAACTTTGTTTGAGTTATTTGGTTTTCACGTGTAGATTGTGAAGATCGTGGGGAGCCCGAGTTCAGTGAGGGAGAGGGAGCAGCTCAAGACCTTGAGCAAGGCAAGTTACACTCTTGATCATGTTGCACCCAATACTTCAAGTGACTTACGTCGTTTTCAAAGATGTATGCATGCTTATTTCACTAAGATATTTCAATGCCTACCTTTAAATTCGTAGCTATGCCTACTGCTTGGTATGACCACTGTCCATGTTGAATCAACCCCATTGTCACTCTAGATAAAACCTGGTTCTTGCAATAGTCAGGACCCGTAGCTCTTGAAAAATAAAATGCTTAGTCTCGCTTAGACTTTGGGCCGTGGCATTGGCGTGCCATGGAGGTTTCGGCCATGACATTGGTGTGTCATAGAGGTTTTACAAATGGCCATGGCAATGGTGTGCCATGGAGGTTTGAAAAACAAAGTAAATGAAAAATGGATTTGATTTGGGCGAAGCTGGTTGTTTGGTTGTCGTGTGATCCGACACCCCAGGGTTGAGGTTTGTCACCCAAGTCGGTTAAGGACCGGTCTTTGAGACACCACTTGCTAAGCCTATAATGGGCTATGCCAAAATTGTGTAACCACATGTCTCCAGTGTGAGGCGTGGGATCTGGCTAATTAATTTGCAAAGCTCTATCGTGGTTCATCCTGTTGTCGCCGTGGGTTGTCATGTTCTGTTGTTGTAGTCCCACCGGCATAAGAGGGCACCCATTAACCCGTGGGTTTTCAATCCAAAGGGGATCTGCGAAACCTTAATGGGGGTGGACTGCGTTGGAGCAATGCATTGTAAAGGCCTTGTCATGTGCTCTAGACCTCTCACCAAAGGAAGTGTGAGGTGGTATCGGCGGATGCCAAGCAAACTAGAGAATTCATGTCATGTGGGTAAAGTGTACAACCTTTTGCAGTGTAAATCTATTGAATAGCCGTGTCACTGACCATGGACATCTTGGCAATGTCACTCAAAGTTAGCTCTTAGTTTTGGTTTTCAAAAGGAATATTGACACTGGTTTTGGTGGTTTAACCAAATTGGGTTTTGGGCGGGAAGCCATGTGCAGGAGGGTATCCTTCACCATTTCAATGATGAATGTTATCCAACTGAAAATAGATTTGCAAAAATGAATTTTATCTATTGTAACCTGCCTTGAAACATTAATAATTGTATTTGAAATAAAATTGGCTTTATGCAAAGCAACCCTAATATGCTTTCCCTTGATATATTCCTATGCATGTCATTCTGTTAATTAACGGGTGTAACTTGCGAGCACGGTTGTTGTGCTCACTCTTGCTTGATTCATGAATTAGGCCGTGCCCTCCAATGATCACCTATGGTGTAATGGGTGGACCATGTCTTTTGTTTTCCGCTGCGTTTGTGTGCTCTCGGTTGCTGGAGCTTGTAAGCAACCCTTGTAATCAAACCTCCTTTTGCTGTTAATAAAGTTCTGTGGATGCTTTTGTTGTCACTTCCTTGCTGTGAGAATTGGTCGATGATCCCTAGGGACCAATTCGGATCGCAGTGGACTTTAGGCTTGTCCTCAAGCCCCACGACCTCCTCGGGTGGGCTCCTCTCGGGCCTCCCTCGAGTGGTGTGTGGTGCTTGAGGAGGTCTGAGGTCCAACGATCTCCTCGGGTCGGGACCCCAGACCTCTGGGTGGTCTATCAGACCTCTCGGGAGGTCTGGAGGTCCTAGCGGGATATCCTCTCGGGACGTCCTGGGAAGCCCCTTGCGGACCTCCCAGGAGGTCCTGAGGGACCTCTCGGGATGTCCTAGGGGTTCTTTTTTGGACCTCTTAGGAGGTCCTGAGGGACCTCCCGGGTGCGCCCTAGGCCGGGTCGTGACAAGTGGTATCAGAACATCTTGACTACAGGACGCATCCTAATAGAATGGCCGTTAGAAAGAGTTCAAAATGTGTTTTAATAAACCAGAGAAATAAATTGTTCTCTCCTTACCTGAGTAATCTATCTATTCTTACCCCTCTTCTGTGTCTTATCTCACCTTATCTCCTCCTTATCTTTTTGCTTGCCTCAACGTTTTATAAAATTAAATGGATTTATTTCCTTGGAATATCTATAGGACCGATCAAGGTTGTTGTGGCAGCATTAAGGACCTCCCTGTTTATGCAATGAGCGGCAGTCATTTGTAAAGGTTACTTACGGGGTAACTTTGCAAAGACCACCCTCTTGTCGTGACCTCATTACTTGCGACCTGAGGCGACAAGCCTCGCGTAAAGTGTTGAGTTTGACTGCTGAAGTTCTGGCTTTGGGGTTAGCATGGGTTTAGTTGCTTTAAGCCTTAAGCCTTCCCCCTTAAGTTCTCTTATCTTTTCTCACCTCTTGGACCCTAGCAGATGGTGACCACAAGGGGTAGCGGCAGCATAAGTGGTCAGGGTAGAGCCCCTGGGAATGATCCAGAGACTCCAGGGCAGCAACCACCACCTCCTCCAGATCAAGGTCCAGACTGGAACCAAATGATGACCAATCAAGCATAGTTGATCGATTTGCTAGCCCAGTCCATCACCAATACTCGAGCCTCCAAGCCATGGAAGAAAGACCTCTCCCGTGACATGTTCCACCTCCTAGAGCCAATATTTACGAGTTTATGAGGATGAGGCCACCTACTTTTTCGGCAGACCACGAACCTCTTGAAGTCGGCGAATCGCTCGAGTTGTGAGTAGAAATCGACATGATCCTTTGCCTGAGACAGAGAGAGAGAGTTTTATTGCCTCTCATCAACTTCGAGGACCGGCCTCGGAATGGTGGGAAAACTTTACTCAATCCCACCTCGACGCTCAAGAAATCACCTGGGAGGAATTCACTCAAGCTTTTAGGCGTGCGCATATTCCTCATGGAATGATGGTACTAAAGAAGAAGGAGTTTAGAGCCTTGCACCAAGGGAACTACACGGTCAGCGAATATCTACACAAGTTCAACCAGTTGGCAAGGTATGCACCTAAGGATGTGGCCACCGATGAGTCCAAGCAAGAGCGGTTCTTGGACGGACTTAATGATGATCTCTCAGTCCAGCTTCTTGCTCATGACTACCCAGATTTCCAGCACCTAGTGAGCAAGACCCTTCGGCAAGAGGGCAAGCATGTTGAGATGGAAAACCGCAAAAAGAGGAAGGCAGCCCAGCAGTTTAGGTCAGAGGGATTCTCCAGGCCAAAGACCTCCCAATTCCAGCCTATGAGGTCTGCGACCTCCTCCCCCATCAGGACTTCGATGCAAGCCAAGCGGCCTGGCACCTCCAGCTCTTGTAAGATCTCCCCAGGAGGTCAATCTCAGGCAAGGCCAGCCACAAACTCTGCAGCTGGGGTGACTTGTTTCAATTGCCATGAAGTTGGGCACTATGCAAATAAATATCCGAAGAAACTTCAAGCTTCAGCTCCAACTCCCACCCGATCAGCTCAAGGGTCCTCAGCTCATGGCAGCCACAGCCATCCAAAGCCTCCAGTGCAATACAATAAAGGGCGAGTGAATCATCTCACAGCTAAGGAAGCTCAACAAGCTTCGAATGTGGTCCTTGGTATGTTTCTTGTCAATACCATACCAGCCTCAATTCTTTTTTATTTCGGAGCTTCACACTCATTTATCTCTTCAAAGTTTGTAGGTAATAATGGGTTAGCTATGACTCCTTTAGTAAACCCTATGCTAATCCATTCCCCGGGCTTGGAAATGAGGACTAACTCCTTGTGCCCAAATCTTTCTTTGGAAATCTTGGGAGTACCTTTCTATGCTGACTTGATAGTCCTGCACTCCCAAGGATTAGATGTGATTCTTGGAATGGACTGGTTATCTAAGAACCAGGGCCAAATAGATTGTGTCAACAAGTCCATTGTGCTCACCAATGAGCAAGGGGTGCAAGTGGAATTCAGCCCCGAGACCTCTCCTAAGGCAAGTCCTAGGTTGTCCTGCTTAAGAGAAGTGAAACTTGAAGACCTCCCTGTGGTAAGGGAGTACCCTGATGTGTTTCCTAGTGAGCTACCTGGAATGCCTCCGGATAGAGATTTAGAGTTTGTCATTAATCTAGTCCCTGGGACAGCACCTATCTCCAAGAGGCCATATAGGTTGCCCGTTAATGACTTGGTTGAGCTAAAGCAACAAATTGAAGAAATGCAAAGTAAAGGTTTTGTGAAACCGAGTTCCTCTCCTTGGGGAGCTCCTGTGATCTTTGTGGCAAAGAAGGATGGTACACAGCGCATGTGTGTGGATTATAGAGCTCTCAATGATGTTACCATCAAGAATAAGTACCCTTTGCCCAGGATCGATGACTTATTTGATCAACTAAAAGGAGCAGCAGTTTTCTCTAAGATTGACCTAAGGTCAGGTTACCATCAATTGAAGATTCGACAAGAGGACATTCCAAAGACAGCCTTCTCAACTCGGTATGGACTTTATGAGTTTACAGTCATGTCCTTTGGATTAACCAATGCTCCTGCATACTTCATGAACTTAATGAATAAAGTGTTTATGGAGTACTTAGACAAGTTTGTCATTGTCTTCATAGATGACATTCTTGTGTACTCTAAAACTAAGGCAGAGCATGAAGATCACCTTCGGTTGGTCCTAGACAAGCTCAGGGACCACCAGCTCTATGCAAAGTTTGAGAAGTGTGACTTTTGGTTGAGTGAAGTCACCTTTTTCGGCCATATTATGTCGGCTGCTAGAGTGGCAGTTAACCCTAGCAAGGTACAAGATGTCCTAGATTGGAAACCACCTAAGTCAGTGCCGCAGATAAGAAGCTTTCTTGGCATGGCAGGGTATTACCGTAGGTTTATTGAGGGCTTTTCGAAGATAGCAAGACCTCTCACCCAATTGCTCGAGAAGGAAACCAAGTATGTTTGGACTCCAGCTTGTGAGCATAGCTTTCAAGAATTGAAGAAAAGACTGACCTCTGCTCCAGTGTTGATTCTGCCTAATATTCGGAAGGATTTTGAAGTCTTTTGTGATGCCTCAAGGCAGGGTCTTGGTTGTGTTCTAATGTAAGAGGGTCGGGTAGTAGCTTATGCCTCTCGGCAATTAAAGCCTCATGAAGCCAACTACCCCACTCATGATCTGGAACTAGCAGCAGTGGTGCATGCTCTAAAAATTTGGCGTCATTACCTTATTGGTAATCGCTGCGAGGTCTTCACAGACCATAAGAGCTTAAAGTATATCTTTACCCAAGCCGACCTCAACCTTAGACAGAGAAGATGGTTGGAACTTATCAAAGATTATGATCTTGGAATTCACTACCACCCAGGTAAAGCAAACGTGGTAGCTGATGCTTTGAGCCGAAAAAGTTATTGCAACCTCTTAATGATTCAAGAAAATCAGCCCAAACTATATGAAGAGATGAGGCGTCTAAACCTGGGCATTGTTGATCAAGGTTGTATACATGCTCTGGACGTCGAACCTACCATTCAAAAGCAGATCTGAGAAAACCAATTCAAGGATAAAGACCTCCTAGAAATTAGAGACAACATAGGAAGAGGTAAAGCTCCTGGATTTTCAATGGATGAACAAGAGGTCCTTTGGTTCGGTAGAAGACTATGTGTGCCGAACTGCTAGGACATAAAGCACCTCCTGCTTAAAGAAGCCCATGAGTCATACTACTCCATCCATCTAGGGAGCACAAAGATGTATCAAGACCTCAAAGAGAGGTATTGGTGGATCGGTATGAAGAGAGAAATAGCCGAGTATGTAGCACAATGTGATGTATGCCAAAGGGTCAAGGCTGAGCACCAAAGACCTGCTGGTTTGCTTCAACCTTTACCCATTCCCGAGTAGAAATGGGAGCAAATTGGCATGGACTTCATCACCGGTTTACCAAGAACCCAATCGGGCTATGACTCCATTTGGGTTATTGTGGATCGGTTGACCAAAGTAGCACACTTTATCGATCAAGACCACCTATTCAAGCAACAAGTTTCTTTGAGTTGTACCTAGCTTAATTGTATGTTTACACGGTGTACCCAAGAGCATAGTGTCGATAGAGGTTCCCAATTCACCTCAAGATTTTGGGAAGGTCTCCATGAAGCCTTAGGGACAAGACTTAATATTAGCACTACTTACCACCCCTAGACCGATGGTCAAGCAGAGAGAGTGAATCAAGTGCTTGAGGACATGCTTGAGCTTGTGCTTTGGACTATGGGGAAAGTTGGGACAAAAACCTTCCCTATCTTTGAGTTCTCCTACAATACTTGATTACCAAGCTAGCTTGGAGATGTCTCCATTTGAAGTCTTGTATGGCGGGCGGTGTAGAACCCTCTCCTATGGGATCAAGTGGGTGGCGCCAATTTTATGGACTGATGTCATCAAGGAAGCTGAAGAAAAGGTGAAGCTCATAAGAGAGCGCTTGAGAGAAGCTCACTAGACAAAAGAGCTACGCCGATACTCGACGTCAGGACCTGTCTTTTGAAGTTGGAGATTTTGTGTACCGTAGAGTAACTCCACTCAAAGGAGTTAGGAGATTCCGAACCAGAGGGAAGCTAGCTCTAAGATTTGTTGGACCATACAAGATATTGGCAAGACAAGGTGAAGTAGCTTACAAAATTGAGCTGCCCACTTCTCTGTCGGCAATGCACAATACATTCCATGTGTCGTAATTGAGGAAGTGCCTTCAGGTACCTGAAGACCACACCTCGCTGGAAAGCATTGACCTCCAAGAAGACCTCACTTATGTGGAGAGACCAATCAAAATTTTGGATGTCATAGAATGTGTCACCAGGAGCAGAATCCTTCGAACTTACAAGGTGCAATGGAGTCACCATCCAGAGAGTGAAGGCACATGGGAAAAGGAAGAGGACCTTAGAGCAAACTACCCATACCTCTTTGCTGGCCAAGCTTGAACCTCGGGGTCGAGATTCCCTTAAGGGGGGTAGGTTTGTGACACCTTGATCTTTAGAACCTTTTTAAAATTTTCGAAATAAAAAGAACCATTTTGTTTTGATGAGAATTCAAAGCTTAACCTGAAATTTCATAATGGATTTAAGTTGACTAACTCAAACTACAACTAAAGTTCCTTGTTGGTTTGCTGAGATATTGGAGTTTTGATAGTGTTTCCTTCTCTGTTTGTCGTTTACCCGCTTCTGGTCTAGACCTCCCTTTTGTCTGGGATCTAATGGCCCAGACTTCTCCTTCGTTTGGATCCAAAGGTCTGGACCTCCTTTGTGTTGTCCTCCTCTGGTCCAGACCTCCTTGGGTCTAGACGTCCCAAATGCTTGGACCTCATTCGTTGCTTGTAACCTTGAAACCTTCTCTGGAGTACCAGCCCGGTAGTACCACCCGCACCATGCGGTACTACCGCTTCTGCGGACCTCCCCTTACCTTTATTTGACCTCTCCGTGTCCTTCAGGACCTCTCTATGTCCTCTAGGACCTCCCCTTACCTTTATTGGACCTCTCCGTATCCTTCAGGACCTCCCCTTACCTTTATTGGACCTCTCCGTGTCCTTCAGGACCTCCCTAGGTCCTCCAGATCTCCTCCTATCTATTTCCACCCCTATCGAATGTGAGTAAATCGATTTGCATTGGGCGGTTTGATCTTGGTCGGACGTTCGGATGGTCCAAACGTCCCACCTTCTCTGAGCCCTTAGATCTTCATTGGACGGTCTGATTTATTGTGGCGTTCGGGCGGTCCGAACGTCCCAACCATTTTGGACGGTCCGATCGAAATCCAGCGGCCCAAACCTCCTCCTTGTAAATCGGGACCGTTAAGACCTCCCCCTTGGAGATCTTAACCGTCCAGACCTCCTCCTTGTGGATCTGGACCGTCAAGACCTCCCCTTTGGAAATCTTGGCCGTCCAGACCTCCCCTTTTGGCAGATCCGATCATTAGGACCTCCCCTTGGAAATCCTAACCGTTCAGACCTCCCCTGGATTTGATCCTACGGTTCTAGACCTCCCTTGCGGGTGAGGACTTCCTCCTTGCTCTTGTGGACCTCCTCTGGTGCGCTTAATCTTGACCGTTGGATCTCCCCTTTGGAGATCCAACCGTCAGGACCACCCTTGCGGGTGAGGACCTTCTCCTTGCCCATGCGGACCTCCTCTGGTGCGCTTAATCTTGGCCGTTTGGACCTCCCCTTTGGAGATCCAACCGTCAGGACCTCCCCGGTGGGTGAGGATCTCCCCTTGTTCACTTCAAGACCTCCTCAGTGTCTTTGTAGGACCTCCTCTATGGGTCTTGGCTACCCCACTGGCCAGTCACACACCCAGTTTTCTTTACCTTTGACTAAGTCCTTGGGCAAGGAAGTCTCCACAGCATTTAATGCATGTTGTATCACATTAAATGATCCTACCTTTGCAGTACTCATGTCATACCGATTGTCACATTCCTTGCCTACTCCCACTGTCCCAATTGCCAACTCCTGTTGACCCTATCTGGGTCATGTGCTTTGGCTTCCACTATATATAGGTTGGGAAGACCTCCTCTCCCACTTTCTTCTCCGTATCTCCTCTCTGTCTCAACCGAGTCTACCTTAGACCTCCCTCCAAGTTCCTAGACCTCCTCTCTTGACCCTCTGGACCTCTTCCATCAAGCTCATTGGACCTCCTCCTGACCTCCCATCCACCCTGTTGGTTTTGTATCTAAGTTTATTTGGAGTTCTTTAGATCTTGTTTGAACTTTGTTTGAGTTATTTGGTTTTCACGTATAGATTGTCAAGACCGTGGGGAGCCCGAGTTCAGTGAGGGAGAGGGAGCAGCTCAAGACCTTGAGCAAGGCAAGTTACACTCGTGATCATGTTGCACCCAATACTTCAAGTTACTTACGTCGTTTTCAAAGATGTATGCATGCTTATTTCACTAAGATATTTCAATGCCTACCTTTAAATTCTTAGCTATGCCTACTGCTTGGTATGACCACTGTCCATGTTGAATCAACCCCATTGTCACTCTAGATAAAACCTGGTTCTTGCAATAGTGAGGACCCGTAGCTCTTGAAAAATGAAATGCTCAGTCTCTCTTAGACCAAAATCTTGATTTGGGAGTTTTGACCAAAATATCACTTAATCAAATATTTTGGGCCGTGGCATTGGTGTGCCATGGAGGTTTCGGCCATGACATTGGTGTGTCATGGAGGTTTTACAAATGGCCATAGCATTGGTATGCCATGGAGGTTTGAAAAACAAAGTAAATGAAAAATGGATTTGATTTGGGCGAAGCTGGTTGTTTGGTTGGTGCATGTCTATGCACGGGGGGCGTGTGATCCGACACCCCAGGGTTGAGCTTTGTCGCCCAAGTCGGTTAAGGACCGGTCTTTGAGACACCACTTGCTAAGCCTATAATGGGCTATGCCAAAATTCTGCAACCACATGTCTCTAGTGTGGGGCGTGGGATCTGGCTAATTGATTTGCAAAGCTCTATTGTGGTTCATCCTGTTGATGCGGTGGGTTGTCATGTTACGACTGTTGTAGTCCCACCTGGCATAAGAGAGGGCACCCCATTAACCCGGCGGGTTTCAATCCAAAGGGGGGATCTGCGAAACCTTGATGGGGTGGACTGCGTTGGAGCAATGCATTGTAAAGGCCTTGTCATGTGCTCTAGACCTCTCACCAAAGGAAGTGTGAGGTGGTATCGACGGATGCCAAGCAAACTAGAGAATTCATGTCAGGTGGGTAAAGTGTACAACCTTTGCAGAGTGTAAATCTATTCGAATAGCCGTGTCCACGGTGATGGACATGCTGGCAATGTCACTCAAAGTTAGCTCTTGGTTTTGGTTTTTAAAAGGAATATTGACACTGATTTTGGTGGTTTAACCAAATTGGGTTTTGGGCTGGAAGCCATGTGCAGGAGGGTATCCTTCACCATTTCAATGATGAATGTTATCCAACTAAAAATAGATTTGCAAAAATGAATTTTATCTATTGTAACCTGCCTTGAAACATTAATAATTGTATTTGAAATAAAATTGGCTTGATGCAAAGCAACCCTAATATGCTTTCCCTTGATATATCCCTATACATGTCATTCTGTTAATTAACGGGTGTAACTTGCGAGCACGGTTGTTGTGCTCACTCTTGCTTGATTCATGAATTGAGCAGATGAAGACTCCTTTGATGATGAAGATGATCAACTCAATTAGGCGCGCCCTCCACTAGTCACTGTGGTGTAATGGGTGGACCATGTCTTTGTTTTCATTGCGTTTGTGTGCTCTCGATTCTTTGGAGCTTGTAAGCAACCCTTGTAATCAAACCTCCTTTTGATGTTAATAAAGTTATGTGGATGCTTTTGTTGTCACTTGCTTGCTGTGAGAATTGGTCGATGATCCATGGGGACTAGTTCGGATCGCAGTGGACTTTAGACTTGTCCTCAAGCCCCACGACCTCCTCGGGTGGGCTCCTCTCGGGCCTCCCTCGAGTGATGCGTGGTGCTTGAGGAGGTCTGAGGTCCAACGACCTCCTCGGGTCGGGACCCCAGACCTCCGGGTGGTCTATCGGACCTCTCGGGTGGTCTGGAGGTCCTAGCGGGATGTCCTCTCGGGACGTCCTGGGAAGTCCCTTGTGGACCTCCCAGGAGGTCCTGAGGGACCTCTCGGGACGTCCTGGGGGTTCCTTTTTGGACCTCTCAGGAGGTCCTGAGGGACCTCCCAGGTGCGCCCTGGGCCGGGTCGTGACAAGTGTTATCAGAGCATCTTGACTGCAGGACGCAGCCTAATAGAATGGCCGTTAGAAAGAGTTCAAAATGTGTTTTAATAAACCAGAGAAATAAATTGTTCTCTCCTTACCTGAGTCATCTATCTATTCTTACCCCTCTTCTGTGTCTTATCTCACCTTATCTCCTCCTTATCTTTTTGCTTGCCTCAACGTTTTATAAAATTAAATGGATTTCTTTCCTTTGAATATCTATAGAACTGATCAAGGGGGAGGTTTTAACGGCCAGACCTTCAAGGAGGGAGGTCTGGACGGTTAAGATCTCCAGGGGAGGTATTAACGACCAGATCTTCAGGAGGAGGTCGATAGTGAGGCAGAAGCGGGAGAAGCGGGAGCCATTGGATTCCAATCGAACCGCCCAAAGTGATTGGGCCGTTCGGACCACCAGAGCTAGCGCTAGATCTCAGCCATTGAATTGGACCGGGCGGTCCAAAATGGTTGGGATGTTCGGACCGTCCAGATGTCTCACCAAGATCAAACCGTCCAATGCAAATCGGACAGTACACCAGCGATGAAGGTGCAAATAGACAAGGAAGAGGTCCTGGAGGACCTGGGGAGGTCCTAAAGGGCACGGGGAGGTCTAATACAGGTAAGGGGAGATCCTAGAGGACATGGGGAGGTCCTGTAGGAGACGAGGAGGTCCAATAAAGGTAAGGGGAGGTCCTAGAGGACATGGGAAGGTCCTGAAGGACACGGGGAGGTCCAAATAAACAAGGAGGAGGTCCTAGTAAGCGGTAGCACCGCAAGGTGCGGGCGGTACTACCGGGGTGGTACCGAAGAGAACCTCCAGAGAAGGTTTTAAGGATACAAGCAACGAAGGAAAGTCCAAGTAAACACGTAAAGCTTTAACAGGGTTCCAAAGGAACTCAGATGAACATGAGGGTGGTGTAGGCTTGGGAAGGTTTTAAGCCAGAGAAGACCCAAAGGGAAAGATCGGGACCCAAGGAGGTCCAAGCGCTTGGGAGGTCTAGACCCAAGGAGGTCTGGACCAGAGGAGGACAAAACAAAGGAAGTCCGGACCCTTGGATCCAAACAAAGGGGAGGTCTTGGCGGTCAGGATGAACCCGGAGAGGTCCCGACTGCCAGGATGAAGGACCAAGAGGGTCCTTAGGAACACCTGAAAAGTTTAGGTGGACACAGGAGGTCTATGTGAACAAGAGGAAGTTTAAGTGGACACGAGGAGGCCCAAATGAACACGAGAGAGGACTGGTCCTAAAGGAGGCGTCCAAGCAAGGGAGAATGCGGACATAAAAGAAATGCTGAGGCAGCAGGAAGGTCTAAACTTTGAAGAGGTTCAAACCAACAAAGAAGTGGTCCAAATACAAGGGTAGTCTTGACACACAAGAGGTCTAGACTAGCAAGAGAGTTCCAAACACAGGAGGACCTAGGCTCCAAGAGATGGCCCAGCAAGAGGGAGATCTGGGCATAATGGAATGCCCAAACAAGAGATGTCTAGAAGAGGAGTTAAATCCCAAAATTTAGATTTCCGAGATCAAAGATATTTGAAACACAAACCTGAGCGTAGGGCATCTCAGGGGTAGTTGTGACCCGAAGGGGATGTCAAAACCGAAGAGAAACTAGAGAGGAGGTCTAGACCTAAGGGGGTCTAAACTAAGGAGATTCGAGTCAACAAAGATGTGGTTTGAAATAAAGGAATCCGAACACAATGGGAGGGAAGATCTAACAAGGTCAAACAAGCGGGAGGTCTGGAAAGAAAAGGGCTGAGCTTAAGAGGAGGGCAGAACTAACAGAGAAAGGAAGGGATAGCCCCAGAGAGCTCAAGTAACCAAAAGAACCAAACTATAGGGTTAGTTGAAGTTCAGTTTAATCATTTTAAACACGCAAATTCTGAAAATCTCAAGTTAAGCTTTGAATTCTCATTAAAAGAAAATGGTTCATTTTATTTTGAAATTTTTTTAAAAAGGCTCTGAAAATCAGGGTGTCACAAGTTCTCTTCTCCACACGTCCCTCTACAAAATGTCGTGGTGAGAAGGAAGAATAGAACCTTAGTCGAGATGGTTAGGATGATGCTAGATGAGTATAGCACTCCGAAGAGATTTTGGGCCGAAGCTATTGCTACAGCTTGCCATATTGTCAATCGTGTCTTCTTGAGACCGTCTTTGGGCAAGACGTCATATGATCTTAGGTTTGGTAGAAAACTCTCTGTTTCTCATTTTTGAGTTTTTAGGGCTAAGTGTTTCATTCTCAAGACAGGAAACCTAGATAAATTTGAGTCAAGAACTTCTGATGGTTTATTTCTGGGTTATCCTGCACATTCGACGGGTTTTCGGGTTTTTAATGTTGAGACTAACGTTGTCTAGGAGACATGCAATGTCACTTTTGATGAGACTAACCCTACTGCTAGATCAGACATTTCAGGTGATACACATGCGATGGAGAGTATTTTTGTAGAGGGAGATGATGATGAAGTCGATAGTGCTCTTCCACATGTTGCTGATGCTCCTGTCGTAGCTCCAGATCCTATTTCGACTACTTCACCTCTAATTGAGGCTTCTGTTGCATCTTCATCATCAGCAGTACCTACGGAGGTCGAAAAGATGTTATCTCCCCTGGGTGCTCCACTTCACACTCAGAGGCATCATCCTCCGGATTAGATCATTGGTCATCTTCATGAGCGAGTTACTCGCTCTAGGTATCATGATCCAAGTCTCTACTCCCATTCTGCATTTGTTGCTTCTTTCGAACCCCGCGATATATCACATGCTTTATCTAATTATAGCTGGGTTAATTCCATGCATGAGGAGTTAGAGAATTTTGAGAGGAACAAGGTTTGGAACCTAGTAAAGCCTCCTAGTGGTCATAATGTGATAGGAACCCGTTGGGTGTTCAAAAACAAACAAATTGAGGATGGTTCTGTGGTTAGAAATGTAACATCCCAAACAATGGTGTGTGTTTCAAATGTAATAAAATGAGGATGAATTAAAACTTTTGATGCATCATGATGTCATTTGAAATTTTCTAGAGATTTCCCCCTAGGATTTCCTATTTGCTAAGATCAATGTTTCTATTGATGGAAGTTGTTGTCCTTAAAAACTTTCAAATCTAATCTTGTGATCATCCTCTGGAAATATTTTTCCTATCATCTAGATCATCCTAGTAACCTCTCTGCAAAATCTCATAATTTTTAGATTTTGTTTGCTATTTCAAAAGAGCTAGTCAAACCAGTTTGAATTCTGGTCAAACCGCTAGCCCAGCAGCTTGTGAATTTTCTAGAAAGCAATGGATTGCATAACAATTTTTGGAAAAATTACACAAGGTTTTTCTCTGTTCCAGCAAGCTTCTGTAAAAATTTCAGAATTTTTGGAGCTTCAGAGCTACCTCCAAAAATTCCCTATCTTCTCAGCCTTTTTAAAACAAAACCTGAAATCACTATTCATCAGGCTCAGACCCGAGCCCGACTCAAACCCAACTTCGACCTGGCTCAGCCAAACCTACTAAACCACGCATCGCATGCAGCCGTCCGATCGTGCATCAACGGTCACGATCGCGTACCGCTTCGGCCAGTTATAAAACTTCTCGCGCAACGTCGACCGTTGGATCTCGATCCAACGGCCCGCCTCGATCCTTTCCGCGCGAGCTCTCTCTCGCGGCTATGTCGCTGCTGCCAGGGCCGGGCTGTCGGTAGCGTCGTCTACCTTGCATGGCAAAATTGGCGAGTTCGCGCCACAGCCGCGCGCTCTGCGGCGCCTCCGTCTCGGCAGTCATGCCGTTCGCGCACCGCCCTCGTCGACCTATCCGGGAGCGTCCCCGCTTAACGCCGCCTCTTCCTCCATCCCCTTCCCCGCTCAAAACCCCCTCTTCCCCCTCCAAATTGCTCACTTTCCCTCTCGGTGGCCGAGGGAAAGGAGGCAAGCTTTTCACCTCCTTCCAGAGCCGCAGCGTGGTGGTCGTCCTCGGCGTCGGTAAACACTCAGAGCACCACCGCCGTGTGATATCTCACCCCGGAGCTCTAGGAATTTGGCTTTTCGCCATTTTCGGCCGCCGAAGCCCTTTTCTTCTCCGGCGACGGCACGGTGAGCCATTCTTCAATCCCTTGCTTGCACACCAACTTTGGGCCTCACTTAAGCTCTCTCTACCACTCACTCTTTGTCTCCTTGACTAGATCGACCCCTCCTCGGTAGCACCATCGCCGCCGCCGCTGTTCTTCGTCGTCGGCTCGACTCTGGCAGCTTCTCCACCTCCAGGTCATCCTAGTGAGCTCACTGAGTCTCCCTTCTACTCATGCGCGCGCTTAATTGCCGCGGGCGTCTCATTTTCGTGTTATGCCATGTTCATGCACCACCGCCGCCTCGACGCTGCTGGCCAGTGTCATGCCGGCCATCATCGTCTCGCGCCGTGGCCGGTCGTCGGGTCTTAAGGTCATGGCGTTCCATTTGAGCACCCACTGCGCGCTGGCCAGTGCCTGGTTATGGCGAACCAGGAAGCTTCATGATCGGCCTAAGGCGTGGCGCGTTCCGACCGCCACTGTAGCAGGTCATTAAAGGTTAATGATTGTTTAGGTTTTAATGACTGTCTTAAGGAGGTTAGTGAGTCTATTGCATGTGGGGCCGAGCACAGTAAGCGAGGTGTAATTATCGGTTTAGATCTGTGTATGGAAAGTGCGCCTGGGAACTTAAGTGCACAGTGGTGAACCCATGGACCGGCCATAGACCCTCGGTCCATGCACTATGCTGTGGACGGGGTGTATGACATGTGGACCCCACATGTTAGGCCGATTCGGAAATTCAAATGGAAAATAGAAAATGGTACTGTTCAAGTGACCCCACTGGTTAGTCACTTTGGCTAGAGCAGGCTGGGTATAAAAAGTATTGTGATGTTTATATAATTTCCGAAATGCTTTATTTGTGAACTGAAAATTGGTTAAACTTCAAAATTGCATAAGTAATTCATTTTAGCTCCAAAATTGATGATTCAAATTTTGTTAGTTTCCTTTTTAGATGTACTTTATTATAAAAATGGTTTGAATCATGTTACTACTCCAGAAATCACATTTGGCAAATTACTTTAGGTTTAGTATTATTGTTGCACTAAAAATTGCTTTAAATTCAAAAATGCATAAGTATTTCTCTGTAACTCCAAAAAGAGTAAACTCAATTTTGTTAGAATCCTCTGTTAGTGTAGTTTATTGTAAAATAGGTTGTGAGCATGATACTATTACTGAAAATCCTATTTTGCATGTAACTTGTGTACTACTTTCATAACTTTGAAAAATCATAGAAAATTCATCTTAGCTCCAAATGAGGTGAATCAAATTCCATTGTTCATCTCATGTGGTGCTCTTCCTACCATAAAAATTTCAAGTGCACCACTGCTCTGGAAATTTTCACCAAAATAATTATTTCGGATGAACAGTAACCGGTAGCAATTAAAATTTAATTTTCTGGAAAACTGACTTTCAAATTGCCATAACTTTTGCATAGAACATCCAAATGAGTTTATTCTTGTTGATAAATTCACCTAAAATCATGCTCTACCTTCTGTGAATTTTTCATGATTTTTGGATGATTTTGAATTTTTGGGTCTTTTCGGTGTTATTCGTCTTATTGTGCTTTCGACTTCTTTCGCTAGGTTCAAACGAAATTATTGATTGCGCGAGTGACCCTCTGTAGCAAGATAATCATCCTCAGCAAGGCAAGCAGTTTGATCATAATGTCCTATTACTTTCAAGTCTAATACTTTGTTTACAAATTGTATGTATGCATGCTTTTGTGTCAAAGTAATTTTCCCGATTAGAGGTAGCTATTCCTATTGCATGGTTGCCCTTAAATTGTTATCCCCTGCCACAAAACATAATTTATTAATACCGCTGGCGAATTAGAGCCCGGTGATTTAATTATGCTCTTTTATTGTCTTTGCGGTGTCGTGCTTAGAAATGCTTAGCTACCAGTAGAATTGGGCGGTTATCGACTTAGTCGATAACCTTGATCACACAAAATTATTATTATCATTATGCTCAGCACTTTGTGCTTGGTTACTTTGTAAAGTCAAAAACAAAATGAAACTGAAAATGAAATATTTTAGACTTGGGCATATGGTTGATGGTGTGATTATCGGGTGTGTGGTGGTATGCCTAAGTCAACAAGGACCGAACATCTTGTGTCACACTATCCAGGTATTTTTGCGTGCAACCACATGAGAGGGATATGGGACCTCTCTTGACTTAGTACTTTGGCGTGTGTTACCTCCGGGTCGCATGGTGGATGTGTGCATTGTGTTGAAAAAGAAACTCGTGTGTGTTTGGGTGAGCAGTGGTGGAGGTTATCCACTGCAAGGAGCATCATCCTTTATAATGAGGTGAGCATCTTTGATGACTCCGCATCAACGTATAGGGCTTCCTCCCATATGGGTGACTCGTAGTTAATGCACAATATTAGAAATGTCTCGTAGGACTTAGCCGTGCCGGCATACCAAAGGAAGTGTGCTTAATCATGTGGCGAAAAGGCAGTCTGACATGTGGGTAAAGTTGTACACCCCTGCAGGGTTCAAACTATTCGAATAGCCTCGTCCTAGGTTATGGACACGCTTGGTTAGGTTTTGCAAGAGTTAGACTATAACATTTAATTAAAACTTGATGTGGGTGGTATGAATGGGGAATTCATGCTATTGTTGTGGTGGCTATTGGGTTAGCCACTTCCAGGATGTCTTGTTATTATTATTACATAGTATCTCGCTGTTTTTATCAAATAAAATCAGATTGTAAAACTGCCTTCAATCTATTACATTATTGCAAATGAAAACTTGCTTTTATGCTGAAAATGAGTCTAGAGCCTCCTCCACTTAAATAAGCTTGCATGTAGTTATGTATAGGCCTGTTACCCTACACGTAAGTCTTGCGAGTACATTTTTTTGTATTCATTTGCTATGCTTTAATTCAATTGTTGCAGAGGAGGAAGTTGAACCCCAAGGGTTCCACTTTTGTGAGATGTGCGGTGGCTTCGACGACTTAGTTGGTGGCCCGGTTGGTTGCCTTGTGGGTTTAAGGCACACTACTTGGCTTTTGTTTATCGCCATCTTATGGCACCTTGCTTCCACTGTTATCTAATACTCTTTAGTTGTCATTTGGCCGGTCGACCCTTTTGTAATAACTATATATTGTATGTCTTTTGAATTGCTTAGTTGTACTTTGGATTCTATGTCTTTGAATGGAATTGATGCATGATTTTTGTATGGGGTATATGTCTTTGCATTCGGGAAGTACATATCTGTGAGAGTCTTGATATTTGATTTGTAATGCTTGAATCATCTTAATGGTTAAGCATTACAAGTTAAATACTACTGAGTTCTCACAAGAAACAAGGCTAGATTGGTAGCTCAGGGTTTTAGCCAAGTCGAGGGGTTAGACTTTGATGAAACATTTGCACATGTTGCTAGATTAGAAGCCATTCACATTTTGCTTGCATTTGCTGCATCTAAGGGTTTTAGGCTGCAACAGATGGATGTCAAGAGTGCATTTCTGAATGGTTATATAGAGGAGAAAGTGTATGTTAGGCAAACCCGTGTTTTGAGAATCCCAAGCATCCACATCATGTTTTCAAGCTATCCAAAGCCTTGTATGGTCTTAAGCAAGCCCCTAGAGTCTGGTATGATAGACTTAAGACCTTCTTGTTTAAGAATAATTTTGAGACGGGTAAGGTAGACAAGACTCTATTTGTTCTTAGGCGTGGCAATGACTTCTTGATTGTTCAGATTTACGTGGATGATATTATCTTCAGTGGTTCTTCTCATGCTCTTGTTTCCAGTTTTTCTGAGACCATATCTAGAGAATTTGAGATGAGTATGATGGGAGAGCTCAACTACTTTCTGGGGCTTCAAATGAAGCAATGCAAGGAAGGGATCTTCATCCATCAAACGAAGTACACCAAAGATTTGCTCAAGCGCTTCGAGATGGGTGACTGCAAGCAGATCGCTACTCCCATGGCGACTTCGACTATTTTGGATCCAGATGAGGGAGGAGAAGTCGTAGATCAACGCGAGTACCACAGCGTGATTGGCTCTCTCCTCTACTTGACGGCCTCAAGACCGGACATCCACTTTGCGGTCTGCCTCTGTGCGAGGTTTCAGGCGTCTCCAAGGACTTCACATCGCCAAGCCGTTAAACGCATTTTCAAGTACCTTCACTCTACCCTCTAATATGGCATTTGGTATTCCTGCTCTTCTTCTTTGTCCATTTGGGGGGTTTTCTGATTCTAATTTTACGGGCTGTCGTCTAGATAAGAAGAGTACCTCAGGCACTTGTCATTTCTTAGGCACTTCTCTTGTCTCTTAGTCATCTAGGAAGCAGTCTTCTGTTGTACAATCTACTGCAGAAGCTGAGTATGTAGCTACTACTAGTTGCTGTAGTCAAATTTAGCAGATGGTGTCCACTCTTAAGAACTTTGGGTAAATTTTTGCTAGTGTTTCTCTTCTCTGTGATAACACTTCTGCCATTAATATTGCTAAGAACCCTGTGCAACATTCTAGGAGCAAGCACATTGACATTCGCTATCACTTCCTTAGAGACCATGTAGAGAAGGGTGATATTGTGCCAGAATTTGTGGAGTCCAAGGCTTAGTTAGCTGATATCATCACCAAGCCTTTAGACCCAACAACGTTTGCCACCTTAAGAAGTGAGTTAGGGGTAATTTATCCCTATGGGTTGGTTTGAGGGGGAGTTGGTTCTCTTTTGAGCTTTCCTTATTCATCTGATCTTTCCTTGATCTTTTTTTGAACTTGCTGATATTTTTGATCTTTTCAGGCTTTTAAGTTTTTCTTGCATCTTATTGCATCATATTGCATTCATATGAAAATCACAAAAAGATGCATTGTAATATAAACTTTACTGCTTGTCTTTTAATTTGATGAAGCTTTGTTCATTACCCTTTTGAGCTTTAGTATTTCAATTTTTGCTCAATGTCGTGTCTAGTTCTTTGACTTGCTAGAATTATCATGCTTTCACATGTGTAACTAAGTCTTTGCTAAATAAGCTAGAACTTTAAGACAATTTGAACTAAAAATTACAATTTGTCGATCTCTTAGCTAGTTGCACAATTAGTGATCCTTTTTGTGACACTGGCCCTGCCAAAATTGCTTTGTTAGCTCTTGAATCTAAGTTTGAACATTTCTTGAGCTGCTTGTCCCCTTGTGAATCTAAAACTGCTCTTGTGCAAAATGAAAAATGAAATTTCATGATTCTGATGTAGTTAAATTGTGCCAAACTACTCTCACGAGACTGCATGTCAAAGACATAAAC
The DNA here is from genome assembly GCA_036346405.1 of Phyllostachys edulis. Taxonomy (NCBI): domain Eukaryota; kingdom Viridiplantae; phylum Streptophyta; class Magnoliopsida; order Poales; family Poaceae; genus Phyllostachys; species Phyllostachys edulis. The sequence continues at coordinate 55,900,007 of CM070554.1, read as the reverse complement.
TTGGAGATAGTTTAATGATCCAGACGATCTCATGGGGACTGCTTGTCAAAATTGACATAAACCTCAAGATTTGTCGCCTTGGTTGAAGCTTAGAAAGAGTTTGTGGATGGCTCCTAGTCCGGGATCTTTTTTACTAAGATAGACCTTTAATAAACTTCTGGTTGAAGCTTAAGAAGAGTTTTTAGATGGCTCCTAGTCCAGGATCTTCTTCACTAAGATAGACCTTTAATCAACTTCAATATTCATTGCAAATGAAAAACTGTTATAAAAATTGGGTGATTGAGGTATTTTGAGCAAAATGATTCAATTTGGGACTTTTTGTCTCTAGGATGGTCGTTGTTAGCTTCTTGATCTCACATTGACATTCTGACATGGCCATTACTATTCTAGGATCCCTGTTGATGAACTTGCTAATTTTGAAGCTTTGCTTAAATTGTTACAATTCATCGCTTTATCTCAAGCCTTCTAGCTTAGCTTTGATATATATATATATATATATATATATATATTAACATGATCTTACTAGCGCTTTTAGGCTTGATATGTATTGAGTTTTAGTAGAAATGCTAGCTTGCACTTTTGGGTAATCTACAAAACTTCTTGTACTAAAAATTCAAAATTACAAAAAAAATGAGGCCACTCTATTGCATTTCATGCATGCTCTTTCTTATGCTTTTTCTTCATTTCTGCATTTGCCATCTCGGGCGAGAGGAAGGCGTGATTCATAATGACTCTATTTCTTTGGGCTACGAGTAAGCTCGATAGCTACAAAACAAAATTTCTACCACGCAAACCGAGAAGCCAAGCAAGTAGATGATCACAAATCGTTACCACCAGATCATGAGCGGCGGAAGAAGGGTTAGAGCAACTGGTCCAACATAGAGCACGTTGATGCACGATGGTTGTAGTCGATCGTCCAATGTCAAGCACGTCGATGCGATGGGTCGTAGTCGATCGTCTAGAGTCTCGCGAGTTAATCGTCTCCTCTAGCAACCTCTGTAGTTCCTTGTGAAGATCGCGGATCGTCCTCAAGCGCCTTGATCCTGATGGCGCCTCTATGGTTGTAATATCCCGTTCAAATATAAAACATATAAGTGACTAGTATTAGAACTAAATATAATTAGAAAGGAAAAATTCAGAATTTTAGAGGAGTTTTAGAACTCGGGCCTTTGGGCCATAGCTCTTTGGGCCCATGTGGAAACTAAACCCTAGCACCTAAGTACTCTAGCATGGAGTCTGTGGCGTCATCCAATCCTTTGTGCAGCGCTCTTTGTAGCACCCCTCCCCTCGGTGCTTCTCCATTGTTGCGGCCATAAGGAAGAGGAAGGAGAGGGAAGAAGAGAGGAGAGGAAGAAGAAGAAGGTGGGGTGATCTTGAGGGCTTCATGAAGGTTTCATGATATCTCGCATCGTTCTTGTGGGTAAATTCGTGATCCCAATTAGTTTTGATAGATAATTAGTATGCGATTCGTATTCATTAGTCGTTACGAGATTTACGTAGTAGATCGGTTGAATCTGTCTTTTGTTGATGCATGGTTTTGGTTAGATCTGAGCATATTTAGGGATTAGTGTCTCCTGGAGATAGATGTAAATTTTCGTTATGTTTCCAGAAAGTGCTAATTCATAACTTTTGGATAAACGGTTAATTAGTTATGAATTTACAAGACAGGATGCTAAATCAGTCTCGAGATTTATGCGTGAACATAGATCTGTAAATTTGATATGGGAGGCAATGCGAATTGGGTGAGTTCGTCTTCTTGTACTAAAATTCAAAATTACAAAAAAATGAGGCCACTCTATTGCATTTCATGCATGCTCTTTCTTATGCTTTTTCTTCATTTCTGCATTTGCCATCTCTGGACGAGAGGAAGGCGTGATTCCTTAATGACTCTATTTGCTGGGCTACGAGTAAGCTACGATAGCTACAAAACAAAATTTCTACCACGCAAACCAGGAAGCCAAGCAAGTAGATGATCACAAATCGTTACCACCAGACGCGCAGAGCAGCGGAAGAAGGGTTAGAGCAGCCTGGTCCAACATAGAGCACGTTGATGCACGATGGTTGTAGTCGATCGTCCAATGTCAAGCACGTCGATCACGATGGTAAATGAGTCGATCGTCTAGAGTCCTCATGAGTTAATCGTCTCCTCTAGCAACCTCTGTAGTTCCTTGTGAAGATCGCGGATCGTCCTCAAGCGCCTTGATCCACATGGCGCCTCTATGGTTGTAATATCCCGTTCAAATATAAAACATATAAGTGACTAGTATTAGAACTAAATATAATTAGAAAGGAAAAATTCAGAATTTTAGAGGAGTTTTAGAACTCGGGCCTTTGGGCCATAGCTCTTTGGGCCCATGTGGGAAACTAAACCCTAGCACCTAAGTACTCTAGCATGGGTCTTGTGGCGTCGCCGTCACTGTAGCACGGCGCTACTGTAGCACACCCTCCCCTCGGTGCTTCTCCATTGTTGCCGGCCATAAGGAAGAGGAAGGAGAGGGAAGAAGAGAGGAGAGGAAGAAGAAGAAGGTGGGGGTGATCTTGGCGAGGGCTTCATGAAGGTTTCAGCGTATCTCGCATCGTTCTTGTGGGTAAATTCGTGATCCCAATTAGTTTTGATAGATAATTCAGATGCGATTCGTATTCATTAGCTGTTCGAGATTTACGTAGTAGATCGGTTGAATCTGTCTTTTGTTGATGCATGGTTTTGGTTAGATCTGAGCATATTTAGGGATTAGTGTCTCCTGGAGATAGATGTAAATTTTCGTTATGTTTCCAGAAAGTGCTAATTCATAACTTTTGGATAAACGGTTAATTAGTTATGAATTTCGCAAGACAGGATGCTAAATCAGTCTCAGGATTTATGCAGCGAACATAGATCTGTAAATTTGATATGGGAGACGGCAGAATTGGGTGAGTTCGTCTTCTTGTACTAAAAATTCAAAATTACAAAAAAAATGAGGCCACTCTATTGCATTTCATGCATGCTCTTTCTTATGCTTTTTCTTCATTTCTGCATTTGCCATCTCTGGACGAGAGGAAGGCGTGATTCCTTAATGACTCTATTTGCTGGGCTACGAGTAAGCTACGATAGCTACAAAACAAAATTTCTACCACGCAAACCAGGAAGCCAAGCAAGTAGATGATCACAAATCGTTACCACCAGATGCGCAGAGCAGCGGAAGAAGGGTTAGAGCAGCCTGGTCCAACATAGAGCACGTTGATGCAGTGGTTGTAGTCGATCGTCCAATGTCAAGCACGTCGATGCAGTGGTCGTAGTCGATCGTCTAGAGTCCTCGCGAGTTAATCGTCTCCTCTAGCAACCTCTGTAGTTCCTTGTGAAGATCGCGGATCGTCCTCAAGCGCAACAGTCACAGTAGCGCCTCTATGGTTGTAATATCCCGTTCAAATATAAAACATATAAGTGACTAGTATTAGAACTAAATATAATTAGAAAGGAAAAATTTAGAATTTTAGAGGAGTTTTAGAACTCGGGCCTTTGGGCCATAGCTCTTTGGGCCCATGTGGGGGAAACTAAACCCTAGCACCTAAGTACTCTAGCATGGGTACTGTAGCGTCGCCGTCACTGTAGCACGGCGCTACTGTAGCACACCCCTCCCCTCCGGTGCTTCTCCATTGTTGCCGGCCATAAGGAAGAGGAAGGAGAGGGAAGAAGAGAGGAGAGGAAGAAGAAGAAGGTGGGGGTGATCTTCGCGAGGGCTTCGCGAAGGTTTCAGCGGTATCTCGCATCGTTCTTGTGGGTAAATTCGTGATCCCAATTAGTTTTGATAGATAATTCGTATGCGATTCGTATTCATTAGCTGTTCTGAGATTTCTGTAGTAGATCGGTTGAATCTGTCTTTTTGTTGATGCATGGTTTTTGGTTAGATCTGAGCATATTTAGGGATTAGTGTCTCCTGGAGATAGATGTAAATTTTCGTTATGTTTCCAGAAAGTGCTAATTCATAACTTTTGGATAAACGGTTAATTAGTTATGAATTTCGCAAGACAAGATGCTAAATCAGTCTCAGGATTTATGCAGCGAACATAGATCTGTAAATTTGATATGGGAGACGGCAGAATTGGGTGAGTTCGTCTCCTTGAGAGTTGTAGGTATTTTCATTGTGATTCCAGAAAGTTAAATTTTATAATTTTTGGATTTTTAGATCAAAAGTTATGAATTTTAGAAGCTCAGGCTGTAATCTGCCTCTCTGTTGTGGACAGAAGAGTTTTACTTGACTATTTGCAACATTTGTTGCACAATGAAAATATTTGAGATAATTTTATTGAGATAGTTGGTTTCCTTTATTTTCCAGAGAGTATTAGAATAATGTGTTTGGTTGAACCAAACAAAAGTTATGAAATTCACAAATTAATAGTACCAAAGATGGCAGATCGGTCTTCGGGATTACAAACAAAGGCTTAGATGAACTAGTTTGATCTTTCGGTCACCTGAGAAGTTGTAGCTAGGCTTGTGTAGGTTATAGGAAAATTGGATTCATGGCTTTTGGAGTTTTGACTCAAAAGTTATGAATTTTTCCTTAACAGCTGTTCATTTGGACAGATTTGGGAATTTAAGAGTGTTTTGATTAAAAGTTGGGATTGCGATTAAGGACGCTTGTTCTCTTTTTGTTTCATTGTATTGCTGTACACTTTTGGTTGGTATACTTAGTATATTGTTTTACGGCTGCTAGGTGGTGGTGAACCCTGGGGCTAGAGCTTTCTATCGTTGACTTCCGTATCACGGTTGAGGCAAGTACAATTGATCTGTCTTGTTTGTTGTTTGTTCCACTTGATTGATGAATGTGAAATGGGTAATTTTGGTACTCCTTGTTTTCCTTCATGGTTGATATGCCTGATTCTTCCATAATATGTTTCGTTCAACATATACATTCGTTCTTTCTTTCGTGTTCACCATCGAATGGGTAGTGAAGTCCCATCATTCTAACATGGGCAAGTACTTTAATATTCTTAAAGCTAATGAATGCTAATTTCTTGTTGTTACTGACTGTGTTTTCTATGACCTATGATAAAATTCAATGGTTATGTTCCTTTCAGTATTCGAGTATTCCATGATTACAGTTGGATGTCTTTCATTATTCATATTTCATTTCATGCATCCATTATTCATGTTTCATCCACGGGAGTGGATTATAAAGACCCATCAATTCCAGTATGGACACGTAAGACCCACCATTCCAATGTGGGCAGATTGGGACACCCGTATGAAACGTTCTTCATACGGGACTTGGATCCCCGTATTTTGTTAAATACGGGCTTAGGTGAGCACCGACGGGTGTGTCACTAGCTATACCGGTATATGCATGTGTGCAGTCCCTTCATTTCATTCATTCCATTCATTCAAATATTCATTCTGTGTCATGATCATGATTGTTGTATGTCCAATTATTCATTGTACTTGCTGAGTCTCGGACTCATTCTTGCTTTGTTTGTTTATTTTAGGTGATTATTGATGTTGGCTCAATTGGGAGGGAGTAGACACGCACTACTCATTCACTTCACCACATTCAAGTTCAACCTTACGATTTAGTTTCTATCTTTCATTCGTTATTGATGGACTGTAATAAATAAATTTAGATGGTGAATGATACCTAGTGCTATGTTATGGTTGATTAAGTATTACTTGTGATCTTTGATCATTCCTTCGATATAATTGCTTGGATTCAGACTATATTCATGCCATGGTTCTATTGAATATTGATCTCTTTATGTCATTAGATGAGATAGTGTTCAAATTCTTCCACATTATGGTTGTATGTTAGATTATTTAGGTGGCATCTTGGCTTCCGAATAGCTATGGTGTTACAATGGTATCCACACGTCCAGGGAAGGAACAACCATGCGCCGATGTGCTAGCACCAAGTCACACGACAGAGCTCTCAAGAAGATGGCGGCTAGTGTTTCGGTAGAGCAACTCACGTCAACTTGTCTGTTACGTTCACACGTACCTCCCAACAGTCCCATGCATCTCCTTATATAGTGCTTGTGACGGATTCTATTCGAACACATTGTACGAATTGTATCCGTACTAGTTTGTTCCAACCCGTTAAGTGTGTGGCCCTGTAGGTTCATGTGTAATCGGTTGTGACCTGGAAACCCTTTCCGATCACGGGTCATAGCGGCTCCTAGCAGAACATAGCGATTCCCGAATACACACAAATTATATTGGATGAACCATAATGCAATATGATCTACGACCATGTCCTCATCACTTACGACCAGGTCCTATCTCTATACAACCAGTTCGTATTTGGTCATGACCAGTTTGTAACTTCTTACAATCAGGTTTCGACCACTCTGTGATTACGTTCGACCAGTCTACGACCAGTCCGTAACTATTCGAACTAAGCGACCTACTCGTGTATACTCCCTTTGCCTCATGATGTCTGGTTGAACTCCAGGTAAGATGTTGTGTCATCCATGGACTGTTCAATACTTTCTCGATCGAGTGTCGGATTACTTTACATGGTCAAACACTTCGACTACTAGTAGCATGGCCATGCACTTTTTTTATCCGATCACAACGAGGGGCCCAGAGATATCTCTCCTGTTATGTTAAGAGGGGCAAATCCCATATCCGACCAGTCACATTCCTCTGCATGTTTCATAGCATACCCGAAAGCTACCTTTATAACTACCCAGTTACGGTGTAGCGTTTGGCAACCCCTAAGAGTGCTATTACATATGTAGGAAACCATGCTAATCTCAGGTCTAAATATTATACATCATCATTGCTTGAGACCAACTAACGACACATAGAATCATAACAATATCAATAGTGTCTCAAGATGGGTCTTATCCAACATCATGTTCTCTAACATGTGTCCATATTATTGGTTTGATATCTCCATATCCATGACCCGTGAAACATAGTCATCAACCAATACATATGCTAGTCTATTCATATGTGTCCTCATATGTTTCCGACCAGGGATCATGTAAGAATAATTATCGCAGAAATATAGAGTTTCACAATCAAGTCACATACTTGATAATCAATATTAACAATACTATTCTAGGAACAAGATAACATACTATCCAATGTCATAAACATAATGAAATATAATCATCTCTATGATTGCCTTTAGGGCATATTTCCAACACCATTGTCAAAGGGGGGGGGAAGATGTAACAAAAATGTTAAAAAGGGGGAGCCATTTGGAGAAAAAGGGAGAAATTGAAATTTTCGGAACAAATGATGATCATGGTGAGGGGGAGCATTTAATTTGCATTTTTATGATCTTATTGCCATTTCTGAACTTGAATTGTAATTCTTGGAACCTCACAATGATCAAAGGTCAAATTGAACAATTGTTCTTTCATATGGACCTTAAGTGAGATTTTTGACTATTCTCTGGAAATTGAAGCTTTCTTGCCTTCTTTTAGTCAATCTCACTTGCCTATGCTAATATGAAGCCAACTTGGTTATTTCCATTGCTTTCTCTTGCATTTAGACCAAGTCGTGCCTTTGCGCGAAAACGTGAGTATTTTCATTCTCAAACCTCAAAACTTACATTCTTTGGAAATTGCCAATGTGTTCATCAAGGGGGAGATTGTGGATATCATGGGGATATTATCACGATCTTAGGATGATGATATAATTGGCAATGGTGTTGAAAGTTTATCGAAACACGCGTTTTTAACAAAGTTCAAAAGGCTGTCAGGCAATGGGTGGTCAGACAGACCAAGGTGGCAGTCAGACCGGTCTGTGTGGCGGTCAGACCATCACCACTGGCGGTCAGACTAGCCAACCCTCAGGTCGAGTGGCTGGCGGTCGAGGCCGCCTTTGGGCAACAATCCGACCAAGCCATAAAGTTTCTTTTGAATTTGGAGCTGGGCCAAAAATAGAGGGTGTAGGTAAGAGAGGGGATTCTCCTACACTTGGTCTCATAATTTTTAGAGCTTCGATTCAAAAGATCTATTCGTTTGAAATTTCGAGAGAAGTCTTGGATTTCTAAGTTGAAATTTTGGCTAAGTCCCCGCTGGGCGGTCAAACCCGCAGGCGATCAAACTCGACCGAGGTGGTGGTCTGACCAGTTTTGACTTATCTCTCCAGTCAGCGTGGCGGCGATGTTTGCTTGTTAGGTCAAGTTCATGGGTTTCAGTGCATATATGTTGCATGATGCATGTTTTGACTAACATGGGTTAAGTTGCGAAGAACTTGTTCCTGGAAACGATTTCTTGGTCTATTGCTGTGCGGGTTGCTTGGAGGTCAATGACGGTCAATGGCGAGGATGATTGGGACTAGGCTTGGAGAGCAGAGGTTCAGAACGATCGAGGATGCCGAGTAAAGTCAATGGACTCAAGCATGGCGCAAAATGGATAAGGATAACCGAACGGGCAGTTCGGTGTGACAGGTTGGATCAAGCGGTGTGGGGGTCAGTGCAAGTGCCATGGTGGTTTCGGCGGGAGCCGGATGGGAGAGACTTGCCGACATGCAGAGAGCCGTTGATCAACCTACACGTGGCGAAGCATGGGATTGCTTCATGAAGATTGGACTCGGTCTTCGAAGAAGGATCGAGAAGGGGTATTTTGGTAACTTCACCTAAATACCGCCTTGATGACATTTTGCTAACCCGCGGCGCAAGACGGCGCAAGGAGAAGCGGTTTAGGTCAAGAGGAGATGAAGACGTCGCTTTGAAATGCGTGTGTAAGTGAAACCTATTTGTGTGTGGGCTTAACAGGTGCTCATTAGGGTTTTCTTTCTAGAAGCTAGCCTCCACTATAAATAGGGGAGGGTGCTGGTCAAGCACTCCCTTAACCCTTTGATTGAAAAACCCTAGGTTGTGCTTAGGGGGAGGATAGTGGAGAGGTTAGGGTTCTAGAGAGTTGGATTGATTATGTGCTCATGTGTTGAGCCTTTGTCCTCTTGGATGGAGTGACTGTAAACCAACATCATCTCAAATCAATCCAAGAAAGATTTCACAAGATGAGTCTCTTTGTGTTCTTGCTCTCTATTTTGTGATTTTGGGGCTTCCTATGATCTGGGAGTTTTCCTTTGGTTTCTGGCCTAGATCTAGCTTGCTGTGACATATGGGAATACATCTAGGATCATCTTGATCATCAATCACCCACGAGTAAGTGTTTGGATCCTATTTTGGTTTTGACATGGTTTTGGAGCAACCCTCACTCAAACAGAAAAAGGTCAGAACTTTGGTAAGGATCTTCACGATCCTTGATTAGAATAGGTTCTTGATATCCTAAAGAAGGTATGTCTCAAGTTTGGTAAGGTTTGGAGTTGCGGATCAAAAGTAAGACCCATTTGTGGTTTTAAGTTTAGGCTGATTTTACTGTTCATTAGCTTGGAGGTCAGACAACCATGTACCTAGCGGACAGACCGATTTCCAAAGGTCAGACCGCCAACTACATGGTGGTCTGACCGCTCAACTCTTTAGCTTTTGAGTTTTTGTGTTTTTGGTCTATTTGCTTCGAGGTTTTGATTGGATTCAATACAAGTCTTCCACTATACTTGTATATTGATCTTCATAGCTTTTATAGCTATTGGAGTGAAAATCGTGTTGAATTCAATCAAAGTGAAAAAAGAGATCGTGCTCCTATTCACCCCCTCCCCCCCCCTCTAGTCACCTTTTCGGTCCAACAGAGAAAAATAAGTTCTGGAACCTAGTAGAACCTCCTAGTAGTCATAATGTTATAGGAAACCGTTGGGTGTTCAAAAATAAACAAAATGAGGATGGTTCAGTGGTTAGAAACAAGGCTAGATGGGTAGCTCAAGGTTTTTGCCAAGTTGAGGGGTTAGATTTTGATGAGACATTCGCTCCTTTTGCTAGATTAGAAATCATTCGCATTCTGCTTGTATTTGCTGCATCTAAGGGCTTTAGGCTGTATCAGATGGATGTCAATAGTGCATTTTTGAATGGTTACATAGAGGAGAAAGTGTATGTTAGGCAACCCCCAGGCTTTGAGAATCCCAAGCATCCACATCATGTTTTCAAGCTATCCAAAGCCCTGTATATTCTTAAGCAAGCCCCTAGAGTCTGGTATGATAGACTTAAGACCTTCTTGCTTAAGAATAACTTTGAGATGGGTAAGGTAGACAAGACCTTGTTCATTCTTAGGCATGGCAATGACTTTCTACTTATTCAGATTTATGTAGATGATATTATCTTTGGTGGTTCTTCTCATGCTCTTGTTTCTAGTTTTTCTGAGACTATGTCTAGAGAATTTGAGATAAGTATGATGGGAGAGCTCAACTACTTTTTAGGGCTTCAAATCAAGCAATGCAAGCAATGGATCTTCATCTATCAAATAAAGTACACCAAGGATTTGCTCAAGCGCTTTGAGACGGGTGACTGCAAGCCGATCGCCACTCCCATGGCGACTTCGACTGCCTTGGATCCCGATGAGGAAGGAGAAACCGTGGATCAACGTGAGTACCTACCTGACGGCCTCAAGATCGGACATCAACTTCGTGGTCTGCCTCTGTGCGAGATTTCAGGCGTCTCCGAGGACTTCCCATCGCCAAGCTGTCAAGCGCATTTTCAGGTACCTTTACTCTACCCTCCAGTATGGCATTTGGTATTCCTACTCTTCTTCCTTGTCCATTCGGGGGTTTTCTGATTTTGATTTTACAAGCTGTCGGCTAGATAGGAAGAGTACTGCTGGTACTTGTCACTTCTTAGGCACTTCTCTTGTCTCTTGGTCTTCTAGGAAGTCGTCCTCTATTGCACACTCTGCTGCAGAAGCTGAATATGTAGCTACCGCTAGTTGTTGTAGTTAGATTCTGTGGATGGTGTCCATTCTTATGGATTATGGGTTAGCTTTTGCTAGTGTTCCTCTTCTCTGTGATAACACTTCTGCCATTAACATTGCTAGAAACCATGTGCAACATTTTAAGACCAAATACATAGACATTCGCTATCACTTCTTTAGAGGCCATATAGAGAAGGGTGATATTGTGCTAGAATTTATGGAGTCTGAGGCTCAGTTAGCTAATATCCTTACCAAGCCTTTAGATCCAACTAGGTTTACCACCTTGAGAAGTAAGTGAGGGGTAATTTACCCCTATGGGTTGGTTTGAGAGGGAGTTGGTTCTCTTCTGAGCTTTCCTTGTTCATCTGATCTTTTCTTGATCTTCTTCTGAACTTGTTGATCTTTCTGATCTTTTTAGGTTTTTTAATCTTTTCTTGCATCTCATTATATCATCTTGTATTCATATGAAAATCACAAAAAGATGCATTGTAATGTAAGCTTAACTGCATGTCTTTTAAATTGATGAAGCTTTGCTTATTACCCTTCTGAGGTTTAGTATTTCAATTTTTACTCAGTTCCATGTCTAGTTCTTTGACTTGCTAGAATTATCATGCTTTCATATGTGTAGCTAAGTCTTTGCTAAATGAGCTAGAACTTTAAGACATTTTAAACTAAAAATAGCAATTTATGGATCTTTTAGCTAGTTGCACAATTAGTGATCTTTTTGTGACATTGGCCTTGTCAAAATTGCTTTGTGAGCTTTTGAATCTATGATTGAACATTTTATGATCTTCCTGTTCCTTTGAGAATCTCAAATTACTCTTGTGCAAAATAATAAAAAAATCAAATTTCAAGATTCTCATGTGGTTAAATTGTGCCAAACTATTCTCACAAGACTGCATGTCAAAGGCATGAACTTGGAGATAGTTTGATGATCCAAACGATCTCATGGGGACTGCTTGTCAAAATTGACATGAACCTCAAGATTTGTCGCCCTGGTTGAAGCTTAGGAAGAGTTTGTGGATGGCTCCTAGTCCAGGATCTTCTTCACTAAGATAGACCTTTAATCAACATCAATACTCATTGCAAATGAAAACTGTTATAAAAATTGGGTGATTGAGGTACTTTGAGCAAATTGATTCAAATCTAGGACTTTTGTCTCTAGGGTGGTCGTTGTTAGTTTCATGATCTCATATTGACCTTCTGATATGGCCATTATCACTGTAGGATCCCTGTTGATGAACTTACTAATTTTTGAAGCTTTGCTTAAATTGTTTCAATTCATCGCTTTATCTTGAGCCTGCTTTGATATATATATATGTGTGTGTGTGTGTGTGTCTTAACATGATCTTATTAGCGCTTTCAAGCTTGATATGTATTAAGTAATAGTAGAAATGCTAGCTCGTTCTTTTGGGTAATCTCCAAAGCTTTGTTGGAAATATGCCCTAGAGGCAATCATAGAGATGATTATATTTCATTATGTTCACAATATTTGATAATATGTTATCTTGTTCCTTGAATGAATCATCGATCATGAAGATTAGCAAGTATGTGACTTGTTGGTGAAGCTCTTTTAACTTATGATGATGTCGTTCTAAAAGTATCCCTGGTCGAAAGTCCTTTGGTGAACACTAGTGACTCTCGACCAACACATGTATTGATTGATGACCACGTTTCACGGTCATGGATATAGGGATATCGAATCAATAATGTGGACACGTGTTAGAGAACATGGTGTTGGATAAGACCCACCTTGAGACACTATTGAGATTGTTATGATTCTATGTGTCGTTAGTTGGTCTCAAGCAATGATGATGTATAATCCTTAGACACGAGATCGACATGGTTTCCTACATGTGTAATAGCACTCTTAGGGGTTGCCAAACGCCGTCGTGAATCGGGTGGTTATAAAGGTAGCTTTCAGGTATGCTATGAAACATGCAGAGGGATGTGACTGGTCAGATATGGGATTTGCCCCTCCTAACATAACAGGAGAGATATCTCTAGGCCCCTCGAAGTGGTCGGATAAAGAAAGTGCATAGCCATGCCACTAGTGGTCGAAGAGTTCGACTACATAAGATTATCCGTACTCGACGAGAAAGCATTGAACAGTCCATGGATGACACAACATCTCACCCGGAGTTCAACCAGATATCATGAGGCAAAGGGAGAATACATGAGTAGGTGCTTAGTTCGACCGACTCTGATGGGTCGTATGGAGATACAAGCAAGTCGTAGGCGGTGAGCGTAATCACAGAGTGGTGAAACCAAGTCGTGAGGAGTTCTGAGTTGGTGCGTGATCAAATCTGGTGAGTCGTATAGAGATAGGACCAGTCGTAAGTGATGAGGACCTGGTCGTAGATCATATTGCATTAAGGTTCGTCCGATATAATTTGTGTGTATTCGGGAATCGTTATGTCCTGCTAGGAACCGCTACGACTCGTGGCCGGAAAGGGTTTCCGAGTCACAACCGAACTACACATGAACCTAACGGGTCACACACTTAACGGGTTGGAACAGACCAGTACGAATACGATTCGTAAAGCGTGTTTGGATAGGATCCGGCACGGGCACTATATAAGGAGATGCATGAGGCTGTTGGGAGATCAGAGTTGACGTGAGTTGCCCTACTGAAACCCTAGCCGCCATCTTCTTGAGAGCCTCCCCGTGCGATTTGGTGCTAGCACACCGGTGTACGGTTGTTCCTTCCCTGGACGTGTGGATACCATAGAGGCGCTTCTACGTTGTAGCGCTTAAGGACGATCCGTGATCTTCGCAAGCAACTGCAGAGGTGCTAAAGGAGACGATCAACTCACGAGGACGCTGGACGATCGACTACGACCACTACATCGACGCGCTCTTCGTCAGACCAGGCTGCTCCGACGCTTCTTCCGCTGCTCTGCGTGTCTAGTGGTAACGATCTGTGATCATCTACTTGCTTGGCTTCCTGGTTTGTGTGGTAGAAATTTTGTTTATAGCTATCGTAGCCTACCCCGCGACCCAACAAGCTTCTCATACTAAAATTTGAAAAATACAAAATAAAAATTAAAGCCACTCCATTGCATTTTATGCATGCTTCTTCTTATGTGTTTTTCTCATTTCTGCATTTGTCATCTCTGGATGAGAGGAAGGCGTGATTCCTTGATGACTCCATTGTCAAAGGGGGAGAAGATATAACAAAAATGTTATAAATGGGGAGCTATTTGGGGAAATAGAGAGAAAATAAAATTTTTTGAAAAATGGTGATCATAGTGAGGGGGAGCATTTAATTTGCATTCTTAATGATCTTATTGCCATTTCTAAATTTGAATTGAAATTATTGGAACCTCACAATGATCAAAAGTCAAATTGAACAATTATTCTTTCATATAGACCTTAAGTGAGATTTTTGACTCTTCTATGAAAATTGAAGCCTTCTTGCTTTCTTTTGCCTTATCTCACTTGCCTATGCTAATCTAAAGCCAACTTGGTCATTTCCATTGTGTTCTCTTTCTTATGGACCAAGTTGTGCCTTTGTGCGAAAACGTTGAGTTTATCTATTTTCAAATCTTAAACTTTTATTTTTGGGAAATTGCCAATGTGTTCATCAAGGGGGAGATTGTAGATATTATGGAGATATGCTCATGATCTTAGGATGATGATACAATTGGCATTGGTGTTAAGGGTTTGTTGAAACACTCGTTTTTGGCGAAGTTTAGGAAAATCGATTACTACAATAGAATAAGCGGTACTACTGCTATGTATATGACCAAGAATTGAGAAGCGATACTAAGCGGTCGCAGTGGGACCGGATTTTTCTTGGCGGTATGTTTTTTTCCAGAGAATATGTTTTGAGAGTTTCTTCTCTCCTAGAAATCAGTATGACCGCACTTTGGGAGCGGTACTACTGCAGTACGGTAGTACCGATATTTACATGGCGGTATTACCGGTTTTGCCCTGATTCGTTAGCCAGCTTGGCAATGATGTTTGTGAGTTAGGTCAATCTCATGAGTTTCATTGCATATGTGTTGCATGATGCATGATTTGAATAACGTGGGTCAAGTTGCGAAGAACTTATTCCTGGAATTGATTTCTTTGTCTATTGTTGTGCAGGAAGCTTGGAGGTCAACGACAGTCAACGACGAGGATGATTGGGACAGAGCTGAGGTTCAGAACGATCGAGGATGCCGGGTGAAGTCAATGGACTCAAGCATGGTGCAAAATGGACAAGGATAACCGAACAGGAAGTTCGGTGCGACGGGTTGCATCAAGTGATGCGGGGGTCGGTGCAAGTGCCATGGTGGTTTTGATGGGAGCAGGATGGGAGAGACTTGCCGACATGAAGAGAGCCTCTTGATCAACCTACACGTGGCGAAGCATATGATTGCTTCATGAAGATTGGACTCGGTCTTTGGAGAAGGATCGAGAAGGGGTATTTTCGTAACTTCACATCAATACCGCCTTGATGGCATTTGGCTAAACCGCGGCGCAAGATAGCGCAAAGAGAGGTAGTTTAGGTCAATTGAAGATGGAAATGGCGCTTTGAGAAGCGTGTGTAAGTTAGACCCGTTTGTGTGTGAGCTTAACAAGTGCATATTAGGTTTCCTCTCTCAGCATTGCCTCCACTATAAATAGGGGAGGGTGTTGATTGTGCACCCCTCAACCCTTGTATTTTTTTCAAGAAACCCTAGTTTGTGTTTAGGGATAGGAGAGGTTAGGGCTCTAGAGAAGTGGATTGATTGAGTGCTCAAGTGTTAAGCTTTTGTCCTCTATGGTGGAGTGGCTGTAAACCAACTTCAATCTCCAATCAATCCAAGCAAAATACTTCAAGATGTGTAAGACCAAGAGGTTTTTGGTCATGATATTTGATGATGAACACATTGACAATAAGCTAGACTTAGTCTCAGTTCTTAATGATGAATACATTGTCTCTGGAACTTGTTTGTGCTCTTCAACTGCCTCTTGCATTTGAGTTACGTTAGTTTCACGAAAATCAGTTCTTGTCGGGATTATCGGTAGTACTGGTTTTGTACATGCGAAACTACCGAAGTGCGGTATGACCGCGGTGTGTAACAGTAGTACCACAGTCTTGTTAGATCTGATCTAGGCGTCCACGTGGCAAAAAGGGCTTTGTTCGAAGTTTTTGAGCTTTTTTCGTGTTTGTAATATCTGGCTATTTTTTTCACGGAACTACCGCTTTGTGGTAGTATGCGAGTAGTTCTGACTGTAGTACCGCAAGTCATTTTCTTTAGTGCGTTTTGCTCGGTTCGTTAGATCTTGATCTAACGGTGATTTTGAGATGAGCGTTCGGACCGTCGAACTCCTCAAGGAATGTGAGCCTTTGATCCGAAATCTAACTACATTAATTGATGTAACGTTCGGACCGTCGAGATGAAAGCATTGTGAGCCGTTGATTTGAGATCGGCGAATGAAATCATATCATCTCGGACTTACTACGATTACTCTTAAGATCGGCGGTACATGAAGCACGGTCCGTCGGCCCATGAATCTGGGCGTCCACGTGTCAAGGGCGTTGTTCGAGGTCTCTGTGGATGTTTGTGGAGCGGTAATCTTGTGGGTTTGCCAATGGTAGTACCGCGCAGTTTTTCGAAGAGAACTTCGGCGGTATTGTTAAGTCAAATTCGGTTGTTCGGGATGAGAGCAGAACAACGCACCGCAGACGGTAATACCACGGGTTGGTTAGCGGTAGTACTGTGAAGGCAATATACCGCAAGGGCGCGGTATGGATTTCGAAGCGATGTTTTGGAAGTTTTGGAAGATCTTGAGATTTCCCGATGAGCGGTAGTTCCGCAGTGTTTTGAGCGGTACGACCACGTGTGCGGTAATACCGGATGCATAATGACGGTAGTACCGATTGTACTCTAGAAAGTTGTCGCTTTGGAGAATTGACTACTGGTTGTTGATTTTATAAGCTTTATTTTGTTGCATGATGCATGATAGTGTTTATGGGTGTGAGTGAGCTAATGGATGGTCAAGTTGGAGAACTTGTGCCAAGAATTAGTTTTCTTGATCTGTGCATGTGCGGGTTAGGTGTTGAGGGCGAATCACGGTCGATGGCGGGATTGACTTCGGACTAGGATGGGGAATCTGAGGTCTTGGAAGTCGTGAATGTCAAGAAGTGGTTTGGATCGCTTTGGAGCACGTGGAGATCAAGGGTGCATCTTTGGAAGCTACGGGATGGAGTCTGGAGGCTTATGGCATGGAGTTTTTGAAAGACGGTTTTGGAAGGAGTTCCAAAACTGGTTGTTTTGAGATAGAGTCCGTATTGGTGTCATGTTGAATGTGAATAGGACTCTAGCCTATAAGAAGAGGCGTAGGGTGCACTTTGTGTGTGTGCAGATTTTAGGGTTTTTGACGATAGCTTGTTCTATTTGCTTTTGCTATGGTTTAGAGGTCCTTTGTTTTGGGGCTTTGAGGGTGATTCTTTGAAAGCCTTGTAGACACAAATCAAGAGTGATATATAAAGTTCAGATTTGTTCAACTTTGGTTCTCGATTTGTTGATCTTCTTTGTCTTTGAGGTGATACTTCTGTGTGAAGTTTTTTCAAGTCATCCAAAGAGGTTCTTTGGAGTTCTTGATAACAAAAAGTTGGAATTAGGTGATCTATTCGCTGCAATCATTCAACCCCCCTTCGATTGCCATTACGATCCTTCAAGATGACTCTCTTTTTGTTCTTACTCTCTTTGGTGATTTTGGGCTTTTGATGATTCTTTGGTTCTCCTTTGACTTCTTGTTGAGATCTTACTTGTTGTGATATGTGGGAATGCATCTAAGATTATCTTGATCATCTCTTACCCACGAGCAAGTTCTAGGATCAAAGTTTGATTTTAGCTTGGTTTTGGAGCAACCTCCTCTCAAATGGAAAAAAGGTCAGAACTTTGGCAATGATCTACATGATCTTTGATTGGAATAGGTTTCTGACATTCTAGAAAAGGTATGTTTTAAGTTTCATGAAGTTTGGAGTTGTGGATCAAAAGTTGTGCCAATTTTTGATTTCGTTTTTGGGCTGATTTCCCTGTTCATCGTGCTGTTTTTACTATTCATCCGATAGTACCGCTACCGTTCACCAGTATTACCTGTACTGTTCATCGGCACTGTTCATAGTTACTATCCACCAGCGCATTTTGCGTTTTTTGGTTGTTGTGCTTGGGAGTTTAGATTGGATTCAATACAAGTCTTCCGCTATACTTGTATATTAATCTTCGTAGCTCTCATAGCTATTGGAGTGAAAATCATGTTGAATCCGATCAAAGTGAAAAAGAGATAGTGCTCTTATTCACCCCCTCTCCCTCTAGTCGCCGTTTCTGTCCAACACTCATTCATCACGTACGTGAAGAAGCACCTCAGTGAGCAGTTTCTGATAACTGATCTTGGTTCTGTTACGTACTTCATTGGGATTGAGGTCTCTTCTATGCCTGAGGGCTGCTACTTCTCCCAGCAAAAGTATATCCAGGATTTTTTTGATCGATCTGGTCTGACTGACACTCACACTGCCGAGACTCCCATAGAGCTATACCTTCAGCTTCGTGCCACTGATGGTGAACTTCTTGAGAATCCTACTCGATATCGCCATCTTGTTGGGAGTTTGGTGTATCTTGTGAGCACCCGTCTTGATATTGCTCATGTTGTTCATATCTTGAGTCAGTTCATGGCTCGTCCTACCCATCTTCACTAAAGTCACCTTCTTTGTGTTCTTCGCTACTTGCGTGGAACTATCTCTCGTCGTTTGTTTTTCCCAAACTCTAACTCACTATAGCTTCAGGCGTACTCCGATATGACCTATGCTAGTGACGCTTCTGATCGTCGTTCTCTTTCTGCTTACTGTGTTTTTCTTGACTCCTCCCTGATTTCTTGGAAGACAAAGAAGCAGATTGCAGTTTTTCGTTTGAGTGCAGAGACTGAGTTGAGAGCTATGGCAACAGCAGTGATAGCAGATGTTACTTGGTTGAGGTGGCTACTTGCAGATTTTGGAGTGTGTCTACGATGGGACCTACGACTCTTTTGTCTGATAGTACATGTACGATCAGTATTGCCCATGACCCAATGAAGCATAAGCTCACCAATCACATTGGTGTGGATGCTTTATACACTCGCTCACAGGTGCAGGAGGGAGTACTTGCTTTACAGTTTATGCATTCAGAGTTGCAAATTGTTGACTTCTTCATGAAGTCACAAACTAGGGTATAACACTTGTATTTTCTCTCTAAACTCAGTGTATGTAATCCACCATGAGTGTGAGGTGGTTGTTAGAATATGAATTTATTTGTATTTCTTTATATATGTATGGTATATTTCTTTGTAATATCTCATTGTATTTCCTATATGTATTGTCCATTGAACTTTATGAATATATATACAATATTCATAACACATAGTACCGAAAGAAAAACAAAATTGTGCATGATGAGAATCCTGTCCATTGGACTCTCAGTTGAACAAAACACTATTATATTGGGCGGCAAACACATCCATTGTCATTGCCTCCTTTTACCCTTTCATTCTTATCACGCCTTTTTCGTACGACAACAATAACGAAAAACTACACAAGACGCATTCAGATCAATTAATCGTTCTTACAGAAATTTATGTTGGTCATTAGCACATTATAGCAGAATTGACAACGGACACGACAATTCTCCATATTAGCACATTAGTGCCATGCCTGAAATTAGATCTATCAGCTTGCGGATTAACCAATCTTTTCTGAAAGTTCAATTCAGTATGAGGACAATTTTCCTTTATAAAGGCGTAGTGTGGTTAAGGTACCGTTTCGTAGTGCAATCTGGAAGGTATCCTTCGTGCCTTCAGATTCACCCACTGAATGTGAAGGAAGGGAATAATGCATGTCACAGTCATCCAGAAATATGTTTGTTCCTTGCTCATCCAATGCCTCCAAAATCCACAGTTGACAAGAAAGGCATCAAAAGGACAGGTAATAATAAACCGTGCATCAACCTGGCACACATGCACTACCTTCCAACTATCCTTTTGTAGTACGGCCACATTGGATGCCTATTATTTTAAGGCTAATCTAGTTCCTTGCTTCATGTTTGTTTAGTGTTGTCCATGTCTTGTGCTAATTGTTTGCTGGAGGTCAGGAGTCAGGACATCTTTTTATTCACTGTACCAATAGTGGTGAAGTCGACCATGTACCTCCCAAGGAAAACGAGATATATCTGACCAATAAAGCCACAAACGACGGATGTGCATTTTTATATGAACCCTTCTCCCAGAAGTCCAATCATCTAAGCGCGTGTTCGGAGTTACACGTGAATTCCCTTATGATTCACGAAAAACGATTACCGCGTTCCAAACGGGTCTTGAATGTCGTGAAATATCACGTAGAAACCCAAACCAGCGTAAACTGTACGGAAACAAGAATTTAAAAGTTTCAAAAAATTACTAAAACTTTTTAGATGATGGGAACATCAGAATAGTGTAACCATCTTAAGGTTCACAGCCGCAGATCATGGATTCCAATGAGGATGGTGTTAGACATGTATAGAGCTTACGGTGTTCTTTGCATATTGATCTATCATGTACATGTTATTTTGACCTTTAGCCTATCGGAATAGAAGATGGGTTCTTTCCAACATAGTATCAGAGCCATGGAAATCCTAGCCCATCATCCTCCCACATGATAGCCTCTACCGCCGCAGACCGCCGCCGCTGTCGCCATCCTGCGTCCGAGTGAGCACCTCTGTTCTGCATGCCTCTTTTTTCATCTTTGCTCCCGCGTGCCCGAGCTCGACATCGTCGCTGGATCCTTGCCGCCTGACCCTTCCCGACCTCCCCGACGCCCCGACCTCAGATCGAAGTCGCGTCTCTGCTCCCGCGCGCCCGAGCTCGCCGTCACCGCCGGATCCCGATCCGCCGCATCGCCCCTCGGGCTGCACCGCTATTCCTAGATGTTGCTGCCTCCATAGCAACGCCGCACTCCCCCGAGCCCTCCTCTGCTCCGGGGAGCGCCGCTGCCCAAGCCTCTACCACCGCCTCAGAGCACGCCGGTGCAGCCGCCATCGCCGGCCGAACGTCGTCGCCACTGGAGCCGCCACCCGAGCTCTCCTCTGTTCACAGTGCTAGTGCCTCCGGCTGCCGATGCCTAGCGCTCCTCTGGCCGCTATCGACACTCGGGCCGCCCCTCTACTTTGCCTCTGGGCAACCACCGACTTCATGCCACCCTTCTGCTCTGGATGGCTTCCTAGCTCTAGATCCCTGACGTCGCCACTGCCTCTAGGATGGAGACCGAGTGCCACCTCCTCGAGCGTGTCGCGACTGCCAACGACGAGGCTGCCTCCCTCCATGCGCGTTACGCTGAGGCAGAGGTGGAGGCCACCGCGCTGCAGGCCTGCATCGAGCGGCTCCAGCATGATGAGCTCTTCTCCGCGCTCCTATCGGCTACGCTTCTAGGCGATGCCGACCTTCGTCACTCCTACCTCAGGCTGCCGCTGCCCCTACCCCGAGCTCCTGCCTTGGACTCCACTGATGGCTATCGTCGGTGGATGCCAATCGAAGGGCTCTGGCGGTTCCTCCTATTCAAGAGCTGGCGATTCTCGGTAGGGCTCCTCCAGTGACATCACGCAACAACTCCTCTCCATGCTCCAGTGCCTCGGTGTTGACTCGTCCTCAGACCCCTCGGGCTCTGCTCATCTGGCTCCTGCTTCTTAGCAGCCTTCCTCGCCTCCGTCACCTCCCTCGCTCGGTCTCTTGTCTCCGTGGATCTTAGACTCTAGTGCTTCTTTTCACATGATATCAAATTCTACTCACCTCAATTTTGTGAGTCCCACAGCTCTTCCTTCCACTGTTCAGACTGCAGATGGTATCTATCTTCATGTTTCAGGCTGAGACATCCTTCCCACTTCTTTCTTTCATGTTCCCAAGTTTACTATGCAGCTTATGTGGCCCAGTCAAACAACTAATCATGATTGTCGTGTTATTCTTGAGTCCAACTCTTGTTGTGTCTAGGACCACCGCATAGGGACTCTACTTGGCACTAGCCCTCAGTGCTATGATTCGTAGCGTCTTTGGAAGCTTGACTGGCTGCACCTTGCATCCACTGTCTCCACCAGTCAGTCAGCCACTACACATGCCTCTGTTTTTGCTGCGTCCTCTACTGCTTCCTTTGCTCAAGGCACCATCGTTTGTGTCATCTCTAGGGATAGCAACTGCCATCTCTAGTAGGTCGTTGTCTTCTTGGGTCTATTTCTAGTAGCACCTCTTTACCTTGTATGAGTTGCAAGCTTGGCAAGCAGCTGTAGTTCCCCTATCCCTCGAGTGATTCTATTTTCGCTCGTCCTTTTGATCTTGTTACTCCGATGTTTGGCTTTGGCTCCCTTCGTTTCAAAAGGGGATCATCAATACTATGTGATCTTTATTGATGACTATTCTCATCATACTTGGATCTACTTCATGTTCTCTCGCAATCAGGTTCTATCTATTTACCAGATGTTCGCTACCATAGCTCACACTCAGTTTAATTCGGACATTCGTGTGTTTCGTGCTTACTCTGCTAGGGAATACCTATCTGCTGCCTTGCATCGCTTTCTCGCTAAGCAGGGTACTCTTCCCTAGTATTTTTGCCCTGGCGCCCATATTCATAACAGTGTCTCTGAGCGTAAGCATCATCACTGAAATAACCGCACAATTCTATCTCTTGTCTCTGACAATAACCGCTCAACGATCATGCATGTAAGAAAACTCGCTGACAACAACCGCTGCCCACGTGGGACATCAAGGAACCGACAAGGTGTCTCTCTGCATGCAGCAACTACCACCCCTTCAATGCTATATAAATGGCAGAGTCAGACGACAAAGAGAACAGAGGCCAGAAGCATAGTCTTAGTCGCACCCTGTTCATCCTGAGCACGATGCATCCCCTATTGTAATCTCATTCAATACAAGAACACAAGAAGTATGGTTACTATTATTGTAGGAGAAGGTCTGAACTTGTTTAAACGCCACGTCTCCTATGCGTAATCCCCTAGGTCGTGTCTTCTGTATTTACTTTGTAAGATTGACAGCAATTCGTTGATAGATTCAAATCCCGGCAAGGTCCAGTGAAAAATCTACATAGACAGCTTTACCGATGGCCAGTGGGAATTGAATTCTGGTCATCAGCCATAAAGACAAAGTAACACACCGCTCGGCTATCGTACGGTTGGCAATTCCTTTTTTTTGCAGGGGATGGGTATTTCTATATCCATGCATGTAAATTTTCAGGAAAAGTAAACGAGCGTATTAATCCCTTGAACTCATATATGAGCATATTCCTCGGATTAAACACGCCCACAATGCACATCGATCACGCGATGGATTCACAGTGCACATGCACGACCTCTCCTTATCCGGCACAATTCACGGCATGTGTCGCGTGGTCAGGCGCCGAAATTATGAAGCACCGAGAGGACACTACATTTCCGCCGAACATCTGGTCTCCGTGGTCCAGATGGCTGTACGTTCGTGAGAGGCATGTCACTGTTAAAGCTTACCACGAAATGCATGCGCGCGCGTAAGTAGAAGAAGAGCAATCGTCGAATCATGGTTTGAGCCGCAAACATTGGCCAGGATTTTACGGGCACGTCACTGTTAGCGTCCATGCGTTGCAGCAGCACATGAAACACGAACGCGTGCATACATGTCAGCTCATGGCGCATGCAAGGGGACATCAGCACGATTTACTTGTTTCCCCCTGTCCACTGATTCATCTCATCGGTATTAATTTGCCGTTTGTCTGAGGGTTCGCTATATATATGTACGCTCTCCGTTTTTTAGACCACTATTTTCTCTAATGATACGTTTGTACGAACTAATAAAAATGTAATGCTACGAGAGTAGCTTTGATGCATGATAAGTCTGCTGATATCACTCAAATCTAAATAGTATTGTGTATATTAGTGATCAATGTTTTTCTAAAACGATATCTGTTTCAGGACGGAGGGTGTATATGCAAACACTTCCTTGTTTCATGGTCTTCTTCCGTTTGTATCATTAACAAAATTTGGACCTCTCCATTCATTTTTTTAAGAGAAATTTGGACATTCTTATTACAGAAATTCCGATGGCTGTGAAAATGGCGGCGCAGACCAATGAGACCGTACATGTTGGGAATCTTGTGCAGTCGTAAATGGCTGGTCAAGCCCAAATTGCGTGACACAGCATGGCATAATGGGTTGCCTTCTCATCCTCAGGCAAATTATCATGAAGGCCCAGTAAGCCTTGAGAGCTGAGACTCAGGAGGCTCATAATTATCACATATATCCCTTCGTTCTCAGGCCCAATCCCTTTGCATTTCTGAATGCAACTGTATGGATATTCTTCTTTCTCATCATCCCTTAAACATGACCTTGAATTGCTGGTTGATTCATAGGAGCATCTTTACTCTGGCAGCAAGTACAATCAATCAACTCCATCTTCAAGTTATGCCGCGCACTGAATCTTTTCGTGTGCTCTGTCTGTCTTGATATTTGGAGGCTATCATAAGATTGTGGCTTTCGATAGATCAATATATTGCAATACCTAACTACATACCCTCCAAAACTAGTCTATTTTATTCTCGCAAAAAAAAAAACTACTCCATACCGATTCTAGTAAAAAATATGTTTTAAAATCCACTGCAATACTAAACTAAACCTAAAATTTGTAGCACAAAAAGACTATAGGAGCTGCCCACATACTTCCTAGGTGTACACCGTTTGCAAAAGAACCTTTGCTGTTGGTTCTGTCAGATGGAATTAATCCACCTTTTTAACTTGGCCCGGCTCTGGCATTGCTTTGTAAATTAAGGTTTAGCAGCTGTTCAAGATGCCATTATATTCGCCCCCCTTTCTTAATCTGTTGAATTTGCTTGTACTTGTGCAGCTCTTCACTATGGATGTCTCCATCCATGCATCAATGGACATGTGTGTCTCGTCCTTAATCCGCATGGCGCACACTTGAAAGATGAAACGAAATAATAACCGCGTGCGTCTTGCACTTGGTTTCCTTTTCTAAAGTTATGTAGTTACTTTCTGAACTAGTCAAATGTTCCAAATCTTACATGCAGAAATCCAGAAAAGGTAGCTTGCTAGCTAGCCACTCATTCTTGAAACTGAGGTGCTCACCTATGAATAAGATTCTGTAGTTTCCATCTTGGATTGAACTACCGATGCTATCTATTGGGTGCAAACGCTGAAGATAGACATGGTGATCGAACCTATCTTTGTGATTTTGTTTGTACTGTGTAGATTTTTTTGAAGGAATAATTATGTGTTTCACCTGTGATCTCGCACCCTTTATTTATAGTCTATATAATGAATCTGACTCTAACATAGCTCCATATTAGATTCTAGTACTAACTCATCAACACTCCTCTCAAGATGAGCCGAAGATATCAATCATGTCCATCTTGTTACATATTGTAACACCCTCGCTAGGGTATAACCCTTTAGTGAAACAATCAGCCAACTGTTCACCAGCATTGACATACTCCAACTTCAGCATCCTGCCATTGAGCTTGTGATGCCCTGTGTCATTACTCCAGAGGGTAATCACACTTAAGCATACGGATTACTATTCGTCTGCCCGATAGGACATCACTCCGACGAATAGTAAGCTTTACCAGAGTCAACGTAGCAGAACAATAAAATAGAAACTGTAATTTTTATTCCAGTTAGCCACACAAGGCTAGGGTTCTTACAAATAGTAATTTACAACTGCAAAATGTGACCAAGTCCGTACGCTTGCCTTCCTTGCTTCATCAGTCTTCTACTCATCCCTCGCACCGAATATGGTGCCTACCTTGCCCTGCTCCTCGTGGCAAGCGCCCTCGTCTCCTGCGGTCTCATCGGTATCTACATGTCCTTCGTCCCACTCAGGATATTTCCCGGCTAGACTATGATCTAACAAAGGAGAATACTAACAAGGTTGAGTACAAATGTACTCAGCAAGCATTAATAGCAAAAGATGTGCCGTATGACTTATCTTTGTTTGTTATCATAATTTCTATATCATCTCTTTTCTGAAAATAGACAACTCGTTAAAACATTAAGTGATAGATTTTAATACTGAAAACACTACTTGTCACTCGGAGAGAAGATAGACCCCTAGTAGTTCCGGTAGACTCCAATCCAAGAGACTGGCATAAATTTATGATTTTATTTAGCATTGCGCAGGCTTTGTACCACTTTACCCATAGCTACTCTGAACTCTCTGTGAACTAGATCCACCACATTTCCTTTGATGCGGGTTCGAGATCAGAATACAAAACGCTTTTCAGATTACGTGATTAATTTTTCCACCCATTACTTTCCGTCGGTGCTAATCTTGTCACGGTGCTGACCTTATCATCCACCGAGTTCTAGCAATGTTGATTGGGGCAGCTTCTATCTTGCACCCAACATTCCACTTTAGCGCTATAGTGCATTTGATCCCCCACTTCTGGTCTTCTCCTACCAGTTCTGGGTTCCTCCATCACCTTCACACATATTTCTTACCCAATGTGGAGAAAATAATTACGTAACAAGGTAGCATTTTCTGCTCGTCGAAACGGGAAAGTGGTTGGCACTTAAATACGGCCTCTGACTGAGTAAGAGTTTTGTTGGTCCTTATATATTAACCATATGTAAAGGGGTCTCACCTCTTCCCTTATCTCTATCCTGCCATGGCCCCCTTTACCATCCTAATAACTCTCTTTTTTCATCTCATTCTTATTTCTTATCTTCATCTCATTCTCATCTTTAGTCTGATTTGATTTTTGAGATATAGTTTTCATGCACATATGTATAATATTACAGAAAAGTACGCTTTACATTTAATATAACAATGTTGGTGCGGTGGCTCACTGAGACCTTGAGTTAAGAAGGCCTCGGCAAATAGCTCTCTCTCGGATGTCGCCGACAGTCATCTCCGCGATGATCTTGAGCACTGCGGCCTTCCGGGCCAGCGCCGACGCCTTGGCGTGGTGTTCACCAACCTGGCCACCCTGCACGTCATCTGATCATCTCCAAGCCGATGAGGATGCTGTCGGAGGTGCTGTCTGTCATGATCCAAGTCAAGGTGTCGCTGGACCGTGTCGGCAAGTTCCTAACCGAGGACGAGTTCCAAGATGGCGCCGTCGACAGGGCCGGCATGCCGGCCTCCCACATGAGCCTAACCGTGCACGATGGTGTCTTCAGCTAGGAGCCTAGAAGGGCCATTGCAACTCTGAAAGACATCAACGTCACCGCAATGCGGGGCGAGAAGATTGCGATCTGCGGGCCTGTCGGCGTAGGGAAATCGTCGTTGCTCTACGCAATGCTCGGCGAGATACCGAGAATGTCCGGATCAGTATGTTGTAGCAATTGCACATTTGTGCAAAATGCTGTCAAATAATGTGACATGATGAATTGATCTCCTTTGCCATTTCTGTTCTTCAGGTAGCCGTGTCTGTCTCAGTCACCTACGTTCGCAGATGTCATGGATTCAGAGCGTTACAGTGCGCGACAACATACTCTTCAGGAAGCCGATGAGCAATGAGGAGTACGAGAATGCCATCCGGTGTTGCGCATTGGACAAGGACATTGAAAACTTTCCGCACGGTGACCTGACGGAGATTGGGCAGAGAGGCTTGAACATGAGCGGAGGGCAGAAGCAAAGGATTCAGCTCGCGAGAGCGGTCTACAACGACGCAGACATCTTCCTCCTCGATGATCCTTTCAGCGCTGTCGATGTGCATACTGCTGCAATGTTAGAACCCGCGTTTTTAATCGTAATCGCGTAGCAGTAATCGATCGTTAGCAGTAGTTAACCTCGTCTTAGTGGTAAGCTAATGATAGTGTTGCGATCGTTGTTAAGCTTCTAGTTTGTCGTCAGCACGTTGGTTTAGTGGGTTTCGTTTCGCCAGTATTGTATTTCTAGTTAGCTGAATCAATATTGCGTCATTCATTCAATCACAAGTAATCATTTACATTCATCAATGCAACAGTAGCATTAGGTCATATTTAAATTTGCATTTCCATTTCATTAGATAAGTAAGTCATCAATTGCATCATTTACAATAGAGTATTACATCGATCATTTTTTAGCATAGTAGTATTCAATGTTGGCAGCATTGCACAACAGCCACCATTCAAACCCCCCTGCATTTCTTCCTTCCCTTTTCTTCTAGTCAAAGCAACAACCCTAAGGACCATTCCCCCTGGAGCCTTCCCTTGCTTCCCTCACCTCTCAAAAGTCTCACCTCCATGTCTCAACATAGCAGCAGCAGCTCGGTACTCAGTTCGCCCCCTTTCCCTTTCACTTCCAGAACTCCACCTCCCAGCCAAGTTCAGTAGCAGTTCATCCCCCCTTCCTTTCTCCACTTCCAAGACTGCACTCCCTTCCCACAGGCAACATCAGGGCAGCAACAGTTCTCAGCTTTGCACAGCACAACAACATCCAATCCAGTCCAATGCACGGGTTCATCTCCCTTCCCCTTCACGAGCACAACAGCAGCAAGCACCCAGCTCCTCAAAACAACCCTAGCCTCTACCATTCCCCTGAAGCACATCAGCCATTCATTCCCCCCAGCACCCAGCACAAACATTCATTCCCCCCAAGCACTCAGCCCCAACATTCATCCCCCCAACCCATTGCTCAGCACATCCACCCCCAGCCCATCATTCATTCCCCCCCAAACCCCATTCATAGCATCCATTCACCCAAATCACATTCACAGCTCCCATTCCCATCTCATTGCCTTAATCTCTAGAGCAATCTTCCCCAACCAAGTCTAGGAGCAGCAGCAAGCCAAGAAGTTCAGGAGAAGGAGACCTCGGAGCCAAGCAGGGAGCCCAGGAGCCAGGAGCTCGGCGACGCCAAGGCGGCCAGGAGGACGCTCGGCAGCACCAGCAACATCCGGATCAACCACCGCCATCCTCATCAACTCGAGCATCGTCGACCACCCCTGCGAATCTTTGAACCCAAATCCATTTCAGTCTTCAATCATCAGGTAAAGTCATAGTCATTTTTAGCTCTAGGTGAGTATTGTACCTGGGTAGCAGCTCCTTCAGTAGGCTCTCCCACCTTAGAGCCACTCCCAAGCCCTACATGCATGCACCTTTGTCAGTCATCTGTTCTTGGATCATCTATGCATTTTGAGTAGAGCATTTTAGCTAGATCTAGGGGTAGTGAGTAGGGGGAGAATGCTGTGCCTTGGCGCCAGCGGCCATAAGGCCGGGCCGGGCCTGGCCGAGAGGGAGGTGCCGTAGAGACCCAGCCTAGGTGAGTGGCAGCGCTGGCCTTTGGCCGCGCCTGGAGGTAGCAACAAGGGAGTCGAGGAGAAGTGTCGTTGATGACGGCAGCACCAAGTGCGTGTCGAGGGCGCGGTGGCGTCGGATCGGTTAGGGCCAGACCGGGCTGAGGGGAGAAGCGGCGGCGTGCTTGGCGGCGTCGAACCGTGCAGGAGGAAGGAGGGGCCGGGGGGGAGACCGTCAGTGGCGGCAGAGGCGGTGTGAGCCGAGCCAGGCTCGTAGAGGCGCCGGGACGTGGCTTGAGGCGGTGGCTGAAGCTTTGAGGGCCGGGATCTTGCGGGAGAGGGCGGCGCCCAGATGGATGGGCGATGGGCGAGATGGCGATGGGCGGGCCACATCGACGATCGGATCGGCGGGCAGGCCAAGGACCTCAAAGGCAGGCAGGAGAGAGAGAGAGAGAGAGAGAGAGAGAGAGAGAGAGAGAGAGAGAGAGAGAGAGAGGCTTATGGGGACTGAGGAGAAGATTTGGGGGAAGAAGGAGCTGAGTAGGATTAGGGGTAAGTTTAGAAGTTGGGTTTATTAGGGAGGAAATTAGGATTTGGGTAGATTTTATTTATTTGTTGCAATATTGTGTATATTCAGTAGCTTTTACTAATTTATTGTCTGTTAGCTGTTTATTCTTGCGACTAATTGATTTAGCTTAGATTTTATCGATTCAGCCAACTTAAAATTGATTTGTGGTTTAATTGCTAGATAAGTTGAGTAGCCGTTATTTCTGTTGTTAATAGACTAGCTTGTGTGTGTAGCAATCTTTGTGCATCGTCGGTAGTTTAGTAGGGTGTTTTGGGGCGTTTAATCCTGTTAATTTAGTTCGTTAAGTGGGAACCCCAGGTTGTCAACCTTAGTGTGCGTAGGCAGTAGAACGACTTATTTTGGGGAGTGCTAACTTAGTGTTAGATCTCGAAAAGTTTTATTTAAATTAAACTGTGCTAACAATTAGAAATCACTAACTTATGTATCTATTATATCGCTCAAAATCAACTACGTATTTACTTATATTATTATTCGTCTTTGCCGCATTGCTCTGTAAGATCGATCCAAAGATTGGAGGGAGCATTGATCGAGTTTAAATCGACCGACCTTTCCTACACTTTCGAAGGCAAGCGATCCTCTTGAACATAAATATAGTTAATTTAAATGTAAACCGTATCTTGCACTAATTATGTGTATTGCATTCAAAATCGTTTTCCAAAACTTAAATTGAATGATCGAGATAAAGATGATTAAGATGGATATGGAAGAAATGAGAATGAATGAAAGAAAGAGATAATGAGAATATTATGGTGGGTAAAGGGGGCCCTTGGCAGGTAAGAGATGAGGCAGGAAGTGGGACCCTTTACATATGGTTAAAATATAAGGACCAACAAACTCTTACTCGGTCAGATGTCGTAAATTCAGTACCAACCATTTTCCCGTTTCGGTGGGCAGAAAATGCTACCTTATTACGTGACTATGCTCTCCACAATGGGTAAGTTATATATGTGTGAGTGTGATGGAGGAACCCAAGATGGGTAGGAGAAGTCCGGAAGTGGGGGATCCAAGGCGCTATAGCGCTAAGGTGGAGTGTTGAGTGTAGGATAGAAGCTGCCTCAACCAACATTTATCAGAACTCGGTGGGTGACGAGGTCAACACCGACGGAAAGTAATGGGTGGAGAAATTAATTCACGTAACCTGGAAAATGTTCTGTATTCTGATCTCGAAACCGCATCAAAGGAAATGCAGTGGACCCAGTTCGTAGAGAGCTCAGAATAGCTATGGGTAAAGTGGTACAAAGCCTACGCAGTGCTAAATAAAATCATGAATTCATGCCAGTCTCCTGGATTGGAGTCTATGGGAACCACTAGGGGTCTTTCTTCTCTCTGAGTGACTAGTAGTGTTTTCAGTATTAAAATCTGCCACCTAAATGTTTTAATGAGTTATTTTCTAAATGAGATGATTTAGAAACTGTGATAACAATCAGAGATAGTGCATCCTGTGCATCCTTTGCTATTAACGTTTGCTAAATACTTTTGTACTCAACCTTGTTAGTATCTTCCTTTGTAGATCCTAGTCCGACTGGGGATTATCCCGTGTGGGACGAGGGCCATACAGGTGCAGATGAGGCCATTGGAGTCGAGGACCCTTACTACACGGAGCAGGGCGAGGTGGACGCCCTATTTGACGCTTGGGACTACTAGAAGGCCGAGAGAGCAGGGTAGGCAAGGAGGGGGTTTTGGTCCTATTTTGGTTATGTAAATTACTTGTGTAATGTAAGACTTTAGCCCTGCGTGGCACAACTGTTGTAGTAAAGAACTATTTCTATCTTATTATTCTGCTGCATCAACTCTGGTAAGGCTTACTATTCGTTGGAGTGGTGTTCTATTGGGCAAACGAATAGTAATCCGTAGCCTAAGTGTGATTACCCGCCAGGGTAATGACACGGGGCGTCACATGCAACCCTCTTTAATGTCAGGATACTTCTCAATGCCATTATTATTTTTAGATAATGGAAGGACAAGCCTCTCGGCCTCTGCATCATACGATGCACATAGCCATAAATTATTATAAATAAACGAATCGCCTTACAAAAGAGAGACCAAAAACTAAATGACAAACAAATTGTCATGCTGTGGCCAACATCAGGAACAGCCCGCCGCCGGCGATAGCTAGCTTCTCCTTCATCCAACACGTCCTTATCACCAGTGCATTTAAGCGATGCCCCAAGGAGGTATCACAGAAAACGTTATCAGATCCAATCAATGAAGGTCGGATATAGGGTTTTCACCCCCGGTGAGCAGACACCGGTGCTCCAAGACAACGCCTTCAAGAAGGACACGATGCTCATCGTCTGACCCAACCAATGAAGACCAGATCAATGCTCAGTACGTCGTCGTCGCCGGATCCAATCACTGAAGGCCAGATCAAGGGTCTTCCATGTCAGGATACTTCTCAATGCCACTATTACAGCTTATTATGAGTCCATGGATGTGACTGTCGCTTCTCTGCGCAGGATTGTGTCATGGCAGCCCTTGAGAACAAGACAGTCGTTCTTGTGACACATCAAGTTGAGTTCTTCTCCAAGGTTGACAAAATCCTGGTGAGTTTGGTGTCTGCAGTCTGCATTCTACTTTGCATTTGCAAGCAATTACAAAGCACTAGCTTACAGTAAAATTTTCCTCTTTAGGTCATGGAAAAGGGGGAGATTACTCAAGAGGGAACTTATGATGAGCTTCTTCAGTCCGACACGGCGTTTGAACAGCTTGTCAATGCCCACAAGGACTCAAAAACAACATTAGACTCCCAGGATCATGGCAAAGGAGCGCAACAATTAGGCGCATTTCCGTACCAGGTACCGATGAGGCGATGATAGAACGCAACAGCGAGGCCGAAATCTCCACCAGTAACCTACTGTCGGTTCAGCTGACAGGAGGAGAAGGGGGAGTTGGGAGAAGTTGGACTGAAACCATACAAGGACTATGTTTTAGTAGCAAAGGGGTGGTTTCTCCTTGTCCTGATAATACTCGCGCAGTGCGCGTTCATCGTCCTGCAATGTCTGGCAACTTACTGGCTTGCAGTGGTAGTTTAGAACCACCAGTTTAGCATCGCAATTGTAGTTGGAGTCTATGCAGTGATGGCAACTGTAAGCTGCCTGTTTGCTTATGTGAGGAGCCTTCTTGCTGCTCACTTTGGCTTGAAAGCGTCCAGGGAGTTCTTTTCCGTCTTCATGGATTCAGTGTTTAAGGCCCCCATGTTGTTCCTCGATTCCACTCCGACCAGAAGGATCATGACCCGGGTATATTTCCCACATATTTCAATTTGTAGTGACATTTCCGCAGATGTTATTGCAAATTTGCAGTCTGAGTTTTGACACACTGAATTCTACAGGTTTCATCAGATTTGAGCATCTTAGACTTCAACATCCCGTATACGATGACTTTTGTGATATCTGGCACGATTGAAGTGGAAGCAACCTTTGGTCCCAGAGGTCTCGTTCATAGCAATTGATCCAATCCACCTTGGATTGTGCCACATGGGTGGAGGGGGAGAGGAGCCGGAGTCGTTGTCCTTCGGTTTTGCATCGTTCACTGTTACTGTCGAGAGGAAGTATCGCACCCTCACCAATTACATATGAAGCTCCTCGCTGGCGGCCCTAGTAGCGAGTGGACCAACCTGCACTTGCTTCTATTCTCCTCTCTCAAGTCGGTGTTAGGGAGATCCTCTTCACTGCCTTGTTCAACCAGTCCGAAGCTCCTGTGGGTTGGTTGGGTGGTGTTGTCATTCCTTTAGCTTTGATGTGTGTGCGATAGAACTGGTTGGTGTTAGGACATGGTTAGTGTTTGCTAGCTGGTTTCTATAGCTCTGGTGATGCTGATAGAGTGTTGCAAGGCACGCCTCTGTTGCGTTTGTCCTCCCGCTGGGGATAGTGTATCTTTCTTTAATCTTGTTTTCTCCTACTTTATCAATGCAAAGGGCAGCTCTTCTGCCTCTTTCCTTCAAAAAAAAAGAAGTGGCAGCAACCATAGTTATCATGATCATGGTTACATGGCAAGTTGTACTAGTTGCTGTTCCTGTTGTGATTGTGTTGTTGTACATTCAGGTGAGCATCATATCTGAACTCTCAACCCATGCTCTTGAGCACAACCAATGTGAATAATGGTACTGTTGCAGAGATACTACATTGCCTCGGCGAGGGAGCTGGTGAGGATCAACGGAACTACGAAGGCACCTGTCATGAACTATGCAGCGGAGTCGATGCTTGGAGTGATCACCATAAGGGCCTTCGCGGCGACAAAGAGGTTTATTCAGACAAATGTTCAGCTCATCGACACAGATGCAACACTATTCTTCTACACAAATGCAGCACTAGAGTGGGTGCTTCTGCGCGTCGAAGCACTGCAAATCTTGGTCATCGTTACTTTATCCATTCTTCTTGTTTCACTACCGGAGGGAGTAGTTGCTCCAGGTACATAATTCAGGGTTGAGCACTTGATTTACGCAATGTGCAGAAAATTTGTTTATGAGATGATGTTTTTGTCAGTGAATCATTCTCTTCGCCTTTTTTTCATGATTTCTTGGCCTATGTCTCTCGTATGCATTAACGCTTTCATCTGCTTTCCTGACAAGATTTTACTCAAATCTGGAAAATCACATCATATCTGTGGAGAGAATCAAATAGTTCATGCATCTACCATCCGAGCCTCCTACTGTTATCAGCGACAGAAGGCCTCCTCCTTCATGGCCATCTGAAGGAAGGATAGATTTGGAGAACTTAAGAGTAAGAAACTGGAACATTTAAAAGCAAAAAATAAAATGGCTCCGATGATATTCTTCAATGTTCATACTGTGATGCTGTGCTCATGTTTGTCAGGTCAAGTACCGGCCAAGTGCCAAGTTCCTTCTTTGATATAGGTGTCGGGTCACTCTCGCGTGAGCTCGCCCCATGAGCACGCCACCCGCCGCTCCGGCGACGGCGTCCACCACCTCCCTTCCCCTCGCCGACGTCGTCGTAGCCCCCCCCCCTCGCCCCTCTCCTCCTCCACCGCGCAGCTCTCATTGCCATCTCTCGTCCGTAGCAGCGCCTTCGGTCATTCTGACAACGGTGTCCACAGCCTCCTTTCTCATCTCCACCTTCGTTTTTCTTCCCCCTGATGGCTTCCTCTCCCTCTAGCTTAGACTTCTGAGCGGTGGTCCTTGGGAAGCAATCCGAGAAGGAGCGCAGATGGGTCGAGTCTACCCGTTCCAGCCCGGATTCGGTAGAATCGCGACGTCGTGGGCGGATGCTTGCCAGGTCGTCTTCTCCCATCCCGGCAGCGCAAGGTCGTCGGTCGCCAAGTCAATTGGGGGTGCTAGCCTTGCTGGGGCCTCCTCCAGAGGCTCAGGGTAAAGCCGTCCTCTTCCTCGACAGAGGGCTGTCCGTGGCCAACTTCGGCGCGCCCTTATCTGGCCAGAAGCCCGACGATGCTCAAAAGCCAGAACCTAGCCCCTAGCAAGAGGTTTGCCGGCAGTGTTACTGGTGTCAAAGGGCTCCAGAAAACCGATGGCAGCCTCCCTGTATTGGCAAGCAGACAGGAGAGCAGCAACCCATTCTCGGCAAGCAGAAGAGTGTTAAGCCGGGTCGTGCATTGAATGCTCATGTTGAGCCTTTCAGCCCGGTCAGCGCCTCAAGTCGCAGTTTGAAGCCTTCTCCGTCACGGGCAGTTGTGGGCAGATTGTCTCAGCCAGAGATCGGCCCTAGCGCTCCGTCGCCTACTCCCCCCGGGGAGGCTGTCGCGTTTTCTGTGGCACCGCAAAGTCCGTCCCAGCAACAGCTCAACATCCCATCGCCTTGCAGCTCGGGTAACGCTGCATGCGCCATGCAACTGGGCTTTCTTTCTGTTAGCCGACCAGTTAATCTTAGTGGCTCTTTAATCGACCAGCCAGTTAATCTCGACCACGACTCAACTGCTTCCCAGCTGGTTGCCGAGTGTGTTCCGTCGTCCCAGCAGGCGCACGGAGTAGACCTGGACTTCCCCACAACTCCTTGCCCATCCAAGTTTGTTACTCTAGATCCTGGCGTCCAAGACTTGGCCGCTAGAACCGAACTGATTTCCTACTCAAGAAGGGTAAAATGTCAGCTGAAAAAACCTTTGTTGCCACTGCCTGATGTGCAAAGGGATCGTTGCAATCAACAGTCAGCTTTCACCCCACGGCGTAGCATTCGTCTAGCAGCCAAGCGCAGCAAAAGACTCCCAGGAGACCAGCGTACGCAGCTTATCCTAGCGGAGCGTCTCGGCCTCAAACAAGATAGTGGGTCAGATGATCAGACAACACTCAACAAGTTTCAGAACTTCTTCGGCACGCAGCTTTCCAGAGAGCACATCACAGCCTTGGCAACTCTTCTTAGAATTGCTGTCCCAGAGGACCTCCCTCAAGAAGCCGTCGGCAGCGCAGTGGTCGATTTAAACCCCACTGCCCTCGTTGCTTCCTAAGCAAGGTGACCCAGGTCGTTGGTCGTGTAGCTGTCTTCTATGAGTGTCTATAATATCAATTTCGTTAGTTGGAATGTCAGGGGCTTAAACATGAGGGCCAAGAGAAATGTGGTGAG
Source organism: Phyllostachys edulis (assembly GCA_036346405.1). Lineage (NCBI taxonomy): Eukaryota > Viridiplantae > Streptophyta > Magnoliopsida > Poales > Poaceae > Phyllostachys > Phyllostachys edulis. The sequence continues at coordinate 55,863,970 of CM070554.1, read as the reverse complement.
AGAGTCCGTTGTCACTTCTCAAGTGGCAGTCGCGTGTATTCAAGAGACTAAGCTCCGTGTAATAGACCTGCCAATTGTAATGGAAACCCTAGGGCCATCTTTTGATGGCTTCTCCTACTTACCTTCGTCGTAATCTAGAGGTGGTACACTCCTTGCATGGAACAGCAGTAAGGTCACTTGCTCTGCTCAGAGGTTACGAAATCATTCCATTACAGCTAAAGTCCTTCTCCCTGATGGCTCATCCTCCTGGGTCTCGGTAGTATATGGACCTTCCAAGGACGTGCTCAAGCCGGAGTTCCTCCTGGAACTACGCGAGATTCAAGGACATATGTCTAGCCCGTGGTTGATTATCGGTGACTTCAACCTAATCTTGCAAGCTAGTGACAAAAGCAACGACCGTTTATGCAAACGACGTATGGGTAGCTTCCGAAGGTTTTAGATGACCTGCAGCTTAAGGAGATTCACCTCAATGGTCAGTCGTTCACCTGGACGAGTGCTAGAGAGAATCCTACATTGGAACGTATTGATCGAGCTTTCGTCTCCCCTGAGTGGGACTTTGTAAGACCAGGAGGTTTTTGGTCATGATATTTGATGATGAACACATTGACAATAAATAAGACTTAGTCTTGGTATTTTAAGATGAATACATTGTCTCTGGATCATGCTTTTGATCTTAGATGCTGACTTGCTTTTGAGCTCTGTTGAATTCTACCGAAAATAAGCTTTTGTCAGTTTTAACGGTAGTACGGCGTTGTTTATGCTTGGTATTACCATGAGGCGGTTCAACCGCATTTTTGTTGGCGGTTCAATATTTCCAGAAGGCTTGTTTTTGGAGTTTCTGGTTTTCTTGAGAGTGGTAGTACCGACTTGTAATGTGCGGTACTACTAGAGTACGGTATGACCGCGGCTGTGCAGCGGTAGTACCGTTCGTCAAGGATCCGAATGCGTGTTTTGCTCGAACCATTAGATCCTGATCTAACGGCTCATATTGAGAGGAACGTTCGGACCATCCGAACTCTTCAAGGATTGTGAGCCTTTGGATTGAAATCTGACGGATGAAATCAAAGGGAACGTTCGGACTTTCTACAGTGCTCCTAATCCGACGGTTTTGAAGCGTGCTCCGATCGATCCAAATCATTTGGAGCATCCACGTGTCTCAGCGCTTGGTTCTGAGTTCTTTGCGCATCTGAGTGGTGCGGTAGTACCGTTTGGTAATTTGCGGTAGTACCGCACATCAGTAATACCGTTGTGTTTTTGGCGGTATGGAAAAACCAGAACACTTGCTTTTTGGACATTGGTTTTCTTGCTGAGCGGTATGACCGCGTCATGGTTTGCAGTAGTACCGGCTTTTACGGTACTATTTCAATGACGGTAGTACCGCGATAGGTTTATCACAGAGAGAGTTTCTGACAAGCACTGTTAAGTGAAAATCGGTAGAACCGTAGTCTTGGAGCGGTATGACCGCAGAATGGTATGGTCGTGCTTTGAACGTCGGTAATACCGCTCATCGGTGTGACCGCTGGTGAACGGTATGGAATTTCCAGAGAGTGTGTTTTTGGAAGACTTTGAGATTTCATGAAGAGCGGTAGTTCATGATGTTTGCTGAAGCGACGACGTGTGCAGCGGTAGTACCAGGGATAATATGGCGGTAGTTCCGATTATGCTCTGAAAAAATTGTCGTTTTGGGGATTTGACTGAGGATAAGTTAAATTCATGAGCTTTATCTTGTTGCATGTTGCATGATAGTGTTTATGTGTGTGATTGAGCTAATGGATGGTCAAGTTGGGGAACTTGTGCCATGGTTTTGTGTTTCTTTGATCTTTGCATGTGCAGGTTGAGCGTGGAGACAACTATGGTCGTGACGAAGAAGACTTGGACTAGGATGGGGAGATCTGAGGTCTAGGAGGTCGTGGAGTTACGAGATGGTTGGGATTGCGCTGGTGTTGGAGATATGCCCTAGAGGCAATCATAGAGATGATGATATTTCATTGTATCCATGATTTAATAAATGTTCCTTGAATATTACCTTTGTGTTGATTAACAAGTATGTGACTTGTTTGTAAAACTCTTTACTTATATGGTTATTCTAAAGTTGTCCCTAGTCGGAGTTCATGTGAGGACACACGTGAATGATGGATTAGCACATGTATCGGTTGATGACCATGTTTCACAGGTCATAGACATGGAGATGTCAAACCAATAATGTGGACACATGTTTAGAACATGGGGTTGGACCGACCCAACATGAGACATAACAATTATACTTATGGTTCTCTCTACACAATGTATACGCCTTTGTCCTTAGACACGAGATTGTCGCATGTACTTGAGATGTGAATCGACCTACTTAGGGGCTATCAAACGCTACTCAATGAATCGGGTAGTTATAAAGGTAGCTTCGGGTTTGTCATGAAGCATCTTTGCGAGGCATGGTCGGTCGAGATGGGATTTGCCCTCTCTACCCGAGAGAGATATCTCTGCCCTCGAGTGATCGGATCCAAAAATGCATGGCCATGCTACTTAAGGTTAAGAGTTAACCTAGTAAGGGATTCCGATCATAGGATCGAGATAGAGTGGTCACTTGGAGCTCGATCAATATCGTGAGGCAAAGGGATTGGCATGTACATAACGTTGTGATGGTTCGTCCGATATGATCTTTGTGTACGTTTAGGAGTTGGCACGTCTTGCTAGAGGCCGCTACCAACTATTGACCAAGTATGTATACTCGCGTCATGTCTAAACATCGTGAACCTATAGGGTCACACACTTAAGAAGTGAAGCCTAATTCGGATTGGATCCGAATTAGATCGGGCATTGGTCCTAATGGGCCTCTATTAGTAGAAGCCCATTGTAAGGACGTCTATAAAAGGAGGGCAAGGCGCCTGATTGGTGATGAGTTTTTCGTGACATCCTCAAACCTGGCCGCCACCCTCCCATGCCCTAGTCGCTCGCGGATCTAGTAGTCCGTCGTCGCCGCTCCTCCCGTGCGTGTGGATACCTTTGAGGCGCCAGATCAGAAGCGCTTGGACGAACCGCAAGAGAGGAGTGTCGTGGGGCGCCGCGACGAGGACGAGGAAGTAGTACGACTACTCTACCCCGACGTCTTTGCATCAACTTAGTACGACTACTCTGCCTGACGTCTTTGCATCAATTCCGCTTTTCTTGGCGTCTAGTGGTAAGACCGTGATCTATAACTACAATGATCTTGGTTTACGGGTAGAATTTTTATTAATTTGCGCTAGTGTAGCCTACCCGTAGCCCTTCAGCTGGAGCATGTGGAGATCAAAGGGTAGCTGAATTCGTGGAGAAGTTGCGTTCTGGAAGCTTACAACACGAAAAAGGAGATATGTAAAGATTGGTTTTGGAAAGTTTTGAGATTTGCTAAAACCTGAGTTAGGAAGGATTTTAGGTTCCTTGTTTTTCGTAGAGATAGAGTTGGTACTCGTATTCGTGTTGGATACGGTCAGACTCAAGGAGATAAATAGAGGAGAGCTCGTTGGAGAGCTCACAGGCTGAAAATAGGGTTTTTGACCGTAGCTTTCTTGCTGTGTTGCTGCGGTTTAGAGGTCCTTCTATCTGGGGCTTTGAGGGGTGCTCGATGAGCACTTTGTAGACACAAATCAAGTTTGATAAATAAAGTTCAGATTTGTTCAACTTTGTCTCTTGATTTGGTGTTCTTCTTTGTCTTTGAGGTGGTCTTTCTTTGTGAGGTTCTTCAAGAGTCATCCAAGAGATTCCTGGAGTTCTTGCACAGAAGCAGGAGTTTGGATTTGGAGGTCAATTGGCTGCAATCATTCAACTCCCCCTTCTGATTGCCATTACGATCCTACAAGTGGTATCAGAGTAAGGTTGCAATGGCATCAGATCGAGATCGGTTCTTAGGTAAGCCTCCATACTTCGATGGATCAGACTACATCTACTGGAAGACACATGTGGAAGTTTTTCTGCAAGTACAAGGTAATGTCATCTGGCAAAAAGTTAAAAATCCTTATGAGGTACCTACTATTATTACTAACAACAATACTGTTGATGTTGAAGCTAATGCTAAAGCTAGAAACATTTTTTTGCAAGGTTTAAGTAGGAATGAATTTGTCAGAATTGCCAACATTAAATCTGCTAACAAAATTTGGACTACACTTGCTGATTATCATAAAGGTTCAAAATCCGTTAAAGGTGTTCGTCAGAACCAATTTAAAAAGGAGTACTCTAAATTTGAGATGAAACCAAGAGAATCTTTTGATGCTCTTTTTGATCGCTTCAATAAAATTGTTAGTGATTTGCAATCTGTTGATGTTATCTATTCTGATTCTGACAATGCTCTTCAAATCTTGAATGCCTTGGATATGTCTGTTTGGGAGGTTCTAGTCACTACCATCAATCATTCTGTTAATATGGAAACACTCACTTTAAATGATCTTTATTCCAAGATGAAAACTCATGAGATTGATATTTTGGCCAGGATAAACAAGTCAAATTCTTTGGGTTTAGTGACTAACCAAACTGACAGTTCATCAAGTTCTGCTAGTTTCTCTTTGTCTACCTTGAGTGCTATTTCAGATGAACAATTGGAGGAGATCCTGGAAAAACGACTTGTACTCTTCTCAAGCAGGTGACTAAAGCAATCAACAATGTCAGATCAAGAAGGAGAGGAGGTCCAATTAGATGCTTTGAATGTGGTGAGCCAAACCACAAAAAGGTGAATTGTCCTAAGCTGAGAGGTAAGGAGTCCAAAGATGACAAAGCACTAGCTCGGCGTTCAAAATTCAAGTTTGATTCAAGCAAGAAGCAAAATTATCGAAAGGCGGTCAACAAGGTGCTCTCAGCACTTGAGGAGATTAGATTAAGTGATATTGACTCTAAAAGTGACAATGAGGATGATAACAAGAAGGAAAAAGAGGTGGACTTCACAGGGATGTGCTTTATGGCAAGCAGTGAAGAACCTATTGATGATGATGATCTCTACAGTGACCCTGATGAGGTAAAGCCCTTTTATGCTGATTTATCACGTGCTGTGCTTAAATTGACAAATGAGCTTAAAAAATACAAAAAGAAAGTGAAGAAACATGATCTTATTGTTGATAGCTTGAATTCTGAAATTAATAGGCTTAAGGCTGCTATTCCTGATGATGAATCTTGTGACTCATATCAAGTTTTGCATTCTGAATTGAAAGTTGCTAGATCAATACATCTTTGAATTTGAAGAGTGAAATCGCGCATGATTCTTGTGATGATAAGCTGAAAGTTGCACATGTTGAAATTGAAAAACTGAAGTCTAGTTCAATTTGTTTAGAGTCAAGTATTTTGAATGCTCAAATTAAAACTTGCTCTAATTGTGAACTGCTAGAAGCTTGACTAAAGTCATCTCAGGAATCCGTACAACAAATGCTTTATCATGGGACACTTTCTTGCACTAATTGTCCCAAACTCACAACTGAGATACAAGCTTTGTCTAGACAATTAAATGAATTTACTGAAAAAGAAAAATTGGCTCTGTCTAGTGCTTCTAAGAAAACTGAGAATGGATATGTTGAGTGCACAATCTGTTCTAAATTGACTAAAGAGAATGAGTACCTTAAGGACACTTTAGAGAGGTTTTCTTTTGGCAAGAAAAATCTGAACATGATTCTAGACAGATCAAAAGTGAGTACTAAAAGCCAAGGTCCAGGATTTAATTTTGCTGAGCATGCCAAGAATCATCCTCCCAAAATTCTTAAGCTTCTTGAACCTGGAAAGTTTGAAATTGAAACTGAACCTAAACAAGTTTTGTTTAAGTTTGCTGGTTTTGCAAAGGATCCTTCTCTCAAAGTGAGTATTGTAAAAAGAAAAACCGCAATCTCTTGTCAAGATAAATATCAATGTACTCATTGTGGAAAAGAGGGACACTTGGTTCAGTTCTGTTTTCGAAAAGCTAAGAAAGAATAGAGAGATAGGCTAAGAAAGGTCTTTCAAGCTCCTTTTGTCTCCAGTAAACAAACTGTTGCAATTTTTACTCGAGCGGTCATACCGGCGTCTAAACAGCGGTATGACCGCCAGACTCCAGAAAACAGAAATGCTTTTGTTGTTCCTACTCGTCATGTGTCACAGTATTAGATTCCTAACTCGCTTCTTACTAACCCCAGTACTGTGAGACCGATACTTACTTAATGTAGGTACAAATATTGAGGAAGGGGAACATATGGTTAGTAGACTCTGGATGTTCTAGGCACATGACTGGTGATTCAAAATGGTTCTCCTCCCTCACTAAGGCATCTAGTGATGAATTGATTACTTTTGGGGATGCTTCAACTGGAATTGTGATGGCAAAAGGTACAGTGCGTGTTAATGACAAATTCATACTCAAAGATGTTGCTTTGGTAAGTAAATTGAAGTACAACTTGCTTTCGGTTTCACAATTGATAGAAGAAAATCTTAAGGTAAGCTTTAAGACACATGCTTGCAGGGTTTTAAATGCTTTTGGAGATCTTGTCTTTAATATCTCTCGATTAGGGAAAGTCTTTAAAGCTGATTTCAATCATTCCTTTTCATCTAATGCTAGATGCTTGGTAGCTTTCGAAGCCAGAGATCTTTTCTTTTGGCATCGTAGATTAGGATATATTGGTTTTGATCATCTTGTTCGAATTAATGGAATGGATCTCATTAGGGGGCTGCCTAAACTGAAAGGTGAAAAAGATTTGGTTTCTTCTCCCTGTCGACATGGTCCCTCAAGAGTTCAATCTGTTGGAGGGGGAGTCCGAAACAAACAATGAACAAACTGCAGAAGATATTCAGAATGTCAAAGCTACTTCAGAACCTTCTGCACCATTGAGTATTCAGCGAATTCATCCTCCAGAACTGATGATTGGTGACATTCATGAAAGGGTAACTCGTTCCAAGTTTAATTCTCCTGACTCACATGCTCATTCTGCTTTTGTTGCCTCTTTTGAGCCTAATGATGTAAGTCACGCTTTATCTGATGAGTCTTGGATCAATGCCATGCATGAAGAATTAGAAAACTTTGAGCGAAATAAAATCTGGACCTTAGTTGAACCTCCTCATGGACATAATGTAATTGGAACTAAATGGGTTTTTAAAAATAAACAAAATGAGGATGGTGTTGTTGTGAGAAATAAGGCTAGACTTGTTGCTCAAGGATTTTCTCAGGTGGAGGGTCTTGATTTTGGTGAAACTTTTGCTCCTGTAGCTAGACTAGAAGTTATTCGAATTCTCTTAGCATTTGCTGCATCTAAAGGTTTCAAACTATACCAAATGGATGTTAAAAGTGCTTTTCTTATTGGCTTCATTGAGGAGGAAGTTTATGTTAAGCAACCACCTGGTTTTGAAAATCGTAAGTTTCCTAATCATGTCTACAAACTCTCAAAAGCCTTGTATGGATTGAAGCAAGCTCCTAGAGCTTGGTATGAGAGGCTCAAGCTGTTTCTGCTAAAAAATAATTTTCAAATGGGCAAGGTAGACAAAACTCTGTTCACATTTCGACATGGCAATGATCTATTACTTGTTCAGATTTATGTGGATGATATCATCTTTGGGGGCTCCTCTCATGTTTGGTTTTCAAGTTTTCAGATACTATAAGCAGGGAGTTTGAGATGAGTATGATGGGGGAGTTAACTTATTTCCTAGGCTTGCAAGTAAAACAGACCAAGCAAGGCAATTTCATTCATCAAACCAAGTATACTAAAGACTTGCTTAAGCGTTTTGACATGACAACTTGCAAACCCATCTCTACACCAATGGGATCAACAAGCTGTTCTTGACCCGGATGAAGAAGGTGAGGCGAAGGATCAAAAAGAATACAGAGTATGATTGGTTCTCTACTCTATTTGATCGCTTCAAGGCCGGATATACACTTTCTTGTGTGCTTATGCGCCGATTTCAAGCTTCACCTCGTGCATCTCATCGATAGGTCAGAAAAAGAATTCTCGGTATCTCCAATCCACCTTAGAATTTAGTCTTTTCTATTCATCTTCATCCTGTCTTACTTTGTGTGCATACTCAGATAGTAATTTTGCGGGGTGTAGGATTGATAGAAAAAGCACATCTGGCACTTGTCACTTTTTAGGCACATCTTTAGTGTCTTGGTCCTCTCGAAAACAATCTTCTGTTGCTCAATCAACTGCTGAAGCTGAGTATGTTGCTACTGCTGCTAGTTGCTCTCAAGTCCTTTGGATTGCTTCTACTCTCAGAGATTTTGGTTTAGATTTGGGCACTGTTCCTCTTTATTGTGATAACACTAGTGTGATTAACATTGCTAAGAATCCAGTGCAGCATTTTAGAACCAAACACATTGATATCAGATTTCACTTTCTTCGAGATCATGTTGAAAAGGGTGATATTGTTCTCCACTTTGTTGAAGCTGATTTCCAGTTTGCTGATATTTTCACTAAGCCGCTTGATACTTCTCGATTTGTTCGTTTGCGGAGTGAATTAGGTGTTGTTCATCCTATAGGCTTATTTTGAGGGAGAGATGTTTGATCAAAATTTCAGAAGCTTTATTTATTCATTCAGTCCAAGCCATTGAGATAAAAAAAGGAGTAGTAGAGCTTTCTTTATCATATTTATTCACTTTGTAGCTTTAATCTTGACTAGTCTTAATAATCTTGCTACACAAAGAACTAAAACATGACATGGCTGAAATCTTTGACTAGATTCATTATTGGTATCACTTTGTGATGTTTATTGAAAAGGATAAGCTTGTTTATGAGTCTTATTTTAAATCTTGGATTTGAAGCAAAAATATCTCTCATTTCAATCATGTGTTGCTCACTCAATTTGGCATATTATAAAAGATAAAAGGGTTGAGAAAAAGAAAATGAAAAGATGTGTGCTTCAAGCATGCCATACATAGCTATGTGTCTTTAAAATAACAAGAAAAAATGCACAAAAAGTGCTTTCATCAAAAGAAGTATGCTTCAAGCATGCCACCCTGGAAAAGAAGTATGCTGCAAGCATGCCACATGCAAATAAGAATTGAAAGTGAAGCAACCGGACGATACATGAGACTTTGAGTTTCTCCAGATTTAAAGTTTGTCTCACTTTGCTTGGCTTTTACTTTTGGTGACTTCTATTTGTGGTCTTATAATCTTTTTAGTCATTGTGTGATATATGCATCATGAATCTAAATTGTCTCGTCACTTTGGAATACTTGTCTAGATATTGCTCTGTGGTATATGCATTTATATGATTTTGTTAGCTCTACTCAACAAATGGCTTGGTTAATTCATTAAATTGACTTGCATAAAGCTTCTGGATTTTTACTCTTTTTGCTCCTCTATTTTCGAAGTTTGAAGATCTTGATGATCACATTGCCAAAGGTGGAGAAAAATGAGATTCTGCAAAAATTTGCTTTTCTAGTGTTGAAGGAAGTTTTTCAGCTGCTGTTTTTGAAACCTTTCTTTTGCTTGGCTATTTTGGAACTTTGACACCTTCTGTCACTCTCATTCATTTCTTGATTTTGGCAGTGTTGTCAATGTATTCATCAAGGGGGAGATTGTAAGACCAGGAGGTTTTTGGTCATGATATTTGATGATGAACACATTGACAATAAGTAAGACTTAGTCTTGGTGTTTTAAGATGAATACATTGTCTCTGGATCATGCTTTGGATCTTAGATGCTGACTTGCTTTTGAGCTCTGTTGAATTCTGTCGAAAATCAGCTTTTGTTAGTTTTAACGGTAGCACTGGCGTTGCTTGCGCGGTATTACCGCAGGACGATTCAACCGCATTTTTGTTGGCGGTTCAATATTTCCAGAAGGCTTGTTTTTGGAGTTTCTGGTTTTCTTGAGAGCGGTAGTACCGGCTTGTAATGTCTTGATACTAATGAGATGCGCATATGACCGCTGGTTGTCAGTGATAGTACCGTTCGTCAAGGTTCTGAACGCATGTTTTGCTCGAACCATTAGATCCTGATCTAACGGCTCATATTGAGAGGAACGTTCGGACCATCCGAACTCTTCAAGGATTGTGAGCCTTTGGATTGAAATCTAACGGATGAAATCAAAGGGAACGTTCGGACTTTCTACAATGCTCCTAAATCCGACGGTTTTGAAGCGTGATCCGATCGGTCCAAATCATCTGGAGCGTTCACGTGTCTCAGGGCTTGGTTCTGAGTTCTTTGTGCATCTGAGTGGTGCGGTAGTACCGTTTGGTAATTTACGGTAGTACCGCACATCAGTAATACCGTTGTGTTTTTGGCGGTATGAAAAAACCAAAACACTTGCTTTTTGGACATTGGTTTTCTTGCTGAGCGGTATGACCGCGTCATGGTTTGCGGTAGTACCGACTTTTACGGTAGCACCGTTATTTCAACGACGGTAGTACCGCGATAGGTTTCTCACAGAGAGAGAGTTTCTGACAAGCACTGTTAAGTGAAAATCGGTAGAACTGTAGTCTTGGAGCGGTATGACCGCAGAACGGTATGGTCGTGCTTTGAACGTCGGTAATACCGCTCGTCGGTGTGACCGCTGGTGAACGATATGGAATTTCCAGAGAGTGTGTTTTTGGAAGACTTTGAGATTTCACGAAGAGCGGTAGTTCCGTAGTGTTTTGAGCGGTACGACTGCGTGTGCGGTAGTACCGGGGATAATATGGCGGTAGTTCTGATTATGCTCTGAAAAATTATCGTTTTGGGGATTTGACTGAGGATAAGTTAAATTCATGAGCTTTATCTTGTCGCATGTTGCATGATAGTGTTTATGGGTGTGAGTGAGCTAATGGATGGTCAAGTTGGAGAACTTGTGCCATGGTTTTTTGTTTCTTTGATCTTTGCATGTGGAGATTGAGTGTGGAGACAACTATGGTCGTGACGAAGAAGACTTGGACTAGGATGGGGAGATCTGAGGTCTAGGAGGTCGTGGACGTTACGAGATGGTTGGGATTGCGCTGGAGCATGTGGAGATCAAAGGGTAGCTGAATTCATGGAGAAGTTCCAGGAGGGCGTTCTGGAAGCTTACAACACGAAAAAGGAGATATGTAAAGATTGGTTTTGGAAAGTTTTGAGATTTGCTAAAACCTGTGTTAGGAAGGATTTTAGGTTGCTTGTTTTTTGGTAGAGATAGAGTCGGTACTTGTATTCGTGTTGGATACGGTCAGACTCAAGGAGATAAATAGAGGAGAGCTCGTTGGAGAGCTCACGGGCTAAAAATAGGGTTTTTGACCGTAGCTTTCTTGCTGTGTTGCTGCGGTTTAGAGGTCCTTTGATCTGGGGCTTTGAGGGGTGCTCGATGAGCACTTTGTAGACACAAATCAAGTTTGATAAATAAAGTTCAGATTCGTTCAACTTTGTCTCTTGATTTGGTGTTCTTCTTTGTCTTTGAGGTGGTCTTTCTTTGTGAGGTTCTTCAAGAGTCATCCAAGAGATTCTGGAGTTCTTGCACGTAGCGGGAGTTTGGATTTGGAGGTCAATTGGCTGCAATCATTCAACCCCCCCCCTTCTGATTGCCATTACAATCCTATAGACTTGTTGTACCCAGACAGTTTTCTTTGGGCATTGCCCTCCACGGCATCCGACCACTGCCCCCTGTTGTTGTCCACGGCCTTCTTGTTGGGGGCTAAAAAGCGGTTCCTCTTTTAGTCCTTCTGGACAAAGGTCGAAGGTTTTCATGACGCAGTTTCCGGGGCATGGAAGTGTGGCAGTATGCTAGTAGTCCCGTTGAGACGCCTTAACTCTCTTCTCACGTCTACTTCTCATGCTTTGCAAAGATGGAGCCAACGCCAATGCGGCAGCGTGTGCCAGCAAATCGGGATGGCTAAGGAACTGCTTTTTCAGTTTGATTTGGCTGAGGAAACTAGGCCTCTTTCTCCTTGGGAGCGCTGGTTATGGAGGGAGCTCAAAAAGAATTGATAGGTCTCTACTCCTTCGAACGAACAATTGCACGTCAAAGGTTGCGTATTAGATGGTTGAGGGAAGGAGATGCGAACACGCGTTTCTTTCATCTGCATGCAAATCACCGTCGGCGCCAAAATTTCATCGCTGGTGTAAAGGTCGTTGGAGCATGGGTTCAAACTCAGGAGGGGATGGAAGAGGCCTTTTTTGATCATTTCGTCAACCTCCTGGGCAAGCCAATCGACCGTGCTCATTCATTGGACCTGAGTTTCATCTCATGACCTTCGGAACTTGGAAGCCAGATTCTCTAAAGAGGAGGTTTGGGAAGCAATCAGAAGTCTGCCCCCTGAGAAGGCTCCGGGTCCAGATGATTTCAGTGCACTCTTCTATCAGCATTGTTGGGGCATAATCAAACAAGATGTCTTGGCAGCATTCCAAGCTCTAGCTCTATTGGCTAGGGAGAATTTCAAGTTGCTCAACCGAGCTTTGTTAATGTTGCTTCCGAAGAAACAATCAGCTCAGGAGGTTTTTGACTACCGGCCGATCAGTCTTCTCCACAGTTTTGCCAAGATTTTCTCCAAAGTTCTTGCCCGAAGACTCGCATCAGAACTGCCAAAGCTAGTAGCTCCAAATCAATCAGCTTTCATCAAAGAGAGATCCATACAAGACAACTTCCTCTTGGTTAGGCAGTTTGCTCATAGGCTTCATCAACAAAACAAACTGGCTCTCCTGCTGAAACTCGACATCGCTCAAGCTTTTGACTCAGTGTCCTGGTCCTTTCTGTTGGAATTGCTACGTCACAGGGGTTTTGGCCTAAGGTGGTGTTCTTGGATAAGTATCATGCTCAGGACTTCATCTACCAGAGTGCTGGTTAATGGACAACCAGGGAAGCCGATTTGGCATGGTCGCGGGCTCTGTCAAGGAGATCCTTTATCGCCGTTGTTGTTCATCATTGTCATAGACGTTCTTGACAGCCTGTTCCTCAAAGCAGAAAGTACGGCACTGCTGCATCCGATCGGAGGTCGCTGAGGATGCAGATGAAGGAGGTCGCCGAGGATGCAGATGAAGCGGTGGTGTTCCTAACCCCAGTCCAGGAAGACCTGCTTACTACCAGGGAAATATTGCAACTCTTTGGTGAGGCATCAGGGTTACATACCAACATGGCCAAGAGCTCCTTCTCGCCTATCTGTTGCAACAACCAAGAAATTGAACTCCTCTCTGACAGTTTGCACTGCAGTATGGTCCCTCTCCCATGCAAATATCTAGGTCTGCCCCTCACCTTGCGAAAACCCTCAAGAGTGGATTTCCAACCCCTTTTGGACAAGGTTGCTAACCATCTGCAGGCCTGGTAGGCCGGTATGCTGTCGCAAGCAGGACGGCTAGTGTTGGTCAAGACGGTGTTGTCAGCCATGGCAGTCTATAGTTTCATAGCCCTCGACCCCCCTCTCTCGGTCATTAAAGAAATTGACAAATTGCGTCGAGCATTCCTTTGGAAAGGTTCTCAAAGTGTGGTCGGGGGTAACTGCTTAGTGGCATGGTCCACAGTTTGCCGCCCCATGCGCTTGGGAGGACTCGGCTTGCACAACTTGGTCATGTTAGGGCGAGCATTGCGCATCAGATGGCAATGGTTGCAAAGGACCTGGACGGCAAGGCCGTGGGGAAGTCTACATTCAGTTTCTAGCCGGGTGGAGGAAGCCATGTTCAAGGCTTCGATCTCGGTCACAGTTGGGAATGGCAAGAATTCCTTGTTCTGGGAGGACCGTTGGCTCGATGGTCGCACAATTCTAAGCCTAGCGCCGTCAATCGCTAGGATGGTTAATCATTCGATCAAAAAGAAAAGGACAGTAGCTCAAGCCCTCACAAATGGTACCTGGATTTCGGATATTTCGAGCCAGTTTGACATTCATAAGGTTGTGGAGTTCATCCGGCTGTGGAACATGTTGCTACCAATCCGGCTCTAGTAGGGAACTGCGGACTCAGTTATTTGGCGTTGGGAGACGTCCGGTCGCTACTCAGTCAGGTCGACTTATACGGCTTTCTTCAAAGGATCGATCGTTTCCCGTGTGCGGAGGCCATTTGGACTGCCCATGCACCTCTTAAATGCAAAATCTTCATTTGGTTAGCTATTCGCCGACGTTGTTGGACGGCCGACCGCCTCCAACGTCGAGGGTTGCCGAATCAGGGTGTTTGTGTTTTTTGTGGCCACCAGCAGGAGACAATTGACCATCTTCTTAGTGGATGTGCGGTGATGGCTCAAGTTTGGGCGAGGTTTATAATTCAGGTCGGCTCGCCTTGCGCTATTCTGGTCAGCCAACCAACTTTACAAGACTATTGGATAGGTGCTCAGAATTCGGTCACAAAGGTCCGTAGAAAGGAGATTGATGTGTGTGTCATTCTCATCTCCTAGGCGATCTGGAAGGAGCGTAATCAAAGGATCTTCAATAATGTGGTGGCAACTTGCGATCAGTTTCTCCAATCGATGCTCGATGAGCATTGCCAATGGCGATTGGCGGCCGCCGCTAGTCTCGAGTCGCGCAGCCGGCAGGAGTAGTCTCTGTGTCAGGTCGGTCATCAACTTTTGCGGTGATCGGCCAAGCTCTTTTTGTTTTATCCCCCCTCTCTCCCTGTAATGGAAACTAGACTGTATACCCGTTCTTCTTAATAGAATGATGTGCAAAGCTTTTGTACTTCCTTAAAAAAAAAGTACCGGCCAAATGCGCCTACAGTTTTGCGCGGGATCACCTGCACATTTGCACCAGGGAACAAGATTGGAGTTGTTGGAAGAACCGGGAGTGGGAAGACAACTCTTCTGAGCGCATTGTTCCGCCTCATCGACCCATCCAGCGGGCGAATTCTCATCGATGGTCTTGACATTTGCACCATAGGACTGAAGGACCTGAGGATGAAGCTCAGCATCATTCCTCAGGAGCCAACCCTTTTCAGAGGCAGTGTAAGGCGTGACGCTGATCCTCTGGGTCTGCACACCGATGAGGAGATCTAGGAGGTCAGCAAAACTAACAATCTAAACCACAGATTAGTACCAAAGCAATCTGAAATGTTCATAAAATCCAGTATTTTCAGTAGTGCCCATGTACATCACATATTAACATTGTACTTTCCTGCACACATTTGTTAATCCTGATCCTGATACAGTAGTCTGTTGCAGGCTTTAGATAAGTGCCAGTTGAAGAAGACAGTCAGTGCCCTTCCTGGACTTCTTGAATCAGCAGGTAAGTCATGATTCTGACTTCTAAGTGCCTCTGAATTTGTTCAGAAGAAGTTTGCCAGAGATGCGTGGCACTGAAAATTGACTGGTTACTGATCATCTTGGCATTTTCAGTGAGCGATGACGGCGAGAACTGGAGTGCCGGTCAACGGCAGCTCTTCTGCCTCGTGCGCGTCCTCCTCCGCAGGAACAGGATTCTTGTCCTCGACGAGGCGACAGCGTCGATCGACTTGGCCACCGACGCTGTCCTGCAGAGAGTCATCAAACAAGAGTTTTCAGGCTGCACGGTGATCACCATAGCACACAGGGTTCGTCACAGACAGTGGTATGGTCATGGTTCTTTCCTACGGTAAGCATCTGACTCTGAGCAGAGCACTAGTAACATTCTATCCGAGATATAGATTTAAGGACGTAACAGATTTCTTCAGATAATTTTTTGGATTGAAAGACTCTTATTTGATTAAATTATGTGGCTTTTATTTGATGGCAGGCAAACTTATAGAGTATGACAGGCCATCAAGGCTGATGGAAAACGAGAACTCTGCCTTTTGTAAGCTAGTGGACGAGTACTGGTCCTACTATAACTGAATTTGTAAAGAAACCTAACGTATTGGGGTAAACCAAATGCCAACGAGCTCGTCGGCTATAGCATTGTTCAACTCTTCACTCAAATATGTGAAATTGGCAAAATTGAGGTTTGTTTGGGTCATCATCCATATGGAGATGTTTGATGAAATACTGATCCGAAAGGTATGTGGGCAGTAAATGAAAAAAGGGTACATGCAATGCAAACTTTTTCCATCCAGACAGAGCAGTAGAGCAAAACATGGTAAACTTTTGTCAGTACCAAGGTTAAAGTTTTGAAATCTGGGGAGATTGATTCTTATTGTCTGTCTGGAACTATTCTGAGATGTACATTTGTGCTGACTACAAAAACAAATTGAACAAAGAACCATCCTTGTCGCATCTCCACTACAGATTTCCCTGTGTTCTGTCCTTGCTGAGGTAGATTATAGGCTATCCACAAATAAAAAAAAGGCCATTTACCGGGGTATATCCGCGAGGTATGAGAAAACTCGGGCCCCTACAGCGACTGTTTAACCAGCCCAGCCTGTCTCCAGTTCTCTGAGCTGAAAGGTAGGTAGTTCATTCCTATTCCTGTGGCATTTCCTGCGTTAGAAATCGACAGCTATTCGAGTCTTGATTGGCTTCAGCTT
Source organism: Phyllostachys edulis (assembly GCA_036346405.1). NCBI lineage: Eukaryota > Viridiplantae > Streptophyta > Magnoliopsida > Poales > Poaceae > Phyllostachys > Phyllostachys edulis. Next base: position 55,847,709 of record CM070554.1, on the reverse strand, counting down.
CACTCCCATGCTCTCAGGAGATAGCAGCTCTGGCGATATACAACATGGGCTTAATGGACTGCGAGGGCTGCTGCTCAGCTGGTACGGTCTGTAAAGCCCGTATCCCATGAGGAAATACTCCATTGGCATCAGCATTGCATGCGGCTGCTCCTCGGTTACAAGGGAGCCACAACCCTGAACCTGCATTTAGCTCACAATGTAATCCCAAATACCGCTTTTTGTTGCAAATGTGCTCTCATCAGTAAATGGCACAGCATGGATTCATATAGTACCTCAACTAGCGCGCAATATCTCTGGTCCAACTTTGTTGTCATATGGATGGCATCCTCATGGAATTGTGAGTTCTCACCCACAAAAATCAGTGTACGGCATTGGAGCTTCCTCAATGTGTCTGTTAAGTCATGCCTCCTGGTATAGGGCAGGTCTATATGAGCATACAGATATGAAATACTGTCTTTGATTCGAAAAAATGAACAAAACTATACATACTCGTTTATTGAGTGAAGAAACCGCCAGATGTTTTCGCCCTGCTTCTCATCAAGCAACTGCACAAAAAAGAAATACCACCTCCAAGGTTACAATTTAAAACTAAAGAAATGTACAATACTTACAGGCATTCCTGATTTGTTATCCAAATAAGACAAAATCTGAAAAGAAAAAAAGAGACTGACAGTTCTACAGGCTTGCACGATGTCTGATTCAGGATATGGAGCATTGCCACGCACTTCCTGCAGGAAGTGTGACAGTAAGACTAGGACAAATTGAATAGAAACTGTAATATATGAGAAGCAAGAAGACAAGCTGAGAAAAATGAGATCTGAAGCTACCTTGCTGAAGTATCGCTGAAGCAAGCATTCCTTGACCAAGCCTCGTGTGCCATAATAATAAAGCAAATTTAACAATACCTAGTACATGAAAAGTCATAATTAATCTTTGGCATTACTTGGCAGGAGTGAAAATAGTCAAATCTTACTAAAAGATGAAGGTACCTTATTATACAACCATTCACTCCATGATGGTGCCTTGCACAGAGGGGAAACCAGCATCAGGCCTATTACCCTCTCCCGATATTTCATCTATGACAAAGTACAAAAATCCTTATCAGCACAGCCTCAAAAGAGAGATTTTCTAATGATAATCAGTTAGTATTAAGAGTTGATTCAGAGTCTACATGACTGAGGGTATATTTGTAGTATTGATACTACAAATAAAGGGAGTGAGGTCCAAGTCTCCAAGGACACACATAATTATGCCCCGATTTTCACATCTAATACCTCACAAGTCATGGAAACACTTACCGCAAATAGAGTGAGAACATAGGCACCAGCTGTAACACCCAGGCACATTACAGATCCTAAACTGAAAATGAAAAATTGCGTCTAAAATCAGATACCTCTAATTGTTAAATCAAGAATATGATGCACCTGGACTGATGTCAGAGTACACTACCCGAAGAAATCAAGTACATCTGCAACCTGATCGGCAAGATCATCGACAGATGGCACCGGAACATTAGACTGAATCGGAGCCGCTCCCAACTGTAGGACTCTTAACAAATGTCATGAGAGATCATGTAAGCAACCGAACCAACAGAAACCCAGCCTAACGCGTGACAAGATCGAACCAACACTACCGACCTCGTGCCCCTGAGGATTGATGTGGTATATGCAGAAGTTGTGAAACAGCAGAGCCGACGCTTCCGGGCAAAAGAACAATCCTTGGAAGCAGGACATGTCTGCGAAGCAAGATCAGTAGCACCGACATTAGACACACATGGATGGTGATTAGTGAATTCTTTGATAAGAAGGGGGTCTTCAAGAAACGTACAAGATTTGATAAAACACTTACAATTCAAAGCTACATCAGGGTATGTAATGAGCGCGGGCTTGTCTTCGTCTCCATATACCGCGACGGACACAGAGCCACACCTCGTTCTCACTTGATGCTCCTGGTGAAAGGCATGTGCGTGTATTTAGTAACTAGCATTGGGGATCACTTCGAACGAAAGTAACTTGGAAGTGAAACATCGTAGGCTTGACAAATTATCACCAAAGATAGCAGAGCAATTGCCGGAAGAAACGGTAATCCTATTGAAACGCTCGTTGTCCTTGTTATCAGACTGTATTACTGCTAAGCATAGCTGGGAAAACGGAATTAGCAGTGTAAAATTCTACGCAGGCGTGCTTCCATTCACTAACACCGACGTATTGAGTGCTACGACGATCGATTGCCAAACATTTCGAAACAAAAAAAAAGGAAAAGAAAAGAAAAGACAATAGATGATGGAAAGGATGCCCTTTTTTTCAAGAACTAAGCAACTGTATCCCACACGAACCATGGAGAAAGAAACCAACTAAAATCGCAAAAAAAGAGAAGAAACCCGAAACATCTCGGAGAAGAAAAGGACGCCTTCTCACATCGTAGCCCGAAGAGGGCACGAATCCCTTCTACCTAGAACCAAAATTTAAAAAGGGGGAAAAAAAAGAAATCCCCCAAGATGGAAGAACGGAAGCAAGCAGGAAAGCGAGCAGGCTCTCAGACCTTGCCGCCGAAGGAGATCCGCTCGACGTCCACGGACACCGACCCCGACCCGCTCGACTCCCCCATTGCGCTGCTCCTGCCTTCTCTCCGCTCGCGCACGCACGCGCCTATATATACGGCCGCTGACGCTGGAGCTCGCCTCGGGTCGGGGCTCACCGACGAGGGGTCAAACTCACCGGGGGGTCGTCGCACTCCAACCGAGGCAACGAGCGGACCAATTGATTTTAGACGCACTCGTTGTCGTCGCCTTTCCGTGGGCCCACGCGGTCATTGACTGTTTTCGGCGCGGGGCCGATTCGTTCGCCGTCGGAGTTTTTCTTCCTACATGTGCTGTTGGGGCCGTATTTACGAAAGTAGCAGTTTTCGTGTCATATCGTAAAAAAAAGTATTACGGACGTATCGGTGGTCGACATATGTTTAAAATCATGCATCTGACGTTGGATTCAACCTCCACCGCTCATCTGGCACCCGAACTTACCTCCTCTCGCCACGTGGTCGCCGCCGACCACTCGCCCCTAGCCTGGACAGACCTTGTTCGTGCGCCCACCCAGACATGCCCTTGTCCGCACCATCCTGACCCAAACGCGCTAACTGGCCAACTGCTGCTCGCCCCAACCCTGGACAAGGCTTGTTCGGTCGCCACTCGCCCGGACTCGTCTCGACCGCAACCGTGGCACGCGGAGACGCGGGTCTGTCGGCCTCTCCTCGTCTGGATGTGCCATGTGGCCCGACTCCACTCCTCTGCCGCACGGATGCGCTGCCACATCGCCAGTTCCCCTCCTCCCGTGCCTGGACTCGCTGCAAGCCCCTCTGTCTCATCTTGTCACCACTTGTCATATCCATCCATCACCGTCCATGCATTTTTTTGCATGCAAGCCCCGCGCGGGAGGAAATCCAATTCCTCTCGTCGCTTTGCGGTCGACTATGATTTATCTTGGGCGGCTATAAATTCGTAGTCGACTGCAAGACGCTTCGCTCATTCTCATCCTCGCTCTCTCATCCTCGCTTGCTCTCTCATTCTCGCTCGCACTGTTATTCATAGCCTCGGTCGATTTCGTTTTCGCAGACGATTAAGAATTATTTAGAGCCGTCATTAGCTGTCATATTAGCATGTAATTATTTTCTCGTATGTATTTTCTTTATCAACTTTGTAATTAGTTGTAGTTATTTAGGTGTAATTAATTTAGTCATTATCATTTAGGCGTAATTAAATATGTGTTAGTTAATTAGTTGCAATTAATTAAGTCATAATTAATTAGTTGTAGTTAAATTAATCTTACGTATTTATTGGTGGCATAGTTAATTAGTTACGAATTAATTAGTCATAATTAGTTAGCGTTAGTTAATTAATTAATAGTAATTAATTAGTCATAGTTAATTAAGTCTTAATTAATTTAGTCGTAGTTAGTCGATTGTAATTAATTTCTTAGCCTAATTAAGTCATAATTAATTTAGAGGCCTTATTAAGTTGTAATTATTTATTTGTGATTAATCGGTGGTAATTAATTAGTCGTAATTAATTTAGTGGTATTTAATTCATCATAAATAATTTAGTCCTAAATAATCTAGTTGTCATTATTAAGTCGTAATTCTTTATTTGTAATTCATTTATGGTAATTAATTATTCCTAATTAAGCTAGTGGTATTTAATTACTCGTATTAATTTAGTCACAACTCATTTATTGGTACTTAATTAGTCGTAATTATTTAGTCGCAATTAATTAAGTATTAATTAATTAGTCGCATTATAATTAATCGTAATTAATTTGGTCATAGTTAATTAGTTTATATTAATTTGTTGTCTGTATTTTGTTATAATTTTTTATTTCTAGTAATTCATCGTCATTATTAATTTATTCATTAATAATATGTGTCTTTCATCACTTGCAAGCCATACTTCTACTGGAGTTACTAGAACCCTTCTACGATGAGCATCACCAGTGCAAGTTGGAGATCACCAGGGATGCAGATGGCCCTCCACCCCTCGTGCTTCGGTCCGAGAGGCATTACTAGCAGCTCAACGCTCGCTACGTCCCAATCCTTGGGGACATGGGCTTGTTGCCCTTTGCAAGGCGGCTCTCGGGCGAATACTACTTCACCTTGGACGGTAGTCTGATGTCGGCACTTATCAACAGGTGGAGACCCGAGACGCACACCTTCCACTTTCGGTGAGGAGAGATGACGATGTCTCATTCTTGACTGGTCTCCCGATCAGGGGTGAGTCACTTATTTCAGGCCGTTCGTCGGTGGACTGGAAGGCCTGGTTGGGGCATCAGTTTGTCATACCTATCTTGTATAGCGCCTGTGGTGTCCCTCAGACATGGCTAAAGAATTTCAGTCAATGCCCAACGGATGCACATAACGAGGTTGTTAGGACGCATCTCGTCGCTTACCTTCTTCATCTCTTGGGTTCGGCCCTGTTTCCCACACACAAGGGTGATTGGGTGTACCCCAGCTTTGTCCGCATCATCGAGTCTTTGGTTGACGCGAAGGCTGGGTGATGCCTCAGTATAGTTGGGGATCAACCACCCTTTGCGCAACATACAGGGGGTTGTGTGACTCTTCACGGCGCGACACCATTGTGAAACCTATCCTTGCCGTCTGTTACGTGCTCCTACAGCTGTGGAGTTGGGAGCACTTCCCTGTTGGGCGGCCCTCCTTCTGGAAAGCAGCACACCCGTACCCCGAGTTGCGCAACCCGATAGACGGGCCCACTATGGGCTACCGGTGGACTGCTACCAGTTATGCTGAGCTAAGGACAGACCAGCGAGGTGCTACTCGTTGTTCCACAATGAGTTCGAGTAGTTGCACAAGAACAACATCATATGGGCTCTATAAAGCCCATATTTTATTAACATGGTAGCGCCACACGGACTGTTCATGCAATGCACGCAAGACTCCAGATTATGGGCGACGATCTTCCACCTGGCGTTTACCCATATGGTAGAGCCTTACGCATCACAGAGCGCATAATGCGACAATTCGATTTGTACCAGCTTGTGCCCCCTCCCGACGGTAGGATCCTACAACAAGCCGTCCACTTGTGAGTCCAACTCCATCCAAGTAATGTTTACACCACTGTTCTAACATCAATCTTTCTCGAATGCAGGCAATCGAGGGTGGACCAAGATGCTGAGGACTAGCAAGTAGTCTAGCATGAGTGGGTTACGGCTTGGACAAAGATGGTGCACATCAAGATCCTACAGGAGCAGCGACCGTACGACGTACGAACATACGGTCAGTATATCGTGTTCAAGAGTTTTAGCAATTTTAGAGGCTAAATATATGTCGACAACTTTAGTCTTTCTTTTATATGACTCTCCTAAGTCCACGTAATTTGTGGAAATTTCTTTATTTATTTCTTCCAACTCCTCGTGATTTCCCCCAACGATGGAGTCAGGTGTTCGATTTCAAAGATCGGTATGCGGCAAAAAGTTTCGTTGGGGTTACCATCCTCAGGATGTATCACTTCAGGGATTTTCTCAACAACAGGCTGAATTCATTTAGCTGTCTCATGGAGTGATTTGTCTTGTTCAGTTCTTTGTTTATGCGGACGTCACCGCGGAATTAAGTCCCGTGCACCCGAAGGTCTCCCCCTCTTTGCATGAGGGGCATGAGTGGATTCAGTATCGTTCTGGGGTACTTCCACTCTCCGCGGTGCATTTACTGCAGGTATTTGTGATTTTGTCACTCCCTTATGATTAGTGAAGGCATTTGGCAAATTATTAGCTATTTGTTGTAAATCTGTTATTCTCCAAACTTCCAGTTCTGAGTCTTTGGTGCGTGGGTCCAAGGACTGAATGCTAGTGACATTCCAATCTAATTCTCGGCATTCTTTAGAGTGGTACCTTACTCCCCCTAATGACGGAAAAATATCCTCATCAAAAATACAATCAATGTACCGAGCCGTGTGCAGATCCCCTGTCATAGGCTCTAGGTATTTAATAATTGACAGAGATTCAAAACCCACATAGGTCCGCAACTTTCGATGAGGGCCCATGGTTGTACGTTGCGTTGGTGAAATCAACACGTATGCAACATAGCCGAATTTTCGCAGATTGGAAATACTTGGTTCTTTTCCGCACACTAATTTCAAGGGGGAAATTGGGTGATATGCACTTGGTCTGAGTTGGATTAATGCAGAAACGTGCAACACTGCATGGCCCCAACAGCTGGTTGGCAGCCTACAATTATATAAGAGTGGCCTAGCAATAAGCTTTATTCTTTTAATTAATGACTCTGTGAGGCCATTTTGAGTATGGACATGTGGTACTGAGTGCTCTACTTTAATGCCTAGAGCCATACAATAATCATTAAATACCTTTGAGGTAAACTCGCCAGCATTGTCCATTCGAATAGAGTTAATCCATTCATCCGGAAAGCTGGCTCTTAATTAATCTGATTATTTGGGCAATTAACTTTACAAAAGCATGGTTCCTTATAGCCAGTAGGCAAATATGGGACCATCTAGTAGAGGCATCTAATAGGACCATAAAATATCTAAAGGGGCCCGGTAGTGGTTGGATAGGTCCACAAATATCACCTTGAATTCTCTCTAGGAAGTTAGATGATTCATCTCTTAGTTCCAGATAAGAGGGTCAAGTAATCAATTTTCCTTTAGCATAAGGAGGGCACATGAAATCTTCAGGTCTAGGAAAGTATGTAGTTTTTATGTTATGGCCAACAGAATTATTAATAACTTTTTGCATCATACCCAAACCAGGATGGCCCAAATGATTATGCCAGATCTTAAAAATTTCTGGGTGCTTAAAAATTGTTTTCATCGCAACATAAACTTCAGGTTTTATACACGTGTAGTACAATCCTGTTGGGAAAGAAGGGAGTTTTTCGATGACATGCTTCTGGTATCCGTTAGACTTAGTCATGAGTAGGTATTATGTACCATTCTCATTATCGGCTTCTACATGAAACCCATTCAGACGAATGTCTTTAAAACTGAGGAGGGTACATTTAGATTCGGGATACAGAAGCGCATCCTCGACTGTTATACATGTACCCCTAGTGAGAACTATGACGGGCCTTCTAGTGCAATGACTATGAGAGCATCACATCTGGTGATGGTCATAATATTCCCAGTTTTCTTAGTTAAGGTCTAGAAATATTTGATTTCCCTAAATATTTAATTAGTGGTGCAACTATCTACAAGACAGATTTCCTCTTCCGCCATTGGATTGTACCGAGTTGTTCTATATTTAAAACACAATTTATTAGCAAACAATTATTCAATAGGAAACATAGTTAAAAAAAATAGAACAAGCATAGACCAATAAAATAATGAATTGAATAATCTAAAAAAATAACAATGCCAAGAGTTCAGCCTAAGCAAATAATGAAAGATAAATGCTCAACATAAGCATGAATAAACCGATGTTCATCGAGAACTAAAACTAAACTGATCTACAAAAAATATTAGGGAGACTACTTCAGGTCTCCTTATGGGTCCTGGCTATCCTTATGGACGTCTAGGAGCTCCTACCAAAGAAGATCATCGTGATCCATGGAGGTTCTTCCTCCCCAAGCCGCATCGTCAAGAATCATGTAGTTAGTCTTCTTGATGTCTTGGCTAGGAGACGGTCCAGTCAGAGCGGGCTGAGCGGCAAAGTAAGCCTCAACTTTGTTCCCCTGAGTCTTCTTGACTCTACTAGTGGATTGCACATAGAGATTCACGAAATGCTGCGGGGTACGGCAAGTGCGCAACCAATGGCCAGTGCAACCACATCTGAAACAAAGTCTGTGGAGGATGAGCAGTCTTGCTGCTTGATTCTTGCTTTTAGGGCTTCCCTTTGCCTGATCCTCTACCATGGGGTTTACCCCTGCCTCTCCGCATCCCGACCTTCTTCCATTTACCCCCCTTTCTGTTTTGGACCTTTTCCACGGTCCTGGCTTCTATCAACCTGCTGAGCATTGGTGTGTGCTTCAGGCACAACCATTATCCCAGTGGGACGTATCTGATGGTTTTCCATCTGAAGCTTTGCATGTTTCTCTACTTATAGCAGAGTGTACATCAATTTAGAGTACTTCAAGTATTTCGCATTACGGTACTATTGCTATAGTGCCCTCATTTTGGGGGGAAGGTGTACAAAGTCTTTTCTATCATATCAGCTTCTGTAACGGTCTAGTTACAGAACCTCAATTTAGATATAAGTTTGTGCATAGCAGAGTAATATGCTGCCACGGTCTTAAAATCCTGAAAGCGCAGGTTAGTACATTCTCATTGTACTTCTGGGAGTAGGACAGATCTCTGCTGGTTGTAGTGTTCCTTTAGGACATTCTACAATGCTATTGGATCCTCCTCCATTAAGTATTTAGACTTCAGGTCTACATGGATATGGTGCCTCAGGAAGTGCAAGGCCGCATACTTGGCGGCCTCAGGGATGGCAGAGGCGCCAGCTTCTGGCTCAGCGATGATGGTTACAAGAGATTGAGACTTCAAGCTGATCTTTGTGTCCATCAACCAGGTGAGGTAGTTGTTGCCATTCAGGGCAAGGTTAGTGAATTCTTTCTTTGCGATGTCTGACATCACCTACATTAAGTGCATGCAATGTTCAATTTTACTATAGGTGAAATAGAATCTAAAGCATGAATATTACGAAATCAGTAAAGATTGGTTTGTCATCTATTTAGTAGATATTATTATGAATTTTCCATAATTTTCCTAGTAATTATCATGATTTTCTGCTAATTTATGAGGTAAATGGATAAAGCTAGGAGAAAATAAACATCATTGGTATTAAGTTTCCACGGTGTGCTAATACTAAAATTCACAATTTTATGGAAGCTCATATGCCTTAAAAAACATGTTTCTAGGATTATTTAAGTTTATTACATAAAAATAAATAATATTAAAGCAAATAACCATAAACTGAGAGTCTAAATTATAAATTATCCATGAAACATACTAATCCGTCGAAAAAAATTGGTTTTCCGAGGGGTTATTCTGCAAGATTATAAAAAAATTGAAATCCGCCGTAATTTCCCAAAAATCCAGGGGGTTTGCCGTAAAATTTTCTTATCAGCGAAAGTTTCCTCGTAATTTTTTGAATTCCGAGGGCCTTTTTTTTGCAAAATTTTTGGGACTTCCATTTTATATTCTTTCCCGATTTTTTTCTCTCTCAATTTTTTTTCGGTTGATGGGTCGGGCCAGCCTACAAGGCCTCCTAGCATGCTTGCAAAAAGGGTGGTTGGATTTAGGGTTCCCATGCCCCTATGCATGTGGCGGCGATGGTGCAGTGCGGCCTTGTGGGCGAACACAAATTTCTGTGTGACAGCGTGTCTGATAGGTGAAGCAAATAAGAATGGGATCTTGAGACGCGTGGTGAGTTTACGAGGATCGGCCAGGCGTTGGGCCTAGTGCACAAATTTCATGACGGCGTACGACAATGAAACACGTGGAAGCGGCATAGTGGCGCCACGAAAGCCGCAATGCCCGGTCGCCCCCGTGAGAACTCATTCTTGGCGCCAGACGCACGTGGCATAAGGGCATGGTAGCGCTACGATCGCGGTTGCTCACGAGCACACGACGGCGCACAACGGTGACAGTGTGGTATTGGGCCAGCGACAGTGCGGCCTCGGGCAAGTGCCGGTGGCATTTGGTTGGTTGAGGTGGTGACCAGCGTCGGGCAAACGCAGATCGCCCAATTTTTTTTCTTTTCATGTATGAACAGTAACAACGAACTGTGATGAACAACAATCCGATCTAGAATCCTAATTAGCAATTAATAGATCTAATCGGGTTCAAGCAAAATTAATCTACCAGATTAATTTAATAACAAGATTAGAGATTGAAAAGGAGAGAATCCCATCGACGTATCGATTCGGCCATGTAAAGCGATTCGTGCTGATAACGTGTTGAAGAATGTAGTCGTCGTAGGAAGAAATCAACCAATCACCAATAAGAGACAATTAACAGAGAGATAATAGATAGAGACACAATATGGAGAAATCTCTTTTATTAATTGATCAATATCTTTATGAGTGCTGGGAGGTCCTATTTAAAGATTAAATCCACTAGAAGTAGTTTCGGTATTATACCCATCAACCCCTAATCCAGGATTTCTCAACAACACTTACTTTTGTACCAGTTTTCTATACAGGGATTCAATTAGTAATCAATTAGGCCTCATCTGGAAAACGGAATTTTTCAAGACCCTAGTGGAAATTGAGATGGTTCATGTGAATTTCTGCAAAATCTGTGTCTTCATCGGGCCCTTAAACTGAAGATCAATTTTTTGATTCGATGGGCTTAACATGGAGGCGAGTTCAGTTTTCTGGTACGTAGTCATGATAGGTAATTTGGGAATGTATAAATTTTACTAATAAATAATTTAAACTAGATTATAGGTTATGCTAAAATGAAATTCTGGAGAAAAAATATGACAAAAGGAACACGAAGATAGAAAATTTTCGGTCAGTTTGCAAACTCAAAACATCGGAGCTTTACCTAAAAAAACTAAGTGGTAAATCTAAATTGTCCTTTATCGGCACCTTAAACATCGGGTGAACCTAGCAGATTCCGAGTGCGCGGACCCGCCTGTCAGCGTGTGGACCTTTTGAAATGTTTTGCCCACGGAGCCTGCTCGATGTGCATATTTCGGTGCCAGCTCAGAAGTGATTCGCGTCATCAGGTGCGCGTGAGCTGGACATGGTCCCATGCGTCAGTGGACGGGCGTGTACACGTGGACTACTCGAGATAACACCGCCGAGTATGGACGTGTCATGTCCCATGGGCTTTACCTGATTGGCTGTACGGTGTCGGGCCGCCTGTCAGAGGAACGTAATGCCTCCCATGCTTCACGTTGTGAGAGATATTTTATCTAAAAATAAAAAAAATACTACAAATGATTATTATTTTTAGGAATTATTTAATCATGTGGGTCGTGTTAATGAAAATTATAAAGTGACCATTTCGATTAATAATTTATTTCCATGTCAATTTCAGCCAAGCCTTTTTTCTACAGTGTTAATTTTGGGAATGAATTATTTTGTTGTATTTTTCTTTGCCAATTGTTTCCTATCTTTGGCAAGTTTAAATCGAGAATTAATATACGGTGAAAAAACGTGCTAAAACTTAAAAATCACACCAGTAACTTGAAATATATATGTACTATATCACACGGACCGCAATAGAGATTCTTAAAAAAAGAAAAGGACAAGGATGTCATGGTCAGCTCATTTTCGTGCCACAACACGAATTATAGAGAAGATTTATATAGCAAGTTTTAATATCATCGTTTTGGATATGACATATATACTCTTAAGAGATAAAAAATGTGGAGGAAAAGTGAGACACTGCTCTTGTTTTTTTTTTTTTGAATGAAAACCGGCAGGAGAGTTGCCTGTTATATTAATAGAGGAGGGGCGGAACAAGATCCGCACAAAACCAGAGTTAAAGAAGCAGGGCCGAAATTACAGAGAAACAAAAAACTCCAAAGATTTGGCCCCCGCGAGGTGCCAAGCTCTTCCTCCTCCTTTATTTTAGCAAGGAGGTCAAGAGGCGTTGTTTCCCTATGATTGAAAATTCTCGTGTTACGTTCCTTCTAGAGCTCCCAAACGATTAAGATCAAGGTCGTCGTCCTGGTCTTCCTAAAAGGACCTGATGTTTTTGCCACGTTGGACCACCAGGTAAGAATGTTTGTGCAAGGGGACCAGGTGGAGGGTTGAAAGTCGTCGATCCATCCAATCGCCATGAGCTTCCAACACGACGAGTAACTAAGATCAAGCAAAAGGTGTAAGATCGATTCCGGTGTGTCTGCAGCGGCAAAAGTGGTTGTTTGGCCAACCCTTGCTCCAAGCCCGCTTGAGGTCCATCATTTTTGGATTGCTAGCTGCTTAAAAGCTTACCCTTTGGCGGGGCCTGGGTTTGCCAGATTAAAGGTTTGAAGTTGGTCAGTGTGGAACCCAAAAAATGTAGAGTGTAGGCGGATCTGGAGGAGTAGGATCCATTCTGGTTTTGCTTCCAGGATATCGCATCCGGGGTGCCTTGAAGTAGTTGAACTTGTTCGATTTTGGTCCACAGTCGTACGAATTGATCGATGTGATCGACCGAGAAACCTGACGATTGGTTAATGTCCTGCACCCACCGTCCGTTCTGTAAGGCTGAGAATACAGACTGTTTTTTACGCTTTGAGGAAGCAAAGATCTTGGGGGCTATGACTTTGGGGATCTCGCCAAATAACCACGCCGAGAACTGAATTTGGCGTCTTCCGTCCCCCGAGGAGACCCGTTGCCCATGCCGCCAAGAGATTTCGTCCGAGTCATCGCAAGAGATTTCCATGCCTACCCAGGGTTTAGTGGGGTTCTTCCATTCTTGCCAGAGCCAGCGCTGTCTGATTGCCGAGGAGAAATGCGGGAGGCTGAGGATGCCTAAGCCGCCAAGGTGGGTTGGGCGACACACTCTTTCCCAGTTGATTTTGCAGTTTGCACCCGAGATGTTTTCGTAGCCGGCCCAAAGGAACCGCCGCCTTAACTTGTCTATGGAGAGGATAATTGCTTTGGGTATTTTGAAGATTGTGAGGAAATAAATTGGGATCGAGGTGAGAACTGATTTGACAAGAGTGGCCCGTCCTGCTGGAGAAATTAGACGTTGCTGCCAGCCTGCTAACCTACCAGCCACTTTGTCGAGGAGCGGTTGAAAGTCCACTTTGCGGAGCCGTCTGTAGGTGAGCGGGAGTCCCAGGTATTTGATCGGAAAGGTTGATCGGATTGCCGGGCAGTCTTGGAGCACCGAGGTAAGGTCTAAATGGTCACAGCTTATTGGGAGCACAGTGCTTTTTTGGAAATTGGTGTGTAGGCCGGTGGCCTTCCCAAAATTGAGGATGATTTGGGTGGTTAAGAAAATTTCACTTGGGCTAGGGTTGATGAAGATTGCTGCATCGTCCGCGTAAATAGAGGTTCTAAGTCTGGTGAAGCGGTCACGAAGGGGGCGAGATGTCCTAGATCCGTTGCCACCTCGAGGAGGCTTTGGATGGGGTCGATGGCCAAAATGAAGAGGAAGGGTGAGAGGGGGTCTCCTTGCCGCAACCCCTGCCCATGAGTAATCACATTGCCAGGAATGCCATTGAAGAGGACTCTCGACGAGGCAGACCTTAACAGGGCTGCCACCCAGTTTGTCCAACGAAGGGGAAGCCTCTTTTGTGCAGCAGGTCGAGGAGGTAGTCCCAGCGGACTGAATCAAAAGCCTTGGCTATGTCAAGCTTGAAGAAGAGAGAGGGGGTATTGGAGTGGTGAAGTCTTCTAATCAGGTTGCGGACGTAGAGGAAGTTGTCATGAATACTTCGAGTCTTGATGAAGGCACTCTGGGCTCGCGAGACCAAGCTATTGAGGAAAGGCGCCACCCTTGGCAGCTAACGCTTTGGCGATCCACTTCGATCCCATGTATAAGGCCGATAGGTCTGCGAAATCTTGCACTTTGCTCAAGACCTCCTTTTTGGGATCAAGACAATGTTTGCGATATTGAGTAAGTGAAAGTCACGACGTCTTGGGGAGTGAAAGTCAGGAACACGACATGATTTCGCTTTAATGATTGGCCACAGGATTTGTAGAAATTTGTGGAGAAACCCTTCGCCCCGTGCTTTGTCTCCCAGAGTTGGGCTAGAGCAAGGCGCTTCAGATTCCGAGAACGCGGCTCAGAGGCTGTAAATCTGTCTTGGGGTGCAAAGGCCTCCCGCTTGAGATCGGTGTCTCATGGGGCGGCCTCGCCCAACATTTCTTGGAAGTGATTTTGAGTTATGTCCTCTTTCTCAGAGTGCGAGATTGCCCAGCCCAAGCTATTTTGGAGTCTTTGAATGTGGTTTTTTTCTTTTACGACCATTTGCTTTTATATGGAAGAACTTTGTGTTTGCGTCGTTTTCTCTGAGGTTTGTGATCCGGGAGCTCTGGCGTTTCCTGGTTCGCTCAATCACTACTAGTCCTAGTGCTCTCTTCTTTAGGTGGGACCTCAAGGACAGTTCAGAAGAGGACAAGTGTAGGACCGAAATGGCGACAGAGGGGGGTGAATGTCACTCTTTTAAAATCGCCCGAGAAAACGTGACACTAATTTTTTTTTGTTTTTAAGAAGAAGCAAAACAAAATAATTCATAGAGAGTTAATTCTGCTAAAACTCGAACGCATGCGACATCGAAAAAATCAGCATAAATCGAGACCACCAAGAAAAATTCAACTGAAAATACCGCTGTTTAATCTGCATGCAAAATGGTTGAAAATCAGCAAAGAAATAAAAGGCATCAGAGATCAACTCATGCACGAAGCATTCTGCTTTTGTGATTGCTTGCATTAACAAAAACGAATCAAACAACAAAGATCTGAACTGACAAAGAAGCAAAAACGCGCAGAAAAAAAAAAAAAAAAGATCTTAAATCGGAAAATCGACAACTTAATCCATCACCTCGTCGGCCAACCAAACTCATCATTTCACACGCATCAAAGAAGATCTGACAAAACAAGAAAGGATTAGTAAAAGCAACAAAAGGATTCAAGCAAATGAGCGATTCCAAATCTTCTGAGTACAGAATCGGCAACCGCGCTCTCTAGTTTTCACGGAGAATCGACCGAGTAAGCATCGCTACCAGATCACTTCATCCTAAAACAAACTTGCATCAAAGAAAGCATGACCAAATAAACAGACATGCAAGAGCAAATCAAGCGCCAATCAAGCAGCCACCAAAACTCTTCTCATGGGCTCGCAATGGCGCCACACGCAACAACTTGCAAAGATCGCAGGACTTCTCCAGGACTGCCGCCGCCCATCGGATCTGAAATTGCGAGCCTGACAAAAGTCGGTGGAAGATCTGGTTTTGTAAGAAAGAAAACGCCACGCCGAGCAAGGACTCCACCTCTCAATACCTAATCTTTGAGGACGCCCACACGCTTGAGCAAAAACGACAAGCCGTAACAATCGGAGAAATTTATCTTCTTAATAAAAGAACAGATGCAAAACGAAACACGTAACTCGATTTTAACACGCCTTTGCTCAAGAACAAAAACAACCAACTACAAAGCAGCCTCGGTCTATTTCTGCGGAAGGACATGGCGCTACAGCAACACCAAGCCAAGAAATCTCCAAGAGGTCATCGAAGAAAAATGACAGAGAGCTCAAATATGAAACAAACACCATCTCATATTGATCTAAAGGAAGAGAGATACATGATTGATACAAGAGGAATGATTACAAGCTTTCATCTCATCCTCTCCCACTCTCAAACCTCAAGAACACACTCATACATGCTTGAGAAAAGCTACTGAAGGAACACACACATGGGAGCTACACTCTACCCTCAAATCATTTTCTCAGACAAAGAAGAACACACACGCACTTGCGCCTAAAGGAGAAGGCTCATGTCCTCAATTAGCAAATCAAGAAGTGCAGTCCAAACCTCACATGCTTGCTCCACACACAAATGAGGCAAAGGTCATGGTCAACATGACCAGGATTTGAGGAAAACCACCCCCTCCTATCATTGCTTGAGTCAAAATACCAAAACGCCTCAAGCACCTTCCCGAAAGTTTCTGTCGACACACGATCGCACTCTGCAGATCCTCGACTGCTCGACCTCGACACCTCCCCGTGTCTAATCCCGTCCGCTGGTCATCGCCTGCGTCGTGTCAAACGGACAGACGATTCGGCCGCTTGTCTCCCGGCTCATAACCACCTCAAGAGACTCGATCATCTTGGCATCTTTGACCGTCTCGACCTCGACACCTCCTCGTGCCTAGTCCCGGTCCTCCTCGCCTCACCATGACCTAGTTCAAGTCCTGCGATCATACTGCATAAGCAAACCATCACATAGCACCGCATCTAAACAAGATAATCCACATTAGCACGTATAAAGGTACTCAACCCTCGAATACAGAAACAAACTCAAACTCACTAAACCGACCACAATTACTCATCACAAACATGGGGACACCTCCACATGGTCTCTCAATCTCCCCTTGATGAGTATATTGACAAACCCCAAAAAACATAAGTTGAGTTTGTTTGAAAGTCATACATGGTCCAAGAGAAGAAATTGATGCTAATGACCATGTAGACGCAAGGAGTAAAAGAAAGAGCAAGTTTTCTCAAACACTCCCAAAACTCCCAAAAGTGACTTTTTCTCCAATATTCTCCCCTTTTGGCAATAGAGTCATCAAGATACAAAAGAGAGAATATAGCATGGTGTGGTTGAATATTATGCAATGCTAAGCAATTAGAGCCATGAAGATTATCCAAAATGACTATTCGAGTATTACACCAAGCCATAACGTATATGAAAACTATCAATATCATTACAAGATATGCATAATCAAGCCAAGCCACGTAAGTAACAATATGAAGATTAGATGAATTTCTTAGCATGTCAAGCCACTCAAGAGTATAGTCTAGCTAGAGGTATCCAAAGATGATGCAAACCATGTCAATAACCTAAGTGGAACCAAGAAGCTAGAATTGAGTCAATTTAGAGTGCTATAAGTTCAAGAATGAATCATGTGCACAAATACTTAGTGATTTCGGTAATTAAGCAAATTTAGCACGAATCACATGTTTTCATAGGAAACTCATAATTTTGGTGATGTGCTAGATCTCAAGCCTTATGCGACCATTCCAAGCGAGAAGCTTAAGGAGATGATCTAGGTCATCCAAAACTCCCCCTGAGTTCATGCCCAGTGCAATGGCAAGCAGTCTCATGAGAAAGAATTGGTGAGATCAGTTCTTTCGCACATAAAAGAGATCTTTTGCTTTCTTAAATAAGTGTACTCACTCATGGTTCATCATGACACTAGCATAGCTCAAACTAAAGCTCAATTAAAGATTCAAGACTCAACTTAGCCTATTTGACATGGCATGAATCATAAGAGGATAACTAAAGATAGACTAGCCTCAAGAGCTAACATGACATGTCTTAGTTCAAGTTGTGCAATTTTAATTAACTTAACAATGGCAAAGGCTTGACGACACATATGAAGCAATGATAAATCTAGCAATTAAGCACAATCATGGCAAGATGTAATGCATTGAGGCATGTCATATATGGATAATAGTCAAGGCTCCAAGTAGTTATATTACAATGCACAATGCTAAAAAGCAAGAAAATCCAGCTCCCCCTCAACATGTGAAGCACCTTTTAGTTCAAGTTGAGTTATATCAATATTAAACTCCAGAAGCTCCCAAATGAACTCTCCCTGAACCAAGGCAATAAAATGAGAAGCTGGCAAAGAAATCAGAATGCATACCCTCAAAGCATAGACAAGATATAGAGAATACCATGGCTCAGATCGACTCTCATCTTCCCCATATGACACTAGGACTATCACCGCCTTGCTAACACACTAAGGAGCAAACACGTTCCTGTCTACCCAAGGGTGGCCCAACCCTTGCTAGAACCTATAAGAAGTGAGTAAGCTCAACCTAGTGAGAAGAGACGACTAATAAGCAACATCCTAGAGCATAAGATGAGAGGAAGAAGTCTAAGCAACTAGACGAGAGAAACACTCTAATCTATGCTAGGGTGACTAACCCAAAATGCACCCAAATGCAATGCAATGAGAAAGGAGCAAGAGCATAATATACAAGATAAAACAAGAAAGCACAAAGCTCCCCTCACTACAAATCCATAAGGACAAACCACCCCAAGCTCTCCCAAGAAGGTCAAAAACCTAGAGCTATCCAAAGGCTTGGTAAAGATATCACCAATGGCGGTCACTTCCACAAACCGCAAACACTATATCACCCTTCTCCACATGGTCTCTAAGGAAGTGAAAGCGATATCGATGTGCTTGGTCCGAATGCTTTGCTTGGGTTCTTAGCAATGTTAATAGCGAAGTGTTATCACAAAAGAGTGGAACACTTTCTATAACTAACCCAAAGTCCCGCAGGTCGGCCATCCAAAGTATCTGGTCAGCAACAATCGGCGGCAACAATATACTCGACCTCATGCGATGGATCAGGTAACACCGCATCGCTTCCTCAAGACCAGAAACAAGAGAAGTGCCAAGAAATTGGCAGTGTGGAAGTGCTCTTCCTATCTATCCTACAACCAAATAAGTCTCAGATCCGAGTAGGCTCTAAGGAAAAGACAGATGAGGAAGAGTACCAGATACCATAGTCAATGGTAGCTCGAAGGTATCAAGAATGCGCTTCACCGCTGGCGGTGAGATACGCGAGGAGAAGCTCGAATCGAGCACACAGCACACAGAGAAGTGTATGTCCGGCCTCGAGGCGGTGAGGTACAAGAGGGAGCCAATCATGCCGCGATATTCCTTCGATCAACCGCTCGCCATCCTCATCCGGGTCAAGATAGGTCAGAAAGCCATCGGTGTGGACACCGGCTTACCATCACTCATGTCGGTTGCCTCAGAGGTCACGAGTGTACTTGCCTTGATGCGTAAATGTACCTCCCGAGTCCGCTTGATCTCGAAGCCAAGGAAGAAACTCAACTCGCCCATCATGCTCATCTCAAACTCGAGCTCATAACATCGGAGAACCGAGAAACAAGAGTATGAGAAGATCCACCAAAGATGATATCATCCACATAAATCGACGAGTAGGAAGTCATTACCATGCTCGAATGAACAAGGTCTTGTCTACCTTACCCATCTCAAAACCATGACTCAACAGATAGCACTTAAGCCTCTCATACCAAGCTCGGGAGCTCGCTAAGTCCATACAAGGCTTTAGAGAGCTTGAAGACATGGTTAGGGTATTTGGGGTTCTCGAAACACGGAGGTCGCTTGGACGAGACTTCCTCCTCAATAAGGCCATTGAGGAAGGCACTCTTCACGTCCATCTGTAAAGCTTGAAACCCTTAGAAGCCGCAAAGGCAAGCGAGATTCTAATGGCTTCAAGACGAGCTCTGAGGGCAAAGGTCTCCTCAAGTCCGGACCCTCAACACAGGAAAACCCCGAGCGACCAATCTAGCCTTGTTTGGGATGACAACCCCATCCTCACTCTGCTTGTTCTTGAACACCCACTTGGTTCCAATGATATTGTGACCTCGTGGGGCTCAACAAGCGACCAAACCTTGTTTCTCTCAAAGTTTTCCAACTCCTCATGCATGGCATTGACCCAAGACTCATCGAAAGAGCATGATCAACATCCTTGGGCTCAAAGGAAGCAATGAAAGCGAGAATGGAGACGAAAAGAGAAGTGCCAGATTTTGAGCGTGTGACACGCTCAAAAGATCTCCAATGATCTCGCTCTGAAGGATGCCTTCTCTGGATATGTCGGGAGGTCCTGGATGAGAAGAAGAAGTGGCCTCTACCTCGTGTGCAGACGAGGCAGGGACAGAGCCACTAGCTCCGGAGGAAACGGAAGGCAGGGGCTGATCACCTTGAGGTGCCGTGGAAGAAGGCATCTCAAGGGGAGGAAGAGGAGCCGGATCGTAAACAACCATCGTCTCCTCGCCCTCATCATCCACAAAGATGGTCTCGGACCGCTCTAAAGAACTCGAGATATCTGGCCTAGTCCCCTGACCGCCTCGTCAAAGGTCACCTCACGTGTTTCTACCATTTTGCTAGACTCAGCCTGCACCCTATAAGCCCGCCAAGAAGTCGAGTAGCCTAGAAAGATACCGCCACAGAACGTGACTCGAACTTATCTAGGTTCCCGGACTTCAAGATAAAACACTTGCAACCAAACACACGAAAATGAGAGACGCTGGCTTTAGCCAGTATCTCGACTCATAAGAAGTGCGGTGCAAGAGTGCCCGAAGAAAAACTCGATTCGAAACATGGCACGCAGTCGCAATGGCTTCAGCCCAAAACTTCCTCGGTGTAGAGTACTCATCAAGCATCGTCCTGGCCATCTCGACCAAGGTACGGTTCTTCCTCTCCACAACGCCATTTTGCTGAGGGACGTATGGAGAAGAGAACTGGTGCTCTACACCTGTCTCACCGCAGAAACTCTCAAAATAGGAATTCTTGAACTCCGTGCCATTGTCATCAAGGATCGCTCAGAAGGCACCCAGAGCTCAACAGACAAACCTACTAAAAGACCTCGGAAATGTGTAAATGTCTCATCCTTCGAGGCTAAGAAAACACCCAAGAGTACCTCGAGAAGTCATCGACCACAACAAGAACATACCACTTCCCTCCTGCCGATCAAGATTTGAGCCGGTCCAACTGTGTCCATGTGGAGCAATTGTCTGCATCGGTCATAGTAATCGTGGGAGGATGAGAAGCGGCAACCATCTTGCCGCGTCTTAAGCATGGAGTGCAAACAAGATCTTTGACCATCTTGAGTTTCGCGGACCACTTAATGAGATCATGGTCGCTAACTCGGGTCAAATGGTCAAATCCAATATGACCAAGTCTCCTATGCCGTAAAGAGAGATCGGGACTCGTAGCAACTAAACACCGAGAGGATCACCGAAGACTCAAAGAAAATCAGCACGAAAGATCCTCCCATAACGAGAAATCCCGCAAACCAAACTCCCAGAAGAATCAAGAATTTTGCAAGCGTTTTCTTGAAGCTCACCTCAAACCGCTCATCGGTAAGGTGAGAAACGGAAAGCAAATTGTACCGCAGCCTTACTAACCAAGGCAACATCCTTAAGAATAAAAGAAGCATTAATACGCACAAGACCTTTGGCGATGACGCGTCCTGCACGAAGCGTCTCCGAAGGTGATCGCCTCATCACCGGAGCGCGGGCTAGGAGGAGAACCAACGGAGTCTCCGGTCATATGACGAGAACAACCGAGTCTACAAGCCAAACCTTCTCCTTCCCTACCCGGCGAACCCGAGTCAAACAGAGTAAAGTCTCGATCTCGGGATAAATCAACAATGATTTTGGCACCCAATCTTGAGTAACACGCCGAAAGCGATGAAGTAGTCAAGCCCGACCGACCTCTATCTACCCTCGCTCTCTGTCACTCACAGCAGAAGGTCTAAGAGCGAGAAGGCATTCTTTATCGAGTCCGATCGCTACGAAGGAGCGAAGTCGAGCACCCGCAATGATCAACACGCCATGGTAGCTATCTCGATGGGGAAAACGAGATCTACCCTCAGACGGCGGAAGTCACGATCGAAAGCGGCTTGAGGACGAAAACCGAAAACTCGGAAAAACCAAGTCCTCGATCTTCGCACAAACCCATCGAAGAAACAAGCCTAGACCTCGTGTTGGTCTTAGGTGCACTCAAGGTCCGGGGCCGACCACAATGCGCCTAAGAGACTCAACATGGTCTCTACGCGATCTTGGCGCGCTGAAGCATCGACGATCGTGTGTCCATCCTTCGATGAAGGTGCGGTGATACTTCACCTTCGAGAGGTAGAAGCGACATGTGAAATTACCTTCTTGTCGAAATCTCGACATAGCCCGCCGACTTGAAATGGACTTTCTCGGTCCCGGCTCGATCTCGATCACACACAGTGCTATGGGTCCGAGCACGGCAGTGGATGCTTCCTCATGTCCTCAAAGAAGTCATATCCTAGACCACGATTAAATCTGCAGATCTTAGATTGGTCTAGAATAAGATTGAGCTTCTTCTTGCCTCCTACAAATCTCTCGAGAGTGTTCATAAGGTCTTGACACTCTCGAAAGAGAGAGGTGCAAGAAGAGCGGGGAAGAAGAGACAAAGAGAAGGTAAGGAGCAAAAGAAGAACCAAGAGAGAGGGAAGAATGGCTTGTGCACGCACACCAACTCAAGGGACAGATCCTCTTGCTAGCCGGTTGGTTCACGCCGCTAAGCGCCTCAACCTTACCACAGGGCTTCTCCCCTTCTCCACAATCATATTACAAGCACAATGTGGCTTCTCTAGAAGGTCCTTAGTTAGCTTCACACATTTCTCATCCAAAGCAATCAAGTCGATTTTAGTTTGTTACACTTAATGCATGGTGAGCTAACAGGTCCTTAGAAGCAAACTTAGCCATCTTCCTTTCATGATCAATCATATCTTGAAAGCTGTTTGGAGACAACCTCAAGTTCAAGATTAACTTAGGACAGTTCAAGCATGAAACAATCGGCTCAAGTAAAGAAGCTTGTAGTTCAACAATTTTATGATCTGCCTGCTTTAAGTTCATCTTCAAGTTATTGCAATTTTCACAAGACTCAAGGCAGATCAAGAAGCATGGCATAAGATCCTCTAGCAAGAATGTCCTTACCCTCACATGAGGTGGGAGAAGTAGTCTCATCAAGAATAAGTAGGGTAACCCATCCTACTCAACTCTAACTCAAAGAAGCGGACTAACATTCTCCACCTTAACACTATCAAGTTTGGAGGACATACTATCATGTGAGGTCCTTAACTTCTCCATATCAACAAGCAAAGCGAGCATGTATCACAATCATCACTAGAAGGGCGGATGTAAGAGCAATAATCTCTAGTGACACTATCTATTTCCTTCTCTAACTCAAAGACACCTAGCCTTAGCTTTAGCATGAAAACCTCCTAGCTTAAGAAAAGCATGATTGAGCTGTTCAGTAGGTGGGACATACCTCGTCCGAAGTCGGATACTGTTCATTGTCGCGAAGTTCGCCCTCGAGGGCCATGAAGCACATGCCGAGAAGTCGCCGCCGCCATCCTTGGGCTCTTGATCACCCGTCCGTCATCGTCGCTCCATCCCTCCACCTCGCCGAGGTCGAGGTCGTCGGCGGTGAGGACGCAGTGGAAGAGCTTCTTGGCTTTGCCGGTTGCGGAACTTCTTCTTCTTTGGGCGTCCGAGCCGGAGGCTTCTTGTTGCGAGTTCTTGTCGGTGTAGTCGTTTTGCCCGAACCGCCGTAGTCGTTCTTGCCCTTCTCAAGCTTGGGGCGGTTGCCAATGTGGTTGGGGCCACCACACTCGAAGCAAATCACGAGGTCCTCCCTCTTCTGTCCCTCCTCCTCTTGTAAGCATGGGAAAACTTCCGAGCTAGGAGGGCTACCGCTCATCCTCGAGTGCTCTAACCGATCATCGATTCGTCACAGAGCGACAAGGAGAAACCACAAGAAGAATCAAGAAAGCCCTAAGCGTAAACGGATCGGTGACCAAGGCCATCGATCAGACTTCGATCGACGAGAGACAACGCTAATCTCGTGAGTCTTGAGGCGCGAGTACAACGCGTCAAGAGTCGTGGTCGAGAGGTCTGTCGTGTCTTTGATGGTGGTCACTTTCATCTCCCACACGCCAGAGATCGAGTCTTTGTAAGTATCGGACGAGCGTTGTCCGAAGTCGGGTATGTGAGACCGACCGCCGGAGGTTGCTCAAGATCTTGTGAAAACGAAAGAAGCACTCATCTAGGGACTCACCAACAAGCATCTCAAATTTGTTGTATTCTCGTTTGAATCGGTCTGTCGAACCGCCTTGATCTGGTGGTGCCTCATGGTATCGCCGAGGGTCACCCGGATATCGTAGGCGGACGACAGATGAGATATGCGATCAAACTCGCTCGACTCAAACCCCGGATGATGATGTTCCTTGCCTTTGCATTCGCCTCAACATCGCCCATGTTCCGACATTGATGTTCTCATCGGCAGAACAATGAATCGTACCTTGACCTTCCGCCAGATGGCATACCCACAGGCTCGGATGTATGTCTCCATTCGGCTCTTCCAAAAGGAGTAATCGATGCCATCGAAAAGGCGGCGCTTGGTCGAGTACTTGTCCATCGCCATGGCTCTTGAGACCGTTAAGATCTATTGAAAAGAGCTAACCGCTCGATACCAATTGTAGGACCGAAATGGCGACAGAGGGGGGTGAATGTCACTCTTTTAAAATCGCCCGAGAAAACGTGACACTAATTTTTTTTGTTTTTAAGAAGAAGCAAAACAAAATAATTCATAGAGAGTTAATTCGCTAAAACACGAACGCATGCGACATCTTTGAAAAAATCAGCATAAATCGAGACCACCAAGAAAAATTCAATCGAAAATACCATTGTTTAATCTGCATGCAAAATGGTTGAAAATCAGCAAAGAAATAAAAGGCATCAGAGATCAACTCATGCACGAACCTTCTTTGCTTTTGTGACTGCTTGCATTAACAAAAACGAATCAAACAACAAAGATCTGAATCGACAAACAAAAAAAGCAGCGAAAAAAAAAAATAAAAGATCTTAAATCGAAAAATCGACAACTTAATCCATCACCTCGTCGACCAACCAAACTCATCATTTCACACGATCAAAGAAGATCGCTCTGACAAACAAGAAAGGATTAGTAAAAGCAAAAAAGGATTCAAGCAAATGAGCGATTCCAAATCTTCTGAGTACAGAACGGCAAATGACTCGCTCTAGTTTTCACGGAGAATCGACCGAGTAAGCAATCGCTACCAGATCACTTCATCCTAAAACAGCACTTGCATCAAAGAAAGCACAACCAAATAAACAGACATGCAAGAGCAAAATCTGGCGTCAATCTGCGAGCCACCAAAAACTCTTCTCATGGGCTCGCAGCAGGCGCCACACGCAACAACTTGCAAAGATCGCAGGACTTCTCCGAGGGGTGCCGCCGCCCACCGGATCTGAAAATTGCGAGCCTGACAAAGAAGTGGTGGAAGATCTGGTTTTGTAAGAAAGAAAACGCCGCCGAGCAAGGACTCCAATTCTCCAGTACCTAATCTTTGAGGACGCCCACACGCCAGCAGCAAAAACGACAAGCCGTAACAATCGGAGAAATTTACTCTCGCCGAATAAAAGAACAGATGCAAAAGCGAAACACGTAACTCGATTTTAACACGACCGCTCAAGAACAAAAACAACCAACACTGACAAGACCTCTGGTCTATTTCTGCGGAAGGACATGGCGCTACTGAGCATTGCAAGCCAAGAAATCTCCGAAGAGGTCATCAAGAAAAAATGACAGAGAGCTCAAATATGAAACAAACACCATCTCATATTGATCTAAAGGAAGAGAGATACATGATTGATACAAGAGGAATGATTACAAGCTTTCATCTCATCCTCTCCCACTCTCAAACCTCAAGAACACACTCATACATGCTTGAGAAAAGCTACTGAAGGAACACACACATGGGAGCTACACTCTACCCTCGGCTCATTTTACATGCAAAGAAGAACACACACGCACTTGCGCCTAAAGGAGAAGGCTCATGTCCTCAATTAGCAAATCAAGAAGTGCAGTCCAAACCTCACATGCTTGCTCCACACACAAATGAGGCAAAGGTCATGGTCAACATGACCAGGATTTGGAGGAAAACCACCCCTCCTATCATTGCTTGAGTCAAAATACCAAAACGCCTCAAGCACCTTCCCGAAAGTTTCTGTCGACACACGATCAAGACCTTTTGATCATCGACCGTTCGGACCTCGACACCTCCTGTGTCTAATCCCGTCCATTGGTCATCGCCCGTCGTGTCCGCCACGGACGATTCCGGCCGCTCGTCTCCGGCTCATAACCACCTCAAGAGACTCGATCATCTTGGCATCTTTGACCGTCTCGACCTCGACACCTCCTGTGCCTAGTCCGGTCCTCCTCGCCTCACCATGACCTAGCTCAAGTCCTGCGATCATACGCACAAGCAAACCATCACATAGCACCGCATTAAACAAAGATAATCCACATTAGCACGGATAAAGGTACTCAACCCTCGAATACCAAACAAACTCAAACTCACTAAACCGACCGTCAATTACTCATCACAAACATGGGGACACCTCCACATGGTCTCTCAATAAGGCCCTGCGCTCTTTAGCCATGTCGAACCTGAGGATGAGCTCTAAAGCCATATGGAGAGAGAGCCTGGGCCGGGGGAAGAGGGAGAAGCTCCACGATTTAAGAGCGGATGCCGTGGAAGCTAGCTTGTGGTGCAACCTATGCATGGGTTCGGTGTGCAGGCAGGGGGCTAGCCAGGCAGTTTTAACCGTCTCGAAGAATCCTGGCATCCTGATCCAGAAGTTTTCGAAACGAAAGGTTTTGGGTCGAGCGGGTCCGGAAGAGTTGGACAGGAGTAGGGGGCAATGGTCGGAGATCGAAGAGAACAAATACCAAGGGCGTGGTTGTCGAGCAGGTATCCCCTTCATTTGAGAAGACTCTGTCGGCTGACGGTAGGTCTCCGACGTTCGCTGCTCTAAGTAAATTTTCTGTTTTGGAGGTGAATTTCTTTGAGCTCACAAGCATTGAGCGTGTTGCGGAATTGCGCCATGCGACGCGGGTTTATGTTGGAGTTGTTTTTATCTTGAGCTCGATAGATGAGGTTGAAGTCCCCTAGGACCAGCCCATTGGTGCCGGTGGTAGGTTTTAGAGAGGCGATTTCTTGAAGGAAAGCCGACTTGAGTCTGGTTCGGGAAGGTCCGTAAACTATCGTGAGATGGAAGGACGAGTTGCACGCATTTAGGCATACCGTCGCCTACAGACTGAAGACCGAGATGAGAACATCCTGTACCGCAATGATCTCGTTGTTCCAGAGGAGGAGAATTCCACCCTCGAGCCTTCCAGGGGTTGTAGACGAAATTCGCGAGTTGTAACCCCCAAGGAGCAAGCGAGGTTTTGGTCTCTGAGGCAAGCTTAGTTTCCTACAAACAAACAAGATGGCACGTCGTGGAATTGAGGTCTCTGAGCAGCGCGTGCCTAGCTCGGTTGTTGAGACCCCGCACGTTCAAAGAGAGAATGTTGATGCAAGGGCTTGTCATGATAGGAGGTTGCACCATGAGAAGGAGGTGGCCTAGGGAAAAAAGGGTTTGCGGCAAGAGAGGTTCACAAAGAGGATCCTTTCTTCGCCTCCGCCAGGACTTCAGACGGAGAGCAATCATCCGCCAGACCTCCCGCCCAAAGAACGGTAGAAATGAGGGTCAAAAGACAACAAACGGGACAGAGGAAGACAAACGGGCAGAAATTCCAAAGGATGTGCAACTTTGCAGTCGGGAGAAAGGAGGCTTGGCCGAAGCTGCTGTCCAACACTGGGGGCGACGAAGGCAGAATGCTTAATGGGCATTGCAGCAACCGGGTTGACTTTTTTAGTTGATTGAGCATCAGCAAACAGGTAAAGGAAAACTGCAGAAAGCTTGACATCCACACAGGAGTTGAGCAGCGCTGGAGATCGAAGGGGAGCGGCTGGGGTCTGACGTTCCAAAACAAAATAAACAACTGAAATATGGACATCCTCAGTGCACATGAGCTCAACAGGAGACAGGGGTTAACCAGCGAGTGCGTAGAGTTCCTCAAAGGACTTAACATCAACAAAGTACTGAAGGGAAACAGCTGAAACTTAGACATCAACAATGCAGCAAAAGGCACAGGAACCACAGGGTTGACAAAAGCATAAGGGGAGGTCTGCATGGTCCTGAAATCATCCTGTCTTCGCATGGAAAGGGACACCGGCTTCTACGTCGGCACCACTATGGTGCCCTTTGTAGCTGCAGGTGTAGCAGCAAACAATGTGGACGAAGCCTCGATCTCCTGACTGTCCGGCAGGGGGGGGCCTCCAAGTTCAGCGAGGGCGTCATCCGCTTGCTGAGTGAGCCTGCAGTCCACCTTGAAGAGCTGCGCTAGAGCTGAGATTGTGGCTTCCGGAAGGGGATCTTCGAAAGTTGCGATGTACTTTTTGAGCGCAGTCTCCGTGAGGGGGCGATCCCTTGGCAGAGTGCCCAGCTTGTGGGCAAGGGCTTCCTGGGCACGTTGAAGGATTGAGCCCGTTCTTCTCTTGGCGGCCAGGCGAACGCTGCGACGGGGATTGGTCTGTCCGGTTGTGCGATTGATGTGAGAGGAGACTAGCGAGACGATGATCGGAGGAGTCGGGGTGGAGAACAAGGTCGTCTGGAGGGCCTGCCACTGTGCAGTCGCTTGCTCCTCGTCTTGTGCAGTCTCCTGGTGCTCCTCGTCTTGTGCGCAGCTCTGAGTCGCGGGAGGGTATCGGTGGCCTGGCCCAGAGGTCGAGGCGTGAGGATCCCACCATCGGCTCGGGGGATCGATCGAACCGAGCCTCCCCACTGGGACCATGGGGGGAAACCAGCTCCCAGGTTAGCGACAGGCCAGCTTGGGGCAGCTTTTGAGGTGCTTGATCGCCGCTGGAGCAAGCGGTCGGGAGGTTCCATCCTCCACAGTGCAAACCGGGCAGTTGAAGGGAGGAAGAGGTTCGCCGCCTCCTGGTGGGCAAGGGAAAACTCGCCAGACATGAGCTGCGTGGGGGCAAGGGGAGAAAAATCAGCGGCGGATTGAAGAGGAGATGAACTGGGTGGAACCTGGAGCACCAGAGCCGAAGACCCCCCTCGCAGCTCCTGGGTGGAAGACTCATGTGAAGGACTAGGCAACCCTGGGACGAGGCCTCCCAAGATAGGACCCGGCACCAGGGGGGACGACATCCCAGCTTGGGACGGTCCCAGGGACGTGCCAGTGGCCATCTCAGCCGTGACGATCTTCAGTTCTTTCGGTGTAGAGAGGGGACTCACGACATGAAGCTGCTGGAGTGTGGTTGCGAGCTCTTCCGATTGGGGGCGGGAGCCCAGGCTGAAGAGCATGGGGAGACCTGTCGCCTATGGCCCCTGGTTCTGGCCTTCACTGCCACCCTCAGAACTCGGCGTGGTGGGCAGGTTCACGGCCGCATGATTCGCCCCAGGCAGTGTCTCCTGTAATTCTCCGAGGCTGGAGACAAGGAGTGGGCTTGCCCTCTGAGCTGCCCCTGGCAGCCCCTGGGTTGAGGTCGCGTCACTCGCCTGGAACTGGGGAGGAGTGTTGAGTCTTAGCTTCTTGCCCGGGTCTTCTTTCGGGGATGCTGGGACTGCAAGTTTGCTCGCCGCTTGAAGGAAGGACGCCCAGGTTGGCCTGGGAGTTGAGGAAGTCGCCGGTCCCGGTGCGATGCCGAGTTGCACTGCCGCCACTGAGGTGGCCCCTAGGTACTCCTCCAGCTTGCGCAGCCAAGCAGCACGCACCTCCTCAGCAATGGGAGGTTGAGTGGGGCTCGGAGGGAGGCCGGAGTCGAAAGCCTTGTGGAGGGCAGCGCGCAGGGACTTGGCGTAGGAGGCGAAGAGGTCTTGTAAGGCTTGATCGGTGTTAGCTTTTGCTTGCTCCTTCGACGGCGAGGGTGGGGCGAAGCAGGCGGCACTGAGTGGAGTCAGAGTCGTAGGAAGGTCCTCGCAGTCCGCTGACTGGCGCCGGCCGTCCCTGTTGGCCCCAGAGGAGTGTCACTGGCGGCGGGGGGACCGATCGCGCTCACGACCCGCGCCGAGGCGCAGCTTGGCAGAAGAGTTTGAGCTTCTGGCGCCTTGATGGTTGTTGAAGTGGTGGCGGCCTTCGTCTTCGTCGCTGTCTTCATTGGTTTTGGGTCTCCAGTTTAGGTTGGAGGGGTGATCGTCATGGCCCGAGTGACACGGCGGTCGACGGTGGCCACGGGAGGGGCGCTGGCCTTCTGTGGGGAGGCTAGGCTGCGCCTCCTTCTCCAACCGCGCAGGTTGAGGAGGGTTGTGGGTCGGCCCTCCTTTGGATTCCGGCGTGCCGTCCACCGCTCCCAAATTCTAGGGAAGCCGGGTTGTGCGTGGCTCATAAGGCACAGTATCAGCTGCGGACAGGAAGTCGTCGAGAGGTGCGGCGGTGTGGTCCTCAACGTAGTCCAGGTGAATGATCACCCGGTGGGTGAGCCCTCGCCTCCATTTGTCCAAGCTGCGGGAGCATGATTCTGGCCGAGCAGAGACTTCACCTCGAAGCGTGAAGGTGAGCCAGGCCACCTTCGGGATCAAGCTGGGATTGGACGTCCAGGCCCAAAGGTTGAGGGTCCTTGTGTCTTCGAGGCTTGCCGAGACCCCTTCTAAGGAGAGCAGCGAGCATTTCCTTCCTACGATGTGCTCCACCACCTCCGGGGTCCAGGCGTACACAGGGACGCCTTCTAGGCAAAGCCGAACCCGGAAGAACATGGCAACGCCGAAGGCATGGCTGACTGACCTCCAAGGTCGCACGTGAATCTCTAGGGCTTCGTGGTGAAACTTCTTGGCCTCGCGCACTCTGTCGCGGTCTTGTTTGCTGGTAAACTTGAGGAGGAAAGCCTCCGGGTGGTGGAGGGAGACGTCCACGTCCTCACGCCGTAGGCCAAAGCGGCGCCGGATTGCTTCGGCCACCGCCTTGTCATCAGCGTTGGCATCGCCTGCAAAGCCCGAACTCTACGAGCGCAAAGCCTCCCGGGCTGCAAGCACGGTTGACCGTGGTGGAGCCGTTGACGATGCAGTAGTCCTCCTCCGGACGGGTGTCAGGGGCGCCAAGGAAAGTCATGGCCGAGGGATCGTGAGGTGGCCGGAGGGCTTGCAAAGGGCACGAAGCTTTAGGGGAGGTGGTGGGCGAGGAGGCTGCAGCGACGGTGGTTGAGGTTTTGGGGAAGAAGGTGTGTGAGGCCGCAGAAGGCTCCGTTGACAATCCCTTACCCGGTGCCCGGAGGAAGAGCAGAGAAGACACCGAACAGGCTCCCGACAGGTAGAGATTTTGTGGCTGCGCGAAAGGCAACGGAAGCACCTACCTGCGGTTTTGGCTAGGAAGGAGGTAGATGGAGCTGAGTGAATGCCCCGGGAAAAACGGCGTCCCGCGGCGCACCACCAGTGAGGCCTCTTTACTTCCTGCCAACCTTCATCTGCTCCGCGCCGAACGGCTTTGGGGTGGAGTGAAGGCGGACTTCTTGTTGACGGGCGATCTGTGGTGGCTCGAGGAAGCCGATGGGACATTGGGGAGGAGGCGCGCCAAGGTAGAGCCTTCGCCCTAGGGGAGGACGACTGCAAATGAAGAGACTTCTGACGGAGGGGCGCACTGGGGTGAGAAGGCGGAGTAAATGCGGTACTCCGGAAGCTTGGCTTTGCAAAATCTGCACAAAAGATTTAGGCTTTAAAGCGGTCTTCAGTGGCGCAACCTTGGAGCCGGTCGACAGGGGCGCAGTCCCGAGGAGGCCGTAGCTCGGCGAGGAGGGGGGGCCGCCACCGGACGGAGTGGGGAAGGAGGGCTTGGAGGCAGGCAGAGATCTGGATCTGGCCGGCAATGAAAGCGGGAGGCGGGTAGAAGGCCGGGGGAGAGCGGAGGCGGTAGAGAAGGCTAATGGGGCGGGGCGGAGGGAGGGGCGGAGGCGGGGAAGGTCGGCGGCGACGGACGCGGGAAAGGTGGGGGCGGGGGGTGGGGAGGGCCTCGAGCTAAGGAGGGCCATGCAGGCGGGGAGGGCACCGGGGGGTGGCCGGAGCCGGAGTGGCACCGGCGGGGCTTGAGGGGGGGCGCCTAGGGGATCGCCAGAACGACAGGCTTGCTGTTGAAATATTTTGTGTATGTCAGTTCTGTTGGTCTGGACCTAATATGGATGGATGATGCAAACCAAGCCCTAAAAAGTAAAAACACCACGATTCTGAGTAGTGCTGGCACAAATGCGACACTTTTTGGCATGATCTGGGAAATGTCACTGTTAAGAATTATCTTCTTCTTCAGTGGCTCAGTGCTGCCATGTTGACCGGATTGGGTTTGATTGGGTATGATAAGAGTTCTTGCATGGTGTTAGCTAGACATGACTAAAAAGGGTATTTGCTCTAGCAAGATATTTTTAGGCGCTCTAACAAAAAGTTAGATCTTCTTTTTGCTGTTTATGACAATGGAATTTATTTTTATTAAAAGTGCTTGTCAATTGCAGTCCGTAAAAATGGAATATATCCATTCAGTCGTTGTCAATTACACTCTTTGTTTACCTTTACTTGTCGCCCTAGCTAGAATGCATGCAGTTAACTTTTCAAAACTTTGACTCTTAATACATAAAGGTATTTAGATCTGTCACGTTAAAATAATATTAGTGAATTTATTTTGAAAAGTACTTCCATACCGTTATATTTTTTATAATTTTTGTTAACATATAATTTGAAAAAGTAATGATTAAAAGCATGTATTAGAGACGGTGTGGATGTCTAAACTAACGAGTAAAAAAGAATGGACAAAGAAAAACGCATAGAAATGTTGTTAAAATGTTTGTACTTAACACTTCCGTTTTACTACCACGCATTTTACTGACCGCAGATGAGAAAGCATGACATGGCTTATTTCTTGACGCTCCAAATAAATGAAGGAAATGAGAACATTTATAACGATGTTTGCACATTTTGAGATATTCTTGTGTTTATGAGCAATTATTTCTCGGAGTACGTGAGGTGTTCTTGCAATGTTGGGACGCGCGCGCGATCGAGTGGATTCAACTTGTTGATGCTTATCCTACCGTCTTCAATGACCTCTTTCGAACGGAATGCAACTGATGGTAAAAAAATGGCAGACCAAATTGGCAAACAGTATTTGTCCTAGCAGAAGACTAGGCTCCAGTTAATGATATCCCAATATGTGTGGATTAAATGTGTTAACCGACTATTCCCTTGTGTAAAAAAAATGAAAGCTGTTTTACAGTATGAACAGTCAGACTATTTTAACTTTGACCAACAATATCACCCTCACATTTCTTTTTCATATGAAACAAAATCAAGGTGCAACACAATCACAGTTTGGTTCAGAAGCTTAAACAATTAGCGGCACTATACTATACTAGTACTAAGTTGTTAATTAGCGCAATAAACAATGCTAGTTTGCAGTATTCCTGCTGTTTACCATGCAACATCCACGCACTAAGCTCCAATACAAAGTCACAGAAATATGATCTCGCTCTCCTTGATACATGGCTAAAGAATTGGCATGATTTCTGAAGAGAGAAATCGTTGCCTAGTCGAGAGATGGTCCATCCTTGACTGTCCAGTTTGGCCGCTTTGACCTGCCGAGAAGGAACGGAAAGGGAGGTGATGAGAACCGAACAAACAAACGCGTAGAAAAGCGTGCAACGCCACCGAACTCTCTGCCAACAAAATGGGACACGGCCATCCAGCGTCGCCGAGTTCGCCTCCCGGTCACGACAAAAAATGACCGGCAGGAATTCAGGTTCTGTTGGGAACGCATGAAAATAAGCAGAAATAGATACAGTAGGAACGTAAGAATCTCAAATCTTGCTTAAAAAAATGTCATAGTAACATAGCTTTGTGTGTGAGAGAGAGAGTAACATAGGTAGCTTAATTGGCCCTCCAGGCTAAGAGAAAGATGTAATGTATGTCACTGTGCTCCTATGCTAATGCAAAGGATCCGTATCCTCGATGGACCTGCACCTGCAAGTCACATCTAGCTCCATAACGATCTGCAGTTTCTGCACCATCCAATCAGTCTCCGTGTGTACAGCACAGCAGTAGTCTGGTAATAGAAGCACTCAAGCACCTGGTGCACACTAATTAATGCACCTGTAACAAATTCGTTAGTTGGCCTGGTACCCGGTGATAGTGTACTGGTACCAAAAGTTTCTTGATGTTGGATGATGGCAAGTTAGGATTGTTAGGTCCAGGGGCAAAACTGAAGTCGTTGCAGGTTTGACAATGGCGTTGGCATCTTGCAGGGATTAATTGGAGTAGAATTTTGTCGTCCGTCCTGGGATAATTTACATGTTGCATACCATGAAAATGAAAGCGGTTTTTTCAATAATAGTTTATGTTTCGCGGATACAGATTTACACCGGAAAGGGAATAGGCAAGCGACGCTCACCAACAGCTAGGAACGCTAGAAGGTGGGAAGCGCTAGCTAGCAGTATCTGTTTTGTCGGCAACGGGCGAGAGAGATGTATATACATGTCACTGCTGTGGTTGTGCAGTTGAGAGGCACTTCAGAATTCAGATTAATTGGCCTGTCTGGGGAGCTGTCCCTGCGTTTTTTTCAAGTCGGCATTGTCAACATTGTTAGGTCCATGGCCAACAGGCCATGAAATGCTTGATACCGATGTGCACAAGCCTGTGTTTTGCAGTATGTACATGCATGAAGCTACAGACTTCCTCTCACAGCCTACTGTAGA
The DNA here is from genome assembly GCA_036346405.1 of Phyllostachys edulis. Taxonomy (NCBI): domain Eukaryota; kingdom Viridiplantae; phylum Streptophyta; class Magnoliopsida; order Poales; family Poaceae; genus Phyllostachys; species Phyllostachys edulis. The sequence goes on along the minus strand of CM070554.1, from coordinate 55,813,430 downwards.
CTTGTGAGAGGCTGAGAGCTATTCTCTTCCCTTATTCTTTGTTTGGCATTGTGAAAGCTGTTAATGGATAAATAAGCCGGGTTTTGTACTTATTGTTACTGACTTTCTTGCTAGATTTGACATGGGGTTGTAGTGCTCGTATTGATTGGCTACTTGATTGACAGGTTTTTGTCAGGGAAGGATCAACTTATTTAGCTACCAAGTCAATGAAATGTTGGCATTTCTGTTACTAATCAATGTAAGCCAAGAGAGGTGAAGAAATTGCAAGTTGACGTAAGAGCAAGAAACTCATGGATTCTTGAGGAGACATTGCTATCTGGTAGCTTCATGACCTAACAAAATCCTATTCTGATCAGACACCAATTAATGCATTTTATCTATTTCCCTTGGAATCTGACAAATTACGCAAAGAACACAAGGACTAGCCCAACAAAGTTTTCTCGCTCATCAAAATAGTAAAAGCAATGCACAGTTAATTAAACAAAGTTTTATGCCTTGTTTGGAACACTCATTGTCCACCGAGATCCACATGAGTGGGCCGAAAATTTTAACTAAAATCTCGGTCTATCTACGTGGATGGGCTAGGACTGAGACCCAACCAAACACGACCTTAGTTAGTTCAGTGTGTTTCATGATTCCTTCTCTAATTAGCTCGATTCCCGTGCATGTGATCAATTGACATTTAGGGGACCTGTCAAAACTCAAATCTGTGCTCAACTTTTGCCTCCTGTCTCTGCATGATCTTTTCACATCAAGCAACTAAGTTAGCCTTTTACAACTACCTGGACTGTTTTTGTTAAAATGGGGCAGAAGAAACTCTTCTCATCTTTTTTTTTTCGACTGCATTTTCTTAAAAACATGTTGGGGATTCATTTGTCCTCAAAGAATTCAAGACATGTTTCCGCTCATGAAGCCCTTGAAGACCTTAGAAATCACATTGCCAGCCGACCTTTCTTCCTGGAAATAGTCATCTTAGCGGCCTGGAGCATCTGGACAACAAGGAACAGCAAAGTTTTTCAAGGGGTTGAGCTAGCCAACTTTTTCTCAGTGGAAAAGATCTTTCAAGCATTAAGTTGCCATGGTTATCCATAGGGCAAAAAAAGTTATGCCTCTGAATTTATAGAATGGCTAAATAACCTCTTGTAACTATTTCCTTTTTCTTTTTGTACATAACTCATTTTCTTTTAAATATATAAATATATATATACACAGTAGGATCCTATAGTATTATAATTCCCTAAAAAAACTGGACTCTTGGTTTGAGGAACCACCCATCTTAGGATGAGTTGGTCCTCAATTTTATACTAGCGAGTTGTACAATATTTTTCTCTCACAGTCGTCAGACCGAAAATCCACATTAAGAAACTAAGGATCTTATTAGGTAATACTCCTTTGCAGAAAAGTGAGAGAGTATTTTATAAGTATTTTTTTAATCTACGACCCCAAGTAATAACTAAGGGGAAATATCCAGTGTGTCCTAATAACTAATAACAAATAAGTAGAGAGATGTCAATGAGTGATAAATTTTCTATACCAAGAGGAATAGAGAAATCTATGATTCTATGTTTTCTCCCCCTTAGAGCATCTCCAGAGCAAAGCTACCATAAGGTGGCAAAATGACGCCACATTAGCTAAATTTACTACAAAAACTCCAACTCCAATGGCATGCTTCAGGCTGGGCGAGGTGTTTGAATTGAAGCTATTGATGCTTCATGTAGCTATTTAGCTATGGTAGCCCTCTTAGAAGATACTCCTCTAGTTGCAAAAGAATGTGTTTTGAAACATGCATAGTCAAACTTTCTAAATTTTGGATGCCGATCTCTTTTTAAATATTTATACTAGATATATGAAAATCATATATTTAGATTTGACTCAAAAATAATTTTATAATATCATAATTTTATTGTATTTTATAAATATATTAAAATATAAATTAGTGGTTAAAGTTATGTTTTGAGAATCATACCGATAACTAAAACGACATTTTTTCGTGGCCAAAGGAGCATGGACGGCGAAGAAGCCCATACACGGTGGAACACTAGAGATGCACTTGCCTTGATTTCATTGCTTGCTAGTGGGATAAGGATTATAAGCCGGAGGGAGTACAACGCTACATAAAGCCGGTATTATCACTGCAGCGCGACATTGTAGCAACGTTGCGGTGCTACTGTAGGGAATCCGTGGAATCACTTATCGATTTCTACTGTAGATTGCTGTAGATTGAGACCGAGATCTCTTCGGAAAGGGAAGGGATCCAGTCCTCTCTCTCCTCCAAACTGTCGGTGAGTAGAAATGGGCTGACTTGTTACTACTTCACCAACAGTTTGGTAGACAAGTACACAGATGTCTCCTTCCAATGGGCTGCATCTACATGCATGAGCAGGTGAGGTTCTTCTCCGAGAGAATCATCAGCAGTTTGCATGTCACATTTTTCGTCTCTGCATCACCCACCACCGTACTGGTCCACTGTACCATGACAATAATCTGGGAGAATATCGCTCATCATGCATTGCACGATTAATCACTTACTTTACTTTGGCAGAATTATTCGTATCATCTATCTTAGTTTAATTCTAAATTCACGTGTATTACCTAGATACTGTTTAATCAGGATTCAGGCACTACTAGAAATCACAGGTTCCCCTTGGTTGAAAATGTTCCCTAGTGCTTGTGAAACAACCCAAGGGATATAAAAGATCCCTAGGGTGCATATAGGAAACCCAATGGAAACAAACTTTCCTTAGGGTTTGTTTGCATGAGCCAGGATGGGCTAGGATCCCAACCTGATCCACGTGGAACATTGATTCCAACAATAGTATTTATTGTAAGCACCTTGCATCATCATGAGCACTGCCAGCCAGTAGTGTAGCGTCCGGAGCAGGACGTTTTGTGCTATGTAGAACCGACGTATCAGTCTTTGTGTGTCGCAAAATAGAAATGACACATGTTAGGTATATGGGATGCAGCGAACCGGTTCAAACGCGAAGCTAACTGTACAGGTAAGATTAAGGGGGAAAGGGTTAAACCTTGCTGATTTCTAGGGATGGCGGTGTATGCAGCGCAGGCTGATGTGGTGGCACATGTGGTAGAAACGCCATGCTTGCTAGAGCTGGAGTTGGAGTGGCCATTGGGGCTGATGAAAAGGGTAGAGGCAAAACAGGCTGTTGTGTACTTCTTGTAGCAGAGGAGCTAGTTCTAGGCTAAAAAGCAGGAGCGGAATCTTCAGAAGGTTTGGTAAATGGTGCAGGAAGAAGGGGAATTGGAGGCGCTGTTGGTAGGACAATGAAGGTATCCACCTGGAATGACGTGGATATCCTTTGAAGCGGTACGTGTGGTCCGCTGACTGTTAGGCTGTATTGGCGACAATACAGTCTCGTTATCTTAGGCAAGATAAAACCAACAATAGTGGGAGCAGACGCTGCCAGGTTTAACGCTGGGATTCCTACCAATTCCTAGCCCACGATCACTCCGCCTCCGCAGTCCAGACTATCAGAGTTCATGAGAACACGCCGTCCTACCTTCTCCAGCAGCACAGAACCTACGGACATCGATGATTGGCTACGTACTATCGGAAAGAAACTAGACATCTCACAATGCAGTGAGCCAGTGATCGTGAGAGAGTTTTGTTTGCTTCTCACCAACTGAATGGACCTGGTTATGAATGGTAGGACAACTTCAGCGTCTCACATGCTAATGCTCAAGCGATCACTTGGAATGAGTTTGTGCAAGCTTTTCACCGATCTCATATTCCATCAGGCATGATCACCTTGAAGAAAAAGGAATTTTGTAAGTTACGCCAAGGAAACCGCACAATGAATGAATATTTGCACAAGTTCAATCAACTGGCATACTACGCACCAGAGGATGTTGCAATAGATGAAGCCAAATAGGAGAGATTCCTTGAAGGGCGCAATGATGATTTGTCTATACAAATGATCGCCTAAGACTATACTGATTTTCAGTAGCTAGTCAACAAGGCAATTCGTCAAGAAGGCATGCACTAGGAGATAGAGAACCGCAAGAGAAGAATGGCTGCACAGAAGTTCAACCCTGGAAGTTTACCTAGAGTTAGAGCAACTTCATTGCATCAAGTCAGATTTCAGCCAGCAATGAACAGTTTAGTCAACTGGGTCCTCGAACACATCTGAGGGTGACTAGTCACAAAAGAACTCGTCCTATGCTGCAGACATCACGTGCTTCAACTATCACGAGATTGGACATTTTGCTAGTAAATGTCCGAAGAAGCAACATGCAACAAATCTAGTCATCACAAACAGCTCTGAAGTTTCAACTATCAACACCACACAGACAAAAAGGAAGCCGCAGAATCCTGGAAAAGGACATCTGTACAACATCACAACTTAGGCCCCGTCAAATGTGGAGCAGGGTACGTACGACGATAATCCAATTGAAGACCGAGTATTCCCAACTTTCTTTTAGCCTCTCCGAATATCGGGGATGAGATTCCTTTTATGGGAGGTAGTTTGTAACATCCCAAAGTTCTGTTACTAAAAATAAAATTAATAAAGTCAATATTTTATTGGATTTTCTGAGTTTTAAAATGGTTTTTTTGGTTTTTCTTGATTTTCCTAGTTTTTAAAAGTCAAAAAGCAAATTTGTTGAGTTTTCTTGGATTTAAAGTTAAAAATAAAAACATAATTAATTTCTTGAATTTCCTAGAATTTAAAAAGGTTTTTCCTATTTTCCAGAAATTAAAAATAATTTATGTGCAAAAATAAAAGCCAAATTTAAGTTGTAATTTATGTGCAAAAATAAAAGCTAAATTTAAGTTGTAAATAATTTTATTAAGTTCAAAATAATTCAAGGAATTGTTGTGAATTTGTGAACTCTATTTGCTATTTTCTAAAAGCCCTTTTGATTTATGACTTTTTTTTTTGAAAATTAGAAAGCAATTAAATTCCGAAAATCCTCTCTCGGGCTGAATTCTTTTTCCCTTGGCCCATTTTTCTCTTTTCTGGCCCAGCCCGCTCCCTTTTTCTTTCCTTTTCTTCCCCTTTTTCTCTATTTTCTTCCCGGCACGCTTGGCTCAACCTTCCCCGCTGCCTCCTTGTAACACCCTGGTTACTCAGAAGCCAAGATGTCACATAAATTATCTAACATACAACCATAATGCAGAATAATTTAAACAATATCTCATCTAATGACATAAAGAGATCAATATTTAATAGAACAATGGCAGGAATATAGTCTGAATCTAAATAAGTATATCAAAGGGGTGATCAAGGATCACAAGCAGAACTTAATCAACCATAACATGGAGAGAGATATCAACCACATCTAACTTTATTTATTACAGTTCATCAATTATCGAATGAAAGACAGAACCAAGTCCTATTATTGAAACTGGAGTATGGTGAGATGAACAATTAGTGCGTGTCTACTTCCTCCCAATAGAGTCATCATCAATGATCACCTAAAATAAACAAACAAAGCAAGAATGAGTTCGAGACTCAGCAAGTACAGTGAATAATTGGACATACAACAAATATGAACAAGACAACATCTTTAAAGAATATGAACATAACACAGAATGAATATATGAATGAATGGATTGAATGAAATGAAAGGACTGCACACATGCTTATACCGGTATAGCTAGTGACACACCCGTCGGTGTTCACCTAAGCCCGTATTTAATAAAATACGGGGATCCAAATCCCGTATGAAGAACGTTTCATATGGGTGTCCAAATCTATCCACATTGGAATGGTGGGTCTTACGTGCCCATACTGGAATTGATGGGTCTTTATAGTCCACTCCCGTGGATAGAACATGACAATGGATGCATGTATTGAACTATGAATTATGAAAGACATCATCTCTAAATATGGAAATAACACATATGAAAGGAACAAACACATTTAATCTTCTCATGGATCACAGAAAAACACAGTACAAACATTAAGCATTCAGCGTTCACAAATCTTAATAACATTAAAGTACTTGCCTTCCGCGTTGCGACGCGTTAGTAGGCAACAAAGGTGCCCCTAAACCTGAAGCCTCTCTGCCTACACAAGTAAGTACCCGAAATAAGAACAACATGGTACAGGACACTACCAGCAACGTTCTACAATACCTTCCCGACAACCCAAGAATTAACCATTAGACCTATTCTGAAAACAGACAACACCATCACAGAAACGCATCTGGACAGCAGCACGGAATAACTCATAACTATTGATCTGGGACTCGGAACGAGGTGAGCCCAAATCCTACAGAAACTTAACGAACATATCTACAAAATCCTAGTTGGCGAGATATCCCGATTCGGCCAAAATAGAATGCTAACAGGCAGATAAAATTATAAGGCAGAATCTGTCTAACCGAAAAAGACAGCAGTAAAGAACAGAGCACAACTTTTGATATACAACTCCAATTAGGGCGTTCTTTATCATTATGGAAAGGTTATGAAAAATTCTAAAAAAACCTAGTTGGGTGAAAACCCTGAATTTGCATTTAACTTAAACATATCTTAAAAGACAAATTGATAGATCAATCACGTCAGAATTTTGGACAGTAGGAATAAAACTATCATAACTTTTGATCCGTATATCAGAATTATGTGTTCTTGGCTGCCACGGAAAGCTAAAAACATTATATAAATATCTCTAGGAGATATAAACCTCCAATTCGGCCTATAAGAACTAGAAATTAGCCACGCAATCTACTAGACAGATCTGGAAAATTAACGGCAGCAAATCGATCCAATCCAACTAATCGAATTCACATCTAATCAACCTCAAACAGCAGGGAAAGCACTTCGTTACCCTTGAAGACCCGCAGGGAGACACTGGTTGATCCCCCAAGAAGAAGATCCTCCTTCTTCAACCTTCCTTTTGGCCGAAATAGCTGCTGCCCTCCTCTTCTTCTCCTCGCGTGGCTGGCAGCGGGGAGTTCCAATGGCGAGAAGGGGAAGCACCACGCCAGGGCAGCACCCAGGGTTGAAGGGGCGGCACCAAGGGGGAGGAGATGGGGGCGGCAGCAAGAGGGAGGAGGCGGCTTGGAGGGGGAGAGGGGGGAGGAGTGCAGCCAGCTAGGGTTAAGGGGGTGTGGGGGCGCATGGGCTTGGGCCTTGGGCGCCTCCCCCCTTCTTGGCCCACACATGGCAGCCACTATCTTTGGTTTGGCTGGGCGGAGGCCAGTTCCAAAACTCCCCCAAAAACTTTGAATTTTCAATTAATTCACTCACTCGATTAACATTCTCTCTAATCGAAACTCGGGGTATTACATTCTAACCCCCTTAACAGAATTCGACCCTGAATTCTTGACGAAACTAACTGAAAGAAAACTGCAACTAAAATTTGAACAAAGATCAAAACACACCCGTTGCGAACAAATCCGAATATTGTTCGCGCATACGAAACTCCAACTTCCTAAGTAGTCTCTCTCTCGGACTGATTAGACCACAACACAATGACGCAAAACGACGTCCGTCTTAACACTCAACCCGGCATTCCCAGGTGCACTCATCAGAAGAGAATCGAAGATATGACCCTACTCGATGGTCAACGTTTTTAACGAAATCCCAAGCTTTGAATCGCTCAGCTACTCACTTAACACCAGAACACACCAGACGTTGCGTACATCGTGTATGGACCCGAGACGGTCAAAGCGATACGCCAACTTCCTAATTTCTGCAACTGTCGAAAACGAACCAACGTACCTGGGCCAAACTCCCCTTTGGTACGAAAACACACAACAAATGCCCAGAACCACCCCTCGGTACATGTCCGTGCGTCTAGTGCCAGCACATATGCCATGCCGTATGTCCACTTCGGGACCACACGCGCCATGCGCCATATGCCCAAGCCCCTGTCCCGCACGCGCTCGTGCAGCGAAGGTTGATGCTCAAAATCAAACTCTTCATCTAACAAGGGTCACCTCCTTTAAACAAGAATGCACAACAGAACTGGTTCTTAAACCACTGATTCACAAAGAGAATCCAACTGGAAATAGAGAGTTCTCGTCGTATCCACGCAATACTAACTCTCCACCAAAAGGGTAAAACCCCAAATTTGACAATTCATCACGAAAATAATCCCACTTTCTAAATAGGCAGTTTACGATTGAATACCACGAAAGCCAAAGGAGAAATCACTCGAATGCCCAAACCAAATACTTCTTTAGGTTTGTCTGAATTGGAAAGAATCAAACATGCCAACAAAGCGCCAACTCAAAGTGCAGAAGACACCAGTCAACAACAAAAAACTCAAACAAGAAACAAGAAAACGCTTCACCACCCGAGGAAACATCCTTTTTCTCAGTCTCTTTTAGGAAATAAACCTCTCTCGAACCTTGGAATTCGAATTCATCGCTTACCACACGAGCTTAAACCTCTTAATTAAACATCCTCAAATTATGCTCAAACTGAAATACATCATCCACACCATGGTGGAGAGACTCTATTGAATCCACCGAATACTCTAGGCAACTTATCCTACTGACGAAATTAATTTGATAGAAGGTATCCAAAGCTTCACAAAAAATAGGTCCCACGCAATCACATTACCTCCAATTTTCCAGAATAATAACTCAGAATCCTCAGTACTCCCGCTCATGAACTACATCAAAAGGGTTCTATCAACAATCATTCGACTGCTCAGAATACTCCAGTTTTCTATCTCCTCTACACACAATCTTTGGGCGACCAAAAATCTAGCATAAAAATGCAAAGCCCAAATTTAACCTCCAAGACCTCTACAACGAATTTATCTTATAACAGATAGTAAAATCATCGGATTAAATCTCTAACATCCCCACAAATCTAACATACTCACTCATTGACATCATCAGGAATCACCCACACATTATCGCAATACTTTCCAATTGCGTTACTCAATAAAATTGATCAAGGTTTCCATACCTTCGATAATCCCCAACCTTTCAACATGAACTGAAGTTACGGAATTTAGCTATACTATAGGTTCTATTCAATTAGTAACAACGTTCGATTTACTTGAAGCCAAACATTCCATTTGAATCAACTTTCCTCCAAGAGGTACAGGTCAAAACCAATTCATCTTCTACTACTCCTCCAATTGCTTGGTAGCAAAATCTCACCACTACCATGACTTAACCACCATCAAATAGTTGCCAATTTACTCTTTGTAAAACTTTGCAACATAAAACTGTTGATCCTTTCTCAAAAGAAAGAGGCGAACAAGGACAAGTTTCGTCACATAGGAAAACGTTGCTCCTCACAGCGAGCACGAAACCAAAAGAAATAATCTGGTAACGAGGATCTTGGAAAAACAAAAGTTGAGTTCACGGTTGAGGGCACACATCCCTCAAAAAGGAGTAGCAAATAACAGCCAATAAGAAAAAGACATTGCGATTGAAACTCGACATCTCTTGAGCGGAAAGAGCAGAAAGTCTAGGAACGATTCAAATAACCACAAGTTACAAAACTTGACTCAAATTCTCAAATATTTCTACTGCACTCTTTCCTTTAACACTGAAATTAATCCTTTGACTAGCAACACTTTGCCACAATGAACAAGATAAGGTCTTTAGTTCAAACCACAAGAACTAATTAAGAACCAATACAATTCTTCAACACGTCATATTTGCTCGGAACAGTTCAACTATTCATGAAACATGAGATCCAAATGATCCCAGCCACAAAACTCGAAACTTTATCATTTACGGGATTTCACGGAAAGCAAACGGATTAATTTCCTCTTGAAGAAATTAACAAAAAGTTTTCTTTGATTGCAACCTCACTTTGCGAACTCAAACCAAAGAACCTTTAAGACTAAATCACACGAAACTCTTAAGAAGCAATAGGACATTCCCATATACCATTTTATTTAAAATAATTTTAGCTACCAGAACATTCACGAGCTCCAAAAGATCACAAAAGCTAAACTTGAAATATTCTCCTTTAAGTGATATCACCGGGCGACCAAATTACTACAAGTATTAACATAAATCTCACCACAACAATTAGAAAACCCTTCGAAAGACCCATGTGAAAAGAATGGGTTGATTCTTTCTCAAAAGAAGAGGAAAATGAAAATAATTTTCACCAACCAGAAAATCATTTACCACTCGCAATGAACATATGACCAAGGGGAAAACCAATTAGGCAATGAACTCAGAAAACATAAGTGAAGTCCATAGTTGAGGCCACAAGCCCCGCACGAAGAGAAGATCAAACTCCAAATGAGAAGAAGGCATTGCCTTCGAAAGTTAGAAATATCTTATGGGCAAAACCATAAGGTTTCAACAATCTTAGCATGTCAGGAAATAGATAAATCTAGCGCTTATGAAAGATCATCAAGTAGATGTTTTACGAGGCAGTTTCATATTAATATTTACTTTTCTTAGAACCTTGTTGATTCTAATCAAGAATAAGTATACTCTAAATCACAGCTCGCTATGCAATCATTGCAAGGCAACAATAAATTAACTAGCTATGCCATCGAGGATATCGGTTAAGATTATTTATGCAGCACACTAATAATCCAACTTGACATCATAGATTATCAATTTACTTCTTTACTTACAACTTCTTACATAACACCACAAAACCTTACAAAGGGTTTCGACACCCTTTTTTTTTCTTCCCAAAGAGATGTTCTAAACTCCAACACTCCAACTACTCTGAAAGAAATGAGCAGAGTCAAAACTTTCTTCAATGAACTCTGTAAAAGAAATAATTTCCATTATCCAAAATACCAAACGGATAACCAGTCGCCTTTATCAACAAGAAAGATAGGATTCTCATGAAAGAGAACAATCTTGTAAATAACAACCTTTACTAGTAGCAAAGAGAGCTCAACAGTTGGAAAGACATTAATTGTTCTGAAAAACAAATAGGGACCAATGAAAACCCATACCCAACAATTTTGTTTGAATACAATCTCCAACTTAACCACGACCAGGCATCACAAAAGGATTTTAACACTTTCCTTCAGAAAAGAGATGCTTTAAACTTCAACAATCGGAATGATCCAAAAGAAATACATGGAGCCAAAGCTTTCTCACATTAACGAACTGGCAACAGAAAACTTTCATTACCCAAAATATCAAACGATTAAGTGAGTCATTCTTTTCCAATAAGAAAGAAGGAACAACCATGGAAATCTCATTCTCGCCAATTAACAACAATCACAAGTAGTAAAAGCAATTCAACAGTCGAAAAAACAATAATTGTTTCAAGTAACCATTAGAGACCCATTGAGACCAATCAACTACCATGAACCACGAACCCAAGAGAAATTTATCAACCACCACAGAACAAGAATTTGCCAAATTCAGAAATCAAGGAAGAGAACAACTTTCTAAAGCAACTCACGCTCAACACCTGAAACTATGGTACTCGGGGTAACTACTCCCCTAACCACATACCACGAACAGTGGTGTAACCTGGTGAATCCCAGAGTGACAACCACGTCCTCAACTTCTTAACATCCGTTATCAATGCGCATAACAAATGTAATCATTTATGAATATATAGGATCATCTCATGACAATCATAGAATAAATTCATAGATATAAGATATCACATCATATCATAGATTAACTATAGAAATACGGAAACAATGAATTACCCAACCCCACCTACTGTGCACAATGTGTCATTTTAATAACTTAATTACCACGGACCTAAAGCCCGCTCTGATACCAACTGTAACACCCTGGCTACTCGGAAGCCAAGATGTCACCTAAATTATCTAACATACAACCATAATGCGAAAGAATTTAAACAATATCTCATCTAATGACATAAAGAGATCAATATTTAATAGAACAATGGCAGGATTATAGTCTGAATCCAAATAAGTATATCAAAGGGGTGATCAAGGATCACAAGCAGAACTTAATCAACCATTACATGGAGAGAGATATCAACCACATCTAACTTTATTTATTACAGTTCATCAATTATCGAATGAAAGACAAAACCAAGTCATATTATTGAAACTGGAGTATGGTGAGATGAACAATTAGTGCGTGTCTACTCCCTCCTAATAGAGTCATCATCAATGATCACCTAAAATAAACAAACAAAGCAAGAATGAGTCCGAGACTCAGCAAGTACAGAGAACTCAAGCCAAAGAACCTTTAAGACTAAATCACACGGAACTCTTAAGAAGCAATAACGTCTTTAGATTTCTGTAGGATCTTGGATCAAGTCATTTGGATGGACGGATCATAAGTTATGTTTTTTTACAACGTCGCTGTTCAGAGGCTCTGTCAGAATTCTGGTAGTTGGTATTAACTGGTTATTAGAAATTAGCTAACGAATTATTTAGAGGATTTAACCAACATGAACGTTGTAGGTTATATACTAAGGTTTCCAGAAAGCTAGAGAATGTAATTTTTGGATGATTGTACTGAAAGTTATGTACGTTTTAGTTCTGCTGTCTAGAACGTCTGCCAGGGTTTAGAAGTTTTATTAATCTGTTTAGTAGAGATAGCGAATGATAGAATTTGGGAATCTCACCAACTAGTTTTATGTGGGTAAGTTAGTAAGATTTCTAGAGAATGAAAGAAAACGATTTTTGGGTAAATAGACGAAAAGCTATGATTTTTAGAAGAAGACTGTTCTGTTTTGGGACAGATCGATGTTCATGGGAGTTGGTGTTTTGGGTTGCGCTAGGGAGCATAGTTAATCGTATATTTTTTTTAGCAATGCCATGTTCAGAAATGTCCTCTTAGTGTGGTTGTTAAAATTGTTCAGGTGGTGGTTTGATTCCGGGGGCAGCGTCCTCTTCGCGTCATCAAGCTTCACACGGTTGAGGCAAGTGCAATTAGTGGGTAGAAAAATTAAAATGAATGCTCATGAATGCTTGTATTATGATTATGCTCTTTACTCTTGAATGTCGCTGCTAGTCATTACATTCTTATGTTGGATAAATGAATAGACTCATATACATCATGTCATTATCCTTGAGACATGGCCACGTGGTGGCCAAGTATTGATTTTGAGGTCCCCGTCATGTATTAGACGGGCTTGAGGTCCCCACACTCGTGGAGTGTGGGCTTATGGTACCTATGCTAGATGGCACAGGTATGGGCATGCATCGACGGATGCATACTCCGCATTACCGGTAAATGTAAAGAGAAAAGAAAAGGGTGCATCTGTGGCATTTGCATTGCATGAGCATATGAGCTAATTTGGTATGAAGTATTGTGATTGGTTGATTTGTGTCAAACTTGTATATTGGATTACTGTCTTATTTGTACTTTGCTGAGTCATGGACTCACACTTGTTGTTTTTTTATATTTTTAGGTACCTTTAAAAAGACGTCATGCATGAGAAGGGCTAGTAATAAGAACTGATGCACTCTACCATGAACAACTCATGAATGATAAATTTTGGATTATGATTTCATAATTGAACAAACTGCTAAGATGTTTTTATTGGTTATGTCTTTATGCATCTGTTGCTTTGTAATAGAGATGATTTAATGTGACGGTGGCTCGATCTTTCGAAAGGTAGTGATATGTCGATTGTGGAGAACACGACATTGATGATCCAAAGGCTCCGACCAAAACAGATCGAACCCCTCGCAATCAGTACACCACTGCTCCAATGGTTATCAACCATGCTGAACGCGGTTGACCTCGCCAAGAAGGCTATCTCCTGCAAGCTAATCGAGAACACAAGCAAGAGAGTAGAAGATGCAATCTAAAATTGTATTTCGAATAAGGTTTAAGTTCACAAGTTGGGGTTTCTCAACCGAACGCGCGGCGAAACTGCGATGCAGAATAATCTAAAAAGAAACTCGAGGAAAACTAAAGGGGTGAGGCCTCCTTAAATAGGGGAGGGGGGGGGCCTCACATAGCTAAAAACTAAGGGGGTGGGACTATTCACATGGTACTATTCACATAAACAGTACCACTATGAATAGTGCAGCCCAAGGAGGGGGGTGGCTAGGGAGATGGGCCCAAGGAGGGGGGGGCTTGGGAGATGGCCGATCAGCATATGGCCCATATGGGCCAAGTCAGCCCATTCATTACATAGCCCATGGACCAACAAGAGGTGACATAGCTCCAGGGCATGTAGACATAGTACGATGGCATGTAGACACAGCTTGGCTTGTAGGAGTAGACGTAGCTCGGTTCAACTGGTGAATATGGGAGTGCAATAGCCGAAAGTCCTATCGGAGAAGATGTGGTTGAAGTAGAGGATGTCGTGCAGTGGGCCGAAGCAGTGGTTGCATCCTTAGGGTTGATGTCCTCATCATCCTCCCTTTCTTGAATTTGAGTCGTCCTCGACTCAATCGTTGTCTCCAAATCATCGCATTCCTGCAAAAGGTTAGTAGCAACAGGAGGCAAAGAAACATGCATATCTTCTAATGTATCTTTGTACGCCGCACGGTATGGCAAAGTCGCTCCCGGAATTAAGTCAATTTGGTGTTCAATCCCTCTAATATGTGTTAGTCCCGGGGGTATTTCAACAAGATCATATTTGATTGCAAGCATGACACAACCCTTTAATTTAATTCCCTCAGTTCTAGAACTAGGTGCCAACTTCTCTTTTTTAGGTGGGAAAACGTTCTTCACTACTTGCTAATTTTAAGATTCATGTTCATGTTCTTTCCTCTCATTTTTAGCTATCTTTTTATCACATTTCACAATTTCAGCAGGTGTCAAAGGTAGCAAAATTATTTTCTTTCCTTTGTGCATAAGAGAGTACTTATTACTTCTACCATGATGAGTTGCATCGGTATCAAATTCCCATGGACGTCCTAATAAAAGTGAGCAGGCTTGGATAGGCACTACTCGAAATCAGCAACATCATGATAGAAACCAATGGAAAATTGCACTCTTGCAGATTGGGTTACCTTCACCTTGACGCCATTCTTTCTTTGAACCATTTGAATGTAAATGCGGGTGAGGATGCGCACGTGTGGTCAAGCCAAGCTTCTTGACCAATGCTGAATTCACCAAGTTATTACAGCTCCCGCCATCAATTACGACACGAACGCGACAATCCTTGACAATGAGGAACATCTGAAACAAATTATGGCGCTGTAGCTTCTCCGCTTGCTCCCTTTGAGTGCTCAATACTCATTTGCACAATTAGGGTCCTATAATTCTCAGAAAGCAATGCACCTAAAATTTCCTCACCATCGCTATCTGCCTCATGATCATCATCATTACCTGCAAGGTTAGCTACAAGAGCATATTCATCCTCAACATCACTAGCACTTACATAACCACCGTCTTCTGTTGGAATGTACGCTTGCTGACTTGGGCAATCTTTCATGACGTGGCCCATCCCTTTGCAACGGTGGCACACAATCCCCATTGTACGACCCGTGGAAGCAACCGATGAAGAGCTCTGCGTTGGTGCCTGCACACTAGTAGATTTACTTGTCTCGGATGCACGTGATGGTGGCGGTGGCGCTGCTGAACGCGTCCTACTCACGGAGGGGGCAGCAGACCGAAAAACATGAGGTGGGGCTGTGTTGGCTTCTCCCAGCATCGGTCTCGATATAGACGTACTTTCAAAGTTGTTCCTTGTCCTTTGTTGCCTACCCTGGAATTCCTGTTCTGCCAGACAAGAAAGCTGGAACAACCTATTGATATCAGTATACTCTTTGTAATCAACTATATCCTGAATTTCACACCTTAAGCCCCCATAAAAACGAGCTATCTTATCCTCCTCATCCTCAACAACATTACAACGCAGCATGCCTATTTGTAGTTCTTGATAATATTCCTCGACAGATCGATTACTTGGTCTAAGCGCTGCAATTTCTTATGCATATCACATTTAAAAGTAGGAGGAACAAATTTAGCACGCATAGCTACCTTTGATCTATCCCATGTATCAAGTGTTAAGCCAGAATTAACTACTTGATTCTACCAAATGATAGCAAAATCTTTAAATTCACTAGTAGCTTGTTTGACTCTATGCACTTCAGGAACTAGATGGGCATTAAATTTTTGTTCAACTGCCATCTCTCAATTTAGATAAATTTCAGCATCATAAACACCCGCAAAAGATGGCATGGTAAATTTAACTTTAGCAAATGGGTCATCATTAACACAAGCATTGTGGTGCTGAAAATTATTACCTCCCATACCGTGATGGTTGTGATGTAGGTGGTGTCGTTGACGTGCATCTTGGGCAGCAAGAGCAGCGCCAGCGTCGCGGTTTTGCCTCTCATTATCATCTCCCTCCTCAAGATCTTGGGCTGCATCATGATCATACTCGTGTCCATTGTTTGGTGGTCGATTAACCATTCTTTCAAGGCGTGTAGTGAGCGCTGCAATACTATTGTTGATTGAGCGCTGCAATGTAACCATAGTAGCTTGAAGCTTCCTGTCGATGTCCTCGTTAATGGTAGTGTGTTGTTCATCCAAAAGCATCATGAGCTCTCCCTTTAAAACATACTCTTTCTTATTAGATGAGTCACCTGTCATGGTTAGTAGAAAACAAAAGACAACACAAAATTATTATCCCTATCAACTACTAGGTGATGGGAGGTAGAATCACACACTCTCAAGCATCTTACCACACTCTTACAAGTGTTCTTACCAATGCAGCAGGTGGTATAACCGGTGGTTGGTTCGTGATACTGTGTCGAGCGTGGGTACGATTGCAAGAGGGGACCTGTCCTAATCAAGGGTAGTGGAGCTTGGAAGGCTTCAATATGGTAGCAAGGATCAGCAATAATCAGATCAGTTAATGCAAGTTGATAAATTATTCAAAGTACTAGCCAAAGTTGCTGATCCTAGCCTAATCAAAGCTAGCTAATCGAAGCCCTACTAAGAGATGTGTATGTACGCACACGCAAAGATAAAAGTGACTTGATGTAAGCAATGGAATAACCTCACAACAAGTGCTAGGAGAGACGCTAGCCACCTACTTAAACTTCTGTGAAGGGCACAAGATTGTTCACATGATGTAGAGCACAAAAGACAGCAATATCGGTGCAATGCAAACAACCCTCTAGATTGAGTAGAAACAACAGCTAGTCTCAAACGATGAAAAAAAACAAATTTTTATATGGTTTATAATTACTCATTTGAAAGGTTTCGACGAGATCTACAACTTTGCAGTTGAGACAAACCCCAAATTCCGAAGGAAAGAGTAAAACAATTGGCAAAAACAGAAACCGAAAACTTACGACGTGAATTCGGAGCCGAAGACGGCCGATTTTGGGGGTCTTGGATGGTTATGGGCAGAAGCTAGTTGTTTTATTGGATGCACGTCGTCGTTAGCTTTCCGAAAAGTCTAAAAACGTCGAATTCCGACTCCGTATACAAAAGTTATGCCCGTTCTACTGAAGGTGTGTCGGAAATGGACTCGAAATCGTTTCGGCCTCAACTTGAAACTGCTATATCTTTTGATCCCGTGGGCCAAACTTGTTGAATTGTTTTGTGGAAGCTTGTGGATGTATGCAGAAGGACTCCACCAATTTTCACTAATTTTGGCGAAAGTTTGATAGCCTTTTCAATTTTCAGAAAGGCCTCTACCAATGTTTTTTTGTCTCTCTTTTTTTTTGCTCTTTTTTTTGCTCTTTTTTTTTTCTCTGAACAACCGAAACTAATTCATTCCTTTCCTTCTTCTAGATAAACCAAATCAAAATATTTCCTTCTCTTGCAAACCGAACTGGCAACCGAAATTGTTTTCCCCTTTTTTTGAATCCCGAAACCAACTAGGGTTTGCACCAGAGATCAACTCGGTTTACATACTTCCAACCGAAACCAACAGAGGCCGCGGCCGAGGTACACAGCGGCAGCAGGGGTTGGTAGCTACCACGGTAGAGGCAAAGGCTGCGGTAGGAGCTTGAGGCTGGTGGTTGCCACGACAGTGCTGTGATTGCTTACTGCGGAATTGAGTTAGGGTTGCCACGGCAGGAGTAGGAGGATGGTGTTGTTGCGGTAGGATCTGTGGAAGCGGTGGTAGGGGATGGGATGGCAGCGGATGGTGTTGTTGTGGTAGGATCTGTGGAAGCGGAGGTAGGGGATGGCAGCGAATGGGGTTGGCGTGGCAGAAGTTTTGACACAATGATGAAGCTACACAAAGGAACACGAAGATCAAACTAGACGATAACAAACTAGACTCTAACTAAAGTAGAAATCAGCAACTAGACACGACGATGCAACCAAAAATTCAACAAGCAAAAACTGAAAAGAAAAATTGCAAAGGCACTAAGGGTGATGGGATAGCGGAAGAACACGACGAACAAATTATTTTTGTGGGGCTAATTTTCTGGAGTTTTTAGGACAATGAACATAAACTAATCTAAAAGTGGTAGAATTGTGATTACCTAACGGGCAATCTTTGCTCTAATACCACCTAATGTGATGGTGGCCCGATCTTCCGAAAGGTAGTGATATGTCGATTGTGGAGAGCACGGCGTTGATGATCCAAAGGCTCCGACCAAAACAGATCGAACCCCTCGCAATCGCTACACCACTACTCCGATGGTTATCAACCATGCCGAACGCGGTTGACCTCGCCAAGAAGGCTATCTCCTGCAAGCGAATCGAGAACACAAGCAAGAGAGTAGAAGATGCAATCTGAAATTGTATTGCGAATAAGGTTTAAGTTCACAAGTTGGGGTTCCAACTGAACGTGCGGTGAAACTACTATGCAGAATAATCTAAAAAAGAAACCTGAGGAAAACTAAAGGGGTGATGCCTCCTTAAATAAGGGAGGGGGAGCCTCACATAGCTAAAAACTAAGGGGTGGTATTATTCACGTGGTACTGTTCACGTGAATAGTACCACCATGAATAGTCTGGCCCAAGGAGGGGGGCGGCTAGGGAGATGGGCCTAGGGAGATGGCCGGCCAACATATGGCCCATATGGGCCAAGTCAGCCCATTCCTTACATAGCCCATGTACCAACAAGATGTGACGCAGTACCAGGGTATGTAGACATAGTACGATGGCATGTAGACGTAGCTTGGCTTGTAGGAGTAGATGTAGCTCAGTCCAACTCGTGAATATGGTAGTGCAGTAGCCGAAAGTCCTATCGGAGAAGATGTGGTTGAAGCAGAGGATGTCGTGCAACGGGTCGAAGCAGTGGTTGCATCCTTAGGGTTGATGTCCTCATCATTATTAGCGTTTCATGGAAGTTTCTATGATTACGAATTAAGTTGGATGTTTGAAATAATTGATTATGTTATTGATAATTGTTGGAATCTCTTATATGGTTATCTATACAAAGGAGGTTCTGCCGAAATTTAGCGTAAAGTCTTAGAATTTAAATTGTTACCTTGTTGTTTTAGTAACATTCGAGGCTCATGTTGGGCTAGGGTGTTACACAAGGGTTATTGCGAACGGTGGCTCCTCACCGACGGTGGCTGGTACCAGCACATAGAGGAGGTTATTGTTAACTCGTTGGTGCACTCAAGGGTGGAAGACGATGACGGTGGCGATTGGCGGCGATTGTTGAGTGGCAGAGAGCTACGGTCGTTGTTAGGAATTCTCTCTGGCGATGCTCTGGCAACACGGAAAGGTCCTTGTGGTAGCCCGCGTGATGGTGATCATGATGGCACAAACCATGATGACAAGGCGATGATGACGGCAGCACAATTCAAAGAAAACGAGCTTTGGTTGAAAACCCTAACCCTTGGATTGCGGCGGCGCTATGTCTTTAGAGGTGGAGAGGGTTGGGGGTTCTAGATGAGGGGGAAAGGCGATCATCTGGGTCCTATTTATAGGGTACGAATGAGGCTAAGAGGGCGTATCAGCGGCGAAGACCTAAATGAGTTTGAGACGAACACGAGCGAATCTCGGAGATGGAAGGTGATACGGGATATGATTTTGTTGGTTTTGGATGCGGGGAGAAAAGGGAAGTCGAATGCCGTATCTCCAAGGGATTTTCTCGGTTGGAAATGACTTTGTCGGATGGAGCTCCAAGACGCGTCAATGGCGGCGAAGCGAACAACGCCTGTGAGAGGCAAGCAGGGGCGATTCGGTGGTACTCACCGGTCAACGAGACATCTGAAAGCGGGTGAAATGGGGTGACCTTATACAAGGAATGGGCCATGAAGGTGCCACGTCTTGGGAACAGAGATGGGCAGGAAATTTGGCTTGAATTTTAATATAAGATTTTAAATATATTTTCATTTTTAGAAAATACAGAAAATGCAAATGGCAATTAGAAAATAGCAAATGAACTCGGAAAAATTCTAGAAAATCTAGAAAATATATACAAGCACATAAAATCCAAATAAAATAGTTTTGATAATAATTGAAGTTGACATTAATCATATTATTATTTTTTGATATTGAAAGTCCATATTAAGCTCTTAATTAAATTAAATAAAATATTGGGTGAATTTTCCAAAGGCTGAACTATTCAAAAGAGTTTTTAAACTTCAAAAAATTGGGATGTTACAAACCTCCCCCCTTAAAAGAATCTCAACCCTGAGATTCAGGCTAGCTAGAGAAAAGGTTACGAAACTCGGCTTTAAGCTCTTTTTCGTGCTCCCACGTTGCTTCTCGTTCTGAGTGGTTGCTCTACTGAACTTTGCAAAAACGAATGGTCTTGCTTCTAGTCCAACGCTATAACACTCCAGCCCAACATGAGCCTGGAATGCTACTAAAAAAATAACATAAATTAGGCTAAGATTTTTGTCTTTAATTCGGCAGAGTCTCCTTTGTAATTTTGACCATTTAAAGGGATTAACAAGCAAATAATAGGTAATCAAGTAGGATAATGCAGTAATAAATTAAAACAAAAATAAGAAAGATAACAAAGCACCTCGAAGGGTGAACATGGTCATACTTAGAAAATTACATTCTCTAGTGGGATCCTCCAATTAAATTTAAGTACTAATTTATTAAGCATAACAATTAATGTGGTGAAGTGTGCAACCAACGATTGTAGTCCCTCCCATGCATGTTGTCAACACGAGCTGTACCTAAAACAAAGCATAACAACAAGCGTGAGTCCAAGACTTAGCAAAGTGCAATTAAATTAATAAACCAAACATCATAACATACTTTGAATATTAGTAAAGCCTGTCACATATAGTCATTCAAAGTATCACCAAATCCATTCAACTTTAATTGTCATGCAATGCTCATGCTACAAATGCACTTTTCTTTTATGTTTTGCATATACCGGTAATGTGGGGTATGCATCCGTCGATGCATACCTATGCCTGTGCCTTTAGCACAAGGACATAAAGCCCACACTCCACGAGTGTGGGGACCTCAAGCCCGTCCAATACATGACGGGGACCTCAACACCAACATTGCTTGGCTACCACGTAGTTCATGCCTCAAAGATAAATATATGATGCAAATGAGTCCATGCACTTAAACCACACGAATATAAACATAACCAGCAGCAATATCATAGGTAATCATTTATTCTCATAAAAGATTAACAATGCATGATCATCCATCCATATACACTATCCACTAATTGCACTTGCCTTAACCGTGTGAAGTATGACGATGGGAAGAGGGCGCTACCCCCGGGATCACACCACCAGCTGAGCATTTCATAAATATTCTAAGAATACATTTCAAGGCATAACAACTATACAAAATTAAAGCATATAAAGCATCGCTCCTAATCTCAACCCAAACACCGTTCTCCCCTGAACATCGTTCTATCCCAAACGGAACAGTCACCTTACAAAAATCATATCCACCTCTCCGATTATCCAAAAATTTCCCTCTTGGACTCTCTGGAATTCTTAAATAATTATCTATAACAATCAAGTTGGTCTTATCCCCTAATTTAGTTATTAACTATTTTTAATATTCTGATTACTACTACTGTCAAATTCTGACCGCCATTCTGGACAGCAGAACTAAAACAATCATAACTTTTGTTCAGTTTATCCAAACCATTCGTTCTTGGGCTTATTAGAAAGCTTAAATAACTAGGCACAGAAGTCCTATTGGTAGAATCTTCTAATTAAGACTTTAGCTATTTTTAATAAAATCGATCTCTAAAGTCTACCCGAAACCTGTTATAACCTTGGACAGCAACATAAAAATGATCATAACTTTCTGAAGGTTTATCAAAAAATTACATTCTTAAGTTCTCTGGAAACCTTGTGAAATCACCTACATTATTAATGTTGGTGGGAGCCTCTAATTATTTCGTTAACTAATTTGTATCATCGAAATACTACAACCTGCTAGAATCCTAACAGAACTTCTCGACAGCAGTGTTGTAAAATTCATAACTCAAGATCCGTTCATCCAAACAACATGATCCAAGATTATATGGAAAGCTAAAGACATTACCCACAAATCCCTCGAAGGTTATGAATCCAAAATTCGCCATTTCAGATCTCAAGCCTACATCGCACTACAAACTGCAACCAATCGATCTACTACCCGATACTGCCCGAATCGCAAAAGCATTAACCAAAATAGAGGGGATCTGAGAGTCACCCCTTGAAGACCATGATGATGCAGTGAAGAACATGAAGAAATACCCACAAGATTTCCCTTTCTTCCTTCCTTCTTCCCTTCTTCTTCTTCCCTTCCCTCTCTTCTCTTCTTTGGCCGGCAGCAACCAATGAGGCGGCACTGGGGTGTAGGAGCAGTAGGGGGTGGCACAAGGAGGAATCAAGGATGGCACTGTAGCATGGCGGTGGCACGGTAGCAGGTATGTGCTATATTAGGGCTAGGGTTTGGTGGTTGCCCTCTTGCCTTCTACTGGTAACCATGGGCCTTGGGCCACTAAAATTGGTTTTCCCCCACTTGAAAATGGGTTGGCGGCCTATTCCTCTCCCCAAAAAATCTGAATTTTTCTTTCTAATTCTATTTTATTTCAGTACTAATCACTTATGTGTTTTATGTTTAAATGGGATATTACATTCTACCCCCCCTAAACAGAATTTGACCCCGAATTCTACTTGTCGTTCTATTCGCAAGAACATCACAACTGGAACGGAACAATAGATAACACGTACCCGACGTGAACAACTCCGGATATTGCTCACACATGCGAGACTCCAACCCCCAAATCGCTCCCCTCTCGGACTGATGCGACCACAACATCTTGACGTATAACAATGTCTATGCCTCCGCACTAGCTTCGACCTCTCCAGGATACGCACCGGACATGACTCAAAGGTACGGTTTTACTCGTTGATCAACGGCTCTAATGAAACCTCAAACTTTGGATATCACAAGTGCCACCTCAACTTTGGGACGTGAAACACGTTGGGTACCCTGCGCATGGACTTGAGACAGTCTTAGCGAAACACTAGCTTCTAAAATCAAACCAATGTATCTTGGGCCAACCCTCCCTTTTTGGTACCAAACCAGACATCCTACACGACACACATAACTCTTGTTTCAACTCTCAATTGACCTCTTCACTTTAACAAGGAGCACCTCCTTTGACTAGAAATGCGCCACAGAACTCGTTGTAAACAAACTCTTTTACAATCAGAACCCAACTGAAATAAAGGATTCTCATTGCAACCACGCATTACCAACTCCCCACCAGAAGATTCAAATGCAAAATCGAAGTTTCATCACGAAAACCTTTCACTATCCAAGTTGGCAGTTTGCAAATAAACACCACACAAGTCAAAGGAGAAATCACTCGAATGCCCCAAATAAATCATTTCCTTTGTTTTTTTTTCTGAACTGG
The DNA here is from genome assembly GCA_036346405.1 of Phyllostachys edulis. Taxonomy (NCBI): domain Eukaryota; kingdom Viridiplantae; phylum Streptophyta; class Magnoliopsida; order Poales; family Poaceae; genus Phyllostachys; species Phyllostachys edulis. The sequence continues at coordinate 55,789,856 of CM070554.1, read as the reverse complement.
AAAGAACCACACATGCCAACATAAAGCCAACTCAAATTGCAAATGACCTCTGTCATAAACACATAGCTCAAACAAGAATTAAGATAGTATTTCACTACCCGAGAAAACATTTTTTTTTCAATCCTTTCTTTTAAGAATTTAACTTCCCTTAAACCATGAGTTTCCAAATCATCACATAACACACTAACTCATTTCCCTTAAATTGGCAACTGACAACCTGATGCTATGCTCAAACCGAATACATCATTCACACCTTTGTAGAGAGACTTTACTGACCCCACAAACACACTCTTGCCAACTCCTCTACTAACGAAGTTACTTTGGTAAATAATTTTCAATGCACCCCAGCATGGATTTCACCCACAAACACGTCACCTCAATCCGTTAAGGATAATCAACTTGAAATTTCACATCGCACATACTCATTTATTACATCAAAAGGATTCTATCCATGATCAACACACTATTCAGAATCCACTTTTGTTCTTCTACTTCTACACATAATCAAGGAGCGACCAAGGTTCTATCATAAACCACAAGCCCTATTTCAACCTCCGAAACTCCTATAATGAACTTCTGATATAAAAGATAGAGAAATCCTCAAATTCGATGACTAAAATTCCTACAATCTCAACATACTCAATCATTAACAACAACATGTAAATATATTCTCGACCAAATTATCTTTAGAAAGATTCTAAATCCCAGAGGGTTACTCATTGAAGTCAAGTCATAGTTGACAATAACTCAACAATCCCTACTATCCCGATAACTATCATATCGATTAGATTTGTTCAAAATTCTACTCTCATTAAATACACCGTCATAATTCTCTTACACAACCTTGCAAAGTACCAAAATCATGATAATCTAATAAATTGATCAAGATTCCCATACTTTTGATAATTCTAATGTTCTATCAAAATGAATAAAAGATCTTGGACCACAAATCACTCTAGATTCTACTAGTTGCAAGAATGTAATCGGTTATCTCCAAAGACAAATATTCTATTTAAATCAAATCCTTTCCAAGGATTTTTCCAAGAAATCAATTTATCACTCAATGCATCTCGAACAACTTGACATCTAACGTCTCACAGAATCATTCACTTGGCCACCACCAACCAGTTGCCACTATACACTAATAAAAGACTCTTATAAAACGAATCGGTTAATCCAACGAATCGGTTAATCCTTTCTCACAAGGAAGAGGTAGACAAAAACAAATTCCGACACCCAGGAAAACATTACTCCTCATAATGAGCACGAGACCAAAAGAAATAGTCAAATAACAACGATCACGAGAAAAACAAAAGATGAGATCAAAGTCGAGGGCACATGTCCATTATTAGGAGAATACTTCAAACCTTAACCAATAAGAATAAAGAATTGCTTTTGAATCTTAAGGAACTCTTATGTGGCCAATCAACAAGGTTAAGCGCACTTCAATAAGCTGCGAGCTATAAAACTTGACTCCAACTCCAAATACCTCTACCACACTCTTTCCTTTAACCATGAAAATAATTTTCTTTGATTACCACATCACTTGCCACCTTTAACAAGAAGTGCTTTTAAAACCAGATCACACTAATCACTTAAGAACAAATTATAACCTTCGACCAGGTTGGTTTGCTCAATAATTTCAGGTACTACATAAATCACAAACTCCAAAAGATTATGAATGTGAAATGTGAAACATTTCATTTGAGTGATACCACGAAAGATGTTCAAATTACTTTCTTTCTATAAGAATCAACAACACACTCACAATCCATTGCTAACAACCTTACTAACATTCAGAATGATATACCCTTAACAAGAATCGCCATCGTCTACTCTTCCGTTAAAAAGTTCTCCAAAACTCACCAAATTGTTCCATACTTCTCTATTATCCCATCCTCAGATTGAGAGTCCACCTGTGGATATCATGGGGATATGCTCATGATCTTAGGATGCTGATACAATTGGCAATGGTGTTGAGGGTTTGTCGAAACACTCGTTTTCAGCAAAGTTTAGTAAAATCAGTATGACCGCATTTTGGAAGCGGTACTACCGTATGGCAGTAGGATCGGATTTTACTTGGAGGTATTTTTTTTCTAGAGAGTTTGTTTTTGGGAGTTTCTTCTCTCCTGGAAATCGGTATGACTGCACTTTGGGAGTGGTACTATCGTAGTGCGGTAGTACTGATGTTTACATGGCGGTATTACCAGTTTTGTTCTGTTCGATGGCCAACTTGTTGGCGATGTTTGTAGGTTAGGTCAATTTCATGGGATTCATCGCATATGTGTTGCATGATGCATGTTTTGACTAACGTGGGTCAAGTTGCAAAGAACTTGTTCCCAGAATCGATTTCTTTGTCTATTGTTGTGTAGAAAGCTTGGAGGTCAACAACGAGGATGATCGGGACTAGGCTTGGAGAGCTGAGGTTCAGAACGATCGAGGATACTGGGTGAAGTCAATGGACTCAAGTATGGCACAAAATGGACAAGGATGACTGAACAGGAAGTTCGATGCGACGAGTTGCATCAAGTGGCGCGGGGGTCGCTGCAAGTGCCATGGTGGTTTTGGTGGGAGCCGGATGGAACAGACTTGCCGACATGAAGAGAGCCGTTGATCAACCTACATGTGGTGAAGCATGGTATTGCTTCATGAAGATTTGACTCGGTCTTCGAAGAAGGATCGAGAAGGGGTATTTTAGTAACTTCACCAAAATACCGCCTTGATTGCTTTTGGCTAAACTGCGACGCAAGACGGTGCAAGGAGTAGTTGTTTAGGTCAAGAAAAGATGAAGATAGTGCTTTGAAAAATGTGCGTGAGTGAAACCCGTTTTGTGTGTGGGCTTAGCGGGTGCCCATTAGGGTTTTCTTTCTAGAAGCTAGCCTCCACTATAAATAGGGGAGGGTGTTGGTTGTGCACCTCCCAACCTTTGTATTAAAGAAACCCTAGTTTGTGTTTAGGGATAGGAGAGGTTAGGGTTCTAGAGAGGTGGATTGATTGAGTGCTCATGTTCGAGCTTTTATCCTCCATGGTGGAGTAGCTGTAAACCATCTTCAATCTCCAATCAATCCAAGCAATACTCTTCAAGATGACTATCTCCTTGTTCTTGCCCTCTCTTTGGTGATTTTGGGTTTTTGATGATTTCTTAGTTTTCCTTTGGTTATTTATGGTCATCTTGCTTGTTGTGACATGTGGGAGTGAATCTAAGATTATCTTGATCATCATTTACTCACGAGCAAGTTTTTAGATCAAAGTTTGATTTTGGCCTAGTTTTGGAGCAACCTCCACTCAAACGAAAAAAGAACGAAACTTTGGCAATGAACTAAATGATCTTTGATTGTAATAGGTTTCTAACATCGTAGAGAAGGTATGTTTCAAGTTTCATGAAGTTTGGAGTTGTGGATCAAAAGTTGTGCCAATTTTGGATTTCGTTTTCGAGTTGATTTTCCTGTTCATCGTGCTATTTTTACTGTTGATCCGGTAGTACCGATACTATTCATCGGTAGTACCAGTACTGTTCATAAACACTATTTGCAATTACTGTTCACCATCGTGTTTTTTTTGTTTTTGGTTGTATGATTCGGGGTTTTGATTGGATTCAATGCAAGAGATCCGCTATGCTTGTTTGTTGATCTTCATAGCTTTCATAGCTATTGGAGAGAAAATCTTGTTGAATCTGATCAAAGTGAAAAATAGGCAAAGCTCCTATTCACCCCCTCTCTAGTCGCCGTTTCGGTCCAACACCACCAAAACTTTGCAATCTCACTATAACAACCATCTCGAAGCGTTTGAGCAAATCCTTGGTGTACTTTATTTGATGGATGAAGATCCCTTCCTTGTATTGCTTGATTTGAAGCCCCAGAAAGTAGTTGAGCTCACCCATCATACTCATCTCAAATTTCCTGGACATGGTCTCAGAAAAACTAGAAACAAGAGCATGAGAAGAACCACCAAAGATAATATCATCTACATAAATCTAAACAAGCAGGAAGTCATTGCTATGCCTAAGAATGAACAAGGTCTTGTCTACCTTACCCATCTCAAAGTTATTCTTAAGCAAGAAAGTCTTAAGTCTATCATACCAGGCTCTAGGGGCTTGCTTAAAACCATACAAGGCTTTGGATAGCTTGAAGACATGATGTGGATGCTTGGGATTCTCAAAGCCTAGGGGTTGCCTAACATACACTTCCTGCTCTATATAACCATTCAGAAATGCACTCTTGACATCCATCTGATACAGCTTATAGCCCTTAGATGCAGCAAATGCAAGCAGAATGCGAATGGGCTTCTAATCTAGCAACAGGAGCGAAGGTCTCATCAAAATCTAACCCCTCAAGTTGGCTAAAACCCTCAGCTACCAATCTAGCCTTATTTCTAACCATAGAACCATCATCATTTTGTTTATTTTTGAACACCCAACAGGTTCCTAGAACATTATAACCACTAGGAGGTTCTACCAGGTTCTAGAACTTGTTCCTCTCAAAGTTCTCTAACTCCTCATGCATGGCATTAACCCAGCTTGAATCAGATAAGGCATGTGATATATCGCGGGGTTCGAAAGAGGCAACAAATGCATAATGGGAGTAGAGACTCGGATCGTGATACCTGGAGCGAGTGACTCGCTCATGAAGATGACCAATCATCTGATCTGGAGGATGATGCCTCTAAATGTGAAGTGAAGCACCTGGGGGAGATAGTTTCTCTTCGACGTCCGCAGGTACTGCTGATGATGAAGATGCAACAGGAGTCTCAACTGAAGGTGAAGTAGTCGAAGTAGGTTCTTGAGCTGGAATAGGAGCATCAATAGCAAGTGCATGAGCATCATCGACTCCATCATCATCTTCCTCCACAAAGATACTCTTCGTTGCCTATGTGTCACCTGAAACATCTGATCTAACTCTAGGGCTAGTCTCATCAAAGGTTCCTAAACAACGTTTGAACATTAAAAACCCAAAAACTCCTCGAATGTGCAGGATAATCTAGAAATAAACCATCAAAAGTCCTTGACTCAAATTTATCTAGATTTTCTGTCTTGAGAATGAAACACTTAGCTCCATGTAGGACCAAAAAGGTGACTAGAGGAGGGTGAATAGGAGCACGATCACTTTTTCTCCTAACTTGGATTCAACACTAATTTCACTCCAATAGCTATGTAAGCTATGAAGATCAGTAAGTAAGCATAGTGGAAGACTTGTGTTGAATTCAATTAACACCCCAAAGCACAACCATCAAAACCACACTGCATACAGAGCTAAGCGGTTTGACCGGTGTGCTTCTGGCGGTCTGACCGCTCAGTGGTCTGACTGGCGTTGAAAGTGCGGTCTGACCGCTCCTGACGATGAACAAGGAAAAATAGCTCACAGCCCGAAACACAAAATGGTCTAACTTTTGATCTACAACTCTAAAGTTGACCAAACTTGAGACACACCTTCCTAAGGATGTCAGGAACCTATTCCAATCAAGGATCGTGTAGATCCATATCAAAGTTCTGACCTTTTTCCATTTGAGTGAAGGATGCTTCAAAACCGAGCAAAAACGAAAACTTGATCCAAACACTTGCTCGTGGGTGATTGTTCATCAAGATGATCCTAGATGTATTCCCACATATCACAGCAAGCTAGATAGGGGCAAGAAACCAACAGAAAATCAAAGGATCAAAGAAATCCCCAAAATCATAAAGTAGATAGCAAGAACACAATGAGACTCATCTTTGAAGAATCTTACATAGATTGAAATGAGATTGTTTAGGGTTTTCAGCCACTCCATCCAGGAGGGCAAGAGCTCAATCCATGAGCACACAAGCAATCCAAAACTCTCTAGAACCCTAAACCTCCACTTTCCTCTCTAAGGCCCTAAAACCAAAACTAGGGTTTAGAATGAACTAAAGGATTGAGGGGGTGCAGCCACCTCCCTCCTCTATTTATAGTGGGGGCTAATCCTTCTAGAAGAGTTTCTTTATTGGGCACCCGTTAAGCCCACACACCAACGGGTTTAACTCACGCACGTATTTTAAAGCGTCGTCTTCATCTTCACTTGACCTAAATTGCTTCTCCATGCGTTGTCTTGTGCTGTGGTTTAGTCAAGGGTCACCAAGGCAGTATTTAGGTGAAATTACCAAAATACCCCTTCTCGATCCTTCTCCGAAGACCGAGTCCAAACTTGGTGAAGCAATCGTCTGCTTTGCCACGTGTAGGTTGATCAACGGTTCTCATCATGTCGGCAAGTCTCTCCTGTCCGGCTTCCACCGAAACCTCCATGGCACTTGAACCGACCTTCGCACCGCTTGATCCAACCCGTCGCACTTAATTGTCCGTTCGGTTATCCTTATCCATTCTACGCCATGCTTGAGTCCATTGACCTCATCCAGCATCCTCGATCGTTCTGAACCTCGGCTCTCCAAGCTTAGTCCCGATCATCCTCGCCGTTGACGGTCGTTGCCTCCAAGCAACCTACATAGCAATAGACAAAGAAATCATTTCCGGGAATAAGTTCTTCACAACTTGACCCATATTAGTGTAAACATGCACCATGCAACATATATGCACTGAAAGTCCATGATCTTGACCTAACGAACAAACATCGCCGCCACGAAGGACGACGAACCAGAACACAATCGGTCAGACCGCCACTTCAAGGCCGGTCTGACCGTCCCATGGCCGGTCTGACCGCCGCCTGAAAGCCGATTTGACCGTCCCCTAGGACTTAGCCAAAATTCCACCCTAGAAAACTGAGACTCCTCTGGAAATTTGAAACGAATAGAACTTTTGCCTGCAAGTTCCAAAAAATATGAGACTAAGTGCAGTAGAATCTCCTCTCTTGCCTACACCCTCTATTTTTTGCCCAGCTCCAAACTCCAAAATCATTTTATAGCCAGTCTGACCGATTTCAAAAGGCCGGTCTGTCCGCCAATCATGGCCGGTCGATCGCCGCCTTTGGTCGGGTCGAGACCGCCACTAGCTCGACAAATGAGCTTGAGCTTCAAAAACACGTGATTTGGCAAACCTTCAACGTCATTGCCAATTGTATCATCATCCTAAGATCGTGAGCATATCCCCATGATATCCACAATCTCCCCCTTGATGAACACATTGGCAATCTTCTCAAAAATGCAAATTGGAGGTTTGAAATTGTAAATACTCCCATTTTCGCACAAAGGCACAACTTGGTCCAAATAAAAGAGAAAGCAATGGAAATGACCAAATTGGCTTCAGAATAGTATAGGCAAGTGAGATAAGGCAAAAGAAAGCAAGAAAGCTTCAAATTCCAGAAAGAAGTCAAAATTCTCACTTAAGGTCCATGTGAAAGAACAATTGTTCAAATTTACCTTTGATCATTGTGAGGATGCAAGAATTTCAATTCAAGATCAGAAATGGCAATAAGATCAAAAGAATGCAAATTAAAAGCTCCCCCTCACTATGATCATCAATTTTTTCAAGAAAATTTTAATTTCTCCATTTTTCTCCAAAAAGGCTCTAGAACACAACATGTTTAACAATCTTCTCCCCTTTGACAATGGATTCATCAAGGTGCATGGAAGAATATAGGGTATGAATGAAATGGAATGGCTGTAATTTATTCATTTTGAGCAAAGGGAGCCATGAAAATTATCCAAGAGGACTCTACAAGTATTACACCAAGCCATATTATGTGAAGTAGCTATTTCATATCATGGCAAAACAGATGTAACAAAGCTGAAGCCACAAGAGCAATAAACTGAAATAAAGGGAAAGTTTAGCATGACAAGGTGCTCAAGATCATAGTTTAGCCAAAGATATCCAAAAATGAGTCAAGCCATGTCAATAAACTAAATGAAACCAAGAAGCTACAAATGAGCTAATGTAGAGCGCTATGAGTTCAAAGATGAATTAATTTGTTCAAGCACTTGGAATTAAGCATACTTAGCACATTTAGCACTTGCTAAAATGGATTTTTGGTTTTATCTTAGCAAAGTAAGTCCTGGATTAGGAGCCATCCACAATTGCCTCCTAAGCTTCAACCAGTTTTCACAATTTGTTTTCTTAGCCTTGTGCTAGATCTCAAGCCATGCCATGACCATCCCAAGCAATAACCTTAAGAGAGTGGTCTAGGTCATCCAAAACTCCCCTTGAGTTCATGCCTCCTGCACTGGCAAGCCGTCTCATCAGAAAGAATTGGTGAGATCAGTTTTTTCGCACAGAAGAAATCATTTTTCATTTGCTTGACTTAGGAACTAGCATAGCTCAATCTAAAACTCAAATTAGATTCAAGACTCAACTTAGCCTATTTGACATGGCATGAATCATAAGAGGATCACTATGGTAAAACTAGTCATCAGATCCAACAAGTCAGGTTTTAATTCAATTTTCTCACATTTAAAACAGCTAGCATGGCAAAAGCTAAGCTACACATGGAAAGCTATGATAAATCTAGCAAACTAGCACAAGACATGGCAATGTATAAGGTATGAAAGCATATCACACAAGGATAATAAACAAGGCTCCATGAACTTATATAACAATGCAAGTTGCTAATTTTAAAATGCAATATGGTACAATAGATGCAAAAGAGCCAACTCCCCCTCAAAACAAGCCAAGAGGACTAAAAATCCTCAACTCTCCCCGCAAAGAAGCAAAACGAGAAGAATCAAGAGCCTTAGTGAAAATATCCGCAACCTGATGCTTGGACTCAACAAAGTGAAGCACAACATCACCCTTCTCTACATGGTCTCTAAGAAAATGATATCTAATGTCAATGTGCTTGGTCCTAGAGTGTTGCACTGGGTTTCTAGTAATGTTTATGGCACTAGTGTTATCACAAAAGAGAGGAACACTATCCAAAGACAACCCATAGTCCCGCAGAGTGGATAAGATCCAGAGAACCTGAGAGCAACTACTGGCTATAGCTACATACTCTACCTCGGTAGTGGATTGTGCAATAGAAGACCAAGAGATGAGAGATGTGCTTAAGAAATGACAAGTGCCAAAAGTACTCTTCCTATCCACTCTACACCATGCAAAATCAGCAACAGAAAAAGCACGAATGGAGAGAGCAGAATCAGAAGAATACCAAAGTCCAAAATCAAGAGTGTCCTGGAGGTACCTAAAGATGTGACGCACTGCTTGACGATGTGAGGCACGAGGGGAAGCCTGAAATCAAGCACACAGAAACACAACAAACTGTATGTTCGGTCTCGACGCCGTGAGGTAGAGGAGGGAGCTGATCATGCTGCGGTACTCCTTCTGGTCCACGGGCTCTCCATTCTCATCGAGATCCAAAGACGGTAGAAGTGGCAATGGGAGTAGACATTGGCTTGTCGCTTCCCATGTCGGGCGCCAAGAAGGTCCTTTGTGTACTTGCTTTGATGAATGAAGGTACCTTCTTTCAGTTGCTTGACTTGAAGGCCAAGGAAGAAAGTCAGCTCACCCATCATACTCATTTCGAATTCCCTGCTCATAGAGTCTGAAAATCTGGATACCAAAGCATGGGAAGAACCACCGAATATGATGTCATCCACATAAATTTGAACTAGTAAAAAATCACTGCCATGCCTGAGAGTGAACAAGGTTTTATCTACCATTCCTATTTTGAACTCTTTTTTAATCAAGAAGCTCTTAAGCCTATCATACCAAGCTCTAGGGGCTTGCTTCAATCCATACAAGGCTTTGGAGAGCTTAAACACATGGTTTGGGAACTTGTGATTTTCAAAACCAGGAGGTTGGTTGACATAGACCTCTTCTTCTATGAAACCATTAAGGAAAGCACTCTTGACATCCATTTGAAAAAGCTTAAAGTCTTTAGATGTCGCGAAAGCTAACAATATGCAAATGGTTTCTAATCTAGCATCAGGAGCAAATGTCTCTTCAAAGTCTAAGCCTTCAACCTGGGAATATCCTTGAGCTACAAGCCTAGCCTTGTTGCGAACTACCAACCCATACTCACTTTGCTTATTTTTGAAAATCCATTTTGTTCCAATTACATTGTGATTAGGTGGAGGTTCAACTAAGGTCCAGACTTGATTTCGTTCAAAATTCTCAAGCTCTTCATGCATGGCATTGACCCGAGAGGAATCAGATAAAGCATGGGTGACATCTCGGGGTTCAAAAGACGCGACAAAAATAGAATGTGCATGAGAATCTGGAGAATAAACCTGGAGCGAGTAACTCGCTCATGGAGATCCCCAATCATCTGCTCTAGTGGGTGATGTCACTGAATATGAAGAGGAGGTCCTGATGCAGGTGTGGCCTCTACCTCATGGGCTGTGGAGGTAGGAGCAGAGCCACTCGAAGCGCCGATGAAGGTGGGAAGAGGCTGCTCCCCTGAAACTGGAGAAGTAGAAGCATGCTCTCCAACCATCTCAGGAGTGCCTAGAGGATGTATTGGGTCCTCATCCTCAGAGTCGTCATCGACGAAGATACTCTCTCGATCACCAATGACCTGTGTACCTGCACCATCGGGTCTAGTACTAGGACTAGCCTCATCAAAAGTGACTTCACAAGTCTCAATAATTTTGTTAGTATCCAAATTAAATACACGATAGCCACGAGAATGAGCAGGATAACCAAGGAAAATACCATCATAACATCTCGATTCAAATTTATCCAAGTTGCCATGTTTAGGAATGAAGCACTTGCAACCAAAAATCTTGAAATGAGAGACTCTAGGCCTATGACCAAATCTAAGCTCAAAGGAAGTCCTGCCTATGACAGATCTCAAGAACACCCTATTGGACACATAGCAAGCAGTAGAGATTGCCTTAGCCCAAAACCTCCTAGGTGTGCTGTGCTCATCTAGCATGGTCCTAGCCATCTCTACAAGGGTTATATTCTTTCTTTCTACAAACCTGTTCTGTTGGGGAACTCTAGGTGTTGAGAACTAGTGCTCAAGTCCTCTCTCAATGCAGAATGTGGCAAAAGAAGAGTTCTTGAATTCTGTGCCATTGTCACTCCTAATGGTTCTCAAAGCTCTAGGAAGGTCAACTGCTAGTCTAAGGACCAACTCTCTAAAACAGCCAAATGCCTCATCCTTAGAAACCAGAAAATATACCCATGAATACCTAGAGGAGTCATCCACAATGATGAGCACATACCACTTCCCTCCTGCAGACTGAACTCTAGAAGGGCCAACCGTGTCTAAGTGCAAGAGCTGACCTGGTCCATCAGTCATCACTAAAGAAAGAGGTGGATGAGAAGCAGAAACTATCTTACCATGTCTACAGGGTGTGCACAAAAGGTCTCTAACATTCTTAAGCCTAGGCAAACCTCTAATCAAGTCCTTGCTACTGATCCTAGTCAAATGGTCGAAGCCTATATGTCCAAGCCTACGATGCCACAACACTAAATCATGAGAGACAGAAGTCACAAGACACCTAGGACTGGAAGCAGAAGAGATACTGAAATTAGCACTAAAAATCCTCTCAAACCTAGAGATCCCAAAGACATGCTCACCCGAGGAGTCTAGAACTCTACACTCACCACTCTTAAACCTCACTTTTAGACCCTCATCAAGAAGCTGAGAAACAGATAGAAGATTATACCTCAGCTTACCAAAGCGACGTTCTTAAGCATGAAGTTGTTGTTGACGCGCACTGTGCCCTTAGCTGTCACGATCCTGGTAGAAGCATCCCCAAACGTGATCAACTCGTTGCCGGATGCACGTGTGAGGGAGGAGAACCATCTAGAATCTCTAGTCATGTGTCGAGAATACCTAGAGTCAACAAGCCATATGTCCTCCTTCCTTACACGACGGACCTACAGGGCGTGAGCAGGGAACATCTGTGCCTCAGTACTGGGGTTAGTGATAAAAGACTTGGAAATCTAGTACTGAGCCACACGATGCTTAGGAATAGCAGTGGAAGCATCAATAAAATGGTTAGTGGGATAATCATAAGAATGCACACGAGCAACTCTTAGACCTCTCCGAATTGACTTACCAAAAGATCGGTACTCCCCTGTCTAGATGCTACCCGTGATCTATCCTTACGATATCTTAACCCAAAATACTGCCTAGAGCCACCAAAAGAGTCAAAGAAATCATCTACGAAGCTAGACCTATGTCTAGCAGGAAAGACAGGCTACCTGTCTCTAGAGACAATAGAAGGTGAAGGAACTCCTCTAATGGACCTCAAAGCACGCATTCTCTCTTTCCTCTCACTCTTAGCTCTACGGAAGCAGAACTAAACTATGTGACCATCCTTCTTGCAGAAAATGCAATGATACTTACCTTTTGAGAGGTCTGATCTACTGAATTAGAAGCATTTGTCTTGCGAAAAGGGGTTTGGGCAATACCTGCAGATCTAAAGACTAACTTAGATGGCTCAGGGCGTTCTACCTCAAACTTGCCACTCTCAACAGCTCTCACAACCTTAGGTAGGTGGTTCTTGGAATACTCTAGGGAATTAAATCCTAGGCCACTCTACTTTACACTCACCTTAGATTGATCGAGGATCATGTTAAGGTTTTTCTTCCCACTAGAGAATCTCTCAAGAGTCTTTTTGAGGTAGTCATTTTCTTTAGCTAGGTCCTTACATGAGTGTAAGGACTTGACCCTAGAGGACCCGGAGGGGTCTCCCAGGACCACCTAGGAGGTCCAACCGAACCACACGGAGGTCTGGGAGGGTCCTCCAAGACCACCCAAGAGGTCCCCCAGGACCTCCCGGAGAGCCTCTAGGACCACACAGGAGGACTCGAAGGTCCACCCGGAGGTCCTCCAAGACCACCCGGAGGTCCCAGTCTTTGTGCACAATGAGCTAGTCCCAAGATCAAGTCGCTAGCTCGCACAGACTCAACATCGGTGTCATCACATCCATACAACCAACTTAAGATGAAGCAGAAAAATTAATATTAACAAAAGACCTTATGGTCAAGCTTGTTTATAGAGGTGCCACGCAGGGCTAACATCAAAAGGAAACAGCAGCGGAACAAAAACACTTCGCAGGGCCAATCGACAAGCCCACAGCCGTCGAGTAGAGGACGTCTTCTAGTGCACATGGTCCTCAAAGAACTCCTCTTCAAAGAGCTCAGAGCTCCCTGAGAGGTCTTCGGCCGCTGAATAACCAGAGGGAGCAAAGCCATGAGTACTTTGAATGTACTCAGCAAGTCATAGAGAAATGTATGCAAGTAATATTCGTGAAAGGCTTGACAAGGATTAGCTGTATGGTTAGTTTTGCAGAAAGCAACATTTACTGGAAATACAATTAGTAAATTGCAAAGCACAAGTTGAAAAGATAATACATAAGTAAACAAGTTCTTTGGAAACATCACACAACCACCCAACCGTGTGCCTAGACTACTCACGACCGCCCAGTCATGAGCCAACCCACTCGGAACCAAACCCAACTTTTGAAAGATCTACCCCTTGCGTGAAAGAACCGGGCATGTCCATAACCGAGGACGCGGCTATTCGAATAGATTTTACACTCTGCAAAGGTTGTGCACTTTACCCACAAGACACGAAGTTCTCTAGTTGGTTGGGCACTCGTCGATGCCCCTGCTCACTTCATTTGATAAGCAGTCTAGAGCTCATGACAAGGACTTTACAAAGGTCAGTCCAGACTTGGTTCTGCCCGCTGAGGATTCGCTTTAAAGGGCCCCCTCTTGCGCCATTTGACCACCACGACAGAACCGCATCAGGACCTCGCTAATTACTTGGCCAGGACCACCCCATCCTAGACTTGTGGTTGCACGGGAATGACCCAGATCGATGGCGTACAAGGTTAAGTCCTTAGTTGGCTGCTCAGGCGAGACATTCCACAACCCATGTGCCTCGCGCACCTAAGTGCCTCCCGCACCCTATATTGCCTCGCGCACTGCCTCACGCATTCCATCCTTGTCACAATCCACTCGCCCGAGCATAAAACATTTTTGGTTCACCCAGCCAAATGATCATTCTGGTCTTGGCACATAAATTTTAACAACAGTGGCATTGCCACAATTCCATAGCTCATTAGTCAAGTTCAACATTCTTTGAGTCTTCGGAATTTCGAGACCAGACGTCTACTAGAGCAGGGCTAAGCAATAAAACGCACCCATGTTGGTATACAAAGACATAACCAACAAAGATAACCCATCCTACGGATGTCCAAGGGTACATGTCAACATGTTGTATTCAAACATACCAAGGAGTCATACTAGCAAGTGGTGCTTAACTACTCCCAAAACTATTTTTATAAAACTAGCCATGCAAGTTCATAATAAAACAATATACTTTTTGCAAAAATGGGTTCAACATGATCAAAGGTCTATGACTTGCCTTCACTGAAGAACTGAGGGTCTTCTGCTGAGAAAGCTGGGTCTAGAAGGTCTTCGGAACAGCCGGATCCTACACGCTTTTGAAAAGAGCCAAGTCAATAAAAACCACTTCAAAAAGAAAACCAAAGAACTCACCAAACCAGGGCTGAAAGAAATCAAAGATTTTGACGAAGGAAAGAGGTGGAACCACTTAAAAAGAGAGCTTGAACAAAGATGGCCGGGAGAGCAAAATAGAGTGAGTGAGGGGGAGCAAAAAGAAGGGCAAAAAGAGCTCCCAAGCACTCTAATTATAGCGGAAATGGGGCCCCCGAGTGACCGGATGAGGCAGTGAGACCTGCAGAGGCGCGGTGGAGTTCAATAGAGGCAACGACATTAAATGTGCACATATTAAGTGCACACGTGATACGGTGACGGCAACATTTAATGCGCGTGTTGCACGGAGAAAAAGAGGGAAGTCACGACCGAGAGGAGTGGTCGTGACCCAAAGGAGAGGTTGTGACCCAGAGGAGAGGTCCTAACCATAAGGGAGGTCACAGCCTCAAGGGGGGGGGGGTCGCAACAAAACGACAAAAGATGAGGTCACGGCCTCAGAGGGAGGTCATGGCAAAACAACAAAAGAGGAGGTCGCGGCAAAATGACAAAAGAGAGGAGGTCGTGGCAAAATGATAAACGAGAGGAGGTCGCGACCTCAGGAGGAGGTCGCGGCAAAACGACAAAAGAGAGGAAGTCGCAGCCTTAGGAGGAGGTCGCGGCAAAATGACAAAAGAGAGGAGGTCGCGGCCTCAGGGGGAGGTTGCGGCAAAATGACAAAAGAGGAGGTCGCGGCCTCAAAGGGAGGTCACGACAAAACGACAAAAGAGAGGAGGCCGCGGGAAAACGACAAAGGAGAGGAGGTCGCAGCAAAATGACAGAAGAGAGGATGTCGCGGCCTCAGGAGGAGGTCGTAGACCAGGAGGGTGGTCTTCGCAAAAAGACCACAAGGGGGTGGTCCTTGCAAAAGGACAGAGGAGGTGGTCTTTGCAAAAAGACCACTAGGACGGGGAAGTCCAAGACAGTCCGAAGCGCGCATGCCCAGACTAAACTCGATCTGACCGTCTGATTTTAATTGGCTGGCCAGGGATGAGCACGCTCACGCGAAGAAAGAGAAAAGGACTCACAAGCGGTGAAGTTACAACAAAAAGGGAGATCCGGACCCTCCGATCCAAACGAAAGGAGGTCTGGACCCTTAGATCCAAACGAAGGGAGGTCTTTGACGGCCAGGATGAAAGCAAGGGAGGTCCCAGCGGTCACGATGAACACAAGGGAGGATCTCAACTATCAAGACGAACCAATGGAGGTCCTGACGGCCAAGATGAAACAAAGGAAGATCTCAACAGCCAAGATGAAGCAAGGGGAGGTCTCGACGGTCAGGATAAACACAAGAGAGATCCCGACAGTCAAGCTGAGCAAGTGGAGGTCTCAGGGACGAGGAGGGAAGAGGTTTGAACCGGGGGAGGAGGTCCAGAGAGGAAAGATTCAACCTGAACTTAGAATATCGGAGATCAAGAATGTTTGAAACACACACCCGAGCTTGGAGCACCTCGGGGTGGTCGTGACCGAAAGAGAGAGGCCAAAACCAAAGGGAGGCCTGGACATAAGGGTGTGTCCAAACCAGAGAAACCAAACAAGAAAAAGGTCTAAACCTCAGAAGAGGGTCTAAACCACAAAGGGGAGTTTAAAGGAGGTCCTGATTGAAAGGGTGATTTGGACCAGGCGGATGGTCTTTACAAAAGACCCCCAGGGGTGACCAACAGGGTGGTCTGAGCAAAAAAGGGGGAGGTTGTGACCACAAGAGGTGGTCTCAACCAAAAGGGGTGGTCTTTGCAAAAGACCAGAAGAGGTGGTCTTTACAAAAGACCACGAGGAGATCCAAGGGAGGAGATCCAGAGGGCAAGGAGAGGCGCGACTAAGCGGAGCCGTCCGATATAGATCGGGTGGTACAAAAGAGGGGACGGCGCAGGCAGCGCAAAATGGAAGAGGAGATCTCGATATAGAGGAATTCCGAAGGAAAGAGGGAAGGTCCGAACAGACAAGAAGGAGAGCAACACCAGAGACTAAGCAAATGCAAAGGGGAACCAACTTTGGATTAGTTGAAGTTTGATTTAGTCATTTTAAACACTCAAATTTTTCAAAAATCTCAAGTTAAGCTTTGAACTCTCATCAAAACCAAATGGTTCTTTTTATTTTGAAATTTTTCCAAAAACTCAAGAAAATCGGGATGCTACAATGAGGCACACTTATTTGACTTGATTGCCCTATCATGCCTTTCCTTATAAAGAGCTGTCTCAACCTTCAAGGCCTCACAAGACACACAAGAGGCATTCCTGATCCTATCCAACTGCTCTTTGAACTTGACTCCAAACGCCCCTTGTATCTCATCTAAATTATGCCCAACTTCAGTACAAAAAGCACAAGAATTAGAATCAACTACTTCATTGGACGCAGTCATGGACATGGATTGTTCAATTTTAAATTTCTCTTCTAGAGTCTTGTTTAGAGCATCATTCTTAATTGTGAGTTTATGACAGTTTTCATATGAAGCAGTTTTAGAATGAAGAACCATTTCAGTCATTTCTTCATTTTAATCTTACTATCCTCACAATGAGAGCAAGTGTGACTAGCAATAAATTTTAGCAAGTCCTTAGTAGCAGCATCCAATTTCAATTCAAGCAATGCACAATTTGAGCAAGGTGAAGGAAGAGCATTTACTGAAGTCACATCTAAAGCAATAGCATCCAAGAAAACATGACTATGACTAGGTTTGAGAGATTCTAGTTCATCTAGAGCATCTTTTAAGTTGATTTACAATGGAGGAATGATCAAATTTCAGATTGATCAATTCATCATGCAAGCTAGAGCGAGAATCACAATCATCAGCAGGATTAATAGATTTGAGCCTAACCACTTCTAGGTTCAAGTTGTCAATCATAATATCCTGTCTCTAATAATTTTGGCTTGCTTTTTTAGATTTTGTTCAGCAGCAACCAACGCACGTTTCATATCATTGAGTGAGGGGCATACCTCGTCTGGATCGCTGTAGGGTTCGTCGTTGTTGGAGGAATCGACGTCGTGGCTATCCTTGGCCATGAAGCACATGCCGGTGAAGTCCTTGGCCTTGTTCGTGCCATGGGAATCATCCTCGTCGTCCTCCGTCCTTGAGTCCACATCACTCATATCAACATTCTCAAGAGCAGTAAGGACTTGGTTGACGAACTTCCAGTAGTTGGGTTTCTTGGCTTTTGCATCTCGAGCTTGAGGATGCCTCCGGAAGTCCTTCTCCTCCTTGCCCTTCAGCTTGGGGCACTTGGCCCGAATGTGGTTTGGCTCACCACACTCAAAGCAAGTAACAGAGCCACTTCTTCTTTTGCTCCTCACTTTGTTGTAGGCTCTCATGAATTTTGTGGATAGGAGGGCTAAGTCATCCTCAGGTAGCTTCTCTAGCTGCTCATCGCTCAAGGAGTGCAAGGCGGAAAATGAAAAACCAGATAAGCCAAAATCCAAAGAATCAAAAGAGCTACCCTTAGATGGGTCAACCACTAGAGCCATCGACTCTGTCTTGGGGAGAAGCGAGATGAAGTCATTCTCATGCGTCTTCAACCTCAAGTAGAGCTTATCCATGGTAAGCTTACTCATGATAGTGTTGTCATTGATAGAAGTGATCACTACTACAAAACAGGCTATAGTAGACGCCCCATCACAGACGGTTCCTTTGGAACCGCCTCTTAACCTATTGCCGCACTGCGGTGGCGCGAAGAATATCACGAGGCGGTATTTTTTAGAACCGCTGCGCGATAGTCATCTATCACAGACGGTTTGTAAATAGAATCGTGCGTGATATTACCGAGCGGTTCTATTCACAAACCGTCGTGATAATCACCAATCACGAGCGGTTCTATTTAATAACCGTCATGTAATATCCTGAGCGGTTCTATTTACAAACCGTGCGTGATTTGGTGATTATCACGAGCGGTTTGTGAATAGAACCGTCGGTAATATCACATACGGTTCTATTTACAAACCGCTCGTGATAGTCATCTATCACGACGGTTTTATTAAGAACCGCTCGTGATATGCCCATCGCAGATAAATTGAGCGACACATCCTCTGCGCCGCTTGCGCCAGGTTCATCCCCAGACGCCTTGCCAGCGTGCCTCTGCCACTCCTCTGCCTTGTTTTGGATAAATATAATCAACTGCCCTCTGCTGCTTTGGGCTCCACTTAGATCTGTAGCTAGCTTCTCCTCCCTAGGTGCCGTGCCACTTCCTCCCTAGCTCCTCCAACTGCGATTTCTCCCTAATTAAACAGATGAAGTAATACTGATTATCCTTTTTCCACTCTATTGATTAGTGAATTTCCCTGACTTTGCTACTCTGTACATAGACGCTAATGTTTTGTTTTCTTTGTTGTATTCCTTAATCGGAAGCATAGGGTTTAGGTTTCAATTAATGCTACTTGATGGGAAAAGGCAAAACGTACGTACATCTAGCTCTCAATTTGATGGACCCTATTTGTAGAAAATGAAAAGCAAAACATGTAGCCTTTAATTAATCTGGTGTAATTCCTTTGTGCAACGATGAGACAAAATGAGTAAGTACGTGCAAAGAAGTGAAAGTCTTAATCAGAACTAATTTCATGAGTAGTTTTCTAAAACAGATTAAAAAGAAGAATTTATGACACACCAAGATAAGTCACATGTGCAATGATGTTTTTTATATTTCCTCCATTTATATCCATGAAGAAACGTCATCACAAAGGTTTATTGTTTCAATTATATGAAAAGCGGATACCGCAAATCGCGCGACCAACTTGCTAGTTATTAATTAGGATCTTCCTCTTGTCTTTTGTCTCGTATCTAATCAACAATCATGCAGATAATCAATAATTATCCGCTCGCCACTTAGAGAGGAGAAGGTTGGACCCTTGCCCTAGCGCCTCCAACACCCGCCACCTCCTCCCCATTGCGCCACCTTAGAGAGGAGAAGGAAAGGAGAGGAATCGATTTTCTTCGTGACCTCCGAGGGTAACGATCTATAACCCTTTATATTTGCTATAAATTAATCGCTAATCAATTTTGACACTAATTTGTTACATGCGTAGTGTAGATGGATCAAACTGGATGTACAAGCAGAACCGTGTGAGTCAAGAGTACATTAATGGCGTGGTTGCTTTTAGAAGAGCCACGAAAGGGATATGTTGAAGAAGGAGATAAATTTTATGTATTGTCCATGCATTGATTGCGTAATTTGAAGATGTTTAACAACGCGCGCAAATAGAAGCGCACTTGATTCAAGGGTTTCACAAAAGGGTATACATGTTGGACCATCCACGGTGAAGAGCGATTATTACACATGAAGTTAGTAATGACGGCACCGCCGAGGAAGTCAACGATCGCGGGATGTGGATCTTGCTTTTGATGAGGATATGTCACACGATGACAATCTGGATCGGATGCTACGCGATGCGTAAGAGAACTACTGATGAGAGAGTTTTGTAAATTCGAGGGCTTAAGGGAGGACTCGGTGAGACCTTTGTTCCTGGTTGCAAGCCGAATATACAAGGTTGTCAACCGTGCTTGAACTGCTGAAATTGAAGGCAAGCAATGGTTGGTCCGATAAGAGTTTCACGGCGTTGTTAGGTCTCCTAGCGGACATCCTTCCGAGAAACGTGTTGCCCAAAGACCACCTATCAAGCAAAGAAGGTTATTTGTCCATTGGGAATGGAAGTAGAAAGAATACATGCATGTCCGAATGATTGTATCCTCTAGTAAAGAGTATGCGGACATGCATGTATGTCCTGTGTGCAAAGCATCCCGATACAAGCGTCGAAATCTTGCTAAGGTGAAGCAAGGACCTCTGCTAAGATGTTGTGGTATCTGCCAGTGATCCCACGTTTGAAGCGTTTATTTGCGAACATAAAGGGCGCAAGATTGCTGCGTTGGCACTCGAGAGGAGCGTAAGAGATGGAAAGCTAAGACACCTGCCGATTACGCTTAGTGGAGAAACTTCGATCGAGCTTGAAGAGTTCGGTCTTGAACCGAGGAACATAAGGTTAGGGTTGAGTACAGATGGAATGAATCCTTTCGGTAACATGAGCAGCCGACATAGCACCTGGCCCGTGAATCTATGTATGTACAACCTTCCTCCTTGGTCGTATGAAGCGGAAGTACATTTTGATGTCACTACTTATCCAAGGGCCGAAGCAACCTGGGAATGATATTGATGTGTACCTAGCACCATTGCTGGAAGATCTTGTGACACTGTGGAACGAAGGGGTATAGGTATGGGATGCGTACAAACGAGAGAACTTCACTTTACGCGCCATGTTGTTCTGCACCATCAATGATTTTCCCGCCTTGGTAACTGTTCAAGCCAAAGACAAAAGGAGCCAAAGCCTCATCCGCACCGCTTAGATGCTACTGAGAGAGTGTATGGTCAACAACTCACAAAAATCGTGTATATAAGGCCACCGTAGGTTCCTTCCTGTGAGTCACCCATACCGCAAGATGAAAAAAATAATTCGACGGAAATAAGGAGAACGATTTAGCTCCAAGGGCTTTTAGAGGAAAGAGGTCTATGATATGGTTAAGGATATCGATGTTGTGCTTGGGAAGGGCGAAATTAAGAACCCATGAGAAGAACATCCGAAGAAGCGGTCAATTTTTGGGACTTGCCTTATTGGGAGCACTTAGAAGTTCGCCATCTTTGCATCGATGTCATGCACGAGAGAAGAATGTATGTGATAGCTTGATTGGTCTCTTCTTTGAACATTAGTGGCAAAACAAAGGATGGTGTTAATGCACGGCGTGACTTGGTTGATATGAACATAAGGACCGAGTTAGCACCGATAGAGACCGATGAGGACAAACGTATTTTCCCCACTTTTGCTACACTCTATCCAAGGCCGAGAGAAATGAATCGCGTGCGAGCTTGCATGGAGTGAAAGTCCCATCCGGTTACTCCGCTAACATTAAGAACCTTGTTTCTATGCAAGATTTGAAATTAATTGGTATGAAGTCTCATGATTGTCATGTGTTGATGACACAAATGCTTCTGTTGTAATTAGAAGTATCTTGCCGAACAAGGTCCGAGTGGCAATCTTGAGGCTATGTTATTTTTTCAACTCAATTGCTCAGAAGATCATTGATCCCCAAGGACTAGATGCTCTGCAGGCCGAGGTGGTGACCACTCTATGTCATCTTGAGATGTATTTCCCTCCGTCATTTTTCGATATCATGGTCCATCTCATTGTTCACCTTGTGAGAGAGATAAAGATATGCGCCCTGTGTTCTTCGCCATATGTACCCATTCGAGAGGTACATGGGAATTCTCAAGTCCTACGTCGGAATCGATCTTGACCGAGGGCAAGATCATCGAAGGTTATGCAACCGAAGAGGTCATTGAGTTCTGCGTCGACTACATGGCTCGTGGAACCGATAGGTGTGCCTCTATCTCGCCATGAGGGGAGATCGATGGTATCGGGACCATCGGAAGGAAATCAATAACTCCCGATCTGGATACATACGCTCAAGCCCATTTCATGGTCTTGCAACACATGACCCAAGTGACCCGTATATCGACGAGCACAAAGACATGGTGCGCCAATGTAATCCGCAGACGGTCGGAGGTTTGGATCACGAGAGAGCACAACCGCTCGGTTCAACGAATGGTTAAAGGTGCGAATCATCGGGAGGTCATCAAGTGATGATACTGCTATGGTTGGCACGAGGGCCACAATTTACAATTGTCACATGGCAAGGATACGACATCAATGGGTACACATTTTATACGGCAGCTCAGGATAGGAAGAGCACAGTCCAGAATAGCGGTGTCCGTATAGATGCATTCAGTACCGATGGGATGAGGAGCTCCTACTATGGGCAAATAGATGAGATATGGGAGCTCGACTACGTGCTTTTCAAGATCCCCCTATTTCGGTGCCGTTGGGTCCATCTCGCACAGGTGAAGGTCGACAAGTACGGTGTCACTACCGTGGACCTCGAACGTGTCGGATATAAAGACGAACCATTCGTCTCAAGCAACCAAGTTGTTCAAGTCTTCTATGTAACCGATCCGGCAAATAAGAAGCGCCACGTAGTTCTTCATGGAAAAAGGAGGATTATCGGAGTTGAGAATGTAGTGGGCGAGGAAGAATACAATCAATTTGACGAGTTGCCTCCTTTCGAAACGGCATTAGGCTCGAGGAAGAACCCAAAGTGAGGAAGCTAGCTATATGCGCGTCGATCATCATGAAGGCCTATATCTTAATTAAGAATTTACTCCAATGTAATTAATTTATTCCATAACATCATGTGTTATGGACTTGTAATCTCTCATATATTTTGATGTCAACGTGAAATTGTCATGTGTTGATGTGTTATGGACTTGTCATATTTGATATTGATGTCAATGTGGACGACATTGTAATGTGGAGTATCAAAATTGTCATCATACTTGATTTCGAGTTGAGTTGAATTAGATATGAAATTTTGAAGTCAAATGTGTTATGAACTTGTTATGGACTTGTCATATTTGATATTAATGTCAATGTGTGGGCGTACATTGTAATGTGGAGTATCAAAATTGGTTTCACTTGATTTGGAGTTGAGTTGAATTAGATATGAAATTTTGAAGTCAAATGTGTTATGAACTTGTCATCATACTTGTCACGGTGTTAGAATTCATATGGACTTGTCATAATTGTCATCATACTTGTCTCAAAGAAAGTTCACTATGTTTTCTCGTGATATTTATGTCTCATCGTGTTCAAGATGTTTTGTCAGATATCATAAATTGGCCTCGGTTTGTAGGCTATCACGACGGTTTTATTATACAACCGCTCAGGAATATTATCACTGACGGTTCAAATGAGAACCGCTGTGATATACTTTTTATAAGGCGGAAACGCTAGGGTTTTCCTCTCACTTCTCACTTCTCTCCCGCGCCCTTACGCTCTCATGGCTCGTTCGCCTCCTCTAGGGTTTAGGGCTCGCCTTCCGCCGACCACGACCTCGGCCCCCGACATTGGTGCCCCGACCTCGGCGCCCTGACCTCGGTGCCGCCGCCCCGACCTCGGCGCCCGCTCACCTCCCAGTCAGAAGCCCCGACGTCGCCGCCGCCGACCTCGGTGCCGCCCGCCCGACATTGGCGCCTCCGACCTCGACGCCGCCCGTCCTCCTCCCGTGTCGGCCTCCCTCTCAGACCGCCTTCTCCCGCACCGTCCTCCTCCCGTGTCGACCTCCTCCCCAGCCTCCCTCCTCCCAAGATCGGCCTCCTCCCCAGACCTGCCTCCCCAGCTTGTGCGGCATCCTCTCGTGAGTATTGCTCCTCTGTGGCGTTCGGTTGATCTTTGCATATATATATATATATATATATATATATATATATATATATATATATATATATATATATATATATATATATATATATATATATATATATATATATATATATATATATATATATATATATTTGCTAGTTGCAAATTAATCAAGGGCTTTGTTGACATGCTCGTGATGAACTCCGCCTTATACTTGAGATTGAATGTGATAGTTAGTTCATACTTGAGCTCTATTGTATTACTTACTACCGTCAATATGTTGTAATCGTTAATTGGTTACTTTCGGTTCAAATTTCATAGTTCTATTGCAAATTGATCAGCTTGTATTGACTAGTTTGTGATTCTTCTAGTAGTATGTATGAGCTCATTCAACTTTTCATTTGCCATCTTGATCTCTGTAGTCAACCTCTGCTTGATCGAAGTTTAATCTGTTTTAATTAGCTTGAGATCATTTGACGCTAAGCAAAGTATTGTTTAGAGCTCATAGTTTGAATTTATATTATCATATTCATTTCATGAAGAGTATAGACAATAGGATTGAGATGGCAAAGACTTGTTCTTTAGCTACTCTCCTTCTGAGAGCACATAATATCATCAATCGCATTTCCTTAGAGAAGTAGGCTCGGGCAAAAGATTTGTATCACTAGTTTCTATCTATACAAAGATCACAAGAGAAGCTGGTGGATTAAGGAGTGTTAGGAGTGTTAGAATAGAAGCTCGTGGATTAAGGAGTGTTAGGAATGTTAGTAGTCTCAGATGAGCTCATTCAACTCTTCATTTGCCATCTTGATCTCTATAGTCATCCTCTCAGACTTCTTCCCGAGAGCAAGTAAGCGAGATGGCAGAGGCACTGTTTTCGCCACCACACCGACGCCACAGATGGAAGAGGCAGCCGACGAGGCCGCCAACACCGACCCAGATGGAAGAGGCGCCGACGAGGCCGCCAACACCGACCCCGCAGATGGAAGAGGCGCTAACGAGGCCGCCGTCACCGCCGATTTATAATGACACTAAGCGAGATGGCAGAGGACAATCGAAAATGCCTACGGGCCTACCGGTCATCACGGAGGTCAAGACTTTGGGGTCCCTCTGAGTCCCAAGAGATCAGGCGAGATTCCTGACCATCTGCGGGATACTTGAAGGAACGGGTCCTCATCACCACACCAAGGTGGAAGGACTGACGAAAGAAGCGAAGGCGCTACTGGGGATGTAACTTTCGAGAGAAGTTCACTATTCCGTATATTATGTGGCACGC
The DNA here is from genome assembly GCA_036346405.1 of Phyllostachys edulis. Lineage (NCBI taxonomy): Eukaryota > Viridiplantae > Streptophyta > Magnoliopsida > Poales > Poaceae > Phyllostachys > Phyllostachys edulis. The sequence goes on along the minus strand of CM070554.1, from coordinate 55,765,004 downwards.
GTGTGACGGACGGCGATGCTCACGATGGGTAAATCGTGGAGGACCTTCAAGAGCATTCTTGTCACGGCACGTGAACACGGTCGACGCCTTCGCAGCAAAGATAGATTCTTGACGCGGAAGCATGGGACACCTTTGTGGCTATGAAAACATCGGCCGAATTTAAGGAGCAAAGTGCGCGCACAAAGCTCTCCAGACACAAAACACTCACCAAGACAGACTCAAGACCACTGGGTACGCGGTAAATACGAGGAATGGGCGGCGGAGAAGGAGAACCCGCTTCGATGTCACGCACCCGCGCTCCCTAAGCCGGTTAAAAGCGAGGGCACAAGTCTCGCCTTGGGCAAAGATCTCCTTCACAAACCCGCACTGTGAAGTGTCTCAACGTGTGGTAAGTATATCGAACTACTAAGTTGTTAATAAGTCCATAACTTCATAGTGTCTATAATAACGTGATGACCTCTTGCGCTGTGACTTGATCGCCCAAGCTTCCCAAGGCTCCTTCCGTGCGCATGGGAGAAGGATATACTATCTACGGCCTTGGGAAACAAGGAGCACCCTGGTCGCACGCGAGGCCTTGGGGTTAACGTGCCTTGGATTCATGGATTCGCGGACGACTACTACACGATAGGACTAGGAAGAGATCCAAGGCCGAGCACGACAACCCGGTTAGTACAGATGATTACTAACCAATTTCAAGTAGAGATTGCAGATTGCGAGTCAAATGGATATACTCATGAGCCAGCGGTCGCAAGCCGCCCCCGCTAATTTGGAAGATAGTCCTCCTCGACGTCGGAGTAGCGTCGCGTCCGTGCATAATTGTGAACATGACGACGTCCGATTACCGATAGATGACATCAAGGTAACGTACATCTATGGAATACACCAAAGATAGACCCTAATGACGCCTTAGCTAATTGCGATCGCTTTGTAGGAGCCGACGCCTAGAAGCTCCAAGTGAGGATGGATGGGTCCTTTGTATTGAGGTCAGCGCAGGGATGGTGTATCCATACGAGGAAGGGCAAGTCAAAGACGGTGCCCACCGTGCACGTTACGCCAAGGTCCAGTGGATATGGTACATGTCAATTTCCGAGCCATCCTTTGGACATTTGCCCGAACGAAGAGATCACAACACTAGGGATGCCGTCCTCTCTTTTATCCAAAGGCCCAAGAAGAACATCGCTCGAACCAAAGAAGGCCGCGATCCGACACGACCATTCCTCTCCAACGGACACTCGATGACTCCACCTCATGTTTCACCTCAAAGGCCACCTCTTCGATTCCCGTGGAGAAGACGCCAAGGAACAACAAAAGCGTGCGACGATCGGTTCCCGAGTCGCCTCACAAAAAGACGATGCCAATCGCTAAGGCCAAATCGAAATCAATGAACGCATAGCGCCTCCCAAGTCCGGAAGTCCGAGAAGTCCGGAAGTCCGCGATACCCGGAAGTCCGCGATACCCGGAAATACATCATCGGAAAACCGCTGTGTTCCGGCCAAAGATAATGCACGCCGACATGCTTGTCGCTTTGCATGCCCGGTACTTGGACAAGACCCAAAAGAAGGGGTCCGACATCGAATCACCGCCGATACGAGGACAAGCATTTCTTCAACGGACGAGGTACTTCGTCGGGCTTCAATGATTTATTTGAACTATTCAACCTCGCTGGCCTCGACGCCTCGCTTCTACGATGTTGGACATCGTAAGTGCGCATAATCAAGTTCTACATTCATCTAATACCGATAAATATCACAACTCATTGCTTATGTATAGATAAATGCCGCAAAATGTCCGGAATGGAAAGAACCGGTGGGTTTCTCGACCCACACGTGGTATCGCTGCAAACCATCCTACAAGACTCGCCCTTCGTCGAGAAATACATAACGAGGTCATTGCTTCTACAGAGGAACATGAAGTACATAGTGGTGCCCTACAACCGTGGGGTAAGTGTCACTACTTGCTATACAAATTTCATTTGTACATTATACTGCAAAGACGAACTTAGGTTTAATGACTATAGCGACATACATGAGTAGGTACCATTGGATCCCTTTAGTTATTATACCCAAGAGGAACCATGTGATATACCTTGATTCCCTAAACCGCAACAAGCACGACTTCAAAGACTCTAAGAGGAATACTCGAGAGGTATGCTCATTTCCTCCTTACATAACTCTATTGTAGTCTTCATTCGCTTGAAATGGCCGAGGATAACTTTTTTCAATTATGTAGGTCGCTCATCAATTATGTTGCCAACAAAGGAATATACGATGGAAAGAGCGCCTAACTAACACACAGGATGGATTTTCCAAAGACGTGCTACAACACAATAATACTATATCATACTTCATAACAACGCGTCTCGAACTCGACTATACCTATATATGTAATTCTATTTTTGCAAAGGTCGCCAAAGAAAAAGATGATGAGTTATGTGCAATCTACGTCCGCTATCATATGCGACTAATCCTTACAGACTAAGAAGAAGGATCCCGAGGTTTGTCAATCTCAAATAATTATTTCCTAATTATAAATTTAAATATATATAGCTTACCACTTTACTCTTAATTGGTAGCGAAACAATGTGATTCACTCGCTATGAAGAGATCAAGGACATTCGAGGAAGCTCGCGCCTTTATCAACTCGAATCATTAACGACAACGGAGAGTTTCACTCCGCCGCCAACCCGAGCATCACCCCACTAAAACCTCTCAACGCAAAACAATTGTAATCTAGTTGTAACTATAGCGACAATACTTGAACAAATGCGATCTTTTGTAATTTATTTTGAGTAATGATCACTTTGAGTTGTCATGGTCGCTGAATCATTATTGTGAAATGCTGCTTTTGTGATTGCTTGAATCATTTCGTGAATGCTTGTTTTCAGAGGGCATGGCTAGCAATTCCTAAGGCTAGCCAGAAAACAAAGAAATTGTGGGCGGGGTATGAGCTATCACAGACGGTTTTTGTTAAAACCGCTCAGGAAGGCAAGTATCACGACGGTTTAGATCGCAAACCGTATGTGATAGGAGAATATCACGACGGTTCTATATAAAAGCCGCCTCGTGATAGTCACAAATCACGCACGGTTTTATTTAGAACCGCTCGTGATATTCTCTATCACGCATTTGGTTTTATTTAGAACCGCTCGTGATATTCTCGCATCACGACGGTTGTCGCTGAAACCGCTCGCGGATATTGACTTCACGCACGGTTTTTAATAAAACCGCTCGTGATAATATCTCGTTATCACAAACCAACAAACATAGACGGTTCGGAAACCGCTGCGTGATGACGGTTCCAACCGCCTGCGTGATGTCGGTTCCTGTAGTAGTGGATCTTCATCCCCCAAACTCTCACGTCAAGTGCACCCAAGAGCTGACGTGCATTCTCAAACTCAGTAAACACAAGGTCCACAACACGCAAGTCATGAAGGATTTTGGAAAACCTTCCCCACAACTCATCCAAAGATTCACCAGGCCTTTGCTCAATCTTTGAGTACTCTTTGTTAAGTTGGTTCTGTCTCACTTCCTTGATCACGGTAGAGCCCTCATGGTAGTCAGCGAGGGTCTTCCAGATCTCGTGAGCATACCTCAAGTGAGCGACACACTCAAACTCAGATCAACTAAGCCCTTGAATCAAGAAGTTTCGATCATTGCTATTTGCCTCCACATCAGGTGTGATCACATCTTCATTGGCTGGCACTATATAAAGATTTTTGACCTTAAGCCAAATTGAGTGCCCTTAAGCCTCGATGTAGGCATGCATGCGAGCCTTCTAGTAAGAAAACTCGACTCCATCAAACGCAGGTGGTTTGGTGGAATACTTGTCAGACGCCATGGCTCCTAAGACCGGTTAAGATCTATGAGAAGAGCTAACCGGGCTCTGATACCACTTGTAGGACCGAAAAGGCGACTAGAGGGGGGGTGTGAATAGGAGCACAATCACTTTTTCTCCTAACTTGGATTCGACACTAATTTCACTCCAATAGCTATGTAAGCTATGAAGATCAATAATCAAGCATAGTGGAAGACTTGTGTTGAATTCAATTAACACCCCAAAGCAAAACCATCAAAACCACACTGCATACAGAGCTGAGCGGTTTGACCGGTGTGCATCTGGCAGTCTGACCGGCGTTGAAAGTGCGGTCTGACCGCTCCTGACAATGAACAGGGAAAAATAGCCCGCAGCCCGAAACACAAAATGGTCTAACTTTTGATCTACGACTGTAAACTTGACCAAACTTGAGACACACCTTCCTAAGGATGTCAGGAACCTATTCCAATCAAGGATTGTGTAGATCCATGTCAAAGTTCTGACCTTTTTCCATTTGAGTGAAGGATGCTTCAAAACCGAGCAAAAACGAAAACTTGATCCAAACACTTGCTCGTGGGTGATTGTTCATCAAGATGATCCTAGATATATTCCCACATGTGATAGCAAGCTAGATAGGGGCAAGAAACCAACAGAAAATCAAAGAATGAAAGAAAGCCCCAAAATCATAAAATAGATAGCAAGAACACAAAGAGACTCATCTTTGAAGAATCTTACATAGATTGAAATGAGATTGTTGAGGGTTTACAGCCACTCCATCCAGGAGGACAGGAGCTCAATCCATGAGCACACAAGCAATCCAAAACTGTCTAGAACTCTAAACCTCCACTTTCCTCTCTAAGGCCCTAAAACCAAAGCTAGGGTTTAGAATGAACAAAAGGATTGAGGGGGTGCATCCACCTCCCTCCTCTATTTACAGTGGGGGCTAATCCCTCTAGAAGAGTTTCTGATGAGGACATCCCAACCTTCAATGACCACGCTGAAGATGATCATCTCCGCGACCAAGATATTCTCAAGGACCAACAATATCAAGGACCAATCACGAGAAGACGTGCTAAACAAATAGTTAATCAGGTGAATGCTAACTTAGGACTTATTCCAGATCTCAATAACTTAGTAGTGCTTTCAATGTCCTCTTCTTTGATTGAACTTAGGTGCATTGGAGAGGAACAAGGAGGTCCAGAAAACCAATGAGTTTTGCAATCATTATCTACATGAGTTATAATGTTTCCAGCCAGCATACACCAGACCATTGGATAGCTTGTCAAGTCTATTTTCCTACACTTCAAACCATGTATTATTTGGAGTTGTGTAATGAAAGTTATGGTCATTTTAGTAACAGCTGCACATGTTGATAAATGCTGCACGAAAACTGAAGACTCTTTGAATGCTTGCGCACCAACCTGTCATGTTTCACTGTGCATATCCTATATGGATGGAAACATAATCAAGTCTATTTCACCTCCAACAAACGGTTCGTCATTTGGACTTCTGAGGAGAGAGTTATTGCTATTTTACTAAAGATTGCGCAGAAGTTGAGCAGACGCGCGAGAATTTGAGAAGACTCCTTGAATGCTTCAACCAGTTGGCCTTCCACCTTCCAATGTGGTGACTTATGTTTATACCCAGCTAGGAGGGTTGTTCCTAGTATATATACCCCTCTACTCCCATCCATGAAGGTACCTTTGATATTTCAACAAACCGATATATGAAATTGCAGCAAGACTGCTGAGTACCTTGCTCCTTTTGTTCTTGTGAGTTCTCTTGGATTCGCAAGGAGATTCCTTTGGGATCCCCTAATTCGTGCTCTCCGCTTCCAGGCATTTTGTGTGGATTAATTCCAGATTGTGGTTCTGTGATTGTTCGGATAGCGGGTCGGAGTCCAGAAGGCTTCGGATCGTCTCTCCCTAACACTTGGTCGCATCCAACCTTGGCAGGTTAAAGCTAGTTACCCTTTTTCGCTGTTCACAACTAGTTATCCCCGCTGTCGACAGCAAGATTCACTTTGTTCCTCAACCTATGCCGTAAAGATCGGGCCACCCCTAGCGTGTACACATCAGTTTCTCTATTGGGCACCTGTTAAGCCCACACACCAATGGGTTTAACTCACGCACGCCTTTTAAAGCGCCATCTTCATCTTCACTTGACCTAAACTGCTTCTTCATGCATTGTCTTGCGTCGTGGTTTAGTCAAGGGTCACCAAGTGCGGTATTTAGGTGAAATTACCAAAATACCCCTTCTCGATCCTTCTCTGAAGACCGAGTCCAAACTTGGTGAAGCAATCGCCTGCTTTACCACGTGTAGGTTGATCAACAGTTCTGATCATGTCGACAAGTCTCTCCCGTCCAGCTTCCACCAAAACCTTCATGACACTTGCACCGACCCCCGCGCCACTTGATCCAACCTGTCGCACCGAACTGCCCGTTCGTTCATCCTTGTCCATTTTGCGCCATGCTTGAGTCCATTGACCTCACCCAGCATCTTCGATCGTTCTGAACCTCGACTCTCCAAGCTTAGTCCTGATCATCCTCACCATTGACGGTCGTGGAACTCCAAGCAACCTGCACAGCAATAGACAAAGAAATCGTTTCGGGAACAAGTTCTTTACAACTTGACCCATGTTAGTGAAAACATGCATCATGCAACACATATGCACTGAAGTCCATGATCTTGACCTAACGAACAAACATCGCTGCCACAAAGGACGACGAACTAGAACACAATCGGTCAGACCGCCACTTCAAGGCTGGTCTAACTGCCGCCTAAAAGCCGGTCTGACCGCCCCCTGGGACTTAGCCAAAATTCCACCCTGGAAAATTGAGACTCCTCTGGAAATTTCAAACAAATAGAACTTTTGCCTGGAAGCTCCAAAAAATATGAGACCAAGTGCAGTAGAATCTCCTCTCTTGCCTACACCCTCTATTTTTGGCCCAGCTCCAAACTATAAAATCTTTTTATGGCCAGTCTGACCGATTTCAAAAGGCTGGTCAGACCGCCACCTTGGCCGGTCAGACCGCCACTAGCCTGACAGCAGTTTGAGCTTTGCCGAAAACACGTGATTCGACAAACCTTCAACGTCATTGCCAATTGTGTCATCATCCTAAGATCGTGAGCATATCCCTATGATATCCATGCTCCGAAAACTTGAAAAATGAGAAACAGAGGGTTTTCTTCCAAACCGAAGCTCATATGATGTCTTGCCCAAAGATGGTCTCAAGAAGACACGATTGGCAATATGGCAAGCTGTAGCAATAGCTTTAGCCCAAAACCTCCTCAGAGTGCTATACTCATCTAGCATTGTCCTAGCCATCTCAACTAAGGTTCTGTTCTTCCTTTCCACCACACTATTTTGTTGAGGGACGTGTGAAGAAGAGAACTGATGCACAATACCATGCACAGCATAGAAAGAGGCAAATGAGGCATTCTTGAACTCCGTGCTATTGTCATTGTGGATTGCTCTCAAGGCACCAGGAAGTTCAGAAGCCAAGCGAAGAACAAGATCATGAAAATGATCAAAAGCTTCATCCTTCGAAGCAAGAAAGAACACCCAAGAGTATCTCAAAAAATCATCAACTATGATAAGAATTGGACCGCCGTGCTGGGTATTCGTACCGCGCGCTATAGGTAGTGTGTGTTCATGTCGCCTGATAGAATTGGATTCTATATATAACTTGTTTTTACAGGGATTGATGTGAATAGTATGACCTATAATGTATGAGCTGCATGTATGTGTGTAATTTTCATGACATGTGTGTCATGCTTATTGCAGCCCAAGGCTATCTATATTTGTATAACGGCCTGCGTGTCGACCTGTGATGCTTCTTTACTCCTTGTGATTCATTACTAGTGCTATTAGGAGTAATGGCTTAGTGGGAATACTTGGAGGAGTTGACCACTTGGAGACATGGCGAACAGGATGCATGGCGATGGAGATCACCATGTGGAAGGGTCATACTATATCACAATGCAATTTGATTATTTGTGAATGCCCTTTATATTCCTGTTCATTTATTTCTATGCATATTATTTAATTGCTTTAAATGCTTTTAACGTGGTAAAAGTAAATTCCCTCACATAATATTAAGTTAAATTGATGCCCTCCCAATTGGCTGCACCATCCAAAGTTATGTATTTTAATGGTAGGTCTTACTAAAGCAAAGTGCCATTAATATTCCTTGACTAGATGGGTTTGTGTCGGACACTTACACGCATAGCATTGGTTTAACTTAACAAGGTCATCATAACGGTTATGGACCTTGGGGCATAGGGTTGGGTGCCGGAGCATAGAGATGCTCCCCAACAACAAGAGTCATATAGAGATATGATTAGCAAAGGGTTGCTTACCAAATTCACTAATCTTCTAGCAGTGATGCCAAGCTCACTAGTAGATTAACTGATTATGGGTCTTGAATCACTAAATGTCATAAGAGGGATATGAAATTTAGTGGGAGTATCTTTTATTATCTGTTGTTGATTGAGTTCGACCACTGGTCGTATGGAGATACGAGCAGGTAAAGACTGGTCGAACGTAACCACCAACATGAATGTCTAATAGAAGATCTTACATAAATATAGTGCTGAATCTTTGCATATATTTTTGTTGTAGATCTTAGCACCTACTTCTTATGCACCTACCTTTAATTTGCGATCTATTCTTGAGAAAGAAAACTTTATTGACTGGTTTCGTATTTTAAGAATTGTTCTCAAACAAGAAGAGGGAATATGTTCTAGAGGGTCCCTATCCCAAGGAGCCGAATACTGATGCTACTCGTACTGAAAAGAATGCTTATGAGAAGCGTTGCAATGACTCAGTCGATGTGCACTGCTAAATGCTTGCGACCATGAACTCTGAGCTTCAGAAGAAATATGAGACCACAAACGCTTACAATATGATTGTGGGTCTGAAGGGTGTGTTTCAGGTTCAAGCAAGGGCAGAGAGGTTTAAAACCCCCAAGGCATTGTTTGGGAATTGGAAGAGAAACTACAAGAAGTACTTAGCAGAACAAAGGAAGTAAGACTTCTAGTTCAGGTATAAAATGTTATACAAATTAATCTTGCCACTTCTCCGACCAGTTATTGGGTATTTGATACCAGATCGATTGCTCATATTTGCAATTCAACGCAAGGACTGATAAGGAGTAGAAGTTTGGCATGAGGAGATGTTGATCTCCGTGTGGGCAATGGAGCAAGAGTTGCTGCATTAGCTATTGGCACTTTGCTATTAGTTTTACCCTCAGGATTAGTTATGGAACTAAATAATTGTTATTATGTTCCAGCCTTAAGCAGAAATATTATTTCTGCTTCTTGTTTAGGAGCAGAAGGTTATGAGTTTAGAATAAAGAATAATTGTTGTTCAATTTATTTTGAAGATATGCTTTATGGCCATGCTCCATTGGTGAATGGATTGTATGTTTTGAATCTTGAGGATGAGCCTATCTTTAACATTAATGCTAAGAGACTTCGACCTAATAATGTGAATCCCACTTTTATTTGGCATTGTTGTCTAGGTCATACAAATGAGAAGCGCATGATGAAGCTCCATAAAGATGGTCTTCTAAACTCATTTGATTTTGAATCATTTGAAACATGTGAATCTTGTTTACTTGGCAAGATGACAAAGGCGCCCTTCACGACCAGAGGTGAGAGGGTGAGTGATCTGCTGGTCGTAATACATTCGGATGTATGTGGACCTCCGACCAAAGGTGGTTTTCAGTACTTCATAACTTTTACTGATAATTTCAGTAAATATGGCTATGTCTGTTTGATGAGACATAAGTCAGAATCCTTTGAAAAGTTCAAGGAATTTCAGAATGAAGTGCAGAATCAACTTGGCAAGACAATCAAATGTCTATGATCTGATCGTGGAGGTGAATATTTGAGCCATGTGTTTGGTGATCATCTAAAGAAATGTGGAATTGTTCCACAGCTTACTCCGCCGGGGATGCCTCAATGCAATGGGGTGTCTAAATGGCGGAATCGAACACTGTTAGACATGGTTCAATCTATGATGAGCCAATCTGATCTTCCATTGTAATACTGGTGATACGTTCTAGAAACTACTACTTTCACTTTAAATAGGGTACCATCTAAATCAGTAGATAAGACACCATATGAGATATGGACTGGGAAGAGTCCTAATTTGTCTTTTCTAAAGATTTGGGGATGTGATTTCTATGTTAAATGTTTGACGTTTGACAAACTCACACCCAAGTCCGATAAGTGTTTCTTTGTGGGGTATCCTAAGGAAACTAAAGGATATTATTTTTATAATCGGGTTGATAACAAAGTGTTTGTTGCCCGTAATGGTGTCTTCTTGGAGAAATAGTTTTTTTTCCAAAAGAGTCAGTGGGAGCAAGGTGCAACTCGAAGAAATTCGGGAAGAATCTGAAAGTGTTTCAACTCCCACTAAACCTCTACAGGATGAACAAAATGTTGTTGAACCTGTAGATGAGGCATCAGCCCCACGTAGATAAAAAAGGCCACGTCTATTGCCTATAAGGTATGGGCATGACGTATTATTGTTGAATAATGATGAGCCTAAAACTTATGCGGAAGCGATGATGGACCCAGACTCTAAGTCATGGCATGAGGCCATGAGATTCGAAATAAAGTCCATGCATGATAATCAAGTTTGGAACTTGGTTGATGCACCTAATGGTATTAAGACCATTAAGTGTATGTGGATTTTTAATAAAAAGATAGATATGGATGGAAATGTTCACATTCATAAGGCATGACTGGATGCGAAGGGTTTCAGACAAATTCAAGGGGTTGATTATGATGAAACCTTCTCTCCTATCACGATGCTTAAGTCTATTCGGATCATTCTAGCTATTGATGCATATTTCAACTATGAGATGTGGCAAATGGATGTTAAAATAGCTTTCCTTAATGGAAACCTAAGTGAGGATATGTACATGACACAGCCTAAGGGTTTTGTCGATCCAAAGGAAGCTAGAAAGGTATGCAAGCTTAATAAATCCATCTATGGATTGAAGCAAGCATCTCGGAGTTGGAATATTTATTTTGATGAAGTGGTCAAAAGGTTTAACATCATCAAGAATGAAGAAGAACCTTGTGTTTACAAAAGGTTAGTGGGAGCAAGCTTGTGTTTCTGATCTTGTATGTGGATGACATACTACTGGTGGAAATGATATTCCAGTGCTTGAATCTGTTAAAACTTCATTAAGAAATAGTTTCTCAGTGAAAGATTTAAGAGATGCAGAATATGTTCTTGATATAAGGATCTATAGAGATAGATCTAAAAGGCTAATTGGATTATGCCAGGATATGTACATAGTCATATAGCGATATGATCAGGTCCAAACTAGTCGTATAGTGATACGACCAGATCCAGATTGGTGCCCATGGCTCGTATAATGATACAACTGGGTTCAGACTAGTCGTATGGAGATACGAGCTGGTCAGAGACTGGTGCTCATGGCGCATGGCATTAATCTTAGCAAGAATCAGTGTCTTTTGACCACTGATGAGCGAGACAATGAGTAGAATTCCATATGCTTCGACTGTTGGATCTATCATATATGCCATGCTATGTACACGACCAGATATGTCGTATGCTCTAAGTGTTACAAGCAGATATCAATCGGATCCAGGTGAAGTTCACTGGATAGCAGTCAAGAATATCCTTAAGTACTTGAGAAGGACTAAGGTTGCATTCCTTGTTTATGGTGATGAGGAAGAGCTGGTCGTAAATAGTTACACTGATGCAAGCTTCCAAACCGATAAGGATGATTTCAGATCGCAATCAGGGTTTGTGTTTTGTTTGAATGAAGGAGCAGGTATGGACTAGTCATATAATGATACGACCAGATCCAGACTGGTCGTATAATGATACGACCAAATAAGCTAGAAGAGTTCCAGATATGCAAAGAGCACATGGATTTAAGTTCGACCAGGTATGGACTGGTCGTATAGTGATACGATCGGATCCAGACTAGTCGTATGTTGATACGACCACTTCCAGATTAGTCGTATGAGATACGAGCTAGTTGTAGACTGGTCGAACATGATTTTTTTTGATCCATGGACAAAGCCTCTCCCACAACCTAAGCACGAGGTGCACACAAGAGCAATGGGTATAAGATACCTATATGATTGACTCTAGTGCAAGTGGGAGATTGTTGGAGATATGCCCTAGAGGCAATCATGGAGATGATGATATCACATCTATGTTTATGTGTTAATTGAATAAGTGTTATTCTATTCCTTAAATGAATCATTGGTTATGAAGATTGACAAGTGTGTGACTTGTTGGTGAAACTCTTAACTTGTATGATGTCATTCTAAATGAATCCCTGGTCGGATGTCAATGGTCGAAACACCAGTGACTCTATCGACCAACACATGTATTGATTGATGACCATGTTTCATCGGTCATGGATATAGGGATATCGAATCAATAATGTGAACACATGTTAGAGAACATGGGGTTGGATTGGCCCACCTTGAGACACTGTTGAGATTGTTATGATTCTATGTGTCGTTAGTTGGTCTCAAGTAGTGATGATGTATAATCCTTAGACCTAAGATCAGCATGGTTTCCTACATGTGTAATAGTACTCTTAGGGGTTGTCAATTGCTACTCGTAACTGGGTAGTTATTGTCGGGACCCAAAATATGCAATTCTGGACCCTCTGTGTATACTGCACTAGTCCAGGATCACGCTAGTGCACACAGTGGCAACATCAGTGAAATATCATTTCCATATACAAAGATAACTAATAAATAGGCAAATAACAATAAAAATCAGAGTAAAGACCTTATGGTCAAAGCTTACAATTAATGCTTCAGAGGGCAGATAGCTCAATGAAGCTGCAGCGGAACGAAACATAATAACTTCAGTGATGCCCATCCACATGCCCACAGGCAATCGGCTGGGGTGCGCGACCTAGTTCTCCATGATCCTTGAAGTAGACCTTGTTGGCTGACGATTCCTTCACCTCTGCTTGATTTATTAAAGCAAGGATGAGTACACACCGTACTCGCAAGTCATACCACAGAATGCAAAATATAGATGCAGGCTTATTCCAAAGGAATGGCTTCTATGGTTCTTTTGCAGAAATGCAACATTTGCAATTTGAATACGAATAATAGATTGAAAGCATAAGTAAAATAAATAGACAATAATAAGTTTTATCATTTGTTCTCACAAAGACACATAGCCTAATCAAGTTATTCACACAACTGCATAAGTTATCTCACACAACTGTCCCATCCCAAGTTTTATGAAAATCTACCCCTTGTGTGAAATCCCCGAGCATGTCCATGACCGCAGACGCGGCTATTCGAATAGATTGTTTAACACTTTGCAGAGTTTGTACACTTTACCCACAAGATGCAATCAACTGGATCAGAGCTGATCACAACAAAACCTTTCGGAAACTTCATCTCAAGCATTGATACTCCCAGTGTGCTTACAAATCGTCAGACAACCCCACACAGGAAGTCAATCCGACACACACCGTTGGACAGGGACACAGCGAACCGCATTGTGATGTGACTACTTGGTAGCACACCTCCACCCATGCAACACAGCCTAACCTACTACCTGAGTAATCAATGTCAAGACTCCATAACTTACTAAGTTAGGCCTGTCCCATACTAGTCATGTGGTTGTACGAGAGGCTCAGTTCAATGGCGCACAAAGTTTAGTCCTTAATTGACCAGGGCAAGACTTCCCATTTAAACTACAAATCGCTATGCACACAGGTTATTAAGCCCACACACATAGCTCCATCAAAATATCACACAGTCCACTTGCCTCCGTCTAAATCCTTTCCCACCCTGTTGGTTAAGTGCAACATATGCCATCAACGAGTAATAGCACATAGTGCACACAGTTTTTATCACATAGTTCCATATTCACTTAGTCATGTTTATATTTGCAACTTACATGAGATGATGTCTCGTAGCATGGCTAAGCAAACTAATCGCATCTAACCAACCTACGTTGGTAATACAATAGCACCAACTAAATAAACCAAACTAGGGTGACAAAAGATTATGGCATATAATTAGACATGGAGGTCATAACAAATTGGATATGAACTAATCCCAAAAGCATTAAAATAAATAATTAAAGTAAATGCAATATTTTGAATCGATATAACTTTTGAAAACTGGGTTCAATATGATCAAAGGTATAATCTCTAGAAACTCACCAAATTGTTCCATACTACTTTATCATCCCATCCTCAAATTGAGAGTTCACCAAAACTTTACAACCTCACTACAACAACCACTTTATTCTAGAGGTGATCTACTACACAAATAAAAAAGGTTCTACCAAAATCCTTTCATCAAGGACATGCTATCATCCGACAATTCCACAATCACATAAACGTAAGCCACCTATTAAATCTCATTAGTTCAACTCTTAGTGATGCTCAACACCAAACTTCAACATACAATAATTGCACTCCAACGATCGTTGTTATCAACTGGTTTCATCACGAAATCTAGTTGCTACCTACTTCCCTTTGTAAATCACATGAATATTTACAAACACATATTCAATTGTTCCTCCTCATGTTTAGATTTGGGCAAAATCACGCTAAAACTTCAAGAATCGAAATCTTCCATCGATCAAAAGTCTCAACAACACTACAACCAAATTCATCCAACCATTCTAGCTAGATTAACTATCCAGAAACTCCTCCCATAAATTCTGGATCCACCGATATTCAACCCCTCCAATCTTTTGTACACAATTCCAATAATTAATCCTACTAAGGATTATATAAATCTAGCAATTATATATGATCACTAAGTATTCACAGAAAAGATAACTCCAAGATTAATATTCATTAAGGCAATAATCTAACACCCTCTTAACTTAACCATCCCAAATGGTTAGATTAATCCATTGAGACCCATTAATCCAATTTATCCAAGAAGTTTACCAAATTAAACAATTCTGAATGATCAGACCAGTTTATTAATGTCCCACACTTCTTAATAACTCCCGGATTCCTAATAGGTATGAACATACCCTTAATCACAGTTCATCATGTAACTACTCCAAGACAACATCAAATTTATCAACTTCACTTCTGAGGATCTTGGTTAAGATCGATTATGCACCATGCTAGAGACCCAACTTGATAACTCACATATTATCAATTTATCTTCTATACTTAAAATCTCTCACTTAACACAACAAAAACATTACAAAAGAGTTTTGATACTTTCTTTCTCAAAGAAGATGCACTAAACTTCAACATTGCAACTACTCCAAAAGAAATGCGTAGATTCAAAACTTCCTTCAATGAAGTTTGTAAAAGATACTTTCCATTATCTAAAACACCAAATGAATAAACGGGTCATGTTTGCCAACAAGAAGGTAGAACTCTCATGAAAAAGAACAATATTGCCAATGACAACGATTACAAGTACCAATAATAGCTCAATAGTCAGAAAAGACAATAATTACTCTATAAAACAAATACAGACCTCAACTGCATTGTAACCACTATCCAAAGAAAGTTCATCAACCGCAAGCGGCTGTAATCGTAATAACCAAATACAAACTCAAAGAAAACAACAACTTTTTAAAGAAACTGATCCCCAACATTTGTAAATAAATTACCCGGGGTAAACACTTTAGTTTTCCCATATCACAATCGGTGGTACAACCTGGCCATGCCTATGGCCACAACCACAATACCTACCTCTCGTCATAGCTATCAACCACAATCAACAACACACAATAGGTTCAAAGAACCAATATCAACTCATACATCAGTATAATAACACATCGAAAGCGTAAGAGCAATACTCATCCTATTCCCATCCTACTATGCACTAGTGTGTCAAATTTTAAGTTAATTAACCATTAGCAAATTTTAGTTAATTTTACTAGTTCTAAAACAAATTTTAGCAATTTTAATTTACCTAAGTTGTTAATTTATTAACCACAGACCTAAAGCCCGCTCTGATACCAACTGTAACACGACGGCCCAACACTGAGCTCAGAATGCCACCAAACTACCCTAAATACTAATTTTATCAATAAATAACAGTGAATTTCAGCAAGCAATTCAATACTAACACCCGTCCACAGGTCACAATAACGTATAAATAATGACATGGCAAGCACAGATATTTAAACACTAAATTATAAGTAGGATAATAGTTCAAGAATCAAGAAATACCAAACAAACAAAGGCTATTGAAAGAATAAATGAGTTTCAACCAATCATCTAGAATTATTCAATGTCTATCATGTCCTAAAGGAATAAACTATCACGCTAAGCCAAAGTTTTCTCATGGCAAGTGAGTGTATGCAGTGTACCATTCCCAAGTGAAGCGTCATCAACGATTACCTAAAAATAATATTAGAGCAAGGGTGAATCCATGACTCAGCAAGTACAGTAATAAACAATGAACAATATCATCATTAACATCAATTATTCACTTTTCTTTATTCTCATGCTCAATCATTCAATTCTCTTTCTTTATTCACATACACAATCATCCACTACCTTTCATTCCATGCATCTCTATACTACATGTCCACATGAACTTCTTTTGCGTATACCGGTATAGCATGAGTGTTCATCCGTCGATGACACACTCTCAAACCTGTCCTCCTCAAGGATCGGGGACCTCCTCCACTCCCATGGAGTTGCGATCAGCATGATCACCTTTTAGATGCAATGATGCTTATGAATGCACAATTTGTAATATCCCAAATTCAAATTAAAAAGAATTATGTTCGGGAGAGGGAGTTTAATCGAAAATTCAATTCTGGAGGAAATCTTTGGAACATGGGTTCCTGACCCAAGCTCTGGTAGCCTGGTGGCCAGCTCTAAGTGGGCCAGAAGAGGGGAGAAATGCACCCATGATGGGCCACCCTAGCCGCCCCATCTCCTCCCCTAAACCCTAACCAAACTACCCCCTGCTCCTCTCCCTCCCCCAAGCCACCACTTCCTCTTTCTCCCTGCCCCAAGCCGCCATCTCCTCCTGTGTTGGACGCTGCTCCCTACGTCGGCCACCCTGCCTCTTGGAGCCGCCCCTTCCCGCTGCCGGTGTTCGCGGAGGAAGAAGAAGGAGGGACTGTGGACTCGCTGGCCGAAAGGAGGAAGGGATGATGGATCTTCTTCTTGGGGGGATCAACCAGCATCTCCCTGAGGTACTACAAGGGTAACGCAAGGCGTTCTTCACTGTTTTATTCTTATTAGATGCGAATTCGATTAGATTGATTGGATCGAATTGCTACTGCTATTAGTTCGGTTCTGTCTAGATTGTTGCGCGGCCGATTTCAGATTCTTAGTTGTCACATTGGAGATTTCTATCACCTAGAGATATATAGGAACTGTTCTTAGCTTTCTGTAGCCACCAGGAACACTTGATTTCGACTTACGGTTCAAAAGATATGGTATAATCTTTCCTGCTGTCCTGAATTCCTGACGTGAATAAACTGTCAAGTTGTCTTTTAAAATATGTTTAACATAATGGCAGATTCAGGGTTTCCACCCAACTAGGTTGTTGTAGAATTTTTGTTAAACTTTCCAGAATGATAAAGAACACTCAATTGGGAGTTGTAGAACAAAAGATATGATTATTTCTCTACTGCTATGTAGTTCTGTCAGACAGATTCGATGTTCGACTTTCAGAGGATTGTTGACGTAGGTTTTTGGCCGATTTGGGAGATCCTGCCAACTAGACTTTTGTGTAGGATATTGTTATATTTTCCATAGGATCTGAGAGCACTCCATTTCGAGTCTCAGATCATTAGTTATGATTTATTTTTGTACTTGTTATCCAGATTGTAGTCCTGTTAGACTGTCGGTTTATTTGAGTAGATCAACTTTGTTATTCTTGGGTTAGGATGCTGCGATTAGACGTTTTGAGCGACGTCCTGTTCACGTGGTTCCTTATTCAAGTATTTAATTTGTGTAGGAGGGGGAATTTCGAGTGTAGCAGCTTCCGACTTGCCTCATAACGCTTCGCAGAGTGGAAGGCAAGTACATTGTAATTCTTAATGTTAGTGAATGTTGAGTGTTTGTATTCATACTGTTGTTTCTATGTGTTACAGCCCAAAGTTCTGTTACCAATTTAAAATTAATAAAAATTATTATTTTATGGAATTTTCTGAAATTTGAAAGAGTTTGATTGCTTTATTTGAATTTCTGAAGTTTTAAAAGTCAAAAGTAAAGTTTATTAAATCTTTTGAAGTTTTATTTGAGTTAAAGTTGAAAAATAAAAATTAAATTAAATTCTAGAATTTTCTGGAATTTTAAAAGCTTTTTCCTAATTAATTTAAAGCCAAAATAATTTATTTGCAAAATTAAAAGCCAGATTTAAGTTGGAATTATTTTTGTTAAGTCCAAAATAATTCTAGGAATTTTTGTGAATTTTTCTAGAATTTTTGGACTCTATTTGTTATGTTCTAAAAATATTTGATTTATTGCTTAAATCTGAATTTCGAAAAATAAAAATAAAAATAAAATAATTTTTTTTTTTACCGCGCGGGTAGCAACTTCCCACGCGGTCACCCCTCCTGAATTTGCCCCAGCCCTTGCACGCTTAACCAGCAAACCTTCCCATGAACTACCACTTTTCCATCTTTCTTTCAAATCAATATTGTTTTCCTTTTATTCTTCTATGCCTTCCTTCTCTTGCCTTCTTCTCCAACCAGCCATTTTCCTTCTCTCGACAGCAAGCACAAAGAGCCATTAGAGCCACCACGAGCTTTCAAAACCCGAGTTTTTCTCCCCAAATCTTTGCGCAATTGATGGCATTCAAATCCCCGGTCATCACCTCCTCCATTACCGACCATTAAACCTTTCCTAATCAATCCAATCCCGTCAATCACGCCATGACCGACCGTGCCACACGCACGCGGTTCTCCCTCCTCGGCTCTTCCCATCGCCCTATAAATAGCAGCATCGGGTGCCTCTCATCTCACTCATCCATCCCCCGAAATCCCAACTCCTCCCTCCCTTTCTCCTCCCCACGGTTGAAGTTTTTCTACCACCGGCCGATCGCCTTCTTCCACCTCTAGCGTCGCCTCCGGTGGGTCTCCGCCATCCTCGTCACCACCATCGGCATCGCGACGTTGTCCTCTACGGTGCTCTCCTTCCCTCGCCGTCCCCACCGAGCGCCCCACCCGTGCACCATCAGGCCACCGCCGCCACCCGCCACCGGACACTGGCGCCACCTCCTCTGACATCGTCGTCATGGGTAAGCAACCCATTTTCGCTGTTCACGACCACCTCTCCTTTTGTTTTTTCTTCTCTAGACGCCACCATTTCTTAGCTTCATTGAACCAAGCTTGAAGATGAACAAAGGAACGACTAGATAAATCATCTTGAACACTTTGTACATACACATTTTAATCATTCCAAAATTTTGTTCGCCACATACAAGCTCCAAATCCATTGATTCCTTCACCTAAATTCATCTAAATTCATCTACTATTTTTAGTATTTATTTCATAATTTTTAGATTTAATTTAATTTCTATTAATTATTCGGTTCATTTTGCACGTCGCCGCCGCCGACGGCCGACCTTGCGCATTCCACGACAATCGGGGTGAGCGTTGTGTTCTCCACGGTTCCATCTTCAAATCTCCGCCAACCTCACTCTCTAAATCCTCCCCGTTCGCTCGGAACACCAACGTCAGCCCGTCGCCCACCGAAGGACTTCTCCATCGGACTACGTCACCATCGAAGGTCATCTCGCCGAGCCAACCGTGTCACCGCATGCCCCTCGGCTTTCTCTTCATATCCCTGGAATTTGCCCCTCTATCTCGCCTCAAGCAAAAATTTTGCGCCAGCGGCCGAACCACCTTCTGTCGTCATTTTCGATGCCGTCTTTGATTCCCCCAACGACATCGTCCACATCGTTGGCTTCGCCTCGCAACGTTCTACGTGGTGCTCCCTTCCTTTTTCTCCATAGCACCCCGGCTCACCGGCGCTACTATTCCTTCGACACTATTTTGCACGCCGTCGCCGCACCAGACCTTTGCCAACGACACGACCACTACCATTGGGTCCGTCTTGCTCCCGGGATTCTATTTTTGTTCTTCGCTGGCCGCCTCTCCTTTCCCTTTCACCGGCGTCGCTATTTCTCTGCAAGACCTTGTGCTTGGTTAAACCAACTTGGTATCGTTCATGTGCATGGCATGAATAATTGCCATGCAAGCCACACATACATCCAATTTTTGATATTTAAACTTCTACAAATTCGCTTCTCCTCATACGAACTCCGATTCCTTTGATTCAACTTTCTAAATTCATAGAAAGCGATACCTTCCTAGAAGTATTTATTTTATAATTTTTGGATTTTATTTGGATTTTATTTGAATATTATTTGAATTCGGATCGTTTACGCCAGATAGATTTAATTTACTTGGACGAATCGGATTTCAACACCATTTGGGAACATCGATTAATTAAGCAAGGCAAGTTACACTCTTGACCATATTTGCACCCATTATTTTAAATTATTTAATTTCTGTTTTAAATTATTATTGCATGCGTATTTATATTCAAGTAATTTAAATCCTGTTTTAAGCTTTATAGTTATACCCGACTTACGTGTATAGCCATTTATTGTTGGTATAGACCGTATTTAATAACCATTCGAATGTGATATATATATTGGAGGTAGAAAGTGAAAATATTGGAATATAAGATTACATGATCATTGAATATCGGATTATAGAAATAGTCTATTGATAAATATTGCAAAGATGGAATTTGTCGAAATTGAATTATAGAGACATATATTGAATGTTTTATGGAATAACTTGATCATTGGGTAATAACTTGATCATTGGGTATCAGATTATATGAAGACATGATTCTTAGATATTGATTATACAGTTACATAATTGTGATTGTTGGATTATAGGGTAGAATAATTGTTGGAGATTGAATCATAGGAATGCATTATTGACAAATGTAGAAATAAGTGATCGATGGATATTGAATTGTAGAAATAGTTAATTATTGAGATTGGACTATTAAGATTGAATTATAGAAGTAGTCATTATAGAATATTGATGGGCTTGGATGTTGGATTGTAGGATTAGCTCTTGGTGGGATTTTAGACATAAAACTTGTTTAGATTCTAGGAGTAGATAATTGTTGATAATGGATTATCAAGGAATAGATTATATAAATAGATAACCATTGGATATCGGAATATCGGAATATTATATTATATAATCATCGGATTGTTGGGTGTTGAATTATTAGAAATATTTCATTAAGGAATAATGGATTGATGGATGCAGATTATAGAATTAGAGCATTACTGAATGTTGGATCGATGAAGGTCAGATCATAGAAATAGACTAATATTGTGGATATTAGACTATTTAATATTGGAGTAAAGGATTACATAATTGTTGGAGTTTGGATTATTGGATTATGAGCACAGTACAGATGGTTTACTTACTGGTCTCGTACTTGACAAATCTTGAACATTGCATCCCTCATACCTTGTCGCCCTAGATAAAACTCTTGTTAATACGATAGTGTTAACAAGATGCGTTTGATTGAAAAACTTTATGCTTAGCAATGCTTAGATCCAAAAAGTATTTCATCTGGGAAATTTAGCCAATGACTGAAATCTTGTTTAAAATTAAGCTATGGTATTGTTTTACCATGGACTCTTGGAAATGATTTTGAAAACAAAATAAAATCAAAAGATGGTTTGTACTTGGGTGAAATGGATGGTTGGTGGGTGCAAGTTTATGCACGGGCTCAATGCAATAATGGTTGAGGCCTGTGGATTGTTTTGGAAGTCGCCAAGTCGATTAAGGACCGGCTGAGAGCCGCTTTGCTAAGCCACAATCGTACTACCACATGTCCTGTATGGGCAGGACCTGGCTAACTAATTTGCAATGTTTCAATGTGGTTGTGCCATCCGGTTGTGTGGGTGTCGCGAAGACTTATTGTTAATACTCACATGGCGCAAGAGGGAGTTATCGTTTGGTGCGAAGCCTACGATAGCGAAACCTTAGCAAGGCATAACTACGTTGGGATGACGCATTGTAAAGGCCTTGGCACGTGCTCTAGACTGCTTACCTAAGGTAGTGAGCGGTGGTATCGACGGATGCCAGACAAACTAGAGAATTCATGTCATGTGGGTAAAGCTGTACCACCTCTGCAGAGTGTTAAGAACTATTCGAATAGCCGTGTCCACGGTCAAGGACATGCTAGCAAAGCCACTCAAAGTTAAACTTTGGTTTTGATTTCAAAAGACTTTGATAATCTTGTTTTTGGATTTCAATCCAAATGGGACTTGGGCGGGAAGCCTTGTGACAGGAGAGAATCCTTCACCAATTGTGATGAACGATTATCCAACTTAAAACTGAGATTTAGAAAATGAACTTTAGCTATTGTAACTGCTTTGGAACTTAGTACAAGTATTTAAAGAAAATGTTGTTTTATGCAAATCAACCATGTTAAGCCTTCCTTTGAGATACCCATGTATGCATGTCATCCTATTATTTGACGGGTGTAACTTGCGAGCACGGTAGTTGTGCTCATACTTGCTTTGTGCAAATAAATTTCAAAGGAGAAGGACTTCACCATCGGTGTGGATCTCGACGACTAGGCCGCTATCCCAGTCGATTGCCTGTGGCAGATTAACTGGACTCTACTACGACTTCTTTGTTTTCCGCTGTGTTCTTTATTGTTGGCATGTAAGCCTCTTTTGTAATAAACTCTGTTGGTTATTAATAAAGTTATACGATTTATGGATGTTACCACATTTGTTTACTGTGTGAACTAGCTACTGATCATGGGACTAGTTCAGAAATGCACAAAGGATTTGGGAGTGTTAATCCCGGGTCTTACACTATGATCCATGAATATATTCAATACTTCATGTTCCTTTCATATTTGTTAATCCATGTTTAAAGAGATGGTGTCTTTCATTATTCATGATTCATTCCATGCATAGAGTTATTCTTGTTTCTTCCACGGGAGTGGAAAATAAGACCCATCAATTCCAGTATGGGCACGTAAGACCCACTATTCGAATGTGGGCAGATTTGGATCCCCGTATGAAACGTTCTTCATACGGGCCTTGGATCCCTGTATTCTGTTAAATACGGGCCTAAGTGAACACCGACGGGTATGTCTGTAACACCCTGGCTATGCGGAAGCCAAGACGTTACCTAAAGACTAACGGACAAAAACAATACGAAAATTTCAACAAAACATTTAGTCGCGAGGGAGAACAAACTATAAGGAAATCAACCCTATAGCAGTCTATAATTTCCCAATAGGAGTGCACCACATAACAATGGAGTATAAATGAGTCTGAGGAGTCTACACTCTAACAACCAATTTCAAGCAGTCCAACAATTCTAAGCTCAAGCAGATAATGATCAACTACCTACATCTACAACATCATTGTTATAACCAAACAGCAAGAGTGATAACATAATCGAAATCAAACCGTCTAGTCCACAAAATGGAATTAAGCGAACTAAAGGATGAGGAGGTAAAAGACGACTTAAAAGGATCATCCACCAATGCAGTCAAAATCATCCACCTCGAAGGATGGTCACAAAATCATCCACCACGAAGGATGGTCACAAAATCATCCACCACAAAGGATGGTCACCAAATTTCAACCTAAAGGAAATGTCAATTCTGAGAACTTTAGCTAGTTGAACTAAGTCGTTCATTGTGGTTATATATGTGTGAAGTGCACCATGACTACCCCTCCCCATGCATGCCGCTGCCTCGAGGGGTACCTAGAAAACACAACACAGTAAGAGTGAGTCCACGACTCAAAGAAAGTGCGATAGTAAGTAAGCTTAGCATCATACGTAGTCAAGGAAATTTACAATCCCACCATGAACAATAACAGTGTAAGCCAAATAGACAAATCCATATCTTATACGAAAGTGCAATGACATGTCATGAATGCATCTCTTCACTTCTTAGTAATTATCGGTAATGCCGAGTAGGGTATCCGTCGATACCTACTCAAGGCCTGTGCCCTTTAGGCACAGGGAACAAAAGCCCACACTCCACGAGTGTGGGGAACAAAGCCCGTCCAATGCATGATGGGGACCTAACGCCCATCCAATGCCTGACGGGGAACAACAAGGAAACAACTCTTGGCTACCACGTAGTCCAAGGTTCAGAAATGAACATGCAGAAATGCAAATGCACATGTCCATTATCATTATCATGATTCATCATTAATAAGGTAGCCTCATAGCTCACCTTGTCCCATCATTCTTGCCATCAACACATAACCATTATCATGCAAGCATCACCATATAAACAGTAACATGTACGCATCATCATGTAACCATTAGCATGCAGCATCATGTAAACATTTTCAAGTAGTAAGCATCATCATTAAACTATGGCATTTAGGCTCATCAACATTACCAAGCAATAATCAACATCGATTGGTTGACACGGCCTCTGACCACAGACTGCGGTGCTCCTCCGGGTTGACCGGCAACTTGAGAGGCTGCTTGGATGTTGTTCGGCGCTGGTGTAGCTCAAAGGTTGAAGCATACTAGAGTCACCATTCCCTTTTGAGGACAATGGTTGACGAAGTGTCCTGGTTGACAGTAGGTATAGAAAACTCTAGCTCCACTCTTCTGATTGCCCCCGGGATTGGGGTTGGTATCCTGAGGTTACGAAGTTTTGAGCAACTAAGCCGAGGTAATCGAGGCAGTGCGGTGTGTCTGAAAGAGTTTTGCGATGGGAAACGAGTGATCTTTTGGGGAACTGTTCTCGCTTTCTGCTGAGCTTGATGACTCCCTTGCTGATCCATTCTGCGCTTGTAGTTATCCTCCAACTCTTTGCACTTATCCTCAAGGATTAAAGCTTTATTGACTAGCTCTTGAAAATCTAGAAAGGTGTGGGCAATCAGGCTAACTTGCAATCCAGAGTTTAGTCCTTTTAGAAAACAACTCTAATGAGCCTTATCAGTAGCGACGTCTTCCGCGGCGTAGCGGGCAAGCTGAGAGAATTTGTTGAGGTAGTCAGTCATTGACATGCCTCCTTACTTGAGGGCACAAAATTCATCCTTGTTCAAATCAATAATTCCTTCTGGCACATGATACTTGCGAAAAGCTGTTGAAAACTCTTCCTAGGTAATGTTCTAGGGCGACTCATGTGCGATACTGAAGTTTTCCCACCATTCGATAGCAATGCCTTCCATCTGATGGGTAGCGTATAGAACCTTCTCATGATCGCTGCATTGGGTGATCAATAGCTTTCTTTCGATGACGTGAAGCCAATGATCGGCTTCCACTGGTGACACATGACTGGAAAAGGTTGGCAGACGAGTTCTCATGAACTCTACTAGC
The DNA here is from genome assembly GCA_036346405.1 of Phyllostachys edulis. NCBI lineage: Eukaryota > Viridiplantae > Streptophyta > Magnoliopsida > Poales > Poaceae > Phyllostachys > Phyllostachys edulis. The sequence continues at coordinate 55,739,845 of CM070554.1, read as the reverse complement.
TTGGATGGTCCATGATGACTGTGAGCGGCTGGTGCTCCATTGCTGCTGCTGTTGTTGTTCTGATTATTGCTCGTATTTTGCATCTGGTTCATCATCGTGTACATCATCTACGTTTGAGTTGCCATGAACGCTCTAAAATTCTACAAATCAATTGAAGGTGCTTGCAGCAGAACTGCTCCTGCAGATGTCTGCTCATTCTCTTCTGACCTAGGGGTTCTTGATCCACTGGCAGCAGCGTGATGAGTCTGAACCATCTGACGAAAGCTCCATGGGTTAGATAAGGTAGCAAGCACGGGATAAGTTAAAAACTAATTAGGGGGTAGATTAAACCCAACAAACATAGCTTCAAGAAATCAACTGAAATACTTATATTAATAGGGGTCTTAGCATGGGTGCAACAAATGCCTAAGGGCCTTTGCAGCTCATACTCGCACACAAGAAAAACAATTGAACCTAACACACAAACTACCATCTAAAGGGAGACACTCTTAATCTTAAACAAACGTGGCTCGAACACACTGAGCCTCAACTGACTTAACCTAAACTTGAGCGAGCTTAGTCGCTGAGGTAACCTCCACAGCCATGACGGTGCTCCCGCCTCTTGTAGACCTAGAACTGCGTGGGCATCCTTGCAAGCTGGTCTTGGTGCCTCAGGATAGGTGCAGCTGGCACAACCAGGGTCTAGTGGCTCTGCTGGCTCCTCGACCTCTTTCGGTCTTCCTCTGGACCTTCTTCTTCAGGGTCTTCCTCCTTAGGGTCTTTCTTGTGCTCATACTGGCCGTAGAGAGCTTCTTCTAGCATGACAATCCTTTCCTCTGCCATCTGCAGAGTCTCATGGACGCACTCCAACTCCGTGGCAGTCATCTCCAAGGATTCTTCTTGGGTAGTAGCAAATTGGGCAAGGTGAACCACTGTAGCACTGTGCTCTCTATCTGTAGACAGGTATTGTGCAGGAAGGTCCACTGTGGAGGCACGGGGATGGTAGCGGAAGACTGTATCCTGAAGCTCGCGCGCATAGATGTTGAAGATCCTCAAGATAGACTCTTGAACTCCATTGGCCCAGACAATCCTCCAGAATGAGATGTTCAGAGGGTGACTAGCTTTGTTGTCCCTCCGGGCGTAGATGGTCAAACGGCAAATCACTCCACGGCTTTGGCCGTTCACCACCCAGTTGGTGCCTCGGTACATCGGTCGGTCAAATCCTCCGAGCACTTGCAAAAGCTTCCATAGTTTTGCAGCGAGTCCTCCCTTGCGTTCACCATAGTTCTGAAGACGAGGCATTTGCCAAGACAGACAAGAGGGTAAGAGCCAATTTAAAACAGCAGGGAGAAAGAAATTTCAGCAATAGTTGAGTCAAGAGAGACATAACAAAAGTTAAGCAATTCAATTAATCTTGCAAGTTAATTTTTGCTTTAGAAAATAGTTTGGACACCCTAAGGACAGTCGATCTATCTAAGTTCAAGACCTATAGTCAGTATGGCTCTGATACCACCTCTGTCGGGACCCAAAAATACAATTCTAGACCCTCTATGTATAACGCACTAGTCCAGGATCACGCTAGTGCACACAGTGTCAACATAGATGAATATCGATCCACACAAGATGACATAATAGAATAAATGAGTAATTTGAATAACAAATAACCTTTTTGACCTTATGGTCGAGTTTACATTTATTAAGCCTCGCAGGGCTGGCAATAATTAAATAAGCAGCAGCGGAACAAAATAAACTTCAGCGGGAACCCATCGATTCGCCACAGGCAACCGACTGGGATCAAGACCTAGCGAGCAGCACCTTCATAGAACTCCTCAAAAGCGGGTGAAGACTCCTCCACTTCTGTTGAATGATTATAGCAAGCATGAGTACACAACTGTACTCGCAAGTTATACCATAGAATGCAATGTATACATGATGGCTTATTCCAAAGGAATGGCTTCTGTGGTTCTTTTGCATAAAAGCAATATTTACAATTGAATACGAATAATAAATTGAAAACTTAGTTCAAATCAAATAAACAATAATAATTTCATAGTTATTTTCACAAAGACACAAAGCCTAATTCATTTATTTCACACAACCATATGACTTGAATCACACAGCTCCCTTCCCAAATGCTTTACGAAAACTACCCCTCGTTTGAAATCCCCGAGGATGTCCATGACCACGGACACGGCTATTCGAATAGATTGACTAATACTCTGCAGAAGTTGTACACTTTACCCACATGATATAACCAGTGTAGCGAGCACTAATCATGACAAAACTTTTTCGAAACTTCATCCCAACAATTGACACTCCCGATGTGTTTTACTAACGACACTAATGCCCACATAAGAAATTAGTCCATCGTACACTGTTGGACCTGGAAGCGGCGAACCATCCATCGATGTGAATCACCACGGAAGCAGAAACACACCTCCACCCTGGCACAGAGCTTAACTTACTACCTGAGTAGTCAATGTACAGACTCCATAACTTACTAATTAAGTTAGGCCCGTCCCATACAGGGCATGTGGTCGTACAGTTGTGGCTCAGTTCAATGGCGCACAAAGTTAAGTCCTTAATTGACCAAGGCAAGACTTCCAATTTCTAACTAAACAATCATTCGTTTCAAATCCCAAGCACTGAGCTCCACCATATCACACAGTTTCCACCACTTACCTCGGTCTGAATCTTTTCTCACCCTGTTGGTAAAGTGCAACACATGCCATCAACGAGCGATAGCACACAATGCACACAGTTTTATCACAATGTTCCGTAGTCACTTAGTCAAATTCGTATTTGCAACTCACATGAAATGATTATTCGTGGCGTGGCTAAGCAATCTACTCGTATCTAACCAACCTACATTGGTGCTACGATAACACCAACTAGATATTTAACCAAGCTAGGGTGACAAAAGATATTTTGATATTTTAATTAATTTTTCTATTTTATAAATAGCAGAAAATACAAATGGCAATTAGAATATAGCAAATGAACTCGAAAAAATTCTTAAAAAATCGAGAAAATATATCCAAGCACATAGAATCCAAATAAAATAATTTTGACAATAGTTGATGTTGACTTTAATCATATTAAATTGTTTTGGTACTAAAAGTCCATGTTAAGCTTTTCAATTAAAATCAAATAAAACTCAAGGGGTGAATTTTCAACTACTAACTAAGCAAATGATTTTTAAGAGTCAGAAAATTGGGATGTTACACGTATGGATAGGGAATCGATGCGTAGTTGCTCGGCAAAAGGACTTTACCGTTGTCTTAATGTTATGACAACAAGCCACTTGTTTAATTATGTTTTTTATGTTTCATAATTATTTTATTATCAATGTCAATTTATTTTACACTTATCGATTGCAATCTATTACTCTCTATAACAAAATGCAAATTCGCGTTGAGCAAAAAAATGATATATGATAGCCTTCCTTTGACATAGCCAATCATGTAGCTAATAGCATTTGATGTAAGCCTTGTGGAGTACATTGTGTACCACCTTGCTTGTGGAATATTATTATTGGGAGAAGGTGAAGATCCAAAGATCGGTTTCTTTCACACTGCAAGTTGGTGATGATGCTGCCATGTTCTAAGTTTCCACCCAGTCGGTTGCCTGTGGATTGTGGCCTACCACGAGGGCCCATTGTCTTTTATTTACCTTTAGCTTCTGCTACAATTACCCCTTTTATGTGCTTATTTGGCCGGTTGACCCTTGTGTAAAATGTGGTCAATATGACCTATGTTCAATTGCTATTAATGTGTAATAATCTGTTGTATTTACTCGTGTATGGATGTGATGCAATGATGTAATATGTGTGTGCTAGCTACTGATCATGGGACTAGCACAATAAACACATAAGATTCAGGGATTAGTTTCCCGAGGTCGGACAAAATTTGAATTTCGGTTGAGGTTTGAATTGCTTTGGAATTCGAAATGAGATTTGAATTTGAATTTAGATTTTAAATAATTGAAAGAACTTCAAATAAAAACCAAATGCTTTGAAATTAGTTTTTGAAAGACAACAAATTTTGGGATGTTACAATGTGATGTGAAACAATGACGTGTGATCTTTTACCGACATTATCAACTTAGATGATCAAATACGAGTTTTAAAATAGGGAAATTGCATCCATAGCACAGAAATGAGGTTGGTACCAATTAATATCATAGAAGTTTGCAAAGTCCACGTAGTAGCACAAGTAGCACATAGATCTTCCATCCATAGCACTTCTGTCAGCTCCTGTTAGCCTTTGTCGTTTGAATTAATTTTTCCTAAAATCTAGGTATTGTGAGATGACAAAAATACCCTCGTGAGCCACTCTGACCATGATAGACGGTCTGACCCAATAGTATCCTTGGTCTCAGTTGTCTCATCCATTCCCCTCCTAACATCCTCCCCATTGCAATGACCCCATTGTGGCAGCTGCAAAGACCATCTTTGTTCGCCTGGAGGCCTGGCTAGCGGCTACAGCAACAATAAGCTTTATTCGCTAGGAGGCCTGGCTAGCGGTAGAGTCAATCTAGTAGGTAGATCTAGAATCTATTTGGTGTTATTTGGTGACACTTTTCGTAGATCTGGAATCCATTTGGTGATTTTTAGTGTTGTTAGCATAGGTTATTGGTGGCGCCGAGATTGGGAGGAGACATCGCGAGGTTGAGGATGATGACTCCAAATGATGTTGATCCTGATACATCATATTGCATTTTCATTCGAATGCAATCGTATGTGTGCAAGGATAGTGGGACGATGGCGTACTTCAAAGGGAAAAGATGGGACAACATAGTTTATCGCGAGAGATATTCCTTCTCTACGCTGCTTGATGAGATTAAGGGGCATTAACAATGCGGTTACAATCATATTGCTAACATAAGCTATATTGATAGGATAGGGAAATTTGAGCATGTGGTTGGTGATGTAGATCTAGGACGATTATTTGATTCTCATGCAATGTCTAGACAGTTCAGTTTCTTTGTCAGTATGGAGACCTTTAGATATCATGTGCTAGTGTTGGTGAGGTGTGTGCAGATGAGGCCAACATTGAGAGCACTTCACATGTGGTGGACGACCATCAGAACCAGAACCATGAATTTGAGTCCAACTTTGAGTGCACTTTCACATGTAGATGACAATCAGAACCCAGAATTTGAGGCCAACAACTAGAACACTTCACATGTGGATGACCATCAAAACCAAGAATTTGAGGCCAACTTTGAGAGCACTTCAGATGTGGATGACCGACCATCAGAGCGAAGTGATAATTGTGGCATCATTGGCGGGTAGGTATCATAATAGAGTGGCAAGCTATGTTTTAGTCAGATGCACCTATTGGTGACCCAGAGAAGTAGTACCAAGATAATGAGTCCATTGGTGTTAACGAGGAGCACTTATATGGAGTGTTAGATGTGCCTACTGTTATTTGTGATAACCAAATGTTAACAAGGAGCACTTATATGGAGTGTTAGATGTGCCTACTATTGTTTGTGGTAACCAAACTGGAAATGAGTTTGACAATCAGGATGTGCCCACTGGAATTGAGTTTGACAATCAGGATGTCCCAAGTGACTATAACCCTCAATATGTCCCAGATGAGGAAGTTTCATTAGATGTTCACTACAAAAAGTCTAATAATGGAAGTCTCATCACACAAGGCTGACTAAAACTGTCTGTATTACATGCCATCACAAATGGTTTATATTGATAACCGTCTGTGTTACTGCCTACCCTAAAAACCATCTGTGAAGAGGTAATATCACAAACGGTTCATATTGAAAACCGTTTGTGAAGTATCACAGACGATTCTAAACATGAACCGTCTGTGATAATTGTAGGCTGCATAGATGGTTTTTAATTATAACCGTATGTGATAATATCGCTACAGCGCCCTAGTGAGTGTCTTCATCGCTGATGCGTCTCTTCGTCGCATCAATGCCGCTTTGGCTCCCCGATGCGTCTCTTCGTCTCATGCGCCAACTTTATTCCTTGTTTTATAAAATGGATCATCTGCCATCGAAGATGATCATCCCCACATATAACTCTAAAGCAGAAATAGCTCACTCTTCTGTTTCCTTGTCGTCGGCATTGATGTCCTACCTGGCCATACTCTACGAGCACCTCTCCGGCCATACATTGGCGAATGCTATGGAAGGACACTCTTTCATGTATCAGCAACCAACCATTCCTTAATGTCAAGTCCAATTACCTATTGATGACATCCAGGTAATTGGATGTCCACACGCTCTCCTTGCAACCATGCTTCATAAACTTGCAGGCTCGATGAAGTTGCCCGTGGCTGCTGTCTTATCCTCACGACCCCCCCCCCAAAAGTGGCTGGGGGAGTACGAACAATACGTATGTATGTGTGTGTGTGTGTGTATATATATATATAATATACATGAAGCCGATTTTAAAAGCACAAGCAGCCACTGCTTGGAGACTTTATAGAGAATGCATATCACAGACGGTTTCATTTACAAACCGTCTATGCTAGTCAGATATCACATACAGTTTTATCTACAAACCGTCTACGATAGTCAGCTATCACAGACAGTTTCATCTACAAACCATCTGTGATACATCAGCTATCACAGACGGTTTCATCTACAAACCATCCGTGATAGTTAGCTATCACAGACGGTTCTGAGTTAATTAATAACCGTCTGTGGTAGTTTGCATCATAGACGGTTCGAAAACCGTCTGTGATGACCATGGGTCATTATTGACCTATAAACTCAGACAGCTTAGGAAACCATCTGTGATGGCGTTTTTGAATCGTCTGTGAAGTCCTTTTCTATAGTAGTGGTTGATGGTAATGTTGTACCTGAGTTTGTGCACAACAGGGAGGAAAAAAACATTTGAGGTGGGTGCAACCTTCCCAAGTAGTGCTGAATTCAAACTTGCTATGAGGCAACATGCCATAAAGAAGGAATTTGAGGTGAAGGCTAGTCATAGTGATAGGTCCAAATATATAGCAGAATGCGCTAGCTAGGAATGCAAACGGAGAATTTATGCAAAAAGTGAAGGGTTCAAATACATTCATGGTATATTGGCCTTATATCCTTACTAGTATAATTTTTGCAGTGATCTAATATAATTCTTTCTTTTACTTTGGTATCATATCAGGAAGATGTCTGATGGACACACATGTTCATCAACAAGCAAGATGAGTGGGAGCATGGCATCTCAAGCCTAGATTGCAGACATGGAGAAGGACATACTGAGCAGTGAGCCAAACCTTGGAGCTAAGAAGCTGCAAGAACGGTTGGAGAAGTAGTACAATGTCACTCTTAGATATGGTAGGATTTGGAATAGGAGGTAGAAAGCTATTGATGACCTACATGGATCATATGAGGATCGTTTTCAGTCGCTGTGGTGCTTTAAGGCTGAGGTAGAGAGAACCAACCCAGGCAGCATAGTTGACATTGATGTGAAAACATGGGAGGGGGGAAGGGGGGGCGAGGGGGCAAAGTGTTTTTCAACAGTCTGTTTGTAACAGTTAGACCATGCATAGATGGTTTCCTTAAGGGATGTAGGACCTACTTGGGACATGATTCAAGTCATTTAACAGGGAAGTACATAGGACAGCTTGTAGCAGTTGTTGGTGTCGATGGCCATAATTGGTTGTTTCTAGTAGCATATGGAGTGTTTGATAAGGAGACCCTTACAAACTGGGAATGGTTCACGCAACAACTTCACTGTGCCATTGGAAATCCTCCTGGGTTAGTGATATATATAGATGCTTGCAAAGGTCTACAACATGCTGTAACCAATGTTTTCAATGGTGGAGTGCAGTATAGGGAGTGCTTTAGGCATCTTTTGCTAAACTTCAGCAAGAAGTTCAAGGGTGACATCTTTGATAGAAAACATGTGGCCTGCGGCTTGGACTTATTGTTGGAAATATGCCCTAGAGGCAATCATAGAGATGATTATATTTCATTATGTTCATTATATTGGATAATATGTTATCTTGTTCCTAGAATAATGTTGCTAATATTGATTATCAAGTATGTGACTTGGTTGTGAAACTCTATATTTCTGCGATAATTATTCTTATACGTTCCCTGGTCAGAAACATATGAGGACACATATGAATAGACTAGCATATGTATTGGTTGATGACTATGTTTCACGAGTCATAGATATGGAGATATCAAACCAATAATATGGACACATGTTAGAGAACATGATGTTGGATTAGACCCACCTTGAGACACTATTGAGATTGTTATGATTCTATGTGTCGTTAGTTGGTCTCAAGCAATGATGATGTATAATCCTTAGACCTGAGATCAGCATGGTTTCCTATATATGCAATAGAACTCTTAGGGGTTGCCAAACGCTACACTGTAACTGGGTAGTTATAAAGGTAGCTTTCGTGTGTGCTGTGAAACATGGAGAGGAATCTGACTGGTCGGATATGGGATTTGCCCCTCCTAACTGATGAGGACATCACTCCTTTGGATACACGCACTACGCAAAACCTTCCAGATCCGGTTGCTAAACTACAAGGCCCTATGACAAGAGCTCGTGCACGTCACTTAAATTATGAGGTGAGTTCGTTTCTAGGTGCTAATAATTTATCTAAGTAGGATGGTATACTACCTAATAATTGTGATCTTTTATACTTAGGAATAATGGGAAGGATCCGTCAAGTCCTGGTCATCTGCGCTGATTGCGCCCAAGCAAAGGAAGTCCCTCTGATTGCGCCGAGAAGAGATTTTGGGTTGCAAAAGGTCTACGACCAGATTCCCAAGGTCTACGACCAGTTCTCCATGCTCTACGACCAGGTTTATAAGCTCTACAACCAGGTGTACCCGCTCTACGACCACGATGGGAGTTAGTCAGAATCGTTGAAGTAAGGTGATGTGTCACCATTTTGGGCTTAATAAGGCCTTGTAAGAGTGTCGAGATCCAAGCCCAGGATGTGTACGCCTATTCCCACGGTAGCACAACCCTAGGTCGACCTCCTCACGTTCCCCCTATATGTGCAAAGCAATATACCACAGCTTTAGGGTTGGGTTTTCTTAGATTATTCGCCACTTTGCGGTTTCGCGCTTGTTCGGTTTGAGGAACCCCACTTGTGAACTTCATCTATATTAGTAATATAATTCAGATTGCATCTACCTTGTTCTTGTGAGTTGCTTGATTGCTTGCGTGAATCATAACCCTCGTGGTAAGGTCGATCGCGTGCAAGCGTGGTTGATAACGACAGTCGTGCGGGTGTAGCGAATTGCGAGGTGACGATCTGCGGGTCGGAAGCCTCAAAGCGTCAACGTCCTCACGACGAAATCAATCGAACCTATCGGAAGATCGGGCCGCCGTGATTTCATCAAGTGGTATCAGAGCATCAGGTTGCCCGTTAGGTAATCTTTTTTTATCCCCTTTTGATAGTTGTGTTCCATCACCTAGAGTCCAGAAAATTGCCCCACAAAAAGTTTTAGATCTTAGTTCTTCCGCCGTCCAAACCACTTTGTGCCTTTCACAGTTGTGTTTTCAGTTTTCGCGTTGTTGAATTCGAGTCCATCGTTGGTGTCTTTGTTGCTGGTCTAGTCGTCGTGATCTAGTTTCTAGTGTCGAGTCTTTGCTGTTCTAGTCATCGTGAATCTCGACCTGCCCTTGGCTACATTCTTTGATTTGTTTGGTATAGCCGAGATCGTGACCCCCCCATACGACCACCTCCTCGTGTTCGACCACCTAGTCGGATACGACCACCTCCTCGAGTTCGACCACCCAGTCGGATTCGACTATCTCCTCGAGCTCGACTACCTCTTCGTGTTCGACCACCTAGTCGGATACGCCCACCTCCTTGGGTTCGACCACCCAGTCGGATACGCCCACCTCCTCGAGTTCAACCACCCACTCGGATTCAACCACCTACTCGAGTTCAGCCACTACAACCACCTCCTCGGTTTCGACCACCTCCTTGAGTTCGACCACCTCCTCGAATTCGACCACCTCCCCTTTCGACCACCTGCTCGGATTCGACCACCTCCCCTTTTGACCACCTGCTCGGATCCGACCACCTAGCCAAAGTTCAGAAAGAGAGATAGTATCTTTTTATTACCTTTATACCCCTACTCTTCGGAAATAGTTTGTGACCCACTCACCTCTTTGGACCCAGAAAAGGTAGTAGAAGAGTTTTGAGCCTGTGTCACATTTGCAAAAAAAAAAAGAGAGAGAGAGAGGAAAAGAAAGCAAGGAGCAAAGAGTGCAAAAAAAAGGGAATTAAAAAAAGGGGGAATTAAAAAAAAGAAGGAGAAATCAATTGTTTTGCGAATTTTGTTCCATTGTGCTTGTACCTACCATATTTTTCAGCTTGCTTGAGCTAGTTCTAGGAACGCGTTTGGGCCAGCAACTGTGACGAGTACCGTGGACTTTGATTCAGCTTTGTTAATCTGTTTTCATTACTGCTATTCCTTGCTACAAAATTTTGCCTGTCCGAGCTCCACATACTTTCGGCCCTCAGATTTGGATCCTCGCATTCGCCATCCGCCACGGTTGTACATCCCACCTTCTCCGATCATACCACCTGCTGTAATTGGTAAGAAATTCATAAGAGCTTGGTAAGACGCGTGAGAGTGTGTGATCCCACCTCCCACCACCTAGTAGTTGATAGGATAATATCTTTGTGTTGTCTTTTGTCTTCTACTAACCATGGCAGGTGAGGAATTGGAGGCGCAATAGTGTGTTTTGAGGGAAGAGCTCACGAGGGTGTTGGATGAGCACCGCCATGCTATTAATGACGACATTGATAGGAAGTTTGTAGAAACAAATGCTACACTGTAGCAACTCAATGATAGTATCGCAATGATCAACACACGCATTGATGGTTTGGCCAATCAACCACCCAACAATGGGCGTGTGGATCCTCATGGTGCAGCACATGACCGTGAGTTTGACAATGAAAATGAGATGCACAACCACGACGCCTTTGATGCACGACAACGGAACCGGTTGAACTTCAACCGTCAAGGTATGAGAGGTAATAACGCTCAGCAACATAATGCATGTGTTAATGATGATCCATATGCTAAAGTCAAGTTTACTATACCATCTTTTGTGGGTGCTTATGATGCTGAAACATATCTAGATTGGGAGTTGACGGTAGAACAGAAATTTAATACTCACTTAGTTCCTGAAGTGCATAGAGTTAGACAAGCCACAAGTGAATTTTAAAACTTTGCCATCATTTGGTGGAATAAGGTATGCAATGATGGATTAGCGCCTTCTACTTGGGATGCTTTAAAGGTTACTATGCGTAACAGATTTATTCCACCTTCTTTTAAACGTGACTTGCTTAAGAAATTGCAGCGCTTAAACCAAGACAATAGATCCGTAGAAGAATATTATCAGGAGCTACAAATTAGTATGTTGCGTTGTGATATTATTGAGGATGAAGAGGCTGCGATGGCACGTCTTTATGGAGGATTAACACGTGAAATTCAGGACATAGTTGATTACAAAGAATATGATAGTGTCCTAGATTGTTTCAACTTGCATGTTTGGCGTAAAAGGAATTGCGAGGACGACGAGAGAGGCCAAGGAACAATTTTGGAAGCACATCTACGCCAAGAACAACGCTGGGGCAAGTCAAAACAGTCCCACCTTCGGTTACACGGTCTGCTGCCCCCTCCTCGAGTAGGGCGCATTCAGCAGCACCTCCGACACCATCACATGCACCCGAGGTAAGCAAATCTACTAGTGTGCATGCCCTAGCCAAGAATTCTTCTTCGGTTGCTTCCACGGGCCGTCTGATCGGGATTGTTTGCCATCACAGCAAGGGAATGGGCCACGTCATGAGGGATCGCCCAAGTCGTGAAAGCATACCTTGCCACCAAGACGGTGGATATGTAAGTGCTAGTGATATTGAGAATGAAAATGTACTTGCAGCTAACATTACAGGTGGAGGAGACGAGATAGACAGTGATGCTGATGATGTAGAGGAACAAGTAACTGCGGTTGAAACAGGGAATCATGTGAGCCTTCTTGCGCAGCGAGTGCTGAGCGCACAAGTGGAGAGAGCGGAGCAAAATCAGTGGTACAACTTGTTTCAATCCAGATTTCTCGTGAAGGAGAGAGCCTGTAAAGTCATCATTGATGGAGGGAGCTGCAATAACCTTACAAGTTCTGAGATGGTCGAGAAGCTTGGCTTGGCCACACAGCCACACCCACGTCCCTACTACATCCAATGGTTCAATTCGTGTGGTAAGTTAAAGGTAAAAGAGGTTGTGAGAGTGCAATTTTCAGCTGGTAATTACAAAGAAAGTGCCGACTTTGATGTAGTACCTATGCAAGCATGCTCTTTGTTGCTCAGTAGGCCTTGGTTATATGATAATGATGTTTTGCACAATGGTAGAGCTAATACCTACTTGTTCTTACATAGGGGTAAGAAGATTAAGTTGTTGCCTTTAACACCCGTTGAAATTTTGAAAGATGAAGCAGCGTATGCTAAAAATGAAAGAAACACCAATGAGCATGATTCTGAAAATCAGCAAGTAGTAAAACATGTTTTCCCACCTAAAGGGGAGAAAGTGGCACCTAGATCTAAGTCAGAAGGAATTAATTGAAGAGTTGTTCTATGCTTACCACTAAATCTGAACTTGCTGACATTTGTGATAATGAGCTGCCATGCTATGCTTTGATATGCAAAGATGCTTTATTTTCACTTGAGAATATATCTAGCTCTTTGCCTCCTGCTATTGCTAACCTTTTGCAGGAGTATGTGGATGTCTTTCCCGCTGAGGAACCCCCAGGATTACCATGTATTCGAGGGATAGAGCATCACATCGATTTGGCCCCGGGAGCGACTTTACCAAACCGTGCTGCATATCAATTGGAGCTTCCTGCAGATTTTGGGTTACAGAAGGTCTACGACCAGTTTCCCAAGGTCTACAACCTATTCTCTGTGATCTACGACCAGGTCTCAAGCTCTACGACTAGTCCTACAACCAGTCCTACGACCAGGTCCACGACCAGTCCTACGGAAAGAAGATGACCTTAAGTCGAGGAGGACTCCAATTCAAGAGGGGGAGGATGATGAGGACATCACTCCTTCGGATACACGCACTACGCAAAACCTTCTAGATCCGGTTGCTAAACTACAAGGCCCTATGACAAGAGCTCGTGCACGTCACTTAAATTGTGAGGTGAGTTCGTTTCTAGGTGCTAATAATTTATCTAAGCAGGATGGTATACTACCTAATAATTGTGATCTTTTATACTTAGGAATAATGGGAAGGATCCGTCAAGTCCTGGTCATCTGCGCTGATTGCGCCCAAGCAAAGGAAGTCCCTCTGATTGCGTCGAGAAGAGATTTTGGGTTGCAGAAGGTCTACGACCAGATTCCCAAGGTCTATGACCAGTTCTCCGTGCTCTACGACCAGGTTTACAACCTCTACAACCAGGTGTACCTGCTCTACGACCACGATGGGAGTTAGTCAGAATTGTTGAAGTAAGGTGGTGTGTCACCATTTTGGGCCCAATAAGGCCTTGTAAGCGTGTCGAGGTCCAAGCCCAGGATGTGTACGCCTATCCCCACGGTAGCACAACCCTAGGTCGACCTCCTCACGTTCCCCCCCCCATATATGTGCAGCAGCCACCGCAGTTTAGGGTTGGGTTTTTCCTAGATTATTCTGCCACTTTGCTGTTTCGCCGCTTGTTCGGTTTGAGAAACCCCACTTGTGAACTTCATCTATATTCGCAATATAATTCAGATTGCATCTACCTTGTTCTTGTGAGTTGCTTCGATTGCTTGCAGGAATCATAACCCTCGTGGTAAGGTCGATCGCGTGCAAGCGTGGTTGATAACGACAGTCGTGCGGGTGTAGCGAATTGCGAGGTGACGATCTGTGGGTTGGAAGCCTCAAAGCGTCAACGTCCTCACGACGAAATCAATTGAACCAATCGGAAGATCGGGCCATCGTGATTTCATCACTAACATAACAGGAGAGATGTCTCTGGGCCCGTCGTTGTGATCGGATAAAGAAAGTGCATGGCCGTGCCACTAGTAGTCGAAGTGTTCGACCACGTAAAGTTATCTGACACTCGATGGAGAAAGAATTGAACAATCCATGGATGACACAATATCTCACTTGGAGTTCAACCAGACATCGTGAGGCAAAAGGAGTATACACGAGTAGGTCACTCGATTCGATCGATTCTGGTGATCGTATGGAGATCTGAGCTGGTCATAGATCGGTCGAACATAATCACAGAGTGGTCGTAACACGGTCGTGGGAGTTACTGGTCGTCGTGACCACATCTGAACCGGTCGATAGAGATAGGACCGGTCGTAAGTGATGAGGACCTGATCGTAGATCATATTGCATTAAGGTTCGTCCGATATAATTTGTGTGTATTCGGGAATCGCTATGTTCTGCTAGGAGCCGCTACGATTAGTGATCGGAAAGGGTTTCCGAGTCACAACCGATTACACATGAACCTACAGGGTCACATACTTAACGGGTTGGAACAAACCAGTACGAATACGATTCATAAACGTGTTCGGATAGGATCTGTCACGAGCACTATATAAGGAGATGCATGAGGCTGTTGGGAGGTACGCGTGGAAAACACCATCGAAACCCTAGCCGCCATCTTCCTGAGAGCTTTGCCGTGCGACTTGGTGCTAGCACACCGGCGTATGGTTGTTCCTGCCCTGGACGTGTGGATACCGTACAGGCGCTGCTACAATTGTTGCGCTTGAGGACGATCCGCGATCTTCACGAGGAACCGCAGACGATACTAGAGGAGACGATCGACTCGTGAGGACGTTGGACGATCGACTACGACCACTACATCGACGCACTCTACGTTGGACCAGGCTGCTCCAACCATTCTTCCGCTGCTCTACGCGTCTCGTGGTAACGATCTATGATCATCTACTTGCTTGGCTTCCTTGTTTGCGTGGTAGAAAATTTTTGTTTGTAGCTATCGTAGCCTACCCACGACCCAGCAGTGGTATCAGAGCCATCCTATGTAGTTTTTGATCTGGATCGATCGCATATACTTGATATGTGGTAGTAGTAGATTGGATCTATTACTGGTCGGGTCTGGTAACCTAGATCGGTTCATATAGATGGAACGATCTAGGCCCTGGACGATTTGATCGATCGGTTACTCGGTGGTAGTAGATAGGTTTACAAGGAGGTATGAGCTATAAGGACCAGATGATTTATTGCGATTGTTCGCGACCAGACTGCATATCACTCCTACCGGTCGGAATTCCGCCATCGGAGTTTCCCGCAGTGTGTGGTCGTATCAAGGCAATGATCAGAGTGGTTCGGAATAGGGTTAATGTGATTAATCTGATGATTTCCAAGGCTCGGGTTTGGAATAGTGGGACCGCCGTGCTGGGTATTCGTACCGTGCGCTATAGGTAGTGTGTGCTCATGTCGTCCGATAGAATTGGATTCTGTGCATAACTTGTTTTTGCAGGGATTGATGTGAATAGTATGACCCATAATGGTTCATGTATGAGATGCATGTATGTGTGTAATGTTCATGACCTGTGTGTCATGTCAATTGCAGCCCAAGGCTGTCCATATTTGTATAACGGCCTGTGTGTCGACTTGTGATGCTTCTTTACTCCTTGTGATTCATTACTAGTGCTATTAGGAGTAATGGCTTAGCGGGAGTGCTTGGAGGATTCAACCACTTGGAGACATGATGAACAGGATGCATGGCGATGGAGATCACCATGGAGAAGGGTCATGCTATATCACAATGCAATTTGATTGCCTGTGAATGCTTTTATATTCCTGTTCATTTATTTCTATACATGTTTTTGCTTTAAATGCTTTTAACATGGTAGAAGTAAAAATCCCTCACATAATATTAGGTTAAATTGATGCCTCCCAAATCTTTGCACCATCCAAAGTTATGTATTTTAATGGTAGGTCTTGCCATAGCGTAATGCCATTAACAATCCTTGACTAGATGGGTTTGTGTCAGACACTTACATGCTGAGCATTGGTTTAAGTTAACAAGGTTATCATAATAGTTGTGGACCTTGGGGCATAAGGGTTGGGTGTCGAAGCATAAAGATGCTGCCCAACAATAAGAGTCATATAAAGATATGATTAGCAAAGGTTTGCTTACCATTTTCACTAGTCTTCTAGCAGTGATGCCATAGCTCACTAGTAGATTAAATTATTATGGATCTTGAATCACTAAAATGTCATAAGAGGGATATGGAATTTAGTGGGAGTATCTTTGTTAAATTGTTTAATAGAAGTTACTTTTCTTGAACATATGTCTTAGTTTTGCATATTTATGTTGTAGATCATGGCACCAACTGCTGTACCTACATCCAGTTTTGCATTACGTTCGATACTTGAAAAGGAAAAACTGTATGGAACAAATTTTACGGATTGGTCCCGCAACCTAAGAATTGTTCTTGGGCAAGATAAAAAGGAACATGTTCTAGAGGAACCAATTCCAGATGTGCCTACAGAGAATGCTGCTGCTACTCTTAAAACCGCCTATAAAAAGGCATGTGATGAGTCCCTTGATGTTAGCTGTCTCATGCTTGCTGCTATGAACTCAAACCTTCAGAAACAGTTTGAGAACATAGAGGCCTATGATATGATCGTAGCGCTCAAAGGCATGTTTGAGACACAAGCAAGAACTAAGAGATTTGAGATCTCAAAGAACTTGTTTGGATGTAAGCTAGCTGAGGGTGGTCCGGTGAGCCCTCATGTAATCAAAATGGTTGGTTACACACGAGCTTGGAAAAACTTGGTTTTCCACTTAGCCAAGAGTTGGCTCTGATTTGATTCTTGTTTAAGCTTCACGAAAGCTATGAGCGCTCATTTTGAACTTCCATATAAGCGGCTTAGACAAGAATCTCACCGAATCGCATATGATGCTTAAGGCAATGAGAGGCAAGATTAAGAAAAGCAACAATCATGTGATGATGGTGCAAAAGAGTACAAGCTTCAAGAAGAAGGCTAAGACTTGGGTCAAGAAAAGGGTAAGGCTAAAGTTTGAGATGAGATCAAAACTAATAAGCCTAAGCCCAAGACTAAGTCGGCCCGACTCAAGAGAATGAATGCTTTTCTTGCAAAAAACTAGGCCATTGGAAGAGGAACGCAAGAAATACAGGCCGATCGAGAAAAGAATGGTGGGACTAAAGCTTCCACTACGGTATTAATGTTATAGATGTTTTTCTTCTTGACTCTTCCGTTAACTCATGGGTATTTGATACCGGATCGGTTGCTCATATTTGCAATTCGATGCAGAGTCTAACAAAGAGTAGGAGAATTGCAAAGGGCGAGATGGATCTTCGCGTCGGGAATAAAGCAAGGGTTGCTGCATTAGCCGTCAGGACTTTGCCATTACTTTTGCCTTCAGGATTTATTATGGAATTGAATAATTGTTATTACGTTCCAGCCATTAGTAGAAACATTATCTCTACCTCATGTTTGATGTCAGAGGGTTATAAATTCATTATTGAGAACAATGGTTGTTCTATATTTTTGAATGAAGTGTTTTATGGCTATGCACCTATTTTGAATGGGTTGTTTATTTTAAATCTTGTTGATGCATCCATCTATAATATTAATACGAAAAAGCTTCGGCCTAATGAAACAAATTCCACTTTCATTTGGCATTGTCGTTTAGGTCACATAAGTGAGCAACGCATGAAAAAAGCTCCATGATGATGGAATTCTAAACTCATTTGATTTGGAATCATTTGAAACATGCGAGTCTTGCCTGGTCGGAAAGATGACCAAGACACCTTTCATTTGGCGGAGTGAAAGGGCGTCCCACCGCTTGGCACTCATACATCTTGATGTGTGTGGACCAATGAGTACGACGACTAGAGGTGGTTTTCGATGACTTCATTACTTTCACCGATGACTATAGTAGATATGGATACATCTACTTAATGAGGCACAAGTCGGAATCCTTTGAAAAGTTCAAGGAGTTCCAGAATGAGGTACAGAATCAACTTGGCAAGACAATCAAATCTTTACGATCTGATCGTGGAGCTGAGTTTTTGAGCTATGAATTTGGCAATCATTTGAAACAATATGGAATTGTTCCACAGCTTACACCATCGGGCACTCCACAATGGAATAGGGTGTCCGAGCGGCGTAATAGGACCTTGTTGGACATGGTTCGATCAATGATGAGCTAATCCGATCTGCCATTGTATTTTTGGGGTTATGCTCTAGAAACTACCACTTACATTTTGAATCAGGTACCATCTAAATCAGTAGATAAGACACCATATGAGATGTGGACTGGAAAGAGTCCTAGTTTGTCTTTTCTAAGGATATGGGGTTGTGATGTCTATGTTAAACATTTGACGTCTGACAAACTCGCACTCAAATCAGATAAATGCTTCTTTATAGGATATCCTAGGGAAACCAAAGGATATTATTTCTACAACCGGGAAGAAGACAAAGTTTTTGTTACCCGAAATGGTGTCTTTTTGGAGAAAGAGTTTCTTTCAAAAAGAGTTAGTGGGAGAAAGGTGCAACTCGAAGAAATTCAGAAAACATCTGAAAGTGTTTCAACTCCTACTGAACCTCTACTGGATGAACAAAATATTGTTGAACACAGAGATGAGGCACCACCCCGTGAGATCTAAAAGGCCACGTCAATTACCTACAAGGTATGGGCATGACGTATTATTATTGAATAATGATGAGCCTAAGACTTATAAGGAAGCGATGATGGACCCAGACTCTGAGAAATGGCCTGGAGCCATGAAATCCGAGATAGACTCCATGAGAGAAAATTAGGTTTGGAATCTGGTCGATCCACTTGATGGTGTTAAAACCATTGAGTGCAAATGGATCTATAAGAAAAAGATTGATATGGATGGAAATGTTCACATTCATAAGGCTGGACTAGTCGCAAAAGGTTTTTGACAAGTTCAAGGAGTTGACTACGATGAGACTTTCTCACTAGTAGCGATGCTTAAATCTATCCGGATGATTCTAGCAATTGTTGCATATTTCGACTATGAGATATGGCAAATGGATGTCAAAACAGCTTTCTTTAGTGGAAACCTAGATGAGAATGTGTACATGACACAACCTGAAGGTTTTGTCGATCCAAAGAATGCTAGTAAAGTATGCAAACTTCAAAAGTCCATTTATGGGTTGAAGCAAGCATCTCAGAGTTGGAATATACGTTTTAATGAGGAGATCAAAAGGTTTGGTTTCATCAAGAACAAAGAAGAACCTTGTGTTTACATGAAGGTTAGTGGGAGCGCACTTGTTATTCTGATCTTGTGTGTAGATGACATACTACTGGTCGGAAATGACATTCCAATGCTTGAATCTGTTAAAACTTCATTAAGAAATAGTTTCTCAATGAAAGATTTAGGAGATGCAGCATATATCTTGGGAATAAAGATCTATAGAGATAGATCAAGAAGGCTAATTGGATTAAGCCAAAGTATGTACATAGACAAAGTGTTGAATCGGTTCAACATGCAAGATTCCAAGAGAGGATTCTTGCCCATGGCACATGGCATTAATCTTAGCAAGAATTAGTGTCCTACGACCACTGATGAGCGAGAAAAAATGAGTAATATTCCATATGCTTCGGCTATTGGATCTATCATGTACGCCATGATATGTACACGACCAAATATATCATATGCTCTAAGTGTTACGAGCCGATACCAAGCTGATTCCGGTGGAGGTCACTGGATAACTGTGAAAAACATTCTTAAGTACTTAAGAAGGACTAAGGATGTGTTCCTAGTTTATGGCGGTGATGAAGAGCTCGTTGTAAATGGTTACACCGATGCAAGCTTTCAAACCGACAAAGATGATTATCGTTCGCAATCTGGTTTTGTATTCATTTTGAATGGAGGAGTAGTGAGCTGGAAAAGTTCCAAGCAAGAGACGGTTGCTGATTCCACGACGGAGGCCGAGTACATTGCGGCTTCTGAAGCTGCAAAAGAAGGTGTTTGGATAAGAAATTTTATTGCTGATTTGGGTGTGGTTCCGAGTGCCTCGAGCCCAATGGATCTCTATTGTGACAACAATGGAGCCATTGCGCAGGCTAAGGAGCCTAGATCCCATCATAAGTCCAAGCATATACTCAGGCGTTATTATCTTATTCGCGAATTGGTAGATAGAGGAGATGTTAAGATATGCAAAATTCATACGGATTTGAATGTTGCTGATCCGTTGACAAAGCCTCTCAGACAACCGAAGCATGAGGCACACACAAGAGCTATTGGTATTAGATACCTTAATGATTGACTCTAGTGCAAGTGGGAGACTGTTGGAAATATGCCCTAGAGGCAATCATAGAGATGATTATATTTCATTATGTTCATTATATTGGATAATATGTTATCTTGTTCCTAGAATAATGTTGCTAATATTGATTATCAAGTATGTGACTTGGTTGTGAAACTCTATATTTCTGCGATAATTATTCTTATACGTTCCCTGGTCGGAAACATATGAGGACACATATGAATAGACTAGCATATGTATTGGTTGATGACTATGTTTCACGAGTCATAGATATGGAGATATCAAACCAATAATATGGACACATGTTAGAGAACATGATGTTGGATTAGACCCACCTTGAGACACTATTGAGATTGTTATGATTCTATGTGTCGTTAGTTGGTCTCAAGCAATGATGATGTATAATCCTTAGACACGAGATCGACATGGTTTCCTACATATGTAATAGCACTCTTAGGGGTTGCCAAATGCTACAATGAATCGGGTAGTTATAAAGGTAGCTTTGGTGTCTTTGTGAAACATGGAGAGGAATGTGACTGGTCGGATATGGGATTTGCCCCTCCTAACATAACAGGAGAGATGTCTCTGGGCCCCTCGTTGTGATCGGATAAAGAAAGTGCATGGCCGTGCCACTAGTAGTCGAAGTGTTCGACCACATAAAGTTATCTAACACTCGATCGAGAAAGAATTGAACAGTCCATGGATGACACAATATCTCACTTGGAGTTCAACCAGACATCGTGAGGCAAAAGGAGTATACACGAGTAGGTCACTCAGTTCGATCAGTTACAGACTGGTCGTATGGAGATACGAGCTGGTCATAGACTAGTCGAACGTAATCACAGAGTGGTCGTAACCTGGTCGTAAGGAGTTACGAACTGGTCGTGACCACATACGAACTAGTCGTATAGAGATAGGACCTGGTCGTAAGTGATGAGGACTTGATCGTAGATCATATTGTATTAAGGTTCGTCCGATATAATTTGTGTGTATTCGGGAATCGCTATGTTCTACTAGGAGCCGCTACGACTAGTGATCGGAAAGGGTTTCCGAGTCACAACCGATTACACATGAACCTACAGGGTCACACACTTAACGGGTTGGAACAAACCAGTACGAATACGATTCGTAAACGTGTTCGGATAGGATCCGTCACGAGCACTATATAAGGAGATGCATGAGGCTTTTGGGAGGTACGCGTGAAAACACCACCGAAACCCTAGCCGCCATCTTCCTGAGAGCTCTGCCGTGCGACTTGGTGCTAGCACACCGGCGTATGGTTGTTCCTGCCCTGGACGTGTGGATACCGTAGAGGCGCTGCTACGATTGTTGCGCTTGAGGATGATCCGCGATCTTCACGAGGAACCGCAGACGTTGCTGGAGGAGACGATCGACTCGTGAGGACGTTGGACGATCGACTACGACCACTACATCGACGCGCTCTCCGTTAGACCAGGCTGCTCCAACCGTTCTTCCGCTGCTCTGCGCGTCTGGTGGTAACGATCTATGATCATCTACTTGCTTAGCTTCTTGGTTTGTGTGGTAGAAATTTTTAGTTTGTAGTTATCGTAGCCTACCCGTGACCCAGCACTTATGCACCTAACAAGCATCAAGAACCAATGGATGAGATTGGTGAGGAAAGCTCTGTTGCAATTAAACACTTGGAGACCTATCACCCACTCATTTGGACAAGAAGCAAGTTTTCAAAACTATCCAAAGTTGAGTATGTATGTAATAACCTAGCAGAATCCTTAAATAGCTAGATCAAGGACATAAAAGACTTGCCACTTGTTGATATCATGAGGCAGATGTCTAAGAGGACGAGAATTGTAGACAGTCTGATAGGGAAATTTTTGCCAAGTGTTGTGAGAGCTCTGAATGCCAAGAGTAGGGGATTGAAATATGACATATAAAGAAGTGGTGATAGTGATGCTAAGATATCATTCTTTGATGTGAAAACAAGGAGAACCCCAAGGTTTGTTGTTTTCCTTAATAAAATGGAATGCACTTGTAGGCAGTGACAAATCTCTGGAAAGCCATGCTTGCATGCAATTGTTTTCATTTGTTACATGAGAAATGCTAAGATGGAGTCTTATGTGGATGACTATTTCTCAGTTGAAAAATTCAAACTAGCATATGATACTTCCATCACCCTAATGACAGATAAGACACAATGGACTAAAGTTGACCCAGGTTTCAACATGCTACCACCTAAGCTTGGTAGGTCAGTAGGAAGGCCCAAGAAGAAGAGAATCCCAAATAGTGCTGAAGGTGGGAGCAAGAAGGTTAAGCAATGTGCTAGATGCAAGCAATTTGGCTACCATACCAATAAATACAAAGAGGAAGAGTGGGAAGAACCTGAGGAGATGCGAACACCAACCCTTAAGACTAAGAAAAGGTAACTAATATCCTAATACTATCTTACTTTCTTACTTTAGTTGAGCCATCCATTTAACCATGGATAATATGGGATGATACTACTTGCAGGAAGAGAAAGGCTGCAGGCGCATCCTCTTCTCAGCCACTACACAGGACAACTCCTCCAAGAGAAGCTAGCAAGCAAGCTAATACTACTGCAGTCACATTCTCTTCTCAGCTAGCTCCCTAGAAAACTCCTCCAAGGAAGGCAAAAACAATATCTAATGTTCTAGCAACTCTACTCATACAAGCAGGAAGAGGAGCCTTAATAGGTGGCTGCAGAATTAAGTTCTTTTGCTGTCTGGTCCATATGTTGGAACCTTATGTGGGTATGATATCGTATTAACATGGTTACTATATGTAGTATGAACCATGCATGTGATGTTCTCCTTCTATGATCCATATGTTGGAACCATTAAGTATGGGATCCCTTTAAGAATCTGTGTGTCTACATCTTTAACCTTTAAGTATTGAAGTATTTGTGTGGTTAATATGTTTTATGAACCACTCGACACCCCCAATTTCTATATGTGATCTGAATTGTGTGTTGTCATTAACAAGATAGTTCATAGATCATTGTATATGTTCTGAAGAAGATATGGCACATAACATCGCCAAACATTTGAACCATTCATTAACATAGCTCAGTAAGTACAACAAAACAACTTGCATAACTGAACCATCAACACTGATAGCTCATAGCTCAGTAAGTACATCATGCACACGAACTACATCATGCTAGAAATTGATCACAAAAGCAAGAAAACTATCACTCATTAACATTAAGACTTCGCAACTAACACAACAAGCATGCCTACGATAACTGAAAGAACTAAGGCAAAGGAAAATGCAGCCATCTTCAAAAACTCTGATTGCTTCTTGACTTCTAACTTGACCTCAAGTACTCTATGAGCCAAATTTGCATCATCCAGAAGGTACTGCTTGTTGGTATAGTCTTGGTTGGTGCCCCTGTGCACCTGGAGCACTCCTTGATCCACAAGGCACTACGTGTAGCCTTCCTCTTAGAAGTAAAACTTGCAAGGCGCATACCTATGCGAATCAAAGCCGAGCTAATTTGGCGACTCAACAAAACACATTGCATCAAAATCTCACAACAAAAATTATTTCGTGGACTTACACCAGTGTTCTTCAGGCAATTATAGTAGATCCTACCTCGATTATCGTGGCTATTTGACTCATACCTCTTGATATCCACCCCACAATGAGAGCAATCAACTAGGGGGAGAAATAGGGCTGCATCGCGAGTTGTAGAAGAGGAAGGCGTACGAGATCCGGATGGATTCAAGCTTGATGACGCATGCTTCACCGAAGAAGGCTTCTGGGCTACCAATGGAGCGGCGGCGGTGGCGGCCTCGGAGCGGCGGCGACGAGGATGATAAGGGACATTGCAAAGGGAAGGGCATTTATGCGTCATCAACAAACTGACGAAAGTGCTATGGATGGAAGATTTGTGCACTACTTGTGCTACTACGTAGACTTTGCAAACTTCTGTGATATTAATTGGTACCGGCCTCATTTCTGTGCTATGGATACAATTTTCCCTTTAAAATATGAGATTTTGTGGCGTAAGTCATGGAGTCGGCATTCCACTTATGTCATGTTTTGTTATAAGATAGAGACGTCCCCTAGCAATTGCTAAATAAAGGTTCCGTTTGCAACGTAACAAATTTTCACAGAAATTTCCCCCATGCAGGATCAGGAAATTTTCCGTGTTCGGGGCCTATCCCGAGTTTGTGCAATTGAGCCGTTCTAGCTAGACATGTGCATCTCCTAGACAATTAAAGCCAGAAAAACTTGGTCAGTCGAGATGCGCCACCAGCCGCCTATTCACTGTTGAAGCCTAGACATGAACATGTAATGAAATGGTCTATATTTGTCAATTTGTTAGACAATTGAAGCCTATGATGCTAATAAGCCCAACATGGTCCTAGCTAGATGCACTATGTTGGGCCAATTTTGCCCGGGTCTATCATGAACCTTTGTTAGTGACATTTGTAGGCAAAGGAAGAAGATTCTCGTTGAAATGTCAAAAGTCTATCAAGGGGAAAATATTGGAGATTTTCTTTAGCCGTATTGTTCTGATTTTCTTTTGAGAGTCGTATTGTTCTGATTTAAAAAGAGTACTTATAACAACACGATTTTTTTCCTCGCAAAAAAGAAACAATACGTTTAAATCAAAATCTAAAATAAAAATAAGTGTACGAACAAACCAAGAAATTCGACATGAAATTGAGAAATGTGACGTTGAAATGGACTGGAGGATGAAAAACCTACTACAAAAATGGTTGCTTTAATTTCTGGGGTCTCATTTATGCAATTCGAACAAAGAGAGACCATTAATTGTGAATTTGTACATGTACAAAAGAAATATCGCTCATGAACAATGAAAACTACTTGTCATCTAGAAGGTTGCATCAGAAACACACGCGGCAATATGCATGCATGGATCACTCAATTCCAGAGATATACAAAAGAAATGAGAAAAATGACGATCAGTCTCAAAAAAGAGAGAGGGAAGCGTAAACCCCTAATATATAATTCAAGTGCAAATGACCTAACACCGAACATATTTTATGTGCGCGCGCGCGCGCATCACATAGTACAAAGCTAAGCCCATCCGGGATTGCGGGGTGTTATTGAACCCTCCCTCGCACGCGTTCCTCGCACAGGGAAAGAATAGGGAGTAGCTAGGACGACGCACATGATGCACCAGCAGCCAGCTGCGCGCGCGACATCTTGACTTGGCCGATCGAATCGGCGCCTTCTGCAAATAATGCATGCTGTGTCCGGCCGGCCGTCTCCGTCGGCTGTGTCTGTCGATTGACTTTGATGAAAAGCCCTCGCCGCCGGAGCCAATCGATCGATTTTCGTCGGGCGCGTACGTCAGACAAGTCGGCGGGGACGACTGCACGTTCTTCCATTGGCGCTCGCTCGCTCAACATGAAATTCGTACAGATGGCAAAATCAAAATGGCTTGACCCTGGTTATCCATAGGGCAAAGAAAACTTCTCTTCCTTTCATAGAAGAATGCCTGCACAATCTTCCTTAAGTTTCTTTTCAACTTTCAATATGTATTTGTAAATCTTTTTATTAATATATAATATATATACACAGTAGGAACCTTTTCTACTGTTTTCATTAAAAAAAGGCATGACCCAAATCACCATAGGCACATAGCTAGAACTAGCTAGCTAGCTATGGTTGTTAGCTCCATTTATGAGCATGAGGTACTTGCATTGCAAAACAATATGATAACATATGGTCGACAATAGCAGAGCCAGAAATTTATAGGAGGTTTCCATAGCCCGAGTTTATAGATTTTTTTTATTAATTTTATTATAAAGTTAAGCCCGTGAATTTTATTTACAATTCTGACCCTTTAAGTCACGCCACCACCCGTGATGTGATAAAACAACACTATCACACCAGCCCATAGCTGGGCAAGCCCTTGTCATGCCATCACCCGTGGCGTGACAGTGTTGTTTGGTCACACTACTAACAGTAGCGTAACAAAAAGTGCTATTTTATCGGACTTATCCTAAGACGTGACAATATTGTTTTGTCACGCCACGAGTGGTGGCACCCGTGTCGTGATCAAAGGGGTCAGAATTGGAAATAAAGTTCGTAGGGGTTAACTTTAAAATAAATTTTAAAAAGAGGTTAATTAATAAAAAAAAAGTTCGAGTTTATAAACCTTTCGGTTGGAGTGGGAGGGCGACAGATAACTATAGCACCAATGAAACCTTCTTCTTCGATCTACTGTTTTGTCACTCAGTCACAAGCACGCCCAACCTCACACCACTACCAGCTATGCCCCTGATGATCAACAAGCATGTTTCGGAAAGTCATATGTAATTCCGAGCATAAGTGAACTCTAAGCATCAGGGGCGGGGCCCAATGGTGGACCTGGTGTCACAGGACACCTGGTCAAAAAAAAATTTAGCATAGATTAGTCCATATATACTACACGTGCACCTCCTGACTCAAAAGTTGTGCACCCCAATTCAGCCCAAAATCTGGTTGGATGATGTATTTTGCCTATTTTGCCCCATAAATTACTATTTAGTACATTATTGCTTGAAAATTATATATGTTGTTATATGTATGGTGAAGTAGTGAACTCCAGTCATTTTCGTTCTAGTTCCGCCCCTGCTAAGCATGCCACATCAACTGGCATAGACACATACAAGCATGCATGGGCAGAGGGGAGGAGGGCTAGGCCGGGAGGCTAGCTTCTTTGTGATGCAAGGTTTAATTTGGATGTATCTCACCAGCAGGGTTTTCGGTACCAAAAAAAACTAGGGGGTGGGGGGCACCGGTTTTTCCGATTTTCAACCGAAATTTTCAAATCAAAATCTGAATTTTTCGGATTTTAAATTTAAAAAGGTCAAATTCAAGCAATTTTGAGTAAACCGATTTTTTTGGACCCAGTTTGGATTCCTACCCAGGGGAGGGGGCAGTAAGACCGATTTTCGGCCGAAAATTGAAACCCTGGTCACCAATGAAATAGATGCTCTAGTAATCAGTTATACATAAAAAAAAAAAAATTTGCAGCTGATCTACCCTGTATAGATAGACGTCAAATAGTAGATGATTAACTTCGGACAAATCTTAGGCATATATACATGGTCATGTCGTCCAGAAATGTTTTTGACAGGACTATTCATGACAAGGAAAACAGCTAAACCTAGTTTTACATATATAAATATTTGTTGGTGAGCAACGCACAAAAGTCAATCTCTCCGTCCAGATATGGACAACTCCAAGTAATTACATGATTACCTTCTAAAGATGGCACTCGCATCGATCTTGATCCCTCAACTCGACCGTTGACTCTTGCAAATGTCTGCATACTTTGTTCATCCCTCTACGAATCAACTGTGTGAATCGAAAATGACATTTTACATTAGTCTCAACAAATGATCGAACAAAATAGTTGTAAGTGCAGATATATAGAATCTAGAACATATGCTTAATTACATAGCAATGGACTCTTTTGGGTGTCGTAATTTGACTATTTCCGATAGAACAAATGAACAAGATCGTCATGTCTTTTGTTTATGTGATAATACTGCTACTACCTTCTCAAATTAGGTGATATCTCACCAAGGTCAGCTCCTGGCTTGACAAGTGTTAACATGTATAAATTATACTGTGCGCACCATCTTGATGGGAACCTTTGAATGCGTGCATGCCAACCAATTTTGTGTTGACCGCTCTCAGTGCTCCACCCTGGCTGGTATCTTAAGTCTATCATGTAGATAAAATGATGATGTGGCACCATAGTTAATGAAGAGATATAGTACTCTAGTATTTAATATGGATATTAGTTCGGTCTCGAAATCCAACGTATAAAATTTATTGTGATCGATCCCGTACATTGGGAAGATCATACATGCATTGCTTTAGTACATGCCACAAATAGACCACAATGCTCAAATATTAGTAAAGATCATGCATGTAATTAAATGAAACAGTCTAAGATATTACACCATAAGAAATCATGCATTGGGAAGATAGTATCCTAGCACTCCTCATGCACTAAAGAAACTGCACTAAGATCAAGGAAGATTGAATGTGAATTGAACTTTAATGTCCTGTTAATTTGTATTTTGGGCTAAATAACTGCTCTTTCTATCGATCTCTTCTCTCTCCACTTCAGCCTCTCCCGTGTGAATCCTATGATGGATTAATTTGCGATTGTCATCGATCTATGAGTATTAATTAAGCCGTAATGCCCTGTCAAGCATTTCCTACATTGTTGTATATATGTATTATTTAGCCCAAGTTGTGAAAGGATACTGTTTCAGATGCGTTATCTGTTGTCCGCCCACGGGGACTACACTCTTCGATCACATACGGTACACAGCCTCCATGTATTCAGGATTATGCATTACCAACACCCAAATGAAATCATGCGTAGGATATGTTTATGTATGAACAAGTTGTCTACTAGTTGATAGTATTTTATTTAACACATATATATTAACCTGCTTTACTGAGTGTGCCGAAGCCACGCAAATTTGCTTTCGTTCACAGAAACTGAGGCTTAAAACATCCACATGTGCCTTCACGCAGAGGCAAAAGGTGGTTGCACTTTATCTGTATCTTTCCTTTGTTAGTAGATTATTTTTGTTCTTTT
Organism: Phyllostachys edulis; assembly: GCA_036346405.1. Lineage (NCBI taxonomy): Eukaryota > Viridiplantae > Streptophyta > Magnoliopsida > Poales > Poaceae > Phyllostachys > Phyllostachys edulis. Next base: position 55,711,041 of record CM070554.1, on the reverse strand, counting down.
AAGGCATCCGACCATTAGACTCTTGTTACGTGTGACTTTCTAAATGATGTTATTGACTTTTTACGATCTTTAAGGTGTGACTTTGACTATTACTTTTTACGCTCCTTTGATTACTAAATTCTCTTATCATATATTCAACAAAAGTTGTAAAAGCGTAATACATTTTTTATGACAAATCCACCCGTATTATATATGTTTTAAACAATACCTTTGGTTAAAGTTAATAGGATTTGACTGCATGCATTCTATGGTGTCACTGACTTAAGAGAGTATAACTTTATATTAAGTACTTCTAACGACAAATGACCTTAAGTACAGATACTAAACGTCATTTGGAAAAACAATGGAGGGAGTAAAAGATATTGCAACACTAGTACAATATAAATATATGTTGCAATTTATTTTTATTGTAACTTATTACGATACTTTCAAATTAAATAACATTTTAATAACTATTAATTTTAACATTCATCCGTTGCTCAGGGAAAAACATTCAGTGCCCCATTTTAGTATTTATATTAAAAAACAATAATATATCTATTATGTATCCAAATAGGATATTTGATGCAGTGTTGGCTCCAGTTGGGGCCTGATCTGATTGGGTTTAAGAATATTTTATACATAAATTTCAGTTCTTATGCAAGCACAACCTATGCATGAATAGCGCTAATCTAGCTTCCTTTGTTCACACATTACCCAACAACGCAAACATATCCAACTGGATACATTTGATGCAACCCTCCATGTCACACTTAACAGACCTGGACTCGAGCACACTCCAAATATCATATCCTTTCTAGATTTGTTCATACTTCTCACCCAACCAAAACCATGCATATCACTTCAGATGATTGATGCGTACATGGTTCGAACAATCAACGAACTTGGTCTCTGTTGCTTTCTTCATTCCTTAGCTAAGTTCTTTCACAGTCAACATGTAATCTAATTAATCTGATAGCCCTCGTGCTTGCTTAAAATATTGTTGTATATTAATTCCCAACTATTAATAATTATTATAGTTGAGGAATTTGCAATTTAAGCTACACCTAAGATTATCAATGTATTGATGTGAACTTCTAATAAGTGTTGGTTTAGAGCATGTACAATAGTGTGACGTCAGCTGTCTGTAAGCTTTGATACGTAGGACACGAGATGATATAGAGGAGAGAGGGGGAGCATAGAGAATTGGGTCATCTCTCATGCAGTAGACAACTGTAACACAAAAAAACAAGACACATTGTAAATAGAAGAGCTGTCTATAGAGATATGTAAAAAGATAACCCATTGTAGAAACTGTATTTAGTGCTGTCTATAGATAACATAGAGAGATACTATAGACAACGGTTGTCTATACCATTGTACATGCCCTTAGGGTAGATAAACCAGACGTCGTTTATACATTAATGATTGAAGCCTAGGGAGCCATGATGTAAACTAAAAAAACAAAAGGAAATAGAAAAATCGATGCACTGCAGATGTTTAGCTTACTTACCACAAGAAATTAGAACTCTAAACACAACCTAGTGCTTCAGTGCAAAGCGTTTAATTGCCGAGCGTGTAGTAAGTAACAAGCTAGAAAGTATTTGCAACCACAAACAACAAATGCAGTTTATGCAACGCAGTACCATTCCTCTAACTTATTCCAAGAAATCTTTGAAGCTACATGCATTACTGTACCCAGGGAAAAATCCAGGGCTTAAGAAAACTGGGGTTACCGATAAATATCGCAACAAAAAGTTTTAAAGGAAATTTTGAAATCAAATTCGGTATCGTTACAGGTCGTAAACCAGAAAAAAGTTGCACCAATTAAACGGATTAAATTCAAATTTGGCTAGTATTTTTGGCCGGTTTTCTGGGTAACCGTACGTCGTCGAAAATTCAACCGTCCTGGTTTGTTTTCACCGATTGTATCTACCGGTCTACCCTACATACAATGCTGCTCCCAATTCTCCTCAATAGAACAGTAATAATTCTAGAGTTTATTATAGACCTTTCTCGTAAGAAAAGCAAAAAAGAAGTGTATATATACTCCATACACCACCATAAAAATACAAAACAGAAACACACAAAGACAGACAAAAAAGAACATGTATATGAGGACACAAATTACAAAACTGATGTTAATTATCATCATCAAAAGACCCCTAAAAAATCATCAAAAGAATCACCATTCACCAAACTTCACATCTCCACATGCATATCTCACCACCCAAAAAGATGGCTAGAAAAAAACCCTTTCGCCCATAATTTTTAATGCTCTTGTTCTTGCCTTTCCTTGTTCCATCTCTCCACGAAGCAGCTCACTCTTTGGAGTGCAAAATCCAATGTCTCCAAGCTCATGTTGGCAAAGCACACCCTGAACCATCCCGGCTCCGAGCAATGACACGACGACCCCGGCGAGATGTTGAGCTTCGCCTCGGCGAGCACTCGGTGCCACAGCCTCAGCTCGCCGCCGACCGTCACCTCGTCGAGCAGCCGACGCATGTCCACCCACACGAACAGCCCGGCATTGCCGTGCAGGCACGCAATGCCCGCGCGGCCGAGACCGGCCACGACGTGCTCGTACCGCTCCCGGAGGCGGTCCCGGTTCACCCGGACGTACGCCGCGGCGAACTTTGCGTCCGAGAGCATCGCGGCGAGCGTCCGCTGCGTCTGGGACGAGACCAGCGTGAAGCTTGACATACGCCGGGCGGCGGCCACCACGGCATCGTTGTAGGAGTACACCACGCCGACGCGGAACCCCGGGAGTCCGAGGTCCTTGGAGAGGCTGTACACGATGTGGACGCGCCCGGCGACAACGCCGTCGCCGCGTCGGCCTCGCTCCTCAACGATCTCCGCAACACTGACGAGGTCCGGCGCGGCGAAGACCGAGCCGGAGTATATCTCGTCGGAGATGAGGTGGATATCGTTGCGCGCCACGAAGTCGAGGATGTCCTCTAGGACGGCCCTCTCGACCGTCATGCCGAGCGGGTTCGACGGGTTCGTAATGAGGACGCCGCGGACGCGCGTCCCGGCCGCCACGGCCTTGTCGTATGCGGCCTGGAGCGCGCCAGCGGTGACCTGGAACCCGGTGGCGCTATCGCAGCGCACCGGGACAATGTTCACACCGGTTCTCCACCTCAGGTCCCTGTCAAACCTGCAAGAAAACGGCACAAGCGACAAGTCAAAACAATAGTTCTAGCAAACTGCAAGCATGGCAATCGAACAGTGTTTACAACTTCAATTACCCTGGGTAGTAGGGGATAGGGACGAGGAGGGCGTCACCGGGGTTAGCCAGGATGAACGTCAGGAGCTCGTTGGCGGCGGTCGCGCCGGCGGTGAGGACGATGCGGCCCGGGTCGAACCTTGCCTTGCCTCCCCTTATCTGCTCCATGAAATTCGCCATTGCCTGTCACAAGTACACGACCAAGGAGGCAAGGACATCATTCATTCATCAGTCAGTAACCATGTATCGGCCAGCGAGGAAGCAGAGCACACGATCGATTTCATGGCTTTGATCTTTACCTTCCTGAATGATTTCAGGCCATGATAGTCCTGGAACAAGGCGTTCTCTCTGAATCCGGCGCCGCAGTCGGGCGCCTCAGGGTGCTCCCTGAGGTACTCCTCCAAGAGATCAAACGACACCTACACCAAGAATCAACCGACCATGTTCAGTTAGCTTCCTGATGCATATGATCTTGCATTTTGCAGTGAACTCGAAGTAGGAACAAGATTAACAAATATACCTGGTTCTCTGCGAGGCCCATCTGGATGACACCTGAATGGTTGGTGATGGGGTCGTAGGGGTCCTCATCGTAAGCTCTCCACCCTGCAAAGTAGGGGGAGTCCTCGCCGTGCGCCGCCGATGTCGCAACCCTTGACAAAGGAGGCTCAGGAGAAGCAAGGAGCTTGCCACCCATGGGGGTTAATTTGTGTTTGTGATCAAAGAGGATTGAGAGCTGAGAACTGAAGCTCTCCAAGAAAGTTGCAGGTTCGCAATATATGCCAATTGGACAGTGCAGGCACAAAGGCAGGAAGGCAGGCAAGCTGACCTTGTTGATTACTAGTATATATACACCAATGTGTATATATATGTAGTGTGTGAAAATGTCAAGATGGGTAGGGGATTCATGAGTTGAAGAATTCCGTTTTCAAATGATTAAAAAAAATAATTGAGGGGCAGTTTTGTTCTAGACTTATGGGGTGTGTCAATGATTGGCTATCTTTGAAGTTTCTTTACCCTTTTTGTTTTCAGAGAGAAAGGGGGGGCCCTTATGTACAGCTGTTTGCCCTTGCTTCATATTTCAGATGCGTCATGGTTATCTTTTCAGTTTTTTTTTCTTTTTTTTTTTTGCTTGGTTTGACGTGCTAATGGGTTATGGGTGTGTCTGATTGACCTTGTGGGTGGTTTCACCTTGGCCGCCTGCATGAGTCCAGCCTGGCGCGATGAGGCGGGTTTCCATGGTCAGGACTTCCGAATGAGTCATTCAAGTAGGGTGTGTTTGGTCACACGAGGTCATTGACGTAGCTTTGAGATGAGATGTTGTTTTCTCGTATATACGCATGAGTGTATACATATGCAGATAAAGTATAGGTGGAAACATATTTTAAGCTACTATACATATATTCCATTTTAATAATAGTTGTTCTACCATAATAACCATTGATAATATACACTATAGCACCTGATATGCGTTAATCAATCCTCTAATCATGTCACTAGGAGAGCATGTCTCCAGTGGCGTACGCAGGACGAAAATAGAGAAGTGCTAGTGGGACAAAGTTACCATAGAGTAAATTAGCACACACATATTTAAATATCATGTGTAATCTAAATTAACACATAAATTACGAAGAATAAAGTTAACATGGAAAATACATTAAATATAATATCTTAATAATAAATAGTGCATTTCGAAACATAAAAATATGGAGAAGTACCAATCTTAAGAACAAAATTAATTACATTTATGATGCAAGTAATGACAGAGTTACTATAAAAGCATCAAAGGTGCGACGAACATAGCCGGTGCTCTCGCTCTCGCTCTCTTCCTGTCTCACTCACACCTTCATTTTGAGCCTCCCACCAAGCCCTGTCCAAACAGCTAGACACTTCTGCATCCCCTGTGACCCTGACCCACATGTAGGCTAGGAAGTCAATCAACATCTCCACAAGTAATTCAAAAATGTATTGCTGTATGAATAAGTCTACTGTCTGCAACTTTTGCAGGCAATCAATCATATATACCTCAAATGAATTGCAACTTTTGGTGAGACCAAGAGTGCAAAAATTGTCTAGAACCGCTAGCCAGAGAGTTTTCTCACAATGTTGAATGTTGAAGGCATGTGTCTTATCGTGTTGTATAGTCTATGAAAATCCCAAGAGTATTAATTAGGCTTCAAAAAGTAAACCATAACTATATAAAAACGAAATTAATCATCCTGGCGTATAGTTTTTTTGGTATTATATGATATGGGTCAGAGAGTTAACAAAATTGTTTTTTCTTGCATATATATTGACTAAGTTTTGCTAGTCTTCTGTGAGAAAAGAAACTGAAAACACTGCGGGGTGCTGCAATGTAGGATACTTATTTTATTGTGTGCATGATCCATGCATGAGACAACTGGGGCCATGTTAGGTGGGATTAGGTTCTAAAAATTGGTTGATTTTCAATCGAAAATCGGTTCTACCGGGCGTAACGGACCATCCCGTAAAAATCCAAACCGAGTTCAAAAAATTCAGCCTGTTTTGAATTAAAGCCCAACCCAAATCAGCCCATTTGACCTTCTCTGTTCTTTGCCCTAGGTCACAGCACTGAGCCATCGTTCCCCTTCCCAGTGGCGACTCAACTCTGTCTTCCTCCTCTGTTCTTCGCCTTTCTCTGTCAATCAACCAATCAAGCATCCGTTCTTGCAGACAGCTTTTCCTCCAACCCCTGGCTTAGCTTCTAGCTAGTTAGAATCAAATCACGCATGACATGCGTTAGTTGTGTGCATGAGCTTAACTTTTAGATCTCTAGCTTGGGTTGGGTACAAGAATCAAATCTTACCAAAAGTTTATGGATTACAATCTCATTGGTTTTATAATACGAGAGATTGGATAGGTCTCCATAAAGTTCCAAACAAGTTGGAGCATCCATGTGTTAAATATCAAGACGAGATCGGTACAAAGATCCACCGGATAAAATGTTGAGACTTGAGACACTCCATGACACACATCAACTTGAGCTAGGGTTCTGGAGGCGGCGTGATGGGGCGGATTGGAAGCGCACAACACGAGGATGCCTGGGCTTTAAATAGCCTCAGGGCATGCAGGACGCGAACGCCTAGGCGGCGCGGTGTCTTGACAGCGCAGACACGCCAAGACGCTACTGGTGGCGATGGCGGTGGCGAAAGCCCGTGTGGCGGTGTGGGCGTTAGGTTTTAGCGGCGCGGGGTGGATCGGGCTGGCGGCGAGTTGGATTGGGCTGGGGAGGGGATAGGTGAGGCGGGCAAGAGCGAGGCGGGAAGGGCTGAGGGATAGGTGGGGCTGGGTCGAATGAACAAGGAAAAGGCTAATTGGGCTGACCCAATTCAGCCAAGAGGATTTCGGAATAAGAAATGATTTAGGAATTTAAAGAAAAGCTGAGAATTCAAAAGAGCTCAAAAAAATGCCAAATAAATTCGTAAAAATCCAAGAAAATACACAAAAATTCCTTGGAGCACAAGGAACCCAACTAAGCTTTATTAATTCAAATAAAAATTGGTGAAATTTTCTAGGGACCTAGAGTACTCAAAAGATTTTTGAAAAGCCAAATTTTGGGACGTTAAATGCCTAGGCACTGGCTTTCATGGCGCAAAGAAGGGCAGAGCCAGGGGCTCGAGTGTGCCTAGGAAGGAAGCTGGGGCAAGAAAGGAAAGAAGAAAAGGGAAAGAAAGAAGGAAAAGGAAGGGAAAAGAAAAAGAAAGGAAACGATTTCGCAGGGAAAATTTGAATTTCAGATTTGACAACGAACTTAGAATTGATGATCGAATTGGATTTGAATTTTTCTAAGTTGAAATTTTTAATTTTAATGCAGGAACTCCAAAATAAATCCAGCAATTTGAATTAAATATTTTTAAAATAAAATTTTGAAAAAGACCAAATTTGGGATGTTACATCCGCCGGCGCCGCCCTCACCACCTAGATGCGGTCACGTCCAATTAGTGTTTTAAGACTATCTTACCGACAGTGAGCCCCACATCAGTAGATAATTAATCAGAAGTTGTTTAGTACGTTAATTAGTGAGTAATTTAAAAGTACTTTGGGATTAATTCAAAATACTCAATGAGATGTTACCATATAAACTACAAAGACAAACTTAATTAGAAATTGCATTAACTCATTTTCCAATGCAATCCAAATTGAGTAACTGGTAGTTAGGTTAACAAAATTAATTCAAGCCACTAAGATATTAATTAATTGTCATCAGGAGGCAATTGGCAATTAAATTTAAAGAGCAAGTTTAATAAGGAGTCATATTAAAATATAGTTACCTTAAATGACATGAGGGCCCTAGGCCATTTGTTATAATAAATAATACACCATGGTTAATGATCAGTAGATCATATCGGTTAGGGTTTATACCAAATATAATCTCATGTTTAAGAATGCTTTGGTAACAAGAAGGTCCTAAACCATTAGCAATTATTTTCAGACTTTCTAGTTAAGATTAATATAGTTGGGGGATTTGAGGATTTACCCGTATGAGATAGATGCATTTCAGGATTTACCCCCACATGTCAATGAGACATCGAGGGGTAAATCTTGAAATGTACCTATTCATAGGGTTAAATCCAGAATAATTCTAATATAGTTATACAGTCCCATGAAATGATAATATAAAAGGTAGACCCTACACATATGTGATTAGTAGGTTGACCATTTATAACATGGTCAGTTAAAACCGAACAATTATATACTCATGTTTAAGCATGTACATATACACACAATCCAATGGTCACTATATGTAACATCCCATTTTGGAGCTTGTTCAAATTTAAATTTGAATTCAAATTGTGCAACTCAAGTTTTCCCTCATTTTCAAATTTCCATTTTTAATTCCTTTCTTGGGCTCAGTCCAACCCTTTCCACCCCCTGCCTCCCCCTGGCCTGGCCCAGGAAGGCCCATGCCACCCCTTCCCATGCTTCACGTGTCTAGAGCGCGTCGAGTGCGTGCTCCCGACATGCCCCCACCGGCTCCCTCCTCGCCCGCGCCCATTGCATCCTCGCCAGTGCCCGCAACCGCGTCTACACCTACACCCAGACCCCCTAGCTCCCTCCTCCCCTGCCCACACGGCTGCGCCCGCCGCGCTGCCCTCGGGACCTTGCGCCATCATCAAGGCCCCCAACGTCCATTTCTTCCCTCGCAACTATAAAAGCTAGGCCAGCCCTCGCCTTGCCCCTCCCTGCCCTTCTCCTTCTTGTCCCCCTCTCTATCGCCGACATCCACCGAAGCAGAGCAAGTGCCATTTTTGGCCGCCACGTCGCCACCGCCGTTCCCGTCGTCTCCGGTGAGCTCTCCCCTCGTTGTCCACATCATATCGTGTTCCAGGCCCCAGAGAACTTTCCCCCAACTTAATTCCTCCTTTGATCCACAGAAAACCGCCAGGCCTCGTTTCTTCCCTACTTCAGGCCAAAAGAGCCAACTTCGTTGCCGCTTCATCTCCGATTAGTTCTCACCCAATTCCTCCCTCTCTGTCCAACTTATTGACCCCCTGGAGCTCCCCATTTGGTTAATGGCCCCTCTCCCCTCTCAGGTGACCGCCTCCATGTGAAGACCTTCGCCGCCGCCTCGGGTCACTGTCGCCAACCACCCTTCGACCACCTTCATACTCTGGTGAGTTTCCCCTACCCTGTAGGTGCTCTTGCGCTCATTTTCTAGCTTAAATCTTCACCAGGTTGTCATAGTCATGTAACACATAGAGCCGCCACCGCCTAAAGCCAACGTGCCGCCATGGTGCGCCGCCGTGGACCTCGCCCCTAGCACTAGTAGGTGCGCAACCATGCAGGAAACCCATTTTGGGCATTCCCAACCGCCCTCATGGACCGGCTCGCCGGTGACAAGCACGGCCGTGAGAGCCCGGGAGCTCCCCTGTTTTGTCCGAAGTAGACATGTCCTGTAGCTTGACCATTAAAGACCAAATCACTCTCGGATAAGCATTGATTAGCTGCTGGTTTAATTACTGCGGTGTCTAACTGGAGTGTGGGCCTAACAGAGTTAATGTTGGTATTTAAAATTTTGGTTATCCACTTCAAGTCACTGACGCACACTACTACAGAAAAGGCCTTCATAGACGGTTCAAAAACGTCATCACGAGCGGTTTCGTGAGCCATCCGAGTTTATCGGTCATAATGACATGAGATCGCGAGCATTTTCAAACGTCGTAATACATAATATCACGCATGCGATTATTAACTCAAAACCGCTCGTGATAGTCGATAATCATAGGCGGTTTGTAGATGAAATCGTCTATGATAGTCGACTATCACAGACGGTTTCATCTACAAACCGTCTGTGATTGTCGACTATCACAGACAGATTGATCTACAAACCGTTTGTGATATTCTTTTGTATTGCTAAATCTATTTCTGTTTATTGGCTAGCCTTAGGAAATGCTAGCCATGCCCTTTGAAACAAGCACATCCAATTCGCATTCATTTCAGAAGCACATCAAATTTGCATTCATTTCAGAAACAAGCACATTCAATTCACAAATCAATTAACTAAAATTAACCATTAATGTACATTAATTTACACACATGTACCATTAAGTTCAATCTATCCCAATCAAGTTCAATCTAACTGTGGAAACTCCCATATGGATTTATGACCTGACTATTCAGGAATGACGCAAGGTGTGATCGAACTTTTATGAGCTCGCTCTGTTCCAATGCAGTTTCAACGATGGTCGCAACCTGTCGATAGGAAGATTAAATTCGTGCTTATATAAATTGGTAAGTATATATGAAATAATTGTTGCAAGATTGACAAACCTGAGGATCATTGGTGATCGCGAAACCGACGAGTATTTCCATGTTGTGGCAAACATAGTATCCACAGACGTTGCTGCCCGACGGCTGCTGGTGGCACTGTAAAAATAGAATTGTTTAGTTCGAGAGGCATTACTACGAAGTGTTATATAGGATTAATGTGTGCTAGCTAGCGAGTACCGGGAAAGTTAGATCGTATTGCAGCAACCTTCCCCTACAATTCCCTCCTCTAGCATATAACACGTCGAACACCCGACATGACTCCAAGAAGTTAGCCTTAGCCATTGCAAAGGAAGGAAAGACTACAATAGAGTTTCTATGGAGGAAATGCGTTTACCTGTTGATTAAATTCCGGATAACTATGAAGTTGTGAGTGGTCCTCTTTAGGGAATCTAGGTATATTACCCATTTCCGTTTTGGTATAATTACAATTAGAATCCAGTGGAAGCTACACATGTATGTCAGCATGGTCATTAAACTTAAGTTCGTGTTGCTTATAAAGTACAAATCAACAAGTATAGCCAGTAGTGCAACACTTACTCCTGATTGTAGGGCAAAAGTACGTATTCCTTGTTGCGGCAAGCCAGGAAAAACTCTATAACGTAATCCTCGACGAATATTGCATTCGCCTTGATGGTTTGCTCAGAGACCACGTGTGGGTCGAGGAAACCTACCGGTGAATTCCTTCTTTCGGCTTCAGACATCATGTATCTATATACAAAAGCAAGGAGTTATATATAACATTTGTCAGTATTACACGAACATTGACCATGATTGTACACACTTACAGTGTCCAGCATCGTATGAGTGAGACGTCGAGCTCGTCGAGGTTGAAGAGACAGAACAAGTCCTCGAAGGTCACCGTGAAGACACAGTCTTGAAGCACGTGGTTAAAATGATCCTCCTTGAACTTGACGGTGACACTCGAGCGTCGTTGTTTAGCCGGCATGAACATATTATCATAAGATTCGATCTCTATGTGTATGGGTATACACACCAATTAATAATAATTGGGATATGTAGGGAAGAAATTAGGACCAATACAATGACATAATTGACAAAACATGTAAATCCTCCAAGTCATTTAAAAGGAATAATATGCTCAACACAAACATCATGTGAACAAATGAAATCAGCATAAAGCTAAGATTTAACATTTTGATATTGCTATCAGATGTAGAGTAAGCATTCCAATTAGGTTCGATCTCTATGTGTATGGGTATACACACCAATTAATAATAATTGGGATAATTGACATAGACATGTAAATCCTCCAAGTCATTTAAAAGGAATAATATGCTCAACACAAACATCATGTGAACAAATGAAATCAACATAAAGCTAAGATTTAACATTTTGATATTGCTATCAGAATTAGAGTAAGCATTCCAATTAGAGCTCAAGTTCAAAAATTCAGTACAAGACTATTATCATCACAGAGCATTCATCTTAAGTCCACCACACCATATTGCAATATATTCCAGTAGCAGTATCAAAACAAATACCATATGAATAACTGACTAGAACAAATACAAATTCCTAAAACAACATGACACATTATTGATAGAAAGAGTGAGGGAAAGGGGCGTCAGGCTCGGCAACTCGGCATTGGTTACCTTTGGGCGTTGAGGAGAAGGACGAGTAGGGAGCAATACCGGAGCAGCAGGGCAACGTCGAAGGGGAGGCGCGCCGGGCTCGGGGGAGGGAAGGAGGTGTCAGGCTCGGTGGAGGAGGCGCGGCAGGCTCGGGGGAGGAGGCGCGCCGGGCTGGAGGAGGAGGCGGCGTCGAGGACGGCATCGATGGGCTCAGGGGAGGAGTCGCGTCAGGCTCGAGGAGGAGGCAGCGTCGAGGACGACGGCGATGACCGAGCTCAGGGGAGGAGGGAGCGAGGAGTTGAGAAACTTAATCGTTTCAGTGGGGGTGCGCGGGCAAACCCTAGAGTCCGAATATAAATAGAGATGGACATCACAGACGGTTCTAAAGTAGAACCGTCTGTGATATGTGATGTATTGCGAAACAATCGTGCATGATATATGATGTATCATGCTGACAGTTGCGACCAACAACCGTCAGTGATATATTGTATCACGATTTGGTTTTACCAAGGAATAAATGCGTGATATATAATCACGCACGCGTTTTGATCTACAAACCGTCTGTGATATTATTTTGTATTGGTTAATCTAGTTCTGTTTATTGGTTAGCCTCAGGAAATGCTAGCCATGCCCTCTGAAACAAGCAGAAAACACAACAAGTACATGTATATACATCCAATTCACATTCATTTCAGAAACAATCACATCCATTTCATAGTACAAATCAATTAACTAAAATTAACCATTCATCAGAACGTACATATACACACATTGTTCAATTAATCTTTAAAAATTAGCCTTTCATGATGATCAATGCGTATGTAGCTAGTTTCGTCACTTTCTTCTTCCTCGACCCTTATGGCGCCATTTCCGAAAGGAGGCAACTCGTCAAATTGATTGTATTCTTTCTCATCCACTACATTCTCAACTTCGATAATCCTCATTTTTCCATGAAGAACTACGTGGCGCTTCTTATTTGTCGGGTCGGTTACATAGAAGATTTGAACAACTTGATTAGCCAGTACGAATGGTTCGGCTTTGTATCTGACACATTTGAGGTCCACGGTAGTGACACCGTACTTGTTGACCTTTACCTATGGGAGATGGACCCAATGGCACCAAAATAGGGGGATCTTGAAAAGCACGTAGTCGAGCTCCCATATCTCCTCTATTTGCCCATAGTAGGAGCTCCTCAACCCATCGATCTTGAATGCATCTATGCGATACACCATTGCTACGGTTAGTGCTCTTTATATCCCGAGCTGCAGATAGAATGTGTACCCATTTATGTCGTATCCTTGCCATGTCTGGCTGTAAATGTTGGCCCTTTTGCCAACCATGTCAGCATATCACTTGACGAGCTCCTAGCGAGTCGCTCCTTCAACCATTGGTTGAACCATCTGTTGTGTTGTCTCGTGATCCAAACATCCGAATGCTCCGGATTCTGTTGCCGAAGCATGTCCTTGTGCTGGTCGATATACGGGGACACTTCAGTAATGTGTTGTAAGACCGTGAAATGGACTTGAGTATACGCATCCATATATGGAGTGACTGCTTTCCTTCCGATGGTCCCGATACCCTCGAGCCTCCCCTCATGGCGAGATCGAGGCACACCTATCAGTTCGACCTGAGCCATGTAATCAACGCAGAACTCAATGACCTCTTTGGTTACATAACCTTCGACGATGCTGCCCGCCGGTCGAGGTCGATTCCGTACATAGGACTTGAGAATTCCCATGAACCTCCTAAACGGGTATATGCTACGTAGGAACACGGGCCCGCATATCTTTATCTCCCTCACAATGTGAACAATGAGATGGACCATGATATCGAAAAATGATAGAGGGAAATATATCTCAAGATCATATAGAGTCGTCACCACCTCGTCCTGTAGAGCATCTAGTCCTTCGGGATTGATGACCTTCTGAGCAATTGTGTTAAAGAAATAACACAGTCTCATGATTATCTCTCGGACCTTGATCGGTAAAATACTTCTAATTGCAACAGGGAGCATTTGTGTCATCAGCACATGACAATCATGAGACTTCATGCCAATTAACTTCAAATCTTCCATCGAAACAAGTTTCTTAACCATGCAAGCATCGGCACAGTCTAGTTCTCTCGGCCTTGGACAGAGTGTAACAAGCAGGGGGAGGTACGTTCGTCCTTTATCGGTCTTTGTTGGTGCTAACTCAGGTCTGATGTCCATATCAACCAAGTCAAGCTGTGCGTTGACAACATCCTTTGTTTTGTCACGAATGTTCAGTAAGAGACCAATCAAGGTGTCACATACATTCTTCTCTACGTGCATGACGTCGATGCAGTGGCGAACTTCTAGGTGCTCCCAATAAGGTAAGTTCCAAAATATTGATCTCTTCTTCCACATGTTCTTCTTACGGGTCCTCGATTTACATCCCTTTCTGAGCACAATATCTAAATCCTTAACCATATCATAGACCTCTTTTCCACTTAAATGCCTTGGAGCTGAACTATCCTCCTTCTCTCCGTCGAATTGTTTCTTCATCCTGCGGTATGGGTGAGCCCTCCGAAGGAACCTACGATGACGTATGTACACGGTTTTGTGCAAGTGATTCAGCCACACACTCTCGGTATCATCTAAGCAGTGAGTACAGGCTTTGGCCCCTTTTGTACTCTGGCCCGACAGATTGGCATGGGCAGGATAATCATTTATGGTGCAGAACAATAAGAAACGTAAAGTGAAGTTCTCTTGTTTGTACACATCCCATACTTGTACCCCTTCAATCCACAGTATTTTTAGATCTTCCATCAATGGTGCTAGGTACACATCAATATCATTCCCAGGTTGCTTCGCCCTTGGATAAGTATCGACAACAAAAATATATACGCTTCATACACAACCAAGGAGGAAGGTTGTAGATCTGAGAGCGTCACGGGCCAAGTGCTATGTCGGCTGCTCATGTTACCGAAAGGATTCATTCCATCTGTACTCAATCCAAACCTTATATTCCTCAGTTCCACACCGAAGACTGCAAACCTCCTATCAATGTTTCTCCATTGGGCAGAATCAGCAGGGTGTCTTAGCTTTTCGTCATTCTTACGCTCCTCTGAGTGCCAATACAGCAGTTTTGCATTCTTTGGGTTCGCAAAAAATCGCTTCAAATAGGGAATTACAGGAAGATACCACGCCACCTTAGCAGGAGGTCCTTTCTTCACCTTGATTCCCTCATCGTCATCTGATTGATTCTTACGCTTGTATCGGGATGCGTTGCACACCGGACATACATGCATGTTTGTATACTCGTTACGGTAGAGGATACAGTCGTTCGGACATGCATGTATTCTTTCTACTTCCATTCCCAATGGACAAAGAACCTTCTTGGCTTTGTAGGTGGTTTTGGGCAACTCGTTTCCCTCCGGAAGCATGTCCGCTAAGAGACCTAATAGCCTCGTGAAACTCTTGTCGGACCAACCGTTGCTTGCCTTCAATTTCAGCAATTCAAGCACGGATGACAACCTTGTGTATTCCGGCTTGCAGCATGGGAACAAAGGTTTCTCCGAGTCCTCCATCAAGCCCCAAAATCGAACATACTCCCTCTCATCACAGTTCCCTTCTGCATCACGAAGCATCTGATCTAGATTGTCATCGTTGACTTCATTCGGCGGCATATCCGAATCGGAACCACTATCGATATCATCCGGCGGCATATTGTTAACTTCCTATATAATATGCTCTTCACCGTGACTAGTCCAACGTGTATAACCCTTTTTGAAACTCCTTCGAATCAAGTGTGCTTTGATTTGCACTCGGTTCTTAAACATCTTCAGATTCTCGCAGTCAATGCATGGACAGTACATATATTCCGCCCCCTTATTCAACATATCCTCCTCAGCAGCTCTTGTAAAAGCACACACACCATTAATGTACTCTTCACTCACACGGTTCCCAGCGTACATGCAGCTTTGGTCCATCACACGGTTTGTATTGAAAACCCTGGAAATAAATAAAATGGTAACTTCAAAAGCGTATTTTCTGAGGCTTAATTACGCTTTCCAACAGAGAAAGCGTATTTTTCTCTGAACTAAAGGTGTCTTTTTTTTCATTTTTTCATTTTTTCGGATTTTATTAACTTACATGTGGGCCCTACTTGTCAGTGACTCATTTTTTATTTCATGATTTTATTTATAAAATCTCTGGCGGTCCCACAAGTCATAGACTCGTTAGTTTATTAACTAAATGATTAAAAACAGTAGGATTTGAAGCTCAAATTGGGCTTAGGGTGACATCGCATTGCTAATAGTCGTGGCTCGAGGCCCTAAGGTTGCCTAAGGCGAACTGACAGTGATGTCCCGTGGCGGCGCCATGGGCTTCACTAGCGATTTCGGTGTAAACGCCTGAAACTACTCAAATTAAAGGATGCTTATGCTCTAGTAGCTCACCTCGATCACAAGGAAGGTGTTAATGAAGTCGGGGAAGGTCCAAGGCGGCTGGTCATCGATCGGTGAACAGAGGCGACGACGGCAAGCTCCTCGGTGACAATAGCTGAAATGGACCACACGAGCGGGCTCAGTGAGGTGAGGCGATACTCAAACTGGGCACGGAGTGGCGATGGACTCACCGGGCTTGGAGATCTCCCGTGGTTACCATAGCGCCAGAGATGGAGATCAAGAAAACTCTGTTGGGGAGCTATATATGTACACTGCACTATCTGTGATGAGTTAATTATCACGGACGGTTTTCAACAAAAACCATCTGTGATATGTAGTAATATCACGGATGGTTCATGTTTAAAACCGTCTGTGAAGTATCACAGACGGTTGTAACAAAAAACCGTCTGTGATATTGGGTAATCACAGATGGTTTTTGGTTAGAACCGTCTGTGATACTTCACAGATGGTTTTAAACATGAACCGTCTGTGATATGACCTCTTCACAGACGATTTTTAGCACGGAGAATAACACAGATGGCCGGTAAACAAAAACCGTTTGAGATTGTGTTTAATACAAACGGTCTCAATGAACCGTTTGTGATCAGGCATCTAGCATTAGCATTTATGTAGTAGTGGCGTGGGCCTAACAGAGTTAATGTTGGTATTTAAAATCTGGTTATCCACTTCAAGTCATTGACGACCGGGTCCCACCGCATTAATTCCACAGTGTACACCTTCGTGGACCAGCACAGTGTTATGTGGACCATGTTCCATACAATATTCTTGTGAGCCAAGTCACTGTGCCGTGGACCCCACTTGTCAGTGAGAGATTTTCTCTCCCCCCTATTTATTTTCTGGATTTAATTCAAAATTAAGTAAACTTTGGAGGGCCCGTTCTCTCTCGTTTTAGCTCCAAATTTAATGAAATTTGTTTCTAAAATTTTCTAAATTCAATATATTTCTTTTGGCAGTAGTTTTGTTCAATTTGAAGTTCATTTGAATTTTCTTTGTATTTACTTGCTTTGCTCACTTGTTTGTTCTTTTTCCAGTGCGATTGTCCGAGTAGAGTTCGAAGACGCAGAAGAGCCCTCGTTCGAGCAAGCGCAAGAATTCTAAGACCCACTTGCTTTTGACCCAGGCGAGTCAACATTTTGATCATATTGAACCTACATTTGTGCAAATATATATTTATTTAAATTAACAAATTGCATACTTAATTCTTTATGCAAATGAATGTTGAATGTTCAAGGTAGTTACATACCAATTTGATGCGTTATTATTGTCCCTTGACTTTTGAATCACATAATCCTTATCACCCTAGATAATTAAGTGGTAACTTTACTAGCTATAGGTCGTACTTAAGTGCCATGCTCGTCTTGCTTAAGTACCAAGCATTAATTGCCCTAATCATTATCTTTTAATCATGAAATTGTTTTGGGAAGTCATTAGAGGTAAATGACTGGTATATTTGAGATAACCTAATTTATTCTTCTCAAAACCCTAATAAATTGATGTTACCACATCTAGGCGGATGATATGATGGTTTGTGCTGATGTAGCACGATAAATGGTGGTATGTGGCATGCACCACCTAGATACTTTAAGGACTTAATCTTGTGATAACCTCCCAATGTAAAACAGTGCAACCACATGTCTATAATGGTGTCAACCCGACTAAATAATTTGTATCCACCAGTGCGAGTTGCACCATTGGAGTGATCCATGAGTCGTGTCGCTGGTGTAAGCCGTCGTGTCGTTGGTGTAAACCGCCGTGTGCCGGAAGAGGGGGTCTGGGTGTGGTTGATGTAGCCATCCTTAGATAAAACCTTAGCTGGTGTAGCTTAGACTAAGGGATGCATTGTAAAGGCCTTATGATGATCTCTTTGACTCACATGTCTACGGAAACGTGTGGAGTACAACAAGATGATTATCTCTTGTGGGTAAACTGTACAGTCTCTACAGAGTATAAATAGTATGAACAACCATGCCCACGGTCAAGGGTGGGCATGGGAACTTGCTCGAGTTAGTTTCTATTTCAAAAACCATTGTGTGTGGGATAAAAACTCGTCGAGTGGATGTAAACCTGATTTTGGATTTTCCTAGGTGGATATACCCTAGTGCTGCTAATAAGGTGGATGTAACCCTAATCAAAATTAAGCATAAGGTGGATGTAACCTACACTGTTATAAATATTGCACCACTTCTCTCTTTAATAAAATATGATTTGGTTAAAATGCTAAGTCATAGGAATTTCTAATTATTGTAATAAAAAATGTTGCTTTTAGCAAATAAAAGAATCCGAGCCATCCTTGTTAAACCCTATATGTATATTATTGCATTATGTGCGTTGGCTCGCGGAGCACTATTGCTTGTGCTCACTCTCGCTTCCTAAACCCCCCTCAGAAGCCATGGACCAAGGACACTACGCATACTACGATGATCCAGAGGTTGATGGCCAAGAAGATGGTGGAGAATAGATTAGTCCCTATTAGTCTAGATCTCATCTTAGTCTAGTTGGCTAAGTCAGTGCTCGCGTGCACCAATATTATCCAAGTCTTTGGGTAATATCTGTCGTACATAGGCTACCCTAGTCGCGTGCCTAGGGCAAGATGTGCCTTCCGCTTTTGCTTTCGCTACCGCTTCCGCTTTTATGTAATGTATCATTTTGGCCTGATTGACCTTAATGTAAAATTGACACGATGTAGTCTATGTGAACTCTGATGATTGTAAATTAATGTATGGTATGGTTTATGTCATGTATGAAATGATTTAGTGATGTATCTATGAGCATTATCTACTAATACAAGGAATGGTGCAATGGATTCACAAAGGATTCTGGATTGGCTAAATCCGAGTCTGACAGTAGACCCTAGGCCATTGTCATACAAATAATACATGATAACAACGACCATACGTCAATGACTTCTACACCCACTAGTAGAGTAGTAGTAAAATAATACAACAGAGAAATATACACTTACAAGTAGTACCGTACTAAATTGTCGATTAGGTGAAATGATTACTTTCGTTAACACCTAACTAGGGTTATGCTACACCACCGACACTTAGACCTATACATTAATGAGTAATAATAAGTAATATTAGATAGCCATGGAGGTTAGCAATATCTATGATCTAGCCTCATGCTAGTAATAATAATCAAGAAAATAGGGTTGATCGCTAAACAAGGACTAGTAGGTAAGAGTCCATAGACCTCGTATCATAGTTATCTACTTAACTAGAAGTAGTCTTTAGTAGGTGTTGAAGCTAAGGATCAACCTAGTGTGATACGTTACTTTAGTGCATGCCAAGCCACACAAGTAATAAGACTAAGTAAAGATCACCTCACAGATGAAGGCCAAACCCACAAACACCACTAAATATGTAAGGCTGGTGTCGATCCAATACTTGGAAGTTTTAGCTATGGCTCATGGAATTTCCTTGATAAATATAAAATAATAAAAGGAATCATTAAGTGAACTAGATCCCATGTGTCGATGAGACTTATGTCTACATAGAGCGGACCCCGTACCTATGCATAGGTCTCACCTAACTTTCATGGAACTTCCTCGATAAATAGGAAGTAATAACTAAAGGAATCATTAGATCGGCTAGGCGTCGTGTATGGATAGTGGTGAGATGTCCCCAAGTGGATGAAGTATTTGCTTCATCAACTTCCTTGGATATACTTCATTTGAAGTATTTCCTTCATCAACTCCACTAAGTAGGTTTAGTTTCATCTAGAATGTTTCCTTCTTTTAAAAGACCGTTAGATATGTTTACTTTTATTTGAAGTGTTTCCTTTTGGTTGAATGTCTTTGGATTTATTGGATTTCATTTGGATGCTTTAAGACGTTCTTGGCTTCAATCGTATTCTGCGTAGTTAGAATCTGAAGCCACAACGGAACAACGGTCCCAATAAGAACAAGGTCGAGACCGAGACTATCAGAACATTGAGCAAGATGAGTAAACACTTTGATCATTTTGCTCCTAAATTTTGAATGCAATATAAAATGCAAATTATATTGATTTAAATTATGAAATTACATTGCTATGATTTATACAACTATGTCAATGAGCTCATAGTTATTACCTTAATGATAATTGTGTATAAACTTCCATTCCTTGAACTTGGACACTATCCATTGACACCCTAAGAGTAATGATATACATGACCTAGACATTAAGTCCGTATTTAACTATCATTCTTAGCCCTGCTTAGAAATATGACATGTGGGCAATGATTTGCCCTGACATCATTAAAACTTGAAACTGGATTTGGGCAGTCGAGATTGGAGCCTCGCTGGTATGTTACACTAGCAAAGTATTTTAAAAAATAAAACCAAAAATAGATTTTGACTTGGGCGGCTGGAAAGCATGGTGGGTGCTGGTAAAGAGCACAATAGAGTGGGTATGGAGAAGTACCGCCCAAGTCAATTAAGAACACAGATCTTGTGACGACCTTTTGTATGAAAACATTGCAACCATAAGTCTATAATGGGTATGACCAGGCTAACTATTTTGTTCGCCTCCTCGCAACTTCACCGTTGGTGGGTGCGTGGCGTGGGTATGGGTAGGAGCCATAGGAAAACTACACGACACAAGTGGGAGACCTCCCGGGGGCACAACCCAAGGAGGTGATACCTAGCGGGTGGGGTTGAGTTGAGGTGGGGCACTGTAAAGGCCTTGTGATAATCAACTTAGCTGCACACCTATAGAAGTGTGTCAAGACGGACATTATAAGTTTATTGTCTCTTGTGGGTAAAGTGTGCGAACTCTGTAGAGTGGGAAAACTATCTGAATAGCCGTGCCCACAGTCATGGGCGGTGCCGAGAACTTACTTGAAGTAGCTTTCATTTTCATAAAATAATTGCAACAGCCCAATTTTCAATTTCCAGTTAAAATTAAAATTTAATTATTATATTGGAATTTTCTAGAATTTTGAAAAATCTTTACCTTAATTATTTTAAAACCAAAATAAAATTAATTACCAATTATAAGTTGGGACTATTTTGCTTAAGTCCAAAATGATTCTAGGGATTTCTGTGAATTTTTCTAGTATTTTTGGATTTTATTTGTTATTTTCTAAAGCTTAAATGAATTAACCAAAATGTTTAAAACACTAAATCAATTTAAATTCCAAAACTCCAGTTGGGCCGAATCTCCCTCAGCCCAACCCTAGTTCCACACACGCACATCCCGTTTGGCCCGCCTCACCTGAGCACCCTTTCTCTCTCTCTCTCTCTCTCTCTCTCTCTCGACAAGTGGGGCCACCTTGTCAGCCTCTGGCCGTTTCGAACGGTCCAAACATCTCTCGCGTCGCTGCCATGTGGGGCCCACTCGTCAGCCCCATGGCGTTCGCTCGGTACGAATGTTTCCTTCCTCTCCCTTTCACTTACACGTGGGACCCCTCGCCACGTCACCTTCGTCTCCCACCTTCCTTCTTCGTCTCCGTTTCAAACTCTTACTCATTCGCCATTGCCTCGGCTCAAACCTTCCAAAAAAACCTAAGCAAATCATCCGTTATTCCCTTGATTCCACGCACATTTAAAATCTCGTATCAATTCGCGTCTGACTAGGCCTTTACCTCCCTTTATCTCACCGTAAATCCCAAAATCCTCGCTGGCATCACCAAGCAATCAACTTGCGCCCTACACCATTCCATCCCTCCCTGGCCACTATTTAAGTGCGCTGCGCCCGGGAGCCCCTCCTCCACCTCACCAAACCCCCCAACCCACCTAGCCCCTCTCTTCCTCTCACGCCCGTATTTTGAGCTTTTGCGGCGGCACTCGAAGCTTCGTTCTTCATCTTCTCCGGCGCCGTCAGGACCTCTCGGGCAACCTCAACCCCACCTTCGGAACCGCCACATCGTCGCCAACCCCGTGCGTGCATCCACTTCGTTGGAGAACCATGGGAGGGCCACTTCGTTGGAGCCCTAGTTCACACCGCCGCCAAACCTTGTCGCCGATGACCTTTCCGCCACGCCCACTCGCTTTCTCAGAAAGCACCAGACTCAGTGAGTCATGCTCATCACAATGGTACCACTCACGCGCATCGCCGTGGCGTAGAGCGCTGGTGAGCTCATCGCCGGAGCGCGACCAAGCACGGGCTAACATGGCTCAGCGACGTCACCGCCACACACGTGCCACATCAACCCTAGGATCCTAGTCAGCGCCTGCATGGCTATCCACGTCAGCAATACACCAGCACATACCTCCTTGTGTACTATTCCAAACACCGAGTCCATGGTGGACCTTTGACCGTCCATGGATCTGGTCTATTGACCAAGGGCCCACATGTCATAGATAGAATTATTTTCCTTTAGGAAAATAATTCGGCCGGTAAATTGATTTTTTTCCCCACCGCTGATGTCAGCCTGCGCATTAAATCGAATTTCTTTTAGAAAAATAAATCGAGAAATTCAATAAAATCTGATTTTAGAATTTATTTATGGTTTAAACTTCCAAGTGTTCGTTCTCCTTCATACGAACTCCGATTTCGTCGATTCAAATTTCTAAATTCATATAAATTAAAGATCTAGACAACTAAACCAAAATTATTTAATTTGGAGTTAATTTTAATTTTTTATTTGATTTTATTTGTGTTTATTTGAATTTGGCTTATTTGCACATATAGATTTCGACGACTCGGGAGAATTTGAATTAGAAGAAGAAGAGTCCTTCGAGCAAGGCAAGTTATACCCTTGAACATGTTGATCCTATTATTTTAAATTATTTATTCTGTTTTAAGTTATTATTGCATGCATAATTCTATTCAGTTATTTTAATTCCTGTTTCAAAATTCCTAGTTAATATATTTCCTTTGTATGGCCAATGTTGATGTTGAATTATCATTCCCTTATCACCATAGATAAAATAAATTAAAATTTGAAAGATTATATGCTTAGAACAAAGCTTAGACCAAAGTCTTAAATCTGGAGAGTTTAGCCAGAATATTCAAATTTGATTTAAATTGAGTCTATGGTATTGTCTTACCATGGAATGTTTAGAAAATGCCTTTACTTGTGAAATAAAATTAAATGGTTTAGACTTGGGCATAATGGATGTTGGTATGGTGCAAGTCGATGCATAGGATCGATTCATCTCTATGATTGAGTCCCGGGTTGTGGAATGTTGCCCAAGTCAATTAAGGACTGGTCTTCGAGTGTATTTTGCTACGCCCTGTCGTACTACCACATGACCTGAGTGGGAAGGATCTGGCTAACTAATTTGCAACGTTTCATCGTAGTCGTGCCATCCGGTTGCGTGGGTATCAGTACGACCTACTTTTATGTATTCCCACCTAGCGCAAGAGGGGGCTTAAATCCAGCGGATGGTTAGTCCAAAGGAAGCGAATCCTTAGTGAGGTGGGACTACGATGGGATGATGCTTTCTAAAGGCCTTGACATGTGCTCTAGACTATTTACCTAAGATAGTGAGCGGTGGTATCGACGAATGCCAAACAAACTAGAGAAGTCGTGCTATGTGGGTAAAGCTGTACAACCTCTGTAGAGCGTAAAACTATTCGAATAGCCGTGTCCACAGTCATGGACATGCTGAGCAAAGCTTCTCAAGTTAGAATTGGATTTTGTTTTTAAAAACGAATTTAGCACATGAGTTTAGGATGGTTAATCCTTGTGGTAAAATTGGGTGGTTAGCCATGTGATAGGAGGGTATCCTGCACCATTCATGTATGGAGGTTATCCACTATAAAAGTGACAATTTTAAAATTTGATTTTAGTTACAGATAAAAATTGCTTTAAAATTTAGTATGAGTATTTACAATTGAAAATGTTGCTTTTTTTTGCAAAAGAACCCTATTAAGCCTCATTTGATTACACGTGCATGCATTATATTTTGTTATTAGGTGTAACTTATGAGCACGAAAGTTGTGCTCACTCTTGCTGAATAATATTTAGTTAGGTGAAGAATTTTATCAAGACAGTGAGAATCAGGATGAATAGGCTACGCCCCCAGACGATTGCTTGTTGCGAATCATGTGGCCTACTTAATTATTTTGCTTCCACTGTTCTTTATATTTGGCCTTGTGTCAGGACCCGAAAATACATCTTAGGAACCCTCTGTGTTTTCCGAACTAGTCCCAGATCAGTAGCTAGCTCACACAGGAAACAGTGATGAAATATCATCCATTTATTCGATTTAACTAAAAAGATCTCAAAGTAACAAATAATAATAATAACTGGACCTTATGGTCACCGTTTACTTAACTTGCCACGCAGGGCTAAAGAAACAAATAAATCTCTTGCAGCGGAACAAAACCCTTCAAATGGCCAATCAACATGCCCACAGGCAATCGAGTGGAGAATGTATCCTAATCCGCAAAACCTTCATAGTCCTCATTCTGGAAGAACTCTTGGGCAGCTTGCTATTCTTCAACTGCTGATTTAAACAGAGGGCACAAGCCATGAGTACTTTTGAATGTACTCAAAGAAACCGTAGGGAAATGTATGCAAATAGTATTCATGCATGGCTTGACAAGGTTAGTCAGATGGTTCTTTTGCAGAAAGCAGCATTTACGATAAATACAATAAATAGATTGAAATGCGTAGTTGAAAACAATAATAAATAATTAAACAATTTCTTTGAAACAACTAGTGAACTGTCCATTCACTTCCCAACCAAACCAAAGATAAGTGAATCCCCAATTCACCAATTGACACAAACCCCTAAGTGAATTATCCGTTCACCAAACAAACATTATATTCATCAAGTGAACTTCCCATCCACACTCCGACTCATTTTAAAGAAACTCTATCTCCCGTGTGAAATCCCCGAGCACGTCCATAACCGCGGACATGGCTATTCGAATAGTTTTACACTCTACAGAGGTTGTACAACTTTCCCCACATGACACGACTTCTCTAGTTTATTTGGCATCCGTCGATACCACTGCTCACTACCTTAGGTAAACAGTCTAGAGCACGTGACAAGGCCTTTACAAAGTTCCTTCTTAACCCGATTACGCGCTAAGGTTTCAACATTGAATGTCTTTATCCGACCAAACAGGGCCCCCTCTTGCGCCTCGTGAGAATATGTTTTCCCATAACTCACGCTTTCCGCGTGTAACCGAAATCAAGACATTGCTAATTAGTTAGCCAGGTACGTCCCATACCAGACATGTGGTTGTACGGTTAAGGCCCAGTTCAATGGCGCATAAGATTAAGTCCTTGACAAGTTACTCGGGCGAGACTACCACAAACCCAATCCGTGTTTCATCCACACCCCCACTATCCACCAACCACTCGCCCAAGCGAAACCATTTTGTTTAACCCAGACCCATGACTCACCCCGTCATGGTACCCACAAATTTTAACAAGAGTGGCTCACCACCACGATTCCATATATCATTAAGTCAAGATTAATCATTATGACACATGTGATGATAAACCCATCGTATCTAAGCTGGACTAAGCATTAATACGCTACCCATGTTGGCAATATGAATATGTCCAACTAAAATTATCCACGCTAGGGTGACAAGGGATTCATGGCATTCAAATAACCCAAGGAGGCATAATGACAACAGGTAATAACTAAACCCAAAGCAGTTTATATAAAGATAGCATGCAATTGTATAAAACAATATACTTTTGAAATCATAGGTTCAATATGATCAAAGGACTATGGCTTGCCTTGAAATAAATCTTGAGATTGATCTTGATCTTGGTATACTCCTCCTTGCTCAAAGCTTCCCGAAGTATCAACGTCTAATTGCAAACAAGCAAATAAACAAAATAAATAAATAACCGAGAGAAAATAAACTCCAAAAAATTAAATAAAAATCTCAGATAGCTAGATCTTGAATTTAGATGAATTTAGGAATTTGAATGGACTCAATCGGAGTTCGGATGCAAAAGATATGAGCTTTGGAAGATTCACATGAAATGATGAAATCAGAATTTTAGAATTAGAGAATTGTTTCTCTGAAGGAAAAACAATTAATTGAGTCATGCTGACATCATCAATGATTTTCAGCTAAAAGATAAATAGGAAAATGATTATGACAAGTGGGGCCCACTGGTCATAGAGAGAGGTCCATGGTGGATCGGATCCATGGATGATTGGCTCGGGTGGAGTTTTGAGCTGCCACATGGTCTGGCGACGGAGGCACCACACGTTTAACCGACGACGTGGCTGGCGACTGGTGAGATGAGGTGGCAAGAGAGAGATGCTCCAGAGACCAGCCATGGCGAGGCGACATCGGCAGCAGGGAGGACATCGGTCTTGGGCGAAGGCAAAAGAGCGGCGCCAAGGACAACCAAGAGGAGCACGGTTGCAGCAAAGCATCACCAGAACACAAAGGCGATGCTCAAGATGGCCGTGGAGCTCACCGTGAATAGATCGGTGTGGAGGCGGCGGCGGATTTGGACAACATTGGCGGCGGGTGTAGAGGTCCTCGGCGAAGACGACCAGCGTCCGCCAGAGAACGCGAGCTTGCGACTCAACGGAGATGGCGGACGGTGAGGAGGTCCAACGGTGGAGCAATCCGATGGCGAAGAGCTTGTGGCGGCCTCGGTTCTTCAACAAAATCCGATGCAACGAGAAGGAGAACGAGATGGGGAGTTTAGGGTTTTGGGGGAGGAAAGCAAGGCGAAGAGATTGACGCGGAGGGTGGGCTTTTATAGCACTAGAAAAGGGAAGAGTCCGAGTGAGAACCGGCGCTGCCATGGCGTGTGGTAAGCGAACACGGCCTGGAGTCCGTGAGGACGACGACGTTCACGTGGCAAGCTGCCAACCGGGGCCACTCGGCAGAGATAGCCAAGGAAAAGGAGAAAAGTGGCGCTAGCTTGGGCCTTCACGCGCGCAAGGAAAAAGAATCGGCGGCCTGGGCTGAGAGGGAACGGGCCGGTTGACTCGAGTGCGCAAGGAGCCAAAGACTCGGGCTGGACCGTGCGACGGGAAAAAGGAGCAGCGGCCCACGTGCAGGCAAAACGGGAGGTGGCTTCAGGCGGCTCGGGTGGTTGGGCTCCCGCGCGCGCACGCCAACAAAAAAAAATGGAGGCGGCCGAGCTGCGGTTGACTGCTCACGCGCGCACGAACGAAAAACGGCAACAGGCTACTGGGCTGGACCTTGCACTCGCCGCGGAAGAAAAGAAAGCGGCCGGCTGCTCGATTTGACCACGCGCCCGCACAAAAGAGAAAAAGGGCCAAGGCTCTCCCGTGCGAGGGAAACGGGAGTGGGCCTAAGGAAATAGGAATGGGCTTCGGCCTGAATCAATATCTGAGATTCTTAAATACGTTTTTCTTTTTAGAAAATAGCAAGAACTCCAAATAAAACTTAGAAAATAGCAAATGCACTCAGATAAATTCTAGAAAAATCTAGAAAATATATCCAAGCACATAGAATCCAAATAAAATAATTTTTAATAATAGTTGATGTTGACATTATTCATATTAAATTATTTTTAAACTCTGGAAATTCCAATTAAGCTTTTAACTTTACCAAAAAAATTCAAATGGCTATTTTTATTTTAAAACTTTAAAACAGACCAAATTTTTGGGATGTTACACCTTGTGCCCAATTATTAATCAACTCTGATTAACAATTAATAAATGTGTGATATGATTTTGCTATCACTTTTGTATGATTGTGTACACTAGCTATTCCTAGACTAGTATATGAAACACAGAGAATTCGGGATCCTTAGCTCCCAGGTTCGACAAGAGTGGTATCAGAGTCATATCGACTGTAGGCCGTGGCCTTAGAATGGATCAAACCCTTAAGGACTTATTTTTGAAAAATAGAAATACTTTGGTATTTCTAGTGTCCTTCCTCAACCCTTCTCTTTAAAATGGTTACTAAATCATCTCTTTTTCAAAAATGGTAGATGGCTGAAGCACCAAATGCCGTTTCTCACAGGATCTTTGCTGGATATTGGGCTGCGGCGCTTTGGAAGATGATGCAACATCTTCAATTCCAGGAGAGACTCACGTACTAGGGGTACAAGTACGTGGTTAGCAATCAGGATTGTTGGAGGGTAGAGGTGATACTCTACTCCAACTTGCAGCCGAACACGGAGTTTCACATCTTCGACGCCCCGATGCAGTGTGGCATTTTCCCCGAGGGTATCCAAGATGCTGCTAGAGAAGCTGTACGCTGACTTCGCTACATCTACGACCACCACGTCCACAACACCGGATTCCACTACTATCCGATGCACATTCCCACCCAACTCGGTAGCACGTTCTATTCAGCCAGAGATGATGACTTCCCCGAGCTGACACACCAGATAGATTTGACGAAGGCTGTGGAGCATGCCTACTGGTGCACGCTGGATGAACTACGTGCCACCCAGGAGAGGCTAGAGGCAGTAGAAGAAGAACTGGCCCAATACAAGGCAGGCGATGCCAGTACCAACAACTCCCCAGATTACACCTCTGAGACCCCATAGAGTTTACTTTTAGCATCTTTCATTAGAAGCGAATTGTGAATTGTCAATCCTTCTTGTGACAGCCACAATTGATTAATGAAATAAATTAATAAAAGACTATTTTGGAAAGTTGTTCTTCCCCTTGTGTTTGTTTGGTTCTTGGGCTACTTTAGATTTATCCCCCTTAGATCTTTCTTTCTTTCTCCCTTCTAAGTCTTTGGAGGATGCAGCAGATAGTGACAACTCGCAGGACAGGCAGTGGCAGCGCTAGTGGCCAAGGAAATGATCAAGCAGACCATCAGGCTAACCCAATTTCGCAGCCACCACCGCCACCGGTAGAAGGACCTGACTGGCGCCAAATGATGGCGAATCAAACCCATCTGATTGACCTTCCCTCCCAGTCTTTGAACAATGTACAAAATTTTCAAGCTACCGCTGCCATAGCAGCTCAGGCCCCACCTCCGTTTAATCCAAGGGAAAACATGCCAAAGTTTATGAGGATGCGCCCTCCAACCTTCAGTAGTAGAACAAAGCCAATGGACGCAGATGATTGGATCAGGGCAGTAGGCAAGAAGCTAGACATTGCCTAGTGTACGGATTGCAAGAGAGTCTTGTTCGCGTTGCGTCAGCTCAATGGCTCAGCATCAAAGTGGTGGGACAACTTCACTCAAGCCCATGCAGATGCCTAGGCTCTTTCATGGAATGAGTTTGTGTAGGCTTTTTGTCGTGCACACATTCCTGCAGGAATGATAACATTAAAGAAGAAGGAGTTTCGCTCTCTGTGTCGGGGAAACCGCTCAGTCAACGAATATCTGCACAAGTTCAACCAGTTGGCCAGATATGCCCTTGAGAATGTTGCTTCTGATGAAGCCAAGCAGGAACGCTTTCTGGAAGGACTCAACAATGATCTTTCAGTTCGTCTGATTGCATAGGATTACACCGACTTTTAGCAGTTGGTGAACAAGGCCGTTCGCCAAGAGGGCAAGAACCTGGAGATGGAGAGCCACAAGAGAAGAAT
Source organism: Phyllostachys edulis (assembly GCA_036346405.1). Lineage (NCBI taxonomy): Eukaryota > Viridiplantae > Streptophyta > Magnoliopsida > Poales > Poaceae > Phyllostachys > Phyllostachys edulis. The sequence continues at coordinate 55,681,637 of CM070554.1, read as the reverse complement.
GGTGGCCCAGAAGTTCAACTCTGGGGATTCCCAAAGCCCCGCATTGCTTAGCCTCCGCCACCTTAGTGCGAAAGATTCCAGTCTTCCTCGTCCAGAGCACCTGTGCCAGCACCGCGCCCCAACAGCTTCGGCTTTCGCAACAACAACTCATCAGGAGGCCAATTCCAGAAGAACACCACTTCCTTAGCCGCAGGAGTAACTTGCTTCAACTGCAATGAGACGGGGCACTATGCCAATAAGTGCCCAAAGAAGCAGCAGATCGCAGCTCCGACCAAGCTAGCTTTAGGAGTTCTAACCTCAGGCAGCACCCCACAGCCGACAGTTCAGTTCATGAAGGGACGTGTGAATCACGTCACAGCAGAGGAAGCCCAGACCGCGCCTGATGTCGTTTTTGGTATGTTCCTCGTCAATTCGATTCCAGCATCAGTCTTATTTGATTCAGGAGCTTTGCATTCTTTCATTTCAAATAAGTTTGTAGGCAAATATGGGTTACCTATCTCTCCCTTAGATAACCCTATGTTAATCCATTCCCCGGCTCGGAAATGAGGACTAGTTCCTTCTATCCAAACCTTACCTTAGAAATATCTGGAGTATATTTCCTAGCAGACTTAATAGTCCTGCATTCCTAAGGATTGGATGTGATTCTTGGAATGGACTGGCTAGCCAAGAATCAAGGACGGATAGATTGTGCCAATAGGTCTATCACCCTCACCAATGATAAAGGAATTGAAGTAGAGTTCAGACCCAAGACCTCTACCGGAGAAAAGTCTATCTTGACCAGTTTAAAGGAAGTGAGACTTGAAGTTATACCAGTGGTACAAGAATATCCGAATGTATTTCCTGAGGAATTACCCGGCATGCCACCGGATAGGGACATTATATTCCTGATTGATCTAGTCCCAGGGACCGCTCCAATTTCGAAGCGACCCTACAGAATGTCTGCTAAAGAGTTAGCAGAATTGAAGAAGCAGATTGAACAATTGCAGAACAAGGGATATATTCAGCCTAGCTCATCACCTTGGGGAGCACCGGTACTATTTGTCAAGAAGAAAGACAATAGTATGAGAATATGTGTGGACTATAGATCACTCAATGACGTGACAATCAAGAATAAGTATCATTTGCCTAGGATCGATGACCTTTTTTATCAGTTAAAGGGAGTCAGCGTCTTCTCAAAGATTAACTTGAGATCTGGTTATCATCAGCTGAAGATCAGACCAGAAGACATTCCAAAGACTGCCTTCACAATAAGATATGGACTGTACGAGTTTACAGTAATGTCATTTGGTTTAACAAACACCCCTGCTTATTTCATGAATATGATGAACAAAGTGTTCATGGAATTCTTGGATAAGTTCGTGATTATTTTTATCGATGACATTCTCATCTATTCAAAAGATGAGGAAGAACATGAGAAACATCTTAGGATAATATTGGAAAAACTCAGAGAGCATCAACTTTATGCCAAATTCAGCAAGAGCGAATTTTGGCTAAGCCAAGTGGTTTTCCTTAGACATATTATGTCAGCAGGAGGAGTTGTAGTAGACCCAACTAAGGTTGAAGCTGTAATGGATTGGAAGCAACCCAGGTCCGTCATGGAAGTTAGAAGCTTTCTCGGTTTAGCTGGTTACTACCGTAGGTTCATTGAAGGTTTCTCCAAGACCGCTAGACCCATGAATCAACTTCTGAAGAAGGAAAAGAAATTTGAATGGACAGTTGCTTGTGAACAGAGTTTCCAAGAGCTAAAGAAAAGGCTAGTTTCTGCACCTATGTTAATCTTACTGGATATTCATAAGGACATTGAGATTTTTAGTGACACATCTCATCAGGGACTTGGATGTGTACTAATGTAGGAAGAAAAAGTCGTGGCTTATGCATCTCGTTAGTTGAGGCCACATGAAGGAAACTATCCGACTCATGATTTGGAGTTAGCCGCAATTGTGCATGCGTTGAAAATCTAGCGGCATTATCTCATTGGTAACCACTGTGAGATTTTCACGGATCACAAGATCCTGAAGTATATCTTCACTCAATCAGAACTCAACCTTAGGCAAAGAAGATGGTTAGAGTTGATAAAGGATTATGACCTTGAAATCCATTATCATCCGGGCAAAGTGAATGTAGTAGCAGATGCCCTAAGTAGAAAGACGTATTGCAACGCTATGTTGGTCCAAGAGAATCAGCCAAAGTTGTATGAACAATTGAAGCATTTGAACTTAGAGATTGTCAGCCAGGGCTATATCAATGCTTTGGAAGTTCAACCAATCATACAGGATCAAATCAGAGAAAAACAAAAATAAGATGAAGATATCAAAGAAATCAAGAAGAACATGAGAAGAGGCGAAGCCCAAGATTTTATGAGGATGAGCAAGGTACAGGTTGGTTTGGAAATCGCATCTGTGTACCAGATCATCAAGAAATGAAATAGTCGATTCTGAAGGAAGCACACGAATCGCCTTACTCTATTCATCCCGGAAGTATCAAGATGTGCCAAGATCTGAAAGAAAAGTATTGGTGGGTCAGTATGAAACGAGAAATTGCTAGGTTTGTTGCACGTTGTGATGTATGCCAAAGAATTAAGGTAGAACATCAAAGACCCGCTGGTTTGTTGCAACTATTGCCAATTCCCGAGTGGAAGTGGGAATAAATTGGCATGGATTTCATCACTGGGCTTCCTAGGACCCAATTGGGATGTGACTCCGTTTGGGTGGTAGTTGACCGCTTGACTAAGGTGACATACTTCATCCCTATCAAGACCACTTACCAAAGCAGTAAGTTAGCAGAGTTGTATGTGGCTAGAATCGTCTGTTTGCATGGAGTGCCCAAAAAGATAGTATCCGACAGAGGTTCACAGTTCACCTCCAGGTTTTAGAAAAGCTTGCATAAAGCATTAGGAACTGGACTTAACTTCAGCACAGCTTATCATCCCCAAACAGATGGCCAGACTGAACATGTAAATCAAAATCTAGAAGACATACTTCAAGCCTGTGCTATAGATTATGGAAAGAGTTGGGATTAGAATCTACCCTATGCAGAATTTTTGTACAACAATAGCTACCAAGCCATCTTGGAGATGTCACCATTTGAAGTATTGTACAGCAGGAAGTGTAGAACCCCTCTCCTTTGGGATCAAGTGGGAGAACATCAATTATTTGGACTTGAATTAATAAAAGAAGCTGAAATCAAGGTAAAGGCAATAAGAGAACGGTTGAAAGTTGCTCAGTCCTGACAGAAAAGCTATGCTGATAATCATCGAAGGGACTTATCTTTTGAGATAGGAGATTTTGTCTATCTCAGAGTTACTCCACTCAGGGGAGTAAGATGATTTAGGACTAAAGGAAAACTCGCACCCAGATTCGTTGGACCATATAATATTTTGGCAAGAAGAGGTGAAGTTGCTTACCAGTTAGAGCTACTAGCATCCTTGTCTGCAGTACATGACGTCTTCCGTGTGTTGCAATTGAAGAAGTGTCTTCGAGTTCCAACAGAAGAAACACCACTTGGGAGCATCGATCTTTAGGAAGATCTCACTTATGTGGAGCAACCCATCAAGATCCTTGATGTTCCAGAGCATATCACCAGAAGCAAAGTCATCCGTTCATTAAAGGTGCAGTGGAGTAATTATTCAAAAGAAGAAGCCACCTGGGAGCAAGAAGAAGATTTGAAAGCCGAGTATTCCCACCTTTTTGCTGACCAAGTCTGAATCTCAAGGTTAAGATTCCCTTTAAGGGGGGTAGGTTTGTAACAACCCAATTTTTAATTTTCAGTTAAAATTAAAATTTAATTATTATATTGGAATTTTCTGGAATTTTGAAAAAGCTTTACCTTAATTATTTTAAAACCAAAATAAAATTAATTGCAAAATTAATTACCAATTATAAGTTGGGACTATTTTACTTAAGTCCTATTTTACTTAAGTCCAAAATGATTCTAGGGATTTCTATGAATTTTCCTAGAATTTTTGGATTTTATTTGCTATTTTCTAAAGCTTAAATGAATTAACCAAAATGTTTAAAACACTAAATCAATTTAAATTCCAAAACTCCAGTTGGGTCAAATCTCCCTCAGCCCAACCCTAGTTCCACGTGTGCACAGCCCGTTCGGCCCGCCTGACCCGAGCGCCCTTCCTCTCTCTCTTTCCACCTCTCTCTCTCTCTCTGTCTCGCCGACAAGTGGGGCCACCTTGTCAGCCTCTGGCCGTTTCGGACGGTTCGAACATCTCTCGCGTCGTTGCCATGCGGGGCCCGCTCGTTAGCCCCATGGCGTTCACTCGGTCTGAATGTTTCCTTCCCCTCCCTTTCACTTACACATGGGAGCCCTCGCCACGTCACCATCGTCTCTCACCTTCCTTCTTCGTCTCTGTTTCAAACTCTTACGCGTCCACCATTGCCGCGTCTCAAACCTTCCAAAAAACCCGAGCAAATCATTCATTATTCCCTTGATTCCACATGCATTTAAAACCTCATATCAATTCACGAACGACCCAGACTTTAAATCCCTTTATCTCGTCAAAACCCCCCAACCCACCTAGCCCCTCTCTTCCTCTCGCGCCCATATTTTTAGCTTTCGCGGCGGCACTCGAAGCATCATTCTTCATCTTCCCCGGCGTCGTCAGGACCTCTCCAGCAACCTCGACCCCACCTTCGGAACCGCCGCCTCGTCGCCAACCCTGCGTGCATCCCATTCATTGGACAACCACGGGAGTGCCACTTCATTGAAGCCCTAGTTCACACCGCCGCCAAACCTCATCGCCGACGACCTTTCCTCCGCGCCCTCTTGCTTTCTCGGTAAGCACCAGACTCAGTGAGTCGCACTTGTCGCGATGGTACCACTCACGCGCCTCGCCGTGGCACAGAACTCCAACAAGCTCATCACTGGAGTGCCACCAAGCACGGGCTAACGTGGCTCAGCCACGTCACTACCACGCACGTGCCACATCAACCCTAGGATCCTAGTCAGCGCCTGCGTGGCTATCCACGTCAGCAACGCGCCAGCACATACCCCCTGTGTACTATTCCATACACCGAGTCCATGTTGGACCTTTGATCATCTGTGGACCTGGTCTGTTGACCAAAGGCCCACATGTCAAGGAAAATAATTCGACCGGTAAATTGATTTTTTTTTCCCACCGCTGACGTCAGCTTGCGCATTAAATCGAATTTCCTTTAGAAAAATAAATCGGGAAATTCAATAAAATCTGATTTTAGAATTTCTTTAGGGTTTAAACTTCCAAGGGTTCGTTCTCCTTCATATGAACTCCGATTTCGTCGATTCAAATTTCTAAATTCATATAAATTCAAGATCTAGCCAACTAAACCAAAATTATTTAATTTGGAGTTAATTTGTATTTTCATTTGATTTCATTTGTGTTTATTTTAATTTGGCTTATTTGCACATATAGATTTCGACGACTCGGGAGAATTTGAATTAGAAGAAGAAGAGTCCTTCGAGCAAGGCAAGTTATACCCTTAAACATGTTGATCTTATTATTTTAAATTATTTAATTCTGTTTTAAGTTATTATTGCATGCATAATTCTATTCAGTTATTTTAATTCCTGTTTTAAAATTCCTAGTTAATCTATTTCTTTTGTATGGCCAATGTTGATGTTGAATTGTCATTCCCTTGTCAACATAGATAAAATAAATTAAAATTTGAAAGATTATATGCTTAGAACATGCTTAGACCAAAGTCTTGAATTTGAGGAGTTTAGCCAGAATATTCAAATTGGATTTAAATTGAGTCTATGGTATTTTCTTACCATGGAAGGTTTACAAAATGCCTTTACTTGTGAAATAAAATAAAATAGTTTAGACTTTGGCATAATGGATGTTGGTATGGTGCAAGTCGATGCACATGATTGATTCATCTCTATGATCGAGTCCAGGGCTGTGGAATGTTGCCTATGTCAACTAAGGACCTGTCTTTAAGCATATTTTGCTACGCCCTGTCGTACTACCACATAACCTGAGTGGGAAGGATCTGGCTAACTAATTTGCAACGTTTCATCGTGGTCATGCCATCTGGTTGCGTGGGTATCAGTACGACCTACTTTTATGTATTCCCACCTAGCACAAGATGGCGCTTAAATCCGGTGGATGGTTAGTCCAAAGGAAGTGAATCCTTAGCGAGATGGGACTACGGTGGGATGATGCTTTGTAAAGGCCTTGACACGTGCTCTAGACTACTTACCTAAGATAGTGAGCGATGGTATCGATGGATGCCAAACAAACTAGAGAAGTCGTGTTATATGGGTAAAGTTGTACAACCTCTGTAGAGCATAAAACTATTCGAATAGCCGTGTCCACGGTCATGGATTTGCTGAGCAAAGCTACTCAAGTTAGAATTGGGTTTTGTTTTTAAAATGAATTTAGCATATGATTTTAGGATGGTTAATCCTTGTGGTAAAATTAGGCGGTTAGCCATGTGATAGGAGGGTATCCTTCACCATTCATGTATGGAGGTTATCCACTATAAAAGTGACAAATTTAAATTTTGATTTTAGTTACAGATAAAAATTGCCTTAAAATTTAGTATGAGTATTTAGAATTGAAAATGTTGTTTTATGCAAAAGAACCCTATTAAGCCTCATTTGGTTACACGTGCATGCATTGTATTCTGTTATTTGGTGTAACTTGCGAGCACGGAAGTTGTGCTCACTCTTGCTGAATAATATTTATTCAGGTGAAGAATTTTATCAACACGGTGAGGATCAGGATGAATAGGCTACGCCCCAAACGATTGCCTATGGTGACTCGTGTGGCCTACTTAATTATTTTGCTTCCATTGTTCTTTTATATTTGGCCTTGTGCCCAATTATGTAATCAACTATGATTATCAATTAATAAATGCATGATATGATTTTGCTATCACTTTTGTATGACTATGTACACTAGCTATTCCTGGACTAGTGTATGAAACGCAGAGAATCCGGGATCCTTCGCTCCCGGGTTCTATAACATCCCAAATTTCGGTCTTTTCAAAAATTATTTCAAAATAATTAATTTAAAGATTCAGATTTTAATTTGGAGTTCTGCTTTTTTCAAAGAGCCTTTTTAATCTTTAAAAGTAAAATAAATCATTTGCAATTTATTGGATTAATTTAAAGCTTCATTTGAATTTTTAGAAAAATAAAAACATTTTAAATGATTAAAATAAACTTCAATTAAATACAAAATTATTTTATTAAATCTATTCAGGTTCCAAGGTTTTTCCTGTTTTCCGAAATCAAAAATAAATTATGTGCAAAAATAAAAAGCCAACTTTAAGTTGGAATTATTTTTATTAATTTCAAAATAATTCAAGGAATTTATATGAATTTTTCTAGAATTTTTGGACTCTATTTTCTATGTTCTAAAAATCTATTGATTTATTGCTTAATTTATATTTCGAAAAAAATAAAAAAAATAAAAAAAATCGAATTTCCCGGTGGGTCACCCAACCAAGAATTTCTCCCATACAAACTCGCTTAACATCCAGTCTATGCATGCATGTGCTACCAACTGGCCTTTTGGTTTCTTTTGATACTATTTCCTCTTCCATTATTATATTCCGTGTTTCCTGCTCTCTCCTAATTCATCTTCTTCCCGAACCGTTCTTCTCTGTTGTATTTTTCTCAACCGAGCCAATCCATGGCAGCGCCGCCTCCTCATGCGCCATTGCCACCGTCGCCAACCACCCCTCCCCCAGTCACCCGCACTGCTTCTCCTCCCCTCCCCTTGATCCTACCGAGCCGGTTGAGCTTCAAGCGGCCATTAATGGCTGTCAATCACTATTCGTCCCATTCTCCGCATTTGTTCAATCAAAATCAATTCCGTTTGAAGCACTAAGACCACATTAACCTCAACCACATTCTCAAACCATCAATTCTTGCCTCCTCCACTCCTTGCATTCAAAGTTTCAGTTTCTTCATTTACACATTAAACTAAAACTTAATTCTCCTTACAATTGAAGGATCACCTTCACCCTATAAAAGGACCATCACGTTTCCTTCACCAAGGTAGACCCCGTGCTCACCTCCCTTCGCTGGTTCAATCACCAGAGCGCTGCCTTCCCCGTGTGCCACCGACGCCCGTGCGCTCCGAACGCCGTTACCGCCGCCTCGCTCCATCTCCGGCGCCCCTTGTCACCACCATCGGGTAGAGGACCTCGTCGGGTTTCCAATTTTGTGCTTCGCCGATCACCTCTTCTTTCCTCTCGCCGGCGTCGCCATTCCTCCATGCGCTGAGCTTCCATTTCTGTTCCACTGGAAGCTTTCGTTACGTTGCATGGCAAGGAACAGTGCCATATTTTCTAGTCATCCATCCTTGAGCTTTGTACACGAAGATTTTTCTTGATATTTTATTTTCCAGAATTTTGTTTGTTCTCATACGAACTCCAAATCCGTTTATTCTTCCTCCTAAATTCATCCTCTAATTTCTAGTATTTATTTTATAATTTTTAGTTTTTATTTATTTTCTGTTGTTTATTTGGTCCGTTGCGCGCGTGTAGAGTCCAACGTCGCCGATGCAAGTTTGGATCAACAGGAAGCGCTTACCTCCAACGTCACCAAAGGCGAGTCTCCTTTGACCATTTTGTACCTATTTTAAATCATTTTTTCTATTTTAAAAGTATTATGCATTGCTATTTACATAAAATGATGAATTTAAATTGTAGGTTGTTAGTTAAACCTAAAAGTTGTTAATGTCTTCCTTTGATATTGCTATCATAATCCATTGTCACCCTAGCATAGCAAATCCATGATATTGATTACAACATTGTGGAATAGTTTAACACGGTAGACTTGTTTAGACATGCTTACCAGTCTTAATCACCCATTAGGAGAAAACTCTTATTACCTTTTATGCAAATCCTTTTTGAAATGTATGACATTAGGTAATGTCAGTATTTGGAAAATAAAATAAAATGATGAAAATATATTTTAGACTTGGGTGGATGGTAAGATCAGGCGGGTGCAGCTAGAGCACGAGATCTGGTATTGTGTTAAGTTTTGCCCAAGTCATATTAAGGATCGATGCTTGTGATTATCCAAACTGAGTAAAACCGTGCAACCACATGTCCCAAATGGGAAGGACCTAGCTAAATAATTTACTATGTTCTAGCATTATGCCCGTAGGCTATAGATCGTAGGTGTTACCTGGTTAGTGCAGATGATGGTAAATGATGTCCATGTCTGTCGAGGCTTGCACCAGCCGTTGGTAATAGACGTCCAAGTTTGGGCTGGTTATCCCCCACAACGGTGAGCTCCAGGTCGATGGTAAATGATGTCCATGACTTGGGGTAAAGCTCATCGGACGGGCTAATGTTAGGATAAAGTATTATAAAAGCCTTATGATAATCGCTTAGTCGCACACCTTCGGAAGTGTATGAGCAAACAGTATAAGTTTATTATCTCATGTGGGTCAAGCTGTACAACCTCTGTAGAGTGTTAAAAACTATTCGAATAGCCGTGCTCACGGTCAAGGGCGGGCAAGGTGCGTTTTCACATGGTAGATTTTGGTTTTGATTTCAAAAGAGTAAATTTTGGAAACCGAGAGCTGTTAGGACTCTCGGGTAGTTTTCTAGAAGCTAGAGCCAGTAGGACAGGTAGAGCCCTATCCTTTAAACCTTGGCGGCTAGAGCCTTGATGCTAGTGGTTGGTAGCTAGAACCTCCACTAGTGATACAATTAATTAATTTATTGAAACTACGTTTGTCAAATGTACTTTATGAAAACCATTTAAACTTAAAATATTGCTTTGTGCAAAAGAACCCTATAAGCCCAATTGTTAAAGCTATGCATATGCATGTTTCCCAAGATTCGCAGAGTACTTTATGTACTCACATGCTACACTCATAATTAAATCTCAGAAGCCTTCAACGACACGGAGGAGGATTACGACTACTTCGCATGTGGCTTTGATGAAGGACACCCAGAGTACTAGGTTATGCTCCCTAGTCGAATGCCGGTGGGCAATTTGATGGGCCACCACTTGGAGTTTATCATTTGTTGTTTCCGTTGCTGTAAGACTCAAGGTATTTTGACCTCTTTTGTAATAAGTGACCATAAGGCCAGTACTCAGTTATTTATTAATGTTGTTTCATGATTCAAACTTGTTATCAACGATGTTTCTACTATGTGCACTAGCTACTGATCATGGGATAGGTGTAGAAATACACAAAGGGTTCGGATGCAGAAATTCGGTCCCGACAAGTTCGACAATAATTTTTAGGTGGGATGAAAAGATGGATCGGAGCCTAGATATTTGAGATAGCCTGGTTGAGAACCAGTGAGAAGTACGAGATGTGACCCAACAAAGAACTTGAACATTGGGTGGATGGAGTTACTCAATGGTATAGGAGGTTGGAGCCTCCAGTAGTATTTTAAAACAAAACTCAACTTTGTTAAAACTAGTGTTAGTTAAAAATGCTAGGTCTCAGGATTTGCTACTACTTAATCTATTTCAATAAGTGACTTTATGCCAACAAAAGAACCACAAGCCATTCCTTCGATCAGCCTTGCATATTATATAACTGCATTCTGTGTGTTGGCTTGCGAGTACGGTTATGTACTCATGCTCGCTCAATGTTATTATCCAGTAAGTGTAAGAGAAGAAGGCTATATAGACACTTATGCACGTTCGTCAACGCTGAAAATCAAGAAGGCCAAGAACTAGGTCGCGGGCCCTAGTCAATTGCCTGTGGGTATATCGTGAGAGTTCTACATGTTGCACTTTAAATTCCGCTTCTGCTGCTGATTCTTTAAAGGTATTTGGCATGTCCGGCTATTCTGAAATTTAAAAGCCGTAAGGTATATTTTCACTAGATTATTATTATTATGCAATACTTTTATATTTTGATGATATGTGCTTGATATTCAATGATATAACTGTGGGCACTGGCTACTGATCTAGGGACTGGTGCCGTGAACATAGAAGATTCCAAATTGTAAATTTAGGGTCCGATAGGCTGCCGCCCCCCTAGCTCCTCTTATGGTCAACACCCCTTGGGCCCAAAAGCTGTGGGCCGAAGGCCCAAGGTCCAAGCTGTCCCATTTTTTCTGAATTTCTCCTTTTTAATTCACTTAATTACCTCTCTAATTCAATTGATCGCTCTAATGTAATTTGGGATACTACATAATCATGCAAACCATAGTGGTTTGGGCACCAAGTCTGCATGATAATTTTCGAAAATAATTGATGATGTAGTGTGTGGAGTGTTATATCACCCTTTAAAATTTCAACTTAAACACAATGTGTGTTAAACGAAACAAAAAGAAGAAGAAAAGAAATGTGTGTGAATAATAACTTTTATCTTTTTTATTTTCCTATTAATTTATCATATTTTTAGTTTTATTACTCCGCACATAGATTTAATTTGAACTTCAAATTTGTACATAGGTAAACTTAGAAGTAAATCCATTTTTTTAAAGAATTTTCCATGTTAATGCCTAAACCAAAGTGTTTTGCACGATTACCCATAATAATTTATATGCACTAGATATATCTTCGTGTTATAGACCTCATAAAATAAAATCCAAACCTATTTATGATATTTTTAATACTTTTCTTGAGAGGTAAATGATTTAATCAATTCTTCAATACATCTATATATAAATAAAGTTTGTAAACTTGTTTTATAAATAAATTTTATAGAGATGTTACATCTTGATGTTATGAAAAAGACGCCATGCAAGCTACTCCACATCTTTGTAATTAAAAACTAACAAGGACATATCTCATACCCCACCCTTCGGTACTTCACTCCTCTTCAAAACATGATACAAATAGTCATGAAAAATTATGAAAAAAATTGGTTAGATAGGTTGTGATATATTCAAGGATTATTAAAAAAATTAACTACAAACGTGACTTACAATAGGATAAGCAAAAGGGACAAAATTCAGTGAATGTGTGTTGGGGCCGGATTTCTGAATCCAAACCCTCGGTGTATTTCTACACCAGTCCCTAATCAGTAGCTAGTGCACACAATTGATATAACATTGATAACAAGTTCGAATCATGATTTAACATAAAAATAATAACAAAGTACTGGCCTTAAGGCCATTTATTACAATAAGGGTCACATGAACAAAAGCCTTACAGCAGCGGAAACAACAATGATAAAATCCGAGTGGTGGTCCATCAAATTTCCCATCGGCATTTGATTAGGGAGTGCAACCTAGTACTCTGAGTGTCCTTCATCAAAGCCACAGGCATAGAAGTCGTACTACTCCTCAGCATCATTGAATGCTTCTAAGATTTGTTTTGAGTGTAGCACGTGAGTACATAAAGTACTTCACAAGTCTTGGAAAAAATGCATATACGTAGCTTAAACAAATGGGGCTTATATGGTTCTTTTGCATAAGCAATATTTTATGTTTCAACAATTTTCATAAAGCACATTTGACAAACGTAGTTTCGATAAATAAATTAATTGATTCGCTAGTGAAGGTTCTAGCTACCAGTCACTAGTATCGAGGCTCTAGCCGCCAAGGTTTAAAGAGTAGGGCTCTAGTTGCCCAACTAGCTCTAGCTGCTAGGACAACAATCCAAGAGTTCCAACTACTCCTAAATTTCCCAAAATAATTCTTTGAAAACAAAACTAAAATCTACCATGTGAAAACACACATTGCCCGCCCTTGACTGTGGGTATGGCTATTCAAATAGTTTTACACTCTACAGAGGTTGTACAGCTTGACCCACACGAGATAATCATCTTATAATGTCCGTCTGACACACTTCCCAAGGTTTACGACCAAGTAATTATTACAAGGCATTTACAATACCACGCTCTAACACCAACCCGCCCGATGAGCTTAATCCCAAGTCATGGACGTCCTTTACCATCGACCTGGAGCTCACCGTTGTGGGGGATAACCTACCCAGACATGGATGTCTGTTACCATCTCCTAGAGCAAGCCCCGACAGACATGGACATTAACTACCATCGTCTGCACAATCCCAAAAAGGAACATCTAACAACTACAGCCTGCGAGCGTAATGCTAGAACATGGTAAATTAGTTGGCCAGGTCCTCCCCATTCTAAACATATGGTTGTACGGTAATGCTCAGTTTCGATAGTCACAAGCATCGGCCCTTAATATGACTTGGGCGGAACATAACACAATACAAGTTCTCATTCTCTAGCTGCACCCACCTGAACTTACCATCCGCCCAAGTCTAAACAGATTTTCACTATTTTATTTTATTTTGAAAACCAACGACAATACCTATTGTCATACATTTCTCAAACTAATTTGCATAATTGGTATTAATAATTCCCACCCATACGATGATAATGATCGATATAGCTTGTCTAAGCGCTTCTCTTGCTTTTATACTAATCCATCAATAATGTATTTCTATAATCCAACAATAATGTATCTCTATAATCTAACAATAATATATTCTTGTAATACGCAATGATATATTCTTATAATCCAACAAAAATATATTCCTATGATCTAACAATGATATATTCCTATAACCCAACAATGATGAAATCCAATAATGATGTATTCCAATAATCCAAAAATGATATATTTCTATCATCCAACAATGATATATTCCTATGATCCCAACAATGATGTATTTCTATAATCCAATAATGATTTATTCCTATAATCCAACAATGATGTATTTCTATATTCCAATTAATTCCACAAAGGTTACGCATTATACATGATTTAGTCAATTCACCAAAAAATATCATCATGAATTGTTATGAAAATCCATCTTTTTCTTCTTTTAATCGCCACCTTTATTGGATCAATTTTACCACACTAATTCTCCAACAATCACTTACTACAATCAATTTAATTCAACTAAAATTTGGTTTAAATCCAATCTCTCCTTTCAATCCCAGAGAATCAAATCAGTGCTCCATGTTTAGACACTTACATGATATAATTGGTTCCACTATGTTAAACTTTATATTCATCCTCAACAGTCTATATAATCCACGAAGATGTCCTTCTTCACCGTATTCATCTAATTCCGCAATATTGTATTCCCATTATCTCACAATAATGTAATAATTACAGAGGATTTTATGTACTAGGGCAACAATGATTCAAGGATAACAACATCGAATGGAGGTATAATCAAATTAGGATTAACTAACGCTCCTTAGGTTTGAACTTATCATTTTGTGTAAAATAACAATGCATAGTCATTTTGAAATTAAAACAAGATTTCAAAAATATAGGTACAGCATGATCAAAGGAGACTTATGTTCGCTAAAGGTTGAGTTCACTATGTCTGGTTGGTCCAAATTGACTTCGGTAGCGTCAGACTCCATGCGCAAATCGAGACAAAATAAACAATAGAAAAAATCTGCAAATTATAATATTAGTACCAATAGAGAGATTGCGAGTTTAGATGAATTTAGGAAGAAGAATCAGCTGAATCGGAGTTCGTATGAAAGAGAACGAGCATTCGAAAGTTAGTGGGATAATTAGAAAATCCTAGAAATTGAGACAGAGAGGAATATTCCCTTCGGATGAAATAATACAAAACTACAAAGTATGACTAGTGGGGCTTGATCGTCAGTGAAAGAAAGAAAGAAAGAAAGAAAGAAAGCGAGGAAGAAAGAATGAGGATGACAAGTGGGACCTCATAAGTTAGTGAGAGGAAAAGAGAAACAAGGAAGAACAGAGGAAGGAAATAGAGTAGGGCGGTGGTGGCTGGGGCACACGGCGCCGGCGACGAGCGATGGCACGAGAGTGACCAGCAAGGGCCAAAATGGAACACTGGCGGGGTTCTCGGCCTTCAAGTGGTGGCGATGCGACCGGAGTAGTACCAGAGCAGTGGCGGCGTCACTGGTGCACGGGCGCACCACGACGCCGGTGGTGCTGCTGCAACGCTCTGGGAAGGCAGCGCTCGCACGGGCATGGCAGCGGAATAGGGAAGCGGCCGGGCGGGTCGGGGTGGCCAGAGGGCGGTGGAGCAACAATGGGAAGGAGGTGGCAGTGACGGCGACGCTCCACGGCGACGTAGGTACTGGGGCAAGATGGGGAAAAGGTGGGGAATGCACGGGAACAAGAGATGATGCACAAAGCTTGGCTCAGGGCTCACCGAAGAGGGAGATTGGGCAAGGATGGTGCGGCAGTCGACGACGAATTCCGGAGATGTGTTGTGGAAAACACGAAATTAAATGAGGGGAAATGCTCATGAATCTCGGGAAAACGATGTGACGTGGTTGGTTGAGCAAGTACCTCACCGGAGCGGCGGGAACAATGATGTGAGGTGGCGGCCGGTGATCGGGAAGAAGGTGCCTGCGGCGGTGGCGCTCCGGGAATAGAGGGAGTTCAAGGAGGTGTGAAGGGGGTAGAGGAGGTGCCCGGGCTTCCTTTTATACGCATGGCCGGGGACAGAGCGGCGCAGGCACAAGCAGGATTCACGGCGGCTTTCTCGGCTCGGTTTGGAAACTAAAGAAACAGAAACACAATTGATTGCTCACACCAATGGTGCGATGAAGGCGGCAATGATGATGGCACGGCGATGGCGCGGGCGGAATGCGCATGGGCCGTGCGGGCACCGGCATGCTCGGACGCGATTAGAGCGCAAGCTGGACGCGCAAGGGCGCGGCTTGGCATGAGTGCGACCAGGGCACGGGTTGGCGTGAGCAGCGCGCTTGGGTACGGCATGGCACGGTTGGGGTGCTCACGGCGCAGCCTGGCGCGGCTCAGGGCGTCCTGATGCGGTCAAAGCTCACATGGCGCGACGTGGGCTTGGCCTGGGTACAGCGTGGCTCGGGCGCTAGTGCCGGTTGGGCACAGTGTAGCCGCTCGACAAAAGCAGAGCAAGAGATAGGGAAGAAGGGAGTTGGGCCAGAGAGAAAAAAATAAAGTGGGATTCGGCCAAGAAGATTAGGAGGAAATTCAAATAAAAAATTTGAATTTAAATTTTGGTGGAAGATTGCTTTGAATTCGGTAATTGAAATTTGAGAATATAGATGAAAGATGGAATTGACTTTAGGGTTTCGGAATTGAGCCGAGAGAGATGGAGATTTGGGATTTGAATTTGATATTTGAGGATTTAGATTTGGTTTGAGATTCAGAATTTGGATTGATTTAGCAAGAACTCTAATTTTAAAACCAAATGTTTGAATTAATTACTTTAAATTAAATTTTTAACAAGAGGGGCAAAATTGGGATTTTAAAATGTGGCTTTTATCTTTATATTTTTTTCATTTTTTTATTTCCTTTTCAGCATAATTTGTTATTTTTGTTTCTCAATGTCTAGATCAAATTTAATTTGAAATTTGGGGCATTATAGATTGATTTTGTGTAAATGTTATCGAGTTTTTCTAGAATTTTTCATAACTATTTGCATTGCATTTTGAAGATTGAGAGTACGGATGTAACCAAATGATGGAAAATACAGTATATGTTCTCGAAAATGACATCAGGTACAGCAAAAGAGTCAATCCAGGCAAGCTTCTCTAGTAATCAAGAAATGTACGTATTTATACTTCCTTTTTAGAAACAAAGCAAGAACGTGCTTAATTAATTTGGAAATTTCCATTTCCAAATTAACTTGTATACTAATTTAGTATGCCCTAAAAATCTAGGCCGCGTGCTGTTGTGCCATCCTATCAGCTACTGATTTTTAGTTCTTACTTAGCGCGTTGCCAACCAGAATCCGCGTCGTCTCGAGTTGGCAACATGAAATATATATTTTGTATATATGCAATGTTTATCTGTTTATCCAAGCTATAGATAAAGTAGCCAAGCTAACATTGAGTTGGAATTCATGAACTACTAGTGGAATGCCCGTGCGTTGCAACGGAACCTTAAACCTTACAGAAATAATATTTCGGTTTAACACATAAAGCGAATCAAACAAAAGATGGTGATATATACGGGCATCACATTTTAAACTCTAACCATGCATGTATCAAGAACATAACCATGTTCTTTGAAAGCTGTTAGCAATTAGAAAACATGGACAAAGACCTTAACTATTATATTTTAACTTAACTGCGCTCTCTCTGTATATGAATTAAGTTTGGTAAAACATGAAGCTGGACTGCTATTAATGGAATCTAAATACTTAACAAAATTCTCTCGTAGCCAAACTTAACAAGAGGTGCAATTTGTTGAACATGAAACATACAACGTTAAGAAATACACATTGTACTTGTAAAATAAATCATAAGACCAAACTAACTACATCGTACATCCGTATGCAACTTATGCTTAAAGAGAAAATAACATACAAAGAATGAACAGAGAAATGAAAAAAAAAAAAAAGGGGGAGAATTGCTTCAATTTAACAGTTTCAGTGAAACAAAAATAAATTGATGGCTGCTCAAATAAAGTGAGAGCAATGCAACAATAGATCTTTTGATAGAACATAGTAAGATAACTATATAACTGTTGGACACAGTAAGGAACAAGCAATTATTTGATAGAACACCACAAGGAAGCATGGACCCAAATTAAAAAAATTACATCAAACATGCACATGCATATTAGATAGAACTACCAGAAAGATTATCTCAATCGCAAAAATTCCCAAAGAAAATCTGCTATTCAGCCCTGCAGCTAGACACATAAGCAATATGAAAAACAGAGCACTGAACAAATTCAAGTTGGGAAAACATCCTTTACATAACTCATAGGTTGTGGTTAGCTCTACTTCTGTACATCAACCAAAACCTTATGATCAGACAGAAACATCTAGCTGAAGCTCTTGCAGTGTTCTAAAAAGCTTATGTTGAGTACATGAGCTGTGCCATAGGGTGTGTTTGGTATCTGAGTAGTCCCTGGCATAGGGGATATCCATGTCACATATAATCTGAACAGAGAAGACAAATCGTCAGAAAAACCTAACATGTATCTCAACTAACAATTTTTTTGGATAACAATACCATCAACACCTTTTTATAAGCGGATTTGTCCTCTCTTTTTTTGCATAAGAACATCATATGATCATAAATTAACAGACAAACATAATCTGGCATAACCCACTGAATAAAAAAAAGTAGGATCCTGACCATGTTCATCAAGGCATCATCCAAGCAAATGTATACCTTTTATAAGAAGTGGATTTATCCTTTTACGCATAAAAACATCGTTATCATGAATCAACATACAAACGTAATCTGGCATAACACACAGATAAAAACAAAGTATGCGGTCCTTAACATGTTCACCAAGGGATCATCCAAGCAAATGTATACCTGCCTCTGTACAGGAGCTTCAACGGTCAGAGAGCCATATATTTCCTTAAGCTGTATTTTTCACGAGATGTAAATTTTGTTTGAAGCCTACAAACTGAAATGAAGTCAGAAAACAATAGAAGAATTGAAAGGGCATGCCAAGGAGGGTAAATCAATTATTTAAATTCAAAGCCAATTCAACATGCGTAGTAAGGTGCAAAAATGGAAATACAGGCTGGATTTGAATGGTTGGTAACTTCTGTGTGATCAAGATAAGAGGACAATGATCGCTATAAGTTCATAGAGATTTTTGTTTCGGACTGTAACAGTAGAGAGCAGCACCATTTGCTCATGCATAGATCTATGCATACTAACACTGCGCATGCATAAATCTATGCATACTAACATTGTGGAAAAAGTCCCATGCGGAAGGAAAGGCAGTACTATTTTTCTATTTTGATTTTGTATAGAAAACAGAAGGATTCGAGAGCCAATTTAGTGTATAAATTACCCTAGGAACATAGACATGTTGATGAGGCTAGCATCTGCTTAGAACTGTGGGGACCCACAGGAGGGATGACAAAACCAGCCGGCAAGGCCTCTCTAGACTCTGCAGATGGCACACCAGAAGAAACCAGTTCTCGCAAACATGAAGTGTGCATCTGTCGCTTCTCCAAAAATATTTCCCTCATACTAACATGAAAGCAGCAGTCCAGAACAATAAAAAACAGGGCTTCAAGTGTAATACTTTGCCATAAAGGATGACTGAAAACAAACCACATAATTTATCAGCATAAAATAAGAATTATTATTGGTCAATGGCAACGAATTGTCTCAAACAGTACAGGACACAACAAGATAGATCAAGGCATGCATGTCGACCACTTTTGGCATAAGAAATCAAGAGCATAACAGTAAACCGAAGTCCAAAGATGAGCAAACAACCAAAAAAACATTAGCCCTGTTTGTGACATGCAACTATCGAAAGTAAACTCACCATAAAACGAAGGAAATGTTTGGGACTTTGGGCACTAATAGCTAGGTTGTTTTAGACTCACTGGATTTCTGAATAAGAACAGCATAAGTTTCACTGACAAATCACAAAACCAAAGACGCAGCAAAGGATGCTTAATGCTTTACATATATTTCAGCGCTACTCCTGATAGATAAAACCTGCAATGAAGGTCCACAAAGAAGCATTAGATTATTAGAAATCTCAAGTTGCAAGATGAATAAATGTTATAAATTATGATTGATAACCTATACATGGCAGAATTAAAGGGCTTGTCCTGTAGAATCGAGACATTTCAGTAGAGTGGAGGCAGAGATAATAAGTAATCATCCAAAATTCCAAGTTGAAAGCTCGATCATCCAAAATCTGAAGTAACAGTCTATAGGCATCAATGTCTAGATTCTAGAATCCATGGTATCCATTGAATTGCAGGAATCGCAGTTACGTATCAATCCCTGCAAGTCTGTATCGCTACATGGGCTTCTTCATTATTGACTTACAGATCAAGAATCCATTGATCTCGTGTGGCCGCTGGACAGAAAAAGGATTTGCGAGAAGGAACCATCACATTAGCGCAACTAAGAGGGGGGTGGCTGACCTTGACCTCGCTAGCCGCAGCCTTCGGAGCGCCGCGGTCACCAGCGTGGGTTAGAGCAACGCCGTCGCCGCCCCTGCCCGCCTGCCTCGCCGTTGCCTCAGATGGCTCCGCCCCTGCTCATCGCTGCTCTCCTTCACCGCCAACCCCCGTCGCTCAATGGCGCTGTTCCCATGTCGCGAGGGGCAGGTGCGGAGGCGAGGGAGGTGGGCTAGAGACGAGGGGGTCGCGGCGGCGGGCGATGGAGGCGCTGCGAGGGGTAGGCGCGGAGGCGAGGGAGGTGGGCGAGGGGCGAGGGGGTCGCGGCGGCGGGCGGGGTAGGCGCCGCGAGAGGGAGGTGGGCGAGGGGACGGAGAGGCGGGCGAGGGGCGAGGGAGGCGCGGACGAAGGCGGCGCCGAGGTCGGGGAGGTGGGCGACGGGCGAGGGAGGCGCGGGGCGATGGGAAGGGCGGCGGTTTGGCATGGGGGTGATTAGGGCGATGGGAGGAGCGGCGGTTTGGCGTGGGGTGGGACGATTGGGGGATGCGCAGGGTAAACTCTAAATTATATTAGTTAAGAAAGATATCTGCCTATCTAGCTTAGCTTGCAGCTAGCTCCATTTCTAGAATTTTTTACTGTTTTAACTCTGTAGCGCGGATTAATTTCGAAATTAGCCCTCATTTGTCATAATTTATAAGAGTGGCCTCTGAACAGTGGTCATCTGCATGGCTCTGGGGCGCGGCGAGGACTCCGCCCCGGCCCGGCAGTCACCACTGCCCTGATGTGGCGCGACAGTGCCCCACAAGCATTTCTTCATTTTTTTCTCCTCGTTGAAATATTATTTCATTATATTTTGTAAAAAACGAAATTTCATTATATTTGATTGAAAATGAATCTAAGCCTTTGAGATTTATAAAAAATTCATTAAGAAATAAGGGAAGGAGTAGGGTTTTTTTAATCCGAAATCAAGGTTTAAATCACGAAAGGCGCATATATAAAAAAGGTATGAGGACTATTGGAGTGTCTCCACGATGAAATCGTCTGAGCGTATACACGATATGGACAGAGCGATCGATGAGGTACTTTATGAAGCTTATACACAATGTGATTGGAGGGGTTGGGAAAGGTCGTTGTGATGATGAAGATGTCCGAAAATACTGAGTCTCTCCTCGATGAAGACATACTTGCAATATAAGCTTAGCGGAGACACGAACAAGAACTACATTAGATTATGCGACGAAGCACGCTACACGTATTGACATGGCATGATGGTCCCATAATTGCTTTAGTCATCCTCGCTACTACTACGATACAACTGCGACACAAGCATCCGGACCATATAAGTACACATGCCTTTAGGGGATAGTAAAATACATGGGGTACGACGGAGACTACTACGTAATGACTGACCTCTGCGTGCAGGGGCCATTTTCCTTTCTTTGCAAGCTCGGCATTGAACTCCTCGTGGCCTTCCCTTCCCTTCCCTTGTCGCGGAGTGTCCACGTCGGCCGGTATGTCGAGTCGTCCATGTCCTGCGATTTCACGATGTAAGTTCATCGTATAGTGGAAATCGGAAGAATGATGTAAATTCTTCATAACTCACGTCGTCGTCTGGATTCGCCGGTCGACCGGATACATTGTGTCGGCCGGCTCGGCCGCATGAGCCTTTCCTTGCCCTTGTCGCGGGATCGCCCACATCGGCCGGTATGTCAAGTCGTCCATGTCTGCGATTCCATGATGTTAGTCGCCGTATAGTGAAAATCGTAAGAATGATGTAAATTCTTCGTAACTCACGCCGTGGATACGGAGTACGCCCGGGCGACCGGAAACGCTGTGGCGGCCGGGCTGAGCCGCATGAGCCTTTCCCTTGCCCTTGTCGCGGGATTGTCCACGTGGGGCTGGTATGTCGAAGTCGTCCATGTCTGTGATTGTACGATGTAAGTGAAAAACGTAAAAAGGATGTAAATTCTTCATAACTCACGTCGTCGACATGGATTACGCCCAGCGACTCTTGGGCTCTTGGTGCGTCCTCAGCAGGTCCGATGCGTAAGGTTTCCACGCACGAAGTTCTCGGCCCGCACCGAGTAGTTCAGCATATACTTCTGCTGGATGAATGCCCTGTCGTACATCTCCGGGCCGTCGATCCACTGGAAGAAGTGGCAACGCATCTCTGGCTGCCATTTCGTGGGGATGAAGTTAAAACTTTACGGAAGTCAACGTTGACGAAAAATTAATGCGCGAAAGAAATGCTTACGAGGTGGTGCCCGCATGTGTAGTACGCCCGGGCTGCGGTGGCTGGGTGTGTGGACTGAATGATCTCTGCTGGTTCGCCACACACACATTGCGGGATCGGAAAACGTGGTGGTACTGGAGCATCTTTCATTGATTTATCTGGGTATTGTAGCTGTTTCCTCTTCTGCTTAAGCCAATTTTGCTTCTTCAACAGCCTCGCGTAGAAGTTTGTCAAGAGTCCATAGTTTGGGTATGTATTGTGTAGTGTTGTGTAGTGTTGGGTTTGGTTCAACCCCCTTTTATAAGCCCCATGGTTGGCATGGTATGGTTAATTTCTTATCATCGCATAAAGTGGCCCGTGTGGTCTTGTCACTACTCAAAATTTGTCTCCTTTATGCCTTTGGTCTTATCACCGGGCAAAGCTGCCCGTGTGGTCTTGTCCTTTGCATAAAATTTGTCTCCTTTGGGCTTATCACTGCGGAAGCTGTCTCCTTTTGGTCTTATCATTTGCATAAAGCTACCCCGTGTGGTCTTGTCCTTTGCGCAAAAGTCTGTCTCCTTTGGTCTTATCAACGCGGAAAGTCGTTTCCTTTTGGTCTTATCATCGCGCAAAGCTGGCCCGTGTGGTCTTGTCCTTTGCGCAAAGCTGTCTCCTTTGGTCTTATCCTGCGGAAAGCTGTCTCCTTTTGGTCTTATCATTGCGCAAAGCCGGCCGTGTGGTCTTGTCCTTCGCGCAAAGCTGCCCCTTTGGTCTTATCAACTGCGCAAAGCGCCCCTTTGGTCTTATCATCCGCAAAATTGCTCCGTGTGGTCTTGTCCTTTGTGGAAAGCTGCCCGTGTGGTCTTGTCATCGCACAAAGCTGTCTCCTTTGGTCTTGTGACGGTACGGACCTGCCCCCTCCGCCAGGCGCGGTATGGACCTGCCCCCCTACGCCACGTTGCGTCTCCGGTGCTCGGCTATTTAAACGCGCGGCCACACACTTGCTCGATCATTCCTCTCAGGAATCTCTCCCTCTTTGTGAGGTGCCTCCCTCTCCCGTACCTAATATTTTTCTTTGTCATTTATGCAGAATTCGTTAGTCGTTACTAATGCGATGCATGTTTGAATTTGCGTCTTAGTGTCGGAGGTTAAGAGTTGGTAACGTCGTAGCGGTAAGTTCATTTCAACAACGCATGCGTATGGTTCTTATGTTGTGTGTTGGTTGAAATATTTTCTTACTTTTGTCGAAATGGAACCTTGTCGTGTTCCATGGTAACGTCGTCTTGCGGTCGAGCACGGAGTTGATTTGTCCATTGCCGGTAGCGCTTGGTAGCGTTCCCAACCCGCACGCGTCGATTTGGTAGAAACTACTGACGGTGCATTGGCGATTGTTTGATAGCCACGTCGCTAGGAACAAGATAGTAATAGCGGTCACGCCACCATGGTCCCACCACACAGGCGGATGTTGTGGGGCTGGTGAAGGTGACGGCGATGGCATGTGGGCGAGTACATGGAGATCGTTAGCAATCCTCACGCTCCGATCTATGGGCGACCCATGGTGTACGTCCATTTTGTTTATCTGCTCAATCCTCCGGGGCGCCGTTCAAGGAGCCGCCGACGCTCTTGTCCCCTCTTTGGTTTAATGACGATGGGAGAGGTCTCGAGGCGCCCGACGCGTCGTTCGCGGATGCTCTAGTTGATGGAGATTCGGTGCTTTCCAACCCAATGAAGGTGTGGATAGATGGCGGGATGCTCGTGTTGATTGTCACGAGATTATCGATGGCATGCGAGAGGGCACCGCCACGAAGATGAGGACGACTTTGACTCGCAATCCAATGAGGACGGCCGACGATGAGGCGGATCGTCGGTGGCATTGTTTCGACCGACACGGACTATGTTCCAAGTCGGTTGGATTGCTGCGGCCTCTTCCTTGTTACGGCCCAAAGCACGAGTCGTCGTGGGCCTTCGATCACGGACACCCCGCTTGTGGGGCAACATTTCCCACACAAGGCCGCCGCCGAGCAAGCTATCGTGAGTTTCGCGGTGAAGACCAATCGGACTTACCGAGTGTCTGGTGAGTTTGAACTTTGTTTGATGTATCTTCAACCATCTGATGACGTTGTACTAACTAATATATGTAAATGCCCGTTATGTGCGGTCTAATCGACACTTACATAGTTAAGTCGCGTTCTTACCTCTTGCCCCGCAAAGTCCGTGCGTAGAGATTCCTCAGGGCGGAGCGGCCTTCCGTATCCTGATCGTGACGAATCACACATGTGAGCTTCAGAGCCATTGCGACGCATAAGAATGTAACCTCGGCCTACATCGCGAGCATTGTAAGCCATGTAGTTGTCGCCGATTTGACCATTTAGCCAAAGGTTACGATGGCTAACGTGGCGAATACAATAGGGTATGCCGTTAGCTACTGATGAGGTGCGGCGGCGGCGGAAGGTCCTTGAAGGGTTGTACGGTACCTACAAGGAGGCGCATTTACCTAGTCCCCGAATCTTTGAAGCAAATTGCGGATGCTAATCCGGGACATCGTCAATAGGGGCGATAGGCCCGACAGGTCCAACAACCCAAATTCCCTAATCCTTGATCGAGTCTTACGGGCTTTTGGCGGCGATCGAGGCTTCCACCATCGTCGTTCCGTCACGAGTATGGGCGGTACTTTCCTTCTTGAAATACAAGGGCACCATTCTCACCGCTATTGCGGCGATGGCAGCGACCAATTGCTCCGATTGCCTTTGCAATTGTGGAGAATGAGAACACTTGCCGATTGGCTATGGTTTCTAGCCAACATAAAGCAACATGTTGTAAGGATCGATCAAATGTGTGTGTCATAACCGATCATCATGCCGGGTTGTTGTCGCGTTGCGCACCATGCGATCCGGTACTAGGGCACCGTTCAATGGAGCGATATGCGCTGCGTTGGTGCATCGCGCATCTAGTCGCCAATTTCCACACACGCTTCGGAGCAAAGACCTCATGAAGAAGTTCAAGAAGCTCGCCTCTGAAACCCGAAGCGCAAGTTCGATGCCGTGTGGCGGGAACTTGAGGTCGAAACCAGCGTGCAAGTGGAGGTTACGGCGCCCAAAGCATCGCAAAGTGAGTTCACCGAGTGGATGGCGAGCATGCCCCGACTATGAGAAATGGTCCTTCTTCACGACACCTATGGTGCTTGATGCGGCATCATGACAACCAACATGTCCGAGGTCTACAACGGTGTGTTGAAAGGGGTCCGTGCCCTCCCATCACCATTGTTGTAGACGAGACATGGAACCGTGCGATCGGTTACTTAAAGAATCGGGCAATGATGGCCAAGCGACATTTGGATTTAAGGGAAGCGATACTCGGAGGTTACCCTTGCGTACATGGAGAAGAAAATTACGAAGGCCCGATCCCATGTAGCTATCACAATGGATGGCGTGAGAAGGAAGTTCGAGATCCGCTTATGGACAAATGCGTTCATGGCCACATGAGAGGTGACCGGAAGCATGTTTGTACCATAAGCGATGTGGCGGTTTGCACTGCAACAAGCCTCAAGCTACCGCACAAGCTTTGCTCCCACGTATATCTTTGCATGTCTTGTATTTCACCAATCTTCTAGCATGTACATGTCGGAGTACTACGACATCGACACTGTATGATACTTGGAGCGGGAGTTCAACTCCTCGGGTGGAAAGCCACTCTGAGGACCTATGGCGGGGAAGCGGTGAAGTGGTCACCGAATGAAGCACTCGGCATCCGGGCCGTGGGAGGCGTCGATCAAGGCGCATCCGCAGCGACATGGATGCGAGCCAGCGTGGAGATCGGCCAACACCAATAAGGTGTAGGCTATGTAAGACTTCGTGGGCACTCATTCAGAACCGCCCGAGTAGACCTTCTTCCTCGGCGCCACTTAGTATCGTAAGCTATCCGGTGTATTTGAGTCATGTCGGTGTTGTAGTGATGTGAGTGTTGTAATGATTTGCGTTGTAACCTGTACCGCTTCGAGTTACTATTACCGCTTCGTTTGGGTTACGTCGTGCTTTGCAGAAAGTAGTCGCGTCCTGCTTTCCAGAGAGTTGTCACTTCCTGCTTTCCAGAGAGTGGTCACGTCCACTTTCGAGATAGTGCTCACTTCACGCTTTCCACCTTCTTGCAGTCACGGCCTCCTTTCAGAGTGGCCCCTTCGTGCTCCCAACGCTATATATGGATGCTTTGGTCGCCATTGACCTCACTCTTCTCTTCCTCTTCTCCTTTCTGCCTTTGTAAAACAAGATGTCTTGGCCTCATCGAATATTCGAGTGGCAGAGAATTACAATCACTACGACGGCAGTTGCTTTGCCCTCGTTGCAGGGATCCGGCTAATGTGTTTACCTCTCATACGCCAACGAATCCGTCCCGAGTTTTCATGAAGTGTTCAAATCTTTCGGTAACTTCTGCAAACTCAGCACGAATGAATTGCGTTGTACATATCGGGTTTTCTTACTTTCATTTGAAACTTCAATTCTTTTGTAGAATACAACATGTCGATTTTGGCAATAGGTGTGAATTTGCCGCCCGGTGCTTCAAGATATTGCAATGCAAATTCTTTGCCTTGCAAGAAGACTCCGTGGTGTTCTTTGCAATTAAATGCGATGCCTCGGCGTCCGATGAACCAATGCAAGACTCCCATGATGTTACTACAATTAGTGCAATGCCTCGGCGTTCGATCAACCCATGCAAAGTGAAGAAAAAGGCTTCAAACACTGCATGACAGGATGGAAAGAGTTGAGAAGCTGCTTCACAAGTTACTTAAGTTAGTTACTTTTGCGGTCTTTCTTCTTTTGTATCTTGTTCTTGCCAAGTAGAACGTCAGTGTGTAATGAGATTGTAATGTTCACTCGTTATCTATGCATCGCAGTCCTTGATGAATGAGAATAAAATTGTTCTACTGACATAGATAACGAAGTACAAGAGTCCAATTACATTCCAATTAGCACACTCTGCTTGGATTACAAATCACTTAATGAAGCACAACTTACAACATACAATAGACTACTAATGCTCACGCTGCTCCTCACTGCTGTCGGGCATAGTACCCTGTACTGGCCTTCCGCGCCGTGTTCCTCCCAAAGGTCTCCGACGAATCTGTTCCTGTGGAAACGTCAACCTATCAGGTGACCGTGGGTTCTGCCGCAGGTCATACCGAGGCTCCTCAACCGCCGTGTCGGCGTATACGGGGGGCATCACATGTAGAACTGGCGTTGACAACAAGTCTGTGACCCAAGCCGTAGTAGGATCCGTGGAGGGGCACCAACTCGGCTCTGGTTGCGGAATGAACTGGGTGAATTGCTCGTCTTTGCGGGATGGGTAGGCGAATCGCCGTGGTGCGGTTAGCCTTGCGGGTGAACGCCGCAGGTACATTGTGTACCGGACTCATACCATGGCGCCAGATCGCCCATTGGAAATGTCCAACATGTGGGCTGCAAGGAGAATGCAGGATAACATCCGCCGCGGTTCCGGTTGCGTCCGTGCTCTCCGGAATGTCCTCTTCGTGCCTCTGTGGCGACGGCGGACCGGGCGTAGGGTCCCTCCGAGACGAGGGCGGCATCGGCGTAGGGTCCCTCCGAGGCGAGGGCGGCATCGGCGTAGGGTCCCTCCGAGATGACGACGGCGGCGAGATAGAGTCCTGCGTGGCAACCGCGCGGACGATCCGCCGCCCATCTTCTTTGCTTGCTGTTGGTCGACTTCGCTTCGGACGGGAAGATGGAGGGGCGAGTGCGCGACGGCGCTCCGTCCGATGTCTCGAGTCGACATCGCCGCCTTTCCGCAGCTCATGTTCTGAACGACACCTTGACATCATCAATAACCGTCTTCAAGGCCGTAAAAAGGCGCTCCATTGTGTTGTCAGCATACCCCGAGTTCGGCGGCGCGCTCGATAGCGATATTCAAGCGGTCGACTGCATGGTTCTGAGAACACACAAAATTTTGTTAGTTAACCCTATTTGGAGGTGGTTAATCTACTACATGCTCAACGTCATCGAATCGTCTGGCGTCTTTGCAGACGGGTCCATCCCTAAGTCAAGCGTTGGCGTGGCTAGGATCTCGCATGTCGGGCGGGGGGGCGCTTGTCAATCTCGTCGCGTGTTCGTGCGTACCACTCCAAATGCGTGTCGTAAGTCCTGCATCGTAAGGTGTGCCTCTGCAAAATGGAATCGGTGGCCGTCGCCATGCATCTACCCACAGGCTGCTGCGTCGAAGCCGATCATCGCTCTTGCGACCATTCTTCGTCTGCTGCGGTGGAACAAAATAAATAACTTATGGTGCCGGCATAACGTATGTCTAAAGGATCTACAACATTATTAAGTAATGCAATGTACTTACAAATGACTACGCCTGGCGGTCGCCCTAGAGCGGGGATCTCTGGTGCGGCTCGATCTGCCTCATCACCCGTTGTGGGTTATGCGGCTCAACCATGTGGAGAAACACCAAATGACAAGTTATCCTCGATGCGCGCATCACGGTGGCATAGCAAGCTCGGCCGTCGGGCGCCGTGCCTACGCGTCTTGTCCGTCAAGGAGCCCATACTATGTCGCGTTCGTGCAGGGTCTCGAATTCATTGTGGAACTCGGGGTATATACGACGCACTCTCTCCCTAGACCACCCTAGTACTGCCACAGTCCATCGGGATCCCATGGTCGGGCCTTCCACGGGATCCTCCTCCTCCGCCTCCACCTCACCATAGAAATGTTGTGTGTGCGGGTAAGGGTGGACTGGGGCGCGGAACAACGGCCGTCCGACCGCGAAGTGCTCCCACGACCACAGCTGTAACAGCGTGTGGCAACCCGAGAGCACGGGCTCCGTTCCCGTGCCACGCTGCGAAGCGTCGCCACGAAGTCATGCAGATGCGTCGCGCCTGCAGTCTGGTGAACCCCAATCTTCAAGGCACGTCCTCATCGTCGGCGTCCACGATAGACTCCGCAAGGTGAATATAACTCGGGTACACCATGTCCCCCTGCGTGCTAGGGAACATGATCCACCCGAATATAAACAACAAATATGCAATAAGGTGGCATCGAACCACCTCCTCCGTTCGTCAATTGGGCAATGCATGAATTATCGCGACCAACCGTGTGGAATACCCTTTGACCTCTCGGGATAGGTGGCGAAAGCGATGATGGAGACGCGCCTTCGGTCCGGCGACCTCGGAGGAACAAGCGCGGGCCTGCAGCGGAAGGCGGTAATGAAGCTGACATCTTGCAATGTCACCGTCATCTCCCCCCACCGGAAGTGGAACGTGTGGGTCTCCGGCCGCCAACGATCAACCAAGGCGGAAAGAAGAGAGGCATCAATTAAGAAGTTTTGCCCCGTGTTCAGCATGCGGGCGAACGCAATCAGCCCGCATTGACGAAGTCTCGGACCATACCGCTCGTCCGGTGACGGTCTCCTCGGTCCCGTGTCACGGACTTGGCGGCCCATCGCCATCGATCCAAGCGTGGCGGCGATGCTTGCCGTCCCATGCCGCTTCAAGTAGGGGTGGTATAATGCGTGCCATTCTTGCAAATAGACAAAAACTAACGATTAGCAAAATCTAAAATGCGTACTTAGCGGTAAAAATGCAATAAGTAAAAAATTAAACACGAACTTACCTCACTAATCAAAATGCGGCTGCGCTCGAAGTTCTCGATTGGCTGCGCGTTGGTTTTATCGCCTCACTAATCGACAATGAAAACGGCGATGTAAAGAAAAGTAAACAGTAAAAAACGCATCCTTCCAACACTCTTTCGGTGCAAAGCGGTAAAGCGAGCGAGAGGAAAAAAATGCACACGCCATGAGGGGAAAAAAAAATTGCGCCGCACGCAGGGGGCACTGCCGTACTGCCCGGTGCCGCCCGACATGTATGATCAGGCCACTACTCTTAAAAATTATGACAAATGGGGGCTAATTTCGAAATTAATCCGCGCTACAGGGCTAAAACAGTAAAAAATTCCCATTTCTAGAAGACTAGTATAACTATATGCACGTATATATGACAGGATTTATTAATAAAATTAACGGGAGTTTGAATTTGATCTGTGTTTAATTTCCAGAGCAACTTTTCGGTCAAGGCATATGTTGTAAACGGCTTATATAGCTAGCTAGCTGCATGTTGCATTGTCTGAAAAAAAATAGCAAGAATTCAAGAACCGTTTCTTACACTAGGTGCACCACCGGATGCGTTAGAAGATTGAGGACTCTTTTGAACACTCAGAATCTCCTCTTCTGTTTAGATCAAAGGTGACTTGGAATTTCCTCCTGGTAAACTTATGCATGCATCAATGTTGGACGCGGATCCTCTGTAGTAGAGCTACGGCAGATGTGCACAGTACACCACTACTACAAAAAATCTAAAACTGAACACCTGATCACAGACGATTAATCAAAACCATCTGTATTAAACACAATCACAGATGATTTTAGTTTAGCGACCGTCTATGTTACTTTCGACATTAAAAACCGTCTGTAAAGAGATAATACAATTCCTCCTCTCTTTTTTAGAGGAATATAATTTCCTCCTTCCGGGAACTTATGCATGCATCAATGTTGGACGTGATTCTCTGCAGTAGAGCTACGGCATATGCACACAGTACACACTAGGGCTCATCGGGCCGTCAAATCGTCAGCGAATGGTTGAGATCAATAGTACGCAACACCACGCCACATTAATAAACAGTAAAGCACCACAGTTTTTTTTCCTTTTACGGTAAAAGTACCACGGTTTCTGCCGGCAACACTGCAGAGTACTGTAGCACATAGCCATACTCCTCTACAGTGGAGGACCCGGATGTCCAGGAAGCACCATGCGGCGTACTTAGGCCCAGCTCTGTTACTACTTCGTTTCTCTGGCATTTATTGGGCTTGGGCTAAGAAATGAACCCTGTATGGGATGGCCGGTTGGGGGCCTTGGGGCATCCTTTAGCTACAGGCTATCAGGAAGGTAAACTAGACCAGGTTAGTGGGCATTGTTGGGCTAATGAACTAGCGGTGAAGAGGGACATGTTTCTTCGGCACTTCCACAATTCCACCAAATGTCATGTGTTTTTGTTTTTGTTTTTTGTTTTTGGTAGGAATAACAGCGTCGCCGGCGTTCGACCGCCTTGGCTCCTTTACTAGTCCCTGGCTACATGTAAGCGCTCCCTACTCCCAACTCCTTTCCACTGAATGACTAGCAGAAATTCTGAAACTCTGAATCGTCAAATGAAATGTGGGCTTGGCATTTGGCAATACTAATCGACATTTTCATCTTGAGAACCGACGACAGTCATGCGTGTTTTCTGTTTTTATAATGTGTATGAATTACCGAATTAGGAATGCAACTGAAATACAGAGCTGATGAAGCAAATCATTGTGAATTAGGTGCTAACTTTGTATTTCTCTACTATGCTACATCGTTTTGCCATATATTTTTCCCGTTTTTTGTTGTCTCGTTAAGGATGGAGCTAAGTTTCATATCAATATGTTATGTACTTTTGTTCTGCTTGGTGTGGGTAGAAATTGCTGTTAGTTTTAGACCGCAAGACTTCAGCCCGTGGGCGTACGTGATGGAATTCTGGTTCCCTACGAGAACAGTATACATGCAGTTGGATGATCGCCAAGGCCAAGAATGACACCATGCATGCATAATTTGCTTCTAATTATTTGTCTGATAATGTGTAGTTGTGTACATCTGCCGCTTCTAATTTGGATGGCTAGAAGCTGTCGATCGGTTGGTGTTGCGTCTCTTTTTTTTCCCATTTCATGCCAAAAGTAGGTTTGGTACCAGCAAAATGGCAGCACCCACTTTGCCTGCAATTAACGGCCGCCTCCTCCTCCTCGTTGGTCGATGCCAAGTATATATAAAACCGAGCCTGGCCATCCATGTCTCTTGTCGGAGCTCCATTTCTTGACTTGCTCTCGCCGGCCAATTTTGCCAAGCTCCGGCCATTACCCCTGTACCCCATCCATGCCCACCTTGTTCTTCTTCGCAGGTAGGAATAGGATCGTTTCGTATCGTAAATTCGTAATACGTTAATTGTGCACTTGATTGTGTTCTTTTCTCCCTTCCAACTGGATTTGATTCGTTTTCTTGCCATCGTCTCTCTCATGCTGATCAGCGGCGTTGCCGCCTCCTTCTGCATTCTTAATCAAGGACGGACCGACGGATTAGCCACGACCTCGACCGCGGGACGCACCCATGGCGCCCGCGGACATGGACAGCGGTACTGTTGCGCACGCCGCGGCAGCGCCGGCACTGAGGAGGCAGCTGTCCTACTCCTGCAGCCGCGGCCGCGCCGAGCCCATGCACGACCGCAAGCTGTCCTACTCCTACTCCTTCTCGTCGCCGGCCGCCTCGCCGTCGTCGTCCACGAACTATCTGCCGCTGTCCAACAAGTCGTCGTGCGAGAGCGTCCCCGTCCCGGAGCTCAACAAGCAGTCGTCCTTCTCCTCCACGTCCTCCTACGAGAGCTTCTTCCAGCTCGAGGCGGCGGCCGAGTCGGACCAGGCCTGTTCTTCCTTCCTGGAGTTCATGCCAACCATGCAGGCGCCGGCGGTTCAGACGATGACGGCGCAGGGGCAGCCCGTACCCGACGGCGGCGCCAACGGGTTCGACCAGAAGAGGCTTCCTTCGTCGATGTTCCGGACGCGGTCAACGAACCCTGCCGAGTGGAGCGTCACCTCCAATGACTCGCTCTTCAGCATCCAGCTCGGTCACTCCGGCGAGGTCGGCGCGCTCTACAACGAGCTATACTACGACGCCTCGGGGGGGTTCCACCGCCTCCCCTCCGCGGGGCACGAGGCGTGGAAGCTGCCCGCCGTCAAGGAGGTGTCGGCGGGAGACGCCAGCGGGGGGTTGTGCGTGAGGGACGACTGCGCGAGGTGCAGTAGCGGCGGCAAGAACAGGAAGTCCGTCAGGTTCGCCTCCATCGAGAGCGTCTCCGGCCAGAGCAAGCACTCCGTCGTCTTCCCGACGTGCGTGATCTCATCGTCTGCATGGATGGCTTCCTTAACCCATAGGCACCTCGTCGTCGTCCTGACGTGCGAACATTGGCTTGGTTTGCAGGCATGCGGACGTGCTGGAAGCGGAGGCGCCAGCGACGGAAGCGAAGGCGTCGGGCGCAGGGGCGGATGGATGGTGCGCGTTCGGGTGCTGTTGTCCGTCGCCGCCATCGATGTGGTGGCCTCGCTGCGCATGCAACAGCTGCGACTGCCGATGGCTATGAGTTTGTGGGAACAGAAACCTGAGATCGAAATCAATCGCTCTCCTAGTTCCTTTGCAAACGTCTGAAGTATCGCTTCTCTGAAGCTTCTGAACTTTGTAGAAGAACAGAGTACAGAGACGACGACGAAAAACACAATGTTTCAATTTTCTCCGTATCTTTCAATAAGACTTTTCTGTTTTCTTATATAGACATCAAAATGAGTTACAAATAGATTACGAATACGGTTTCCAGACTCCGATCCTCCATCAAGTCTGAAACCCGAAAATTGACAAGAACTTGACTAGCTACAGTGTCCGACAAGGAAACGAACAGAGAAGACTGGAACCAATTGAAAACTGATTCGGATTCGCTTTTCAGATTACAATCCATTACAACTCTAAAACAGAAACAAAACTAAACTTAGATACAACAAGATTAAAACTAACAAATCATCCCCTAAACTTGTTGGTCTAATTTTACATCTCTGACACCCAACCTCTGTCTCAACTCAACAAAATTTACACGGCCTAGTGCCTTTGTGAAAATATCATCTCATTGATGTTCAGTGCCAATATGCTCCACTTCAATTTTTCCACTTTCAACACATTCACGAACAAAATGGTACCGTGTATCAATATGCTTGCTTCGATTGTGATAAACCGGATTCTTGCAAAGTGAAATTACCGATTTATTATCTATCATCAATTTGATCTTATCCGGTCTTTGCTTCTTTAAATCTCCAATTAGACGACTCAACCAAACACCCTGACAAGCAACCGTTGCTGCTACAATGTATTCTGCTTCACATGAAGATAAAGCTACAATCTTCTATTTTTGAGATCCCCAAGTGATCAAGCTTTGTCCAAAGTAAAAACCCATTCCAGTGGTACTTTTCCGATCATCGATGTCACCTCCTAAATCACTATCACAATAACCCACAAACTTCGGTTCTAGATCATCACACCTCTCATAATAGCAACCAAAACCTTTTGTGCCACTCACATATCTGAATATATGTTTGACTGCTGCCAAATGTTCAGTCATTGGTGCTTCCATAAACCGACTCACTATCCTAACCGAAAAAGCAATATCTGGTCTTGTATTCACCAAATATTGTAAGCTGCCAACTATGCTTCGATATCCAGTCTCATTTATTGGAGAACCACCACTTTTCTTACTCAATTTCAGACGATTGTCCAAAGGAGTCTGACAAGGATTGTAGTCTGTTATTCCTGACAATACTAGCAATTTTTCAGCGTATCCACTTTGACATAAAGTGATAACTCCAGCTGCTTGTTTGACCTCAATGCCCAGATAATAGCTCAAGAGTCCAAGATCACTCATACTAAATAACTTTTTCATCTGGCCCTTGAATTCTGATATGTCTCTGACATTTGATCCAGTGATAATCAAGTCATATACATATACTCCAACCAAAAGGAAAGTATTACATTTTTCTCTCCTGTACACAGCATGTTCAATGTGACTTCTTTCAAAGCCTAAAGACACCAGGGTTTTATCCAACTTTTAATTCCAAGCTCGAGGTGCTTGTCGAAGTCCATATAATGCCTTGAGCCGTAGCACCATATTCTCCTTTCCTTCCACAATGTATCCGGGGGGTTGATGTACATAAACTTCTTTGGCTAACTCCCTGTTGAGAAAAGCTGATTTTACATCCATATGGTGAATCTCCTATCCACCATGTGCTGCCATCGCAATGAGTAATCTGACAGTCTCCAACCTTGTAACTGGTGCAAAAATTTCTTCGAAATCCACCCCCTGATGTTGAGAATATCCTTTTGCTACCAACTGTGCTTTGTACTTGACAATGTTGCCTTTGCTGTCCTTTTTCACTTTCAAAACCCGTTTCAAACCAATCGGCTTTCCATCAGCAGGCAAGTCTGCAAGTTTCCACATTTCATTGTCCAGAATAGAGTTCATCTCTTCTTGCATTGCAATTCTCTAGCATTTTTCTTTTGCTGTTACCTCATAACTTGTCGGTTCTTCCAGAGCTAACAGGCATAGCCCTACATATTGCTTCTCGATAGGCTCAATGGCTTCATATATTTCTCTGAACGCTCGAAACCAAATTGGTCCTTCTGTCGAGGAATCAAGATTTGTTACTTCCGTTGAGTGCTCTAGCGGTGTTCTGATTCCAAACAACGAAGTAAAAACTATCAACCTAAGGACTTTATGGCTCTGAAGTATCCTGTCTGGGTCAATGTCTACGTTTTTTTTTGTTTCAAGTTTGTAACATACATTGAATGTATGTTCATTGTTCATCAATGCATCTTCTTGAATACAATCAGCAGACCAATCCCAGCATTTGTCCTCTTCAAATACCACATCCCGACTGATATGTAACTTGTTGCTATTAGGATCATAACATCGGTATGCCTTCGTTCCTGATTCATACCCGATAAAAACCATAGAGATACTTCGATCATCCATTTTCCTCGCATGAGGATGTACAACCTTTGCATGAACTAAGCAGCCGAAAGTGCGCAAGTGATGTACACTCAGTTTTTTGTTGTGCCATGCCTCATATGGAGTTTTGCTAGCCAAACTCTTCGTAGGCGATCAATTCAGTGAATATACTGCCGCCATTACTGCTTCTTCCCAAAATCTTGCCGGCACATTCATACTTTTAAGCAAACCGTGAGCCATCTCTGCCACAGTTTGATTTCGTCTTTCTACAACACCATTTTGTTGGGGCGAATATGGTGCTGTGAGAAGCCTTTTCACTCCTCATTCCTCGCAGAAATCCACAAACCCCTTAGATGTGAATTCCCCTCCTCGATTTGTTTTGAATGCCTTCATCGTACACTAACTCTCGACTTTAGTACTCATTTTGATTATTTTGCAAGCATCCAGTGCTTGATCTTTTGTCTTGTTGAGCCGTAACCACATATATCTAGAACAGTCATCAACAATCAGTAAAAAATAGCTATTACCTACTGATGTTTTCAGAGTGATCGGGCCACATAAGTCTCCATGTACTAACTCGAGCAAGTTCTCTGCTCGAAACATAGATGTCTACGGAAACATCTCCTGTGTTGTTTTCCGTCAAGGCATCCTTTACAAACTTGCTCAGTTTGATGAATTTCCTGCAAACCTTCTACCATCTTCAATTGAGATAGATTCTGCAACGAACGAAAATTAAGATGTACGTACCTCGCATGTCAGTGCCAAGCTTCACTTGTTTTCTTTGTTAGTAGACATACTGGATTTGTCAAGTGAAGATTCAGCAAATATAGTCTATCAATTGAGCGTTGCACTTTTGCCAGCAAGACCCGATCACGATCGAAGATTGACAAATTCCCATCTTCGACTATGATCTTGCACCCGATCTCATCGAGTTGCCCGAGACTTACTATATTACTCCTGAGCCTCGGTATGTAGTATACGTTTGTGAGTATCTTATGTTCCCGAGTCCTGCATTGGAACAGAACAGTTCCTCACCCACAGATTTCAACAACTGAATCATCCCCAAATTTGATAGTTCCTGTAACCAACTCATCTAGCTCGGCAAACATCTTCTTCACACTAATCATGTGATTACTAGCTCTAGTATCTAAATACCAAGAATTACTGAATTTATCGCTGTCTTTTCCAAGATTAGGCCAGACTTTCTTTTCATGCAACATGACTCTTCTTGTTGTATCCATAGTCATCTGTATGATTTCGCATGTGTTTACCATAAGAAAAACTAGTTCTTCATCACCTTGTTTATGAACCAAGTTCGTTCGTTTTCTTCTTGGCTGCTGACACTCTGATGCATAATGTCTGTATACATCACAATTGAAGCACTTGATCTTCGATTTATCAGTCTTCTTATATGGCTTCTTATCAGCGTCTTTACCACGTCCACCGTTGTGTCCACGGCCACGATCTCGGCCACTACCTCGCCAACCGCCTCTCTTCATGCCTCTATCGCCCCCTTCAGAGTTTCTCTTTTCTTTCGCTGCCAGTGACTCCCACTGACCGCGCCCACTAATTGCGTGTCAGCATCAATTGCTCTTTTCCTCCTTCGTTTCTTTCAGTGTGCCTCCCTCTCAGATTTTCCACAAACGCCGTAAGTCATCCGATTGCTTCCGACAAGGACATTGTCAACACATCTGCCCACTGTTCGATCGTGCTAACAATTGGAAGAAATTTATCTAGGACTGCACTGATGAACTTTTCTACTACGACGCTTTCCTTTAGCTCAATAACAAGCAAATGAATTTCACCAACTATACTTATTAGCTTCTGGGAAAATTTGTTGTAACTTGCCTTGCACAATTAGTTGTTGTTCTCAAACGGCGTCGAAATCTGGTTCTCCGAAATCGTCGAAATCTATACACAAAAATAAGCCAAATTCAAACAAAATTCAAATAAACTCTAAATCAAATAATTTTGATTCTGTGAGGTAGATACTGAATTTACATGAATTTAAAATTTTTAATCACTTGAATCGGAGCTCGAACGAAGGAGAACAGGCTCTCGGAAGATTGAAAATCACATGAAATGATGAAAATCAGAATTTCTGGAATTACTGATTAATTTTTCTAAAGAAGGAGGAAAATGCCACATGGGCATTTGATAAGGCGCACGAAATTGGGGGATAAGGCCGGAAATGGGGGAGGCGAGATGAGGAGGATTGGTTGCTGGCAATTTCACGGGGATTCAGGAACTTCACGGGCACGCTCATGGCGGCAGGCTGTTACGGTCAGTTCTCGACTGAGCCAGAGGAAGAAGAAAGAAAAGAAAAAGAAAAAAGGGAAAAAGAAAGAAAGAAAGAAAGAAAGAAAGGGAAAAGAAGAAAAACGAAAAGGGGAAAAAGAAAAAGGAAGGAAGAAAAGAAAAAGATTTTTGGCCAAGAATAGGAATTGAAATATAATTCTAAGATTTTCATTTTGGCGAAAATTCAAATATAAATTTGAATTTTGAAACTCGACTAAGATTTGAATTTGAGATAAATTCAAAACAAGAATTTGAATCCATAATTGGTCGTAAAATTATTTGATTTTGGAACAAGGATTTCAATTGAGACTCAGAATTTTGATTTTGATCTAGTGTTGATTCAAGATTCGGGTTTGATTTTCGAATTTCAGAAAAAGCAATAGATCCAGTAGACTTTTAGAAAATACCAAATAGAGTTCAAAAATTTCAGAAAAAATCCCAGAAATTACTTGAATTATTTTGAACTTAATAAAATTATTTTCAAATTAGATTTGGCTTTTATTTTTGCACATGAATTGTTTTTAACTTCTGGAAAAATATGAAAAGCCCTTTTAAACCCGTAAAATTCAAGAAATTAATTATTGTTTTTCACTTTAAATCCAAGAAAATCCCAGAAAACTTAATAAATTTTCTTTTTGACTTTAAAACAAAGAAATTAAATAATTGATTTTATTTTATTTTATTTATATTATTATTATCATCATCATTTTTTTTTTCATTAAGCAAGAAAACTCTTTTAAAATCTGAAAACAAAGAAAATTCTTTGACACCCAGAAAATCCAATAAAATAATATATTTATTAATTTTAATTTTGGTAACAGAACTTTGTGATATAACATACTACCCCCCTTAAAAGGAATCTCGTCCCCGAGATTCAGAGAGGCTGAAAAGAAAGTTGGGAATACATGGTCTTCAATGCCGACTACTCCAAAGGGTTAGGAAAAGAGACAAAGAAGATCAAAGGGGATATAGCAAAACAATACTCACAAACGAAAGAACCAACTCAAAATCTTTTAAGAAAAACTTAATAACTTTATATAACGCTCTACTCGATTGAGACTCTTAATCTGGTAAAGCGACTCAATACACATAATGAGTCTTTGACAAACTTAGTCTATATGGCTTGTTTGATAAAATGATCTTCGGTGAATCTTGCTTGACGATGCTCTCTTGTTGATGGCTTCATGTCTTGTGGTCTTGAACGTAATGGTAAGAAATGTATTGACCATCTATAGAAATTTTTGAAGGGAAAGAGGATCCATTTAACATTATAAAATGGTGAAAGGAGAATTAGGTAAGAAAAAATTGCTATGAAGAAGCTAAAGATAGATAGATGACCAAAGATGAGGAGAGAACAATTTATTTTTCTTCTTATAAAATAAGTTTTAGAACAAATGACCATTTTAACTAGGACACGACCTACAATCGATATGGCTCTGATACTACTTCTGTTGGACCCAAGAGTAACACCCCCAAATCCTTTGTGCGTTCTACACTAGTCCCTAGAATAGTAGCTAGTGTACACTGTAAACAAATATGATAACATTCATAAATCGCGTAATTTTGTTAATAAATATTAGAGTTTATTACAAGAAAAGCTTACGAGCCAACAATAAAGCACAGTAGAAGACGAAGAAGAAGTAGTAGAGCCCAACTAATCTGCTATAGGCAATCGATTGGGGTAGCGGCCTAGTCGTCGATATCCATACTAGTAGCAAAGTCCTTCTTCTCCGAACAACATTTTATTAAGCAAGGGTGAGCACAAAAATATACTATGCAAGTTACACCCATAACAGAGTTAACACATGCATGGATATTATCAAAGAAAGGCTTATAGGGTTATCTGTGCAAAAGCAATATTTGACATTTTAAATACAACTAAGTTCAAAAGCAGTTATACTATATATAAAATCAAATTTTATTTTTATTCAATAATTCTTGAGTGTAGGATAAACCTCTAAACACAAATGGTGAAGGACTAACCCCGTTACACCAAGTTTTCTGCCCAAATTTCTCACATAGAATAAACAACCATGAAACCATTTTTGTCAAAAAAAAACTAAAGTCTAATCCGCAAAAGGCTTTGCTCAGCACGTCCATGACCGTAGACACGGCTATTCGAATAGTTTGACACTCTATAGAGGTTGTACAACTTTACCCACAAGATATAATCAACTTTTAATGTCCGCTTCACACACTTTCATTAGTGTGCGACTAAGTGATTATCACAAAGTCTTTACAATGCGTCATCACAAAGTAGTCATGCATGCTCGCTAAGGTTGCACTTCCTCTGGATTAAACCATTCGTCGGAAGGCCCCTCTTGCGCCATGTGGGAATACATAAAAAGTAGATCATTCTAACACCCACACATCAACATGGCACAACCAACAGTGGAACTTTGCAAACTAATTAGCCCGGTCTGTCCCATACCAAACTTGTGGTAGTACGAAATGACTTAACAATCCGCAGCTCACGGACTAGTCCTTAACTAATTGGGCGACTTCCAAAATAATCCCTCGGCCTTGACCATTCCTGAGAAGAGCCCTGCATAAACTTGCACCCACCAACTATCCATTTCGGCCAAGTCCAAACCACTTTTCATTTTATTTTGCTTTTCAAATCATTTGCAAATTTCTATGGCACACCAATATCATAAACACATTTTTAAACAATATTTGAATTTTGGCTGAAAATTCCCCAAATTGAATACTTTTGGGTCTAAGTATGACTAAGCATATTTTTCCCCAAAAAATTCTAGTTCATACTATTGCATCAACTAGATTTTATCTAAGGTGAAAAGGTATGGATATTTCAATGTCAAGATTTGGCCATACAAATGGAATTGGGAATAACTATAAATTTAAAATAGGAATTTAAATTAACTTGAATATAAATAAGCATGCAATAATAATTTAGAATAGAATTTAAATAATTTAAAATATTGAGATCAAACACGATCAAAGGATGTAACTTGTCTTGCTAAATTAGTTGTTGTTCCCAAACGACGTCGAAATCTGGTTCCCGAAGTCGTCAAAATCTATACGCGAAAATAAGACAAATTCAAAAAAAACTCCAAATCAAATATTTTTTTGTTCTGGGAGGTAGATATTGAATTTATATGAATTTAGAAATTTTAATCACTTGAATCGGAGCTCGAACAAAGGAGAATGGGCTCTCGGGAGATTGAAAATCACATGAAATGATGAAAATCAGAATTTCTGGAATTACTGATTTATGTTTCTAAAGGAAAAGGAAAATGCCACGTGGGCATTTGACTGGGCAGCCACGTAGGCATTGACTGGGTGACCACATAGGCAAAATGGTGAGGTGGCGATTATGTGGCGCCACATGGCGGGTGACACACGGGAACCGGCGTTCCAGCAAAACGTCGGCAAAACGGCGGCTGGCGAGGGTATCATTCGAAAGAGGAGAATGAGGTGAACTTCGTGCTCACCTTAATGGTGGAGGGGCACGAACGGTTCACCGACAGTGAGGAGGGAGGCAGCGATGCGGCGCGGCTCTTTGGCGAGGAGGGAGGGAACACGGTGTAGAATGTCGTGAGGCGAAGCCAGGGATGTGGACCATGTCGGTGAAGCTCCTTTGACAACGAAGAAATCGACAGTGAAGAGGGTTTTGGCCAACCGCGGAAAAACTCCGTTTGTGACAAGAGGAAAGGAGGAGAGGTGACACTTCAAGGAATGGATGATGAGAACAAGGGGCTCCCGGGGCTCTCCTTTATAGGGGGAGGTGGACCGGATGAGGCGATCGAGATGGCGTGTCTTTCGGCGGC
The DNA here is from genome assembly GCA_036346405.1 of Phyllostachys edulis. Lineage (NCBI taxonomy): Eukaryota > Viridiplantae > Streptophyta > Magnoliopsida > Poales > Poaceae > Phyllostachys > Phyllostachys edulis. The sequence goes on along the minus strand of CM070554.1, from coordinate 55,639,992 downwards.
ATGGCGTGTTCCGGTGAAATAGGCACACGAAATTGGGGGATAAGACCGGAAATAGGGGAGGCAAGATGAGGGGGATTTGTTGCCGACAATTTCGCGAGGAAAAGAGAAGGAAATCATGAGGATTGAGGAGCTTCACTAGGCGCACATGGCGGCAGGCTGTTACGATCGATTCTGGACAGAGCCAGAGGAAGAAGAAAGAAAAGAAATAAATAAATAAAGGGAAAACAAGAAAAAGGAAAAGGGGAAGAAAAAAAAGGAAGAAAGAAAAGAAAAATATTTTTGGCCAAGAATAGAAATTGAAATGAAATTCTAAGATTTTCATTCAGAGAAAATTCAAATATAAATTTGAATTTTGAAACTCGACAGAGATTTGAATTTGGATTAATTCAAAACAAGAATTTGAATCCAGAATTAGGCACAAAAATATTTGATTTTGGAACAAGGATTCGAATTGAGACTTAGAATTTGGATTTTGATTTGGTATTGATTTGAGATTCGGATTTGATTTTTGAATTTCAGATAAAGCAATAGATCAAGTAGATTTTTTAGAAAATAGCAAATAGAGTTAAAAAAAACTAGAAAAATTCACAGAAATTCCTTGAATTATTTTAAACATACATTTGGCTTTTATTTTTGAACATAAATTATTTTTAACTTCCGAAAAATAGGAAAAAAAACCCTTTTAAAATCCAGAAAATTCAAGAAATTAATTAAAATGTTCTTTTTCACTTGAAATCCAAGAAAATCCCAGAAAACTCAATAAATTTCCTTTTACTTTAAAAACAAAGAAATCAAATAATTGATTTTATTTTATTTATATTATTATCATTATCATCATTTTTCATTATAACCAAGAAAACTCTTTTTAAAATCTGAAAACCAAGAAAATTCTTTGACACCCAGAAAATCTATTAAAATGTTATCTTTATTACTTTTAATTTTGGTAACAGAACTTTAGGATGTTACATCTCACTAGGCCATGCTGACCTAGGAGGTGAGCACGGTCGGTCCACTCGGTGCGTGGCCTGAAGCATGTCGTCTCTCGACTGACTGCAGCTCATGTTCTTAATGATTTGCTTAGAGTCCTCATAGATGGACTTGAGAGTCCTGAGAAGCCCTAGAACGGTGTGATTTGGGCTGTGGGTGATCGACCTAGATGTGCGTGAGATCCGCTGGACCCAGTCGAACTGAAGTGACATAAAATAACTGTTCAGTACCAAATATTAAAAATATCATGAATGAAGCGACCATAGGTTGTTAGTGTTTTACAGTGTCATCATGTCGCGAAGCACTATGTCGATCGAACGAGTGTTAAAGCCTCTCTTGGTGCGTCACCTGGTCCAGATGCTCTGGCGGAGGACGGGTGAGTCTGGTGCGCGACCGTGGTACGTATCACTCGATGTAGTCACGGTATGTCTGAGCGTCGTATGACCGCTGCCCCTGTAGAACCTCAATGTGCACCATCTCTGTCCAAGCCATAGTCCATTGATACTGGACTGCCTGCCAGTTCTCAAAATGTCAGCCCAACCTCGATTGCCTGCGCTCGAGAAGGATTTATGTGAGAAGAACGGATGTAGGTATGAACTGTAAACGTTACTCGGATGGAGTTGCACTCAAAAGTGGATAGCTCACTCAAGCATCCTCACGTCAAGAGGGGGCACAACCTGGTAAAGATCGAATTGTCGCATTACACACTGTGGCGTGTAAGGCTCCACTATAGGGGAAAAAAATAAGGTGGCAGGTCGTCGCCCATAACCCGGTGTCCTTTGTGCATTGCACGGACAGTCTGTGCAATGCTACCGTATTCACGAAATGTGGGCTCCATGGAGACCATATAATGTTGTCATCGTGCAACGTCTCAAACTCATTGTGGAACACGGGGTAATTAAGAGAAATTATTTAATACTAAATTAATTATGACCAAATTAATTATGACTAAATTAATTATGACTAAATTAATTATGACTAATTAACTCTGATTAATTTAATTATGACTAATTAATTAATTACAACAAATTAATTAAGACTAAAATAATTACGACTAATTTATTACGAATAAATTTTTGTGTAGCTTGGAAATAACATGCCATTTATTTGATTGATAATGAACTCAGTACATCTGATATGGATAATTTACAAGCTCCAAATTTAGGGAGTCTAATATACTTCATGATGGCTCCAACACTGTTATCAGGTAATTCTCTTATCATGTTGCTTGTTGGTAATTCAAAATGAATTATGCAAATCTGAACTTCTAAAGGGCGGCTGTTCTGCTTTGATGTTTTGATGATTGGGCCCCATGTATCATATTAGATGGAGCAACTTGTTTCCACTGAGCATTGTTTGTTTTACATTTTAGTGCCTACTTTACCATGTTTATTTCCTATTATTTAAATTAGATTGTAAGGAATTCTCCTACTTAATTTCACTTTTTTTTGCTACATAGATTATGTTGCAAAATTTGAAGTTCATGTGCTTGTTAACAAAGCGCTTAAAATTGTGTCTTTGAGCCTCTTTTCGGCTGGCTTTGATTTCAACTTCGTGTATTAGTATTACATATTGGTTTATTCATTGCAATGTATTCTTACACTGTCTCTGCTAACCACTTAGAAGTCGACATATCATTAGGAACCTTCGTATACAAGGCCTCAAGTTAGTTATGCTCTTGAGAAACTCCTTTTGAATATGTTTATAGAACATCAACCAATGTCCCTATCTTCGTTAGTCACAAAGATAAAGAGTAGATCATATTCAATATTCGACTTCACTAGTGACTGCCCGCAATATTCTACGTTCTTAATATTTAGCTTTTGTTTTATTAGAGATATTTTATTTTTAATCGCCCAGTTCTACCTAGCTGCAAAAGGAAAGCTAACAGGTTCTTCACTGTTAGAAATGAACTGATTTTCGCTATTATTCATGCAGGCAAGCTATCCTCGAACTCTATATGTTAGAAAAGGTTGGCTGATTCGTCATATTATTCTGTACTTGATATTTACTGGTATTCAAGGCTTAATTATTGAGCAAGTAAGCTATTCAGTTAACAATGTATGTCTTGTAAAATACCCTCACGGAGTTCTTAGTCATGTATTGTTTTCATAAACCTGCAGTACATAAATCCAATTGTCATGAACTCTCAACATCCATTGAAGGGAGGACTCCTAAATGCGGTAGAGACTGTTTTGAAGCTCTCAGTACCAAATGTTTATTTGTGGCTATGCATGTTCTATTGCCTTTTCCATCTCTGGTACATGCCATTTTCTATTTAGTCACAATCAAGTAGATAGTAAATGCCAGAACATTGCGTGTTGAAAATCGATTTATTTCTGAACTCGCACTTTTCCTTATATCATCCATTATATGGAAAGAAATATTTTCTTTGATGCCCTTTGAATTATACAGATTTACAGTTTGAACTCATCTTGTATTACACAGGCTAAATATACTTGCTGAGATTCTTCGATTCGGTGATTGTGAATTTTACAAAGACTGGTGGAATGCAAAAACAATTGATGAGGTGAAATATGATAGTTTTTCACGCTAGTATTGCTTCTTGTTTTTTCATTGCAAAAACTAGCTAGGTAAACAAACCTAATGTTGTCTATGATGTTTTCTCCTACTTCATGTGCTGGTGTACTCGGATGGGATCAGTATTTGTAGCATCCCGTTTTTGGTTGTTGAGTAGTATTTTTTCGTTTGTCTTCTTAGTTTTCAAAACCTATTTCAAATTATTGTGTATTTGCAAAATTCTTTAGTTTCTGCCTCATTTCAAAATTTGGGTTCGAGTTTCAGCTTGAATCTCGGTTTCAATTCAAATTCTCTCTTGTTAGGCTTGGCCTATTTCTTTTCCTGGGGTCAGCACTGAGCCGCCCTAGCACGCTTGTACCTGCTCTGCTGCACCGTCGTGTGCCTACCTGCTCCCTTGCCTGCTCTGTCCCATCGCTCACCCGCCACACGCCTCGGGACCGTGCGCCTCCGAGTCTCTCCGTGGCTCCCTCCTCCTCTCCTCCAGGCTATACAGAGCCAGAGCAGCCCCCTTCATCTCCCTTCCTCGCTCTTGTTGCTGTGGTTTGCTCGAAGCGCTGAGCTCCGAGTTCAAGTCGCCAGGCACCTCCTCTCGGTCCTCGCCACCCTAGTGCAGCTCATCTTCTACCCTCGTCAATTCGTGTCCCAGAACTCCTTGAAGCAATCTTCTCACTCAATTTCAATTTTGTTTTGCAAAAGCCGCCGCTTTTCCTCTTCTTCTTCAGTCCCAGCTGACCCCTTCATCGCCGTCCTCCTTCGCCTTCGACCGCGAGCTTCCCCGCCGCTGTTCACCGTCCGCGACCTCCTCCGGCCTCTCTCTTGGTCTTGGTGAGTTCCCCGTGCCCTGTTCTCTTTCTTGTCCTTTCAGGACCATCCTCTCACTTGCGACCACCCTCTTGGTGTTCGACTAGACCCTCCGACCAGAGTCCTTCTTTTTATTCGACCACGTTGAGTAGTCGAATCATTCTTTTTCTTCGACCACGTTGAGTAGTCGAATCCTTCTTTTAACCACGTCATGTAGTCGAACCTCCTTCCAACTATGAAGTCGGATGAGCAGTGCTCAAAACCAAAACTTCAGAAGCCCCGTTCTCATCCATTGTAGCTCCGACTTCAGTGAAATTTGTTTCTAAAATTTGTCTAAATTTGAGATCTTGCTTTTTTTTTTCTTTGGTCTTATTTAATTTAGAGTTCATTTTCTATTTCTTGTGCATTTATTTGTCATTTTTGCTTGTTTTTTGCTTTTCCGGTGCGCTTGTCCGAGTAGAGTTTGAAGAAGCAGGAGACCTCTAGTTTGATCAAGCACAAGACTACCAAGACTCTCTTGCCTTTAACCCAGGCAAGCCAATATTTTGATCATTCTGAGCCTACCTTTTATGCAAATTATATTCCTTTAAATTGCCAGAGTTGCATGCTTTATTTCTTTAGGCAAATGTATGTTAAATCTTAAGGTAGTTAAATACCCACTTGATGATTAATTATTTGTTATCCCATCCTTTGGCAATTGAATCCATTATTCCATGTCACCCTAGTAACTATGTGGTAATTACTAGCTATAGGTTATACTTAAGCGACATGCTAGTCTTGCTTAACTACTGGGGCATTAAAATGCCCTAATCATCATCTCTTAAAAATCATGAAATTGATTTGGGGCAGTCGTAGGAGGTACATGACTGCAATATTTGAGATAAATTGGTTTTTCACCTCAAAACCCCAATAAACTGTTATACCACATCTGGGCGGATGGTATGATGGTAGGCGCGGATGGTGATGACCTCCCATCATAAAATATGTGCAACCACAAGTCTGCAAAGTGCAACTTGTCTTAGTAAAGTTATCGAACCCTGGAAAAGTTATTGTGATGATCGCTCAACTGCATGACCAAGGAATCATGTGGGGCAACGAGTTGATTATATCTTGTGGGCACAGTGTACAAACCTCTGCAAAGTATAAACTGTTTAAACAGCCGCGCCTACGATCAAAGGCGGACATGGGAATTTGCTAGAGTTAGTTCTATTTCAAAAACCTTTGTGGTTGGGATAAAAAAACTTGTCAGGTGGATGTAACCCTAACTTTGGTTTGTTCCTGGGTGGTCGTAACCAGTGTTGTTCCCGGGTGGTCGTACCTAGTGCTGTTCCTAGGTGGTCATACCCGGTGCTGTTATTAGTGGTCGTAGCCACTTTTCAAAATAAGCATAGGTGGAGGTAACCTCTGCTGTTATTTAATATTGCACAATTATTCTCTTAAATAAAATGCATTTGGTTAAAATGCTAAGTGATAGGATTTTCTAATTATGATATTTGAAAACATTG